>CM048038.1:14809640-16009640 GCA_026259375.1 Verasper variegatus
AGTGAAAGTATTCAGAATATTAAAATATTAACAAAAGCTGAAAGAATATTTTTGGCCTATACAAGTTCCAGTATGAAAAATCGTGTGATGCAAGAGATAATGGCTTGGAAGAGAAATATCAAAATTGATCACCCAACTCTGCTGTCTTCATTAGCTCTGCACAACATTTTAGCATCGTTCAGCTCATTGCTCTGGTTTTATGGTCACAGCCCTGGTATCAGCAGCTGCAGGCAGCCATTCTCATGGAATAAGCTCTGATTAACCTGTTGTGGACTCTGTGCCCAGAACCAAACGGCAGATAAATCGGCACAGGCTAGATATGGAAGGGCGCATACCTTCTTTGATGTGAACCTTCAGACTTTTCAGTTTAGTCCGAATCTAGAGGTGGTCTAGGTCGAGATCAAACTAAACCACGGTTCAGAACTTTCAGCCCAATAGCAGGAAGTGAGATGCCATTAAGCAATAGAAGAAGAAAAGAAGCAGATCATGAAAGTTGCCCAGGCTCACAGGATTGCTTCCAGTCTTTGACTCAAATGATATTATGTTTAAACGACAGGACTTTAATGTGATGCATTCAAACTGTTGAGTGATGCACCTGAAGTTGGTGATTCTGGTAGTAACATTATGATATTACAATGAAATGAACCAGTTCATTCGTTTTCTCTAACGGAAAGACTTTTTAAAAGAGTGCACTTTATTCAAAAAAGTTCATGTATACAACAGCCGAATAGACAACAAGCTGACGTCAGGCGCACTCCCATCTCCCAATCAATGTCAAGTATAGGTAGATGCAGCCCACGTAGGTGATCGCGACATGTATGGCATTTACAATGTGAAACAACCACTAACCAAATCAAATATATTAACAATGTAACAAAGACAAGAACCTTGGTTCGGAACATGGTTTACTCTGGACCTTCGAGTGTTCAATTTTCCAATGATTGAATGTTGGATTTACATCCAACAGGTGAACACTGGCTAGACTTCAAATCAAAGCTGATGTTGCTCTTCTTCTACTGGGTGTGTAAATACTATTCACTAACACAGTCGCACAGTCGTCTTTAAAACTTCTCTCACAGCACCTGAGTGGCCTAAAAAATAAATTGACCTTATAAGGTTTAAGCCTTAATCTCATTAGTCACATAAAAAGATCCCGTCCTAATCTATTCAACGCTCACACAGTGGCTTCAATAGGGCTTTGTCCTGTAATAAATAGTGTATGAAACCTCTATGGGCTCGTCTGTCGTCAGCAGGACATTATAGACTTTGAATAGAGACGCTGTCTGCGATGGGTGGTTAGCCTGAGGCTGTGAGCCTGTCACTCATCTCAACCAGGACACGACACTCATCCCAAGTCTGTTTAAAGCCAACGGATACTTCTGTTGCGTGTGGAGCATGTTAATGTTTAAGTGTGTGAGAAAAAAAACAGAAACACTCAGTCACGCTCCGGGACCTTTCCATGTCCATATCACAGTATCCTGTGAAGAGGAAGTAGAAAGAAAGAAAAAAGGCTCAGGACAAACTCAGAAATAGTCAATAAACACTGAGTTTATATGTGTGTTTGCACTGAAGGTGGCAAAATTCATACTAATATATTTATATATATATATTTTTTTTGATATTGATAGAGATTTATCTATTTTAATTATTTTACTTCTAATTTTTCTTACCATTTTATTCTTCTCAATTGTTTTTAACTTTGCTTTCAGTACCCTGAATCTTCCTCTGTGTATGAAATGGGATTTATAAATGACCTTGCCTTAAAAAAAAAAATTAAAAAAAAGAAATGCAAAAGCAAATGTCAAATTTTTATAAACCTTTACAAATTTGTATTGGCTGTTCCACAATTTTACCAGAACAATATGAACACATCTCCTTTTAATAATTTTTTGGGCTTTTTGTATAACTTACACATACCTCTCAGATCATATTTGCTCTTTTGAAACTTTGTTCAAAGTCTTGTAGGGATTTTGATTTTGCTCTGAACATTATTTGCATTATTTATAAAATACTAAATCATTACAGTTTATAGCATGGGAATTTAGAAACATTACATCTGTGTGATTATAGTAGCCAGCCTTATTAATAATACATATTTCTGTTTTTGTGGTAAGACAATATTATTTATTGTCAGTTAGTTATGTAAGAAAGTATAAGTGAGCAGTATATTATATGCAAGGATTTATAATTTACTATATTTACAGGATTGCTATTTTTCCTTAAATATAGTCAACATGTCTGCATGTTATTGTATGATCAATAAACCTAGGTATTGTGTCTCAGTTTCATTTACTTTTTTGGTCTTTATATAGTTGACATTTCTTTTTTCTCTGCTATTGTTTCCTCATCTCTTGTCTCTGTCAGGTGCTTTTATTCCTGGACTCCCAGTGCAACCAGTGGTGCTACGCTACCCAAACAAACTGGTAAATATCCGACGTCCAGTCCTCCCTTTCCTGTTACACTCTCTGCTCATCACGGTGACACCAGTAACCTTGGACATAGTTCAAGTTTAAAAAAACACAAACTGATACACACCTGTGATGTAATGGTTTCTTTCCCACACATTAGTGTGTGTTTCTTTTGCGTTGAATGACTTCATTTTCTAGTGGGATGATATTTCATTCTCTTCTTTCTCCATCTCTCTCTCTCTCTCTTACACACACGCTGGTGTCATGTCTCTCTCTCTGCACTTCTCCTCGCTCTCTCATGAATTATGTAGCTGCTATTACCTAGTTTGTCTTTGTTTCCCTAGAAAGCTTTTGTCACTGTTTCCCCTTGTGCTGAGTTTAGCCACTGTGATGACTACAGTGACAACGTGGCACTACAAGGAAGTTAAGACAGAGCCACTTGTCCTCAGTTTGTATTTTCCTCTCCAGAATCTTTTCTTTCCTCACCAACCAGACATGTTTCCATTCCATCTGTTTCCATCTGCTCCTCAAACTACCGTGCAACTACCGTCGGCAATTGGAAATGGAACTAACAGTAAACAAGCTGCAACCAGCCACAAAATGTGAAAAAAAAAAACTACACAAAATACTGATTGTTACTGAGCTAAATGAAAATGCATTGAGCTGCCGCCACCTCCTGAATCTAGGACTGTGGAACAGCAGAGAGCGTGAAGAGAAGCTGAAAGCAGCCAGATGTCTTGCACGTGCCTGTTGTAAATGTGATGTTATCTGAACAGTCTCAGATTCATCTGGGTGCTGTTTTACAACAACTGTGCTCACACATGCTGCCTGGTTGTCTTAGTCCAAGCAGATTGATCAAAACACGTTGTTGAATTCAGGTTTTTGGTGATTTTTAATGTTGCTGATCTTTTTTTTGCCTTATTATTTACTAGAGCAGTGGCTGTTCTAAACCTGCCTGATTGGAATAGGCTGTCTGTTTGGCCTGTGGAGATTCTGGTTGCAGCTTTGTTTGCGAGACTGTAAAAGTGACCTGCAGTTATTGAGCCACGGCAAGTTAAGACCTGCTGCAGGACTCAGTTCACATAGAACCCTGAAGCTGCTCCATCAGTGCTGCACAGCTGTTCACCTGTTTAGTCAAAGTCCAGTGAAGCTCGACTGCACAGAGCTGGAGAATCAGTTGCCAGTTGTTGTCAACACACCAGCTGTCTTGGTTGGCAACGTGTTGATGAGTCCCAGTCGTTTATTAATATTTAACTTCTAGCTTATCCAAATCCCACCACGTTCGACACTGCACTTTCTTTGAAAAGAGATTTCGGTAATAGTTAGATTGATGAACAAATAGATGAAGTTAAATATAAAGACTCCTGGAGTGACAGGTAAACATTAACAGTTTGTTCTCCTTTTCCAAAGGGCGAAATTAACAGAAGATCATGTTCCTCTTAAATAATCATAGCGACCTTTTTGCCTATTTTTCTGTCTGGTCAAACAGGATTTTCTGAAATGTCAATGAAGAAAACAACATTTACTTCAAGAACCAGAACCGTTCAAAAATGAAAGGTCTCTTTCACGCTTCATCATGTTTCACTTCAATCATGAATAACAGAATCTGAGAAGATGTGTGCACTGGTTAAGAAGTCAGGAACTAGGCCAGAAGTATTAGAATCACAGTATTTAGGCACTTATCAGCAGTAATTATGTGTGTGTATGTATGTGTATGTATGTATGTGTGTGTGTGTGTATATATATATATATATATATATATATATATATAAATAATGACTGTGTCTTTTGCTCAGTTTTGGGGAGTTGGTAGACGAAGCTGTTTCTGTGTTTTTCCTGAACCTTTTTTCTCCTTCCTCTCCACAGGATACTGTTACATGGACATGGCAAGGTCCCGCAGCGTGAGTGTTTTTTCTTTCACACACTTACACACTTGCATGCTCCATACACAACACACACACACACACACACACACATGCAGCATCCACTGGCTTCTGCTAAGTATGTAGTTAAAACACCAGTGGCCTGTGTATGCTGTACTGGAACTTATTATCCCCAGTACAATCTGTCCAGTCCTGTCACCGTCCTTCATGTTGTTTTTCTCTTCGTATATAAAGACAAATCCAACTCTTGTATCGTCCAGGTTCAAGATCCTATGGCTCACTCTGTGTCAGCCTCACAATCCTATGGAGATCGAGGTGAGTGGTTCAGTAAGAAAAAAAAAACTTTATTTAAAATCTTTCCCAGATTGAAGAAATATTAACTAAATTAAAGATACTGGCCATATATTGTAAATATGATACATGTAATTACATGTTAATTACACAGCAGATCAGCAGACAGTTTCATAACAGGGCAACATGATGAAGTTGATGTTCTGTCTCCTTAGTATTTGCCAATTTACACTCCATCAAACGAGGAGAAGGAAAACCCGGCCTTGTTTGCCAATAATGTCAGAAAGCTCATGGCCAAGTAAGTGTGTGTGTGTGTGTGTGTGTGTGTGTGTGTGTGTGTGTGTGTGTGTGTGTGTGTGTGTGTGTGTGTGGGTGTGTGTGTGTGTGTGTGTGTGTGTGTGTGTGTGGGGTGTGTTTGTGTGAGTGTTTGCATAATGATCAACATCTGACAAAAAATTAGGTCCTCACGAACACTGTTCCCTCCCTCCCAATAGGGCATTGGAGCTGCCACTCACAGACCTGTCATTCGATGACCGTGACATCAGCCTATCACAGGGCCCGCTGCGCATTCAAGACTACAGCGGCCTGCGGGAGTTTAACCAACTGGTGTGTCGCTTGGGGTGAGTGGAGGGAGACTGGATTGACTGGTTGGACTGAGTGAAGGAATGGGTGTCAATTCTTCAAAACCTTCAGGGGTGTGAAGATGAAGAAACACTGACACCTAATGGCAGGAGGGGATAAACACACACAGGAGTAGAGTATGAGGGAATATTTATAGTGCGAGACACCAAGACAAGACAATATATATTATAAATATTATTCACACGTTGTCTTTTAGACATTTACAGTCTTTTCTGTAATTGTTTGGATGTTGTGGTTACGCATGTGGGATTTTTGCAGCTAAACCATGTTTCCATACACTTAGCACATGTGGTTAGCATGCAATTATCCCATTGTTGCAATGTGTGATATCTATATATCTGTGTCTACTCCACTTTTTTAAACACTTACAGACTGAGATCTGGAAGCAGAGACGAGCTGCTTGAGGAGCAGCCTAAGAGAGCCAGGAAGCTGCAGGGGGAGCGGCTGAGTTTAGACGACTTTCGCCCAGTTCCTCAACCTCCCAGTTACAGACACACTCAGACAAGTCCACAGTTTCTTTGACCAGGTAAACACCAAAGGGATCCGTCCAACATTATCTGCATATGACATGCTAAGAATATTATCGAACAAGGGTTTTAGAGCCATAGTGCTGCAAGGATGTCCTCTGTCTTATACAAGTTAAAAGATCTGATATAGCTGTTTCTTACAGTTTTAGCGGTACTAGTAGTAGTTCAATCTTCATTTATCTTTTTCTTTCAGAAAAGGGTCACACTGGCAGGGTTATAACATCCGTGGGAGGTCGCAGGGAGATTTTATTATTGGTTAGGTATCCGGGCTGAAGTAGCCATTGATTTGTTTCAGTTCTGCTTGAATTGCTATGTACTGTTCCTCTGTGTGAAGTTGCAGTTTTTAGATTTGTAGGTCTCCCCTTTCTCAACACAGCCAACCAGCCCATACAAGATAGAAAATATTGCGGGGACCCCATCATGTATCTCTCTCAGATATTTCCTTTTTTAGAACAACCCAAGATAAAGGTATTTTTATAATTTCAACACCCATATATCATGGTAATGTAAATGAGAGAATCTGGAAACTTTTCATGGACCCCTGGCAGTGTGCCACGGACCCCCCCAATGCTCTGAACCACTAAAACCTTTCCCTCTTACAGGTGATTCAAGTAATGGTTTTACATGTAGAACTGGCCCCAGTGACTCATCAGCTCCCCCCTGTGGAGAATGTGCAACATATTGCTGAGAGAATTTAGCATATTTGAAATCAGATCACCTGTAGAGACAGTTTACAACATTTATATACATATACAGTATATACATAATATAGCTACAATAATTGGGCCATAACATGTTTATATAGGGTCACATTTGTCCCTCCTGCTCACTGAGATCATTTTGTTTTCAGCGTGGAGATGGACAGATAGACATCAGACACTTTGTTATTGCGCTGTCCACTGTTCATCAACCATCAAAGTCAATGGAGACCCTCAAGCTGGCCTTCAAGGTGAGCACGCTTGCAATCTGGTTTGACGGCGGCTTTAAATTATTGCTCTAAACACACATGTTGCTGTTCAGATGTATGAGAGCGAGGAGGACGGGGACGTCCAAGAGGAGGACCTTGCCACCATCTTGGAAATAATGCTGGGAGTGAAAGAGGTGGAGCTCTCGGGTCTGTTTTCATCGCTCCACAGACCTGACGAAGAGAAGATCACATATGGTGAGACCCCGGGTCGTGGTAGGGCAGAATTTTAAAACATCAGTGCAAAACTGTTGGATTAATTGCAGTGTTGTGGTTTATATGAGACTCCTGCACAGATGATTGACAGCATCTGTCTCTGTTCCCTCTTCCTCTTTGCTGTCACTTATCACATTTGATTTCTCCTTGGCTGTACTGAAGAGGATAAGAGCCGTCTGTTTTCCTGGGTCTTTTATATCCACCATCTGTCTTTTCTAGAAACCGTCAAAGCTTCGCTGTGCACTTGTTTCTTCCTCTATTGTCCTTGTAAAGCGAATTCTACTTTTACCATGAAACAGTCCAGCAGATTGTCCATCTGCACATACTGTGAAATGCCTCATTTAGATGAATGGAAGTTGTTAATCTTCTCTGTAATGATGTGAAATCATCATGGTAATTATACCAAAAAAATAAACCTAGCATGTTGATGTTACTGAGTTTCCCGCAGAATTGATAAAATCTTTGTCCGCAGCGGGGGTGACAGATGCGAGTGACAGGTACACAGACTAAAGAGCCAAAGACAAGTTTCTCGCATGAGAGAGAGAACTGCTTTACCTGCCACAGTTGCAGCTCAAGCTATGAAGTCTGACTGTCTGCGTGGATGTTAAAAACTTTATGGACCGGTAGCGTGACTGTGAATTGAGCAGCACATAGTTATACAATGTAGCAACGGACAAAAACACCAAGTTATTGATTTCTTATGTTATTAGAGTGTAAACCTTTCTTTTTGTTTCATTATGAAACTGTGTCGGGACAAACTAGAATATGGCGGGCAAGAAACACTGTGTTACATCGCTCCTTGAATAAAATAAAACAATTATTCCAGTTCCCTGTTTACGTTCACCGACAGCAGTAATGACGTTTCTATGTTTTGACCCTTTTTACAGATGAACTTCGTCATTTTATAGTGCAGCATCCTGGCTTCGTCCTGGAACATCTCGACTTTAAAGATCATCCACGCAGATTCTGCATCGGCCGACCGAATAGCTGCAATGGCCACAACCACGACAAAGATGACTGAATGACGAGATATCCAACCGCTATTTACCTTTTGTGTCTGATGTAACAGCATCTCCACATGCTGCAGCTTGCCTAGCACCTCTGTGCCTTCATGTGCCAGTTGGGAGAAAAATAAAGGTGTTATGAAGTGTAACGATGGATCAGTGGACCACAGATGATGGAATCAGAATCTCAGCTCCATAATTTCTTTCATTTCTCCTCTGAACTTTTTTTTTTGGTGCCTTCCTTTGTTTTAGTCTAATTACAATATAAAGATTTTTATGCTCTGTGAATATATTTATTTTAAATTTATTTTCTTATATATGAATTACAGATATTTAAGAACTTAGCTGATAAAAGGCAGGGTGCCTTTTAACCCTGTTGATGACCTTGTGTTGTGGGTTTAGTTCTGTTGTTGATCTCAGGCTAATGGCTAAAAACGCACATTTCCCTTTAATGCAGCTCCTCATTTACATACAGCAGAACCACAGAAACACAATTTCAGGTAAAAAAAAAAACCAAACATATATAGTAGATAATGCTGCCATGCTGTAATGATGCTGGGATGTCAAACATCATAACAGAACATTACATACTGCAGGCAAAAGCTGAAGAAATTAGCCATTGAATCCACTCAAGCAGCTGTCCCACTGCCTCAGAAATAAAGTTTTGATATGGATAATATATATTCATAGTGTCAGGGAATTCATTCTAGGAATCGATCAAAGTTTAACTCAAAGTAAAACCACTCCTGTTTCAGTTATTTGTGAAGCTTTCCACACTAACACTAACAGTAGAGAGAAATGCAAAGAATGTGAATCCTTAGTTTACCAAGAACTATGGGATAATAGCAGCATATTTATGTATACGGGTGAATAATATAGGTAAAAAAGCTGTGTAGGTATGATATGATAAATAAAAGGCTCAACTTGTCAATATCAATGATCTGTTTATGTTAGATTACGTTCTAAAGTGATGGTATATTTTGAATGGTGCTTTTATACAACTTCATCTAACGTCTTTGGTATGATTTTCCAAAGCTATTTTTTTCTCCACCTCCCAAGTAAAAACGATTTGAAAGCGGGCTAGTTTTTCTAAGGAGTGCTGAGTCTTTCTCTCTCAGTTGTAAAATCTCAGTCGAGAAGATAACGCACTTCCTCACTTTCCCTCAGCCTCTACGTTTCTCTGCCGGTTGAAATAGCGCTCTCTAATGGTTCATGCTGGACGTACGACTGCGACTGCAATGTTCCTGTATGTAAGAGCCTGAAATCCTTTTTAATTTTACAAATAAAGTGCTTTGAGTTTTGAGCTGTTGCTGTTTTTGTGCCACTAGGTGGAGCTCTGCTTTCACACATTCACCTTGAAGGGTTTTGACTCCCCTCACACTGACTTACAGTATTTACTGTATGTGAATAAAAATAGTGGTTCTAGAATTTTACTAAAAATGTCTTGAAATTTAGTTCATAGCTTTATTCACCTACTCAGATCTATTTTCTACCCTGAATGCCTTTTCTTAAGTTATCTCTTCTTTTCCTCTATCATCACATTTCTGCAGGCAGCCGTTGCTTTCATAATGTTTCAATCTCTTCTGAGTCCACATGGTGGTGCTAGTTCACTGAGCTCTACACCCCAAAGAGCCCATGCACCACTGCCCACCTGACGGACAGGAAAAACATTACCTCATCCCTTCCTTTCATTCCTCCAGGTAAAAATAGACAGATTAAGCCTGGGCTTTGATGAGCGAAACCTGCAGAGGAGGTGTGGAAGCAGAAAGAGAGAGGGATGGAGATGGAGGAGAGAGACTAAATGGATCGTTCTGCTCCAAATCCAATTCCTAATAGCTGGAGGGAGGGTGGGTGGGAGGAGGGAGAAGGAAACAGTCAAAGAAAGAGGAGAGGGAGAGTGAAGATACCACGTCTAACAATTAAGACCTGCCTTCAGGGCCAAAAGAAGAAGCTTTGTTGAGAACATATAAATTGCTCATTGAGCAGTGCCTCGCTGCAGTCTCTCTCAGATACTCCTGCCTCAAAGGAATCGGCCATAAAAGACAGCAGCAGCAGCAGCAGCATCCCACAGCCCACGACACAGGAGGCCTGGAATGTGTTCATAGTATTTGGGGATCCATCTCCAGCCACCATTCTGGCCAAGCAAACCCCCCCCCCCCGCCTTGCAGCAAACACAAACCTGGATCTACTCCCAGTCACTGTAACTGGGGAAACACAACAGAGTATCCACTGGAGATCCCTTGTGGTGACGGTACTTTGCAAGGTCACAGATTCAGCTCGGCTAACAGTTGTTTATTTTAGTTGTACAAGCCAAGTGGACGAGCCTCTTGATAGCCGGTGCCTGGAAATTAGCCTGTTTTCTTTCCTCTGGCCATGGCTGTGGATGGCTGCCCCGCCACTCACAATATTTACAATCAGAAGCTTCATACATGTGTGATATTACAGAATAATGTGATATGACAGTAAAACTTTTGTTGTATATATTTGTTATATATTTGCTATATATTTAGCTAAATGTAAAGGATAAACCATTGGAATTGTTGAATAAAACTTGAATTAACTGTTGAAATGGTAAACAGCTGGATAAACAGCAGGAATACTTCAGACGAACAGCTGAACCACTTAAATAAAAGTGTTGTATGAACACTTAAAATGGTTAAATTAAATTGTTGGATAAGCATCTAAAATAGTTAAAGAAAATTAATGAATAAATTGATGAAATAATTAAATAAAAGTAATGTTTAAATGGTTGAAATTGTTCAATAAAAGTAAAGGATACACATTTAAAATAGTTCAATTAAATTGTTGGATAAACAGTTAAATTAGCTAAAGAAAAGTAATGTTTAAACAGATTAAATTGATAAATAAAAGTAATGCATAAACAGTTGGAATAGTTAAATAAATGGATGACCAGTTAAGATCGTTAAATAAAATTGTCAAATAAACAGCTGCAATTGTTGAAAATTATTTGATAAATATCTGAAATAATTACATAAACTGATAGTTTACTACTTGAACTGGTTAAATAAAGGGGATGTGTACGCAGTTAAACTTGAGTTCAATAAAGGTAACAGATACACATATTTAAATAAAACTAAGACAATTTGTTTTAAACAAAAGTAACAGTTGAAATTCAATAAATGTAAGGTATAAAAACTGGTTAAATAAAAATAAAAGATGAACAGTAAAATATTTAAAGAAAAATGGTTGAAAAAACAGTAATGGATTACAACAGGAACAATTGCCAAACCCATAACCTACTGGTTCACATCTTGTTCTCTTGCTAACATCTAACCCTAAACCTCCTCAATGCGATCCACAGCTAACTCTAGAAATATCTGGCACTCTTAACTGGCACCATTAGGAATCTGGTTTTCCACTCTTGAAAAAACCCATGTAATCGTAGTTATGTCTTGGCTTTGATTCCTCTGTTCAGTTCCTGTTCAGCGAGCATCATTTAATCATTCTGCCTTTCAGTGGCGCTTTAGCTGTGACGAGATTATGCTTAAGAATTCGCTGCTGTTGTAAAATGTATGAAATGTATTTTTGGTGGAGCGATTGATGACACATGATCAGTGGAAACATGTCAGCTTCTGCTGCCACTCAGCCTCGCGTTCTGGTTGCAGTTCATTGACAAAAATAGTACATGAAATCATCCTAAGTTCAAATCTGTTTCTACTCTGACAGCACTTACACTTCATAAGCAGTAAAGTCAGACATTAGGAAAGAATATGTCACAACTGAGATGATTCAGAGTCGGTGCAGTCTACAGACTCAGAGGACGTCTCGCTCCTCTGCTTTATCGGTGATGTAGGGTCGATTTGATAAAAGCAGTCAACATTATGGCTTTTATGTGACCGGCCCACATATTCTGGTTGGGGGTGAAGAGCAGCACAAAATCTGTGGGCTGCCTGTGGAGATTTTTACACTCTTACTGTATTCTTGTTTGGGCTCAAAATGATTCAAAATGAGTCACTCACGCTGCTTTTTATGGTCTAAATGCTGCAATGTTTATAACGGCTACTTGCACTTGTTTTGATGAATAAGTCATTTTGCACATTTGATAACGTCTACCACTTGTATTATTCTACATCCATGCCTATTATTTTGAAAATGCTTACATAATATTTATTCCTATATTTATACACAAACATCTATATACAGTTATACAATATATAGTTTACTGCTTTTTAGAATACTAAGGCAACATTTTGTATGCCTACCTATATACTTAAAACAGTCTATATATGCATCTGTGCATATTTCTATTGTAATATCTCCTCATACATAATGCACAAATCTTATCTAATCTTATCTTATCACTCTGAGTCACAGTGATTTTGTTACATTAATAATCACAGCAAGAGGCAGACCCCACAGGCAGGGCTGCTTTTTAAAGAACTTCATATTGCTTTTGTTTATTCTCCTTCATGCCCCAGCCACAATGGTTAGATGCGATTATGATTCAGAACACAGTTACTGACGTGCGAAACATGAGCGAAAGTGGAATTTTAAAAGATGGTCAATGTTGACGAGTGGTTGTGAACCCTTTAAACTTCCAGCCTCTTAAAAAAGTATCCAAGTAATAGAAGCTTTGGACAAATGGATTCGTGCAGGCGCCCGCTCTCTGGGCTGTATATTGATGGGTCGATGGGTTGAGCTCAGAATGTCGCCTTACAAGTATAATTCATCCTTTATGTTTTTTCCTCTGTGTTGCTTGTGTGTGGAATGGAAGCGCACACTTGATCAAGGGACCCTCACCATAAAGGACGCGCTGTGCTGAATGGAGTCCATTAGCCACTGCAGGGAGGAGGCAACACTTGCATTCAGAGATGGAAAGATGTAAACCGAGCGAGATTGTGGCTGAAAGGTTCAAGGCGAGTGCCAAGAGAATAAATCAGAACTTGGCTGATGCGATTGTCAGTGTTCAAACAGGATGTAGTGTCAGCCAGGTAGAAGAGCATGTCAGCAGCCTCAGAGAGCAGGCAGGGTTTTCTATCCAGGAGAAACTGTCTGACAAGGACAATTACAGTAGTGACAAATGTTGCCGATGGGGATGGGGGGCACTGTAGGTCTGTGTACAAACACTTTGTTTAAGGATATCTGTGATTCTTCTGGTCAAGAAGTGCATTAATTAGGGTCTTTTTTCAGCTGCAAAGTGATATACACATGGTGCTGTAGGTGGAGCACAAGAATAAACCTCAGTTGACTTAGATTTAATAAACACTGATTAAAAATACAATATAAAATGACAAATACAAATATTCAATGCAGGGTGAGGCTCAAATTCCAAAGCCTCCACATAAATCTTGTTAAAAATTCACAAAATTTGAAAAAACTAAATTGGAATCCAGAAAAATAATAGGACAACCTATGAGAGTCAGCAAATCAATAATAATATGATTAGCCCAATAAAAACAAAAAAAAAGACTAATATCAATATGTATGAGATGTGGACAAGTGTGCAGATGCAATCACATGCACGCCTGAGTGTGTGTTTGTGTGTGTGTTGTGGGGAGGTAGGGTTTTATACAACTGCATTTACTCCGACAATAGAAATCAAAACAAATCATATCTGTAATAGATAAGAAGAACACTTTAGAGTCTCAAATGAACTTTACCCCAATCTGCATATGTCTGGACAGGAGGAAGACAGAGAACCTTGAGAAAACCCACACAGACATAGGGACAACAGGCAAACTCCTCACAGAAAGACCTCAGCCAAACCGGGATTTGAACCATGAGCCTTCTTGCTGTGAGGCAACACCTAACCACCGCACCACCATCCCGCCCCGGTCAAATTTGCTAATTCTATTAACAGACTATACCTCCTGTCTCTATCCATCTACAGACTTTATGATGCTGAATTCATTCGTGAGTTAGGAAAATACATCACACTTTGTTTTACAGACCTGGACAAGCTTTTTGGTCCATTTAACACAAACCTATCGAGCACTCTACTGGCTGTTAGGAGGTGTGATGTTCAATTTGGTCTTCCTGCGAGCGGTATCAGTCTGAGTGAGGTGCACGACATGGGTGACTCAAGAAACCGAACCCTTTTTTTCTCTCCATATTTCCTGCTTTTATTGGCTTGTCTCTGCAGCACGCCGTCTTATATTAACATCATGTATTTGTTCTTTTTAAATGACACCGCTGTGAATGTCCATGTGTCTATGTGGTATTGGATATTATGAGAGGTATGCAGGTTTTGTAGAGCTGATTAGAAAGCGGACACGGGTCTAATTCATCACATCCAGTTAACAGATTCATATTCCCGTCCCGGTGGCGAACGGACAGGTCGTCATTTTGCCTGCAGCGGGCTGTCAGCGGGACCGAGGCCTGTGTGTGGCTGAACGTGTTAGTTTGTGAGCGTCCATCCCGCCATCATCATCAGTCCTTTTCACTGCAGCCATAATTACCACTGTCTGAGGGTAACCAACAGTGGCGGATCTCATTATGCCATGATATGGGTCTCGTCTGCATATACAGGCACACATACACTGACTATTTACATATGAATGTATCCAGTTTTGCTCACACACCCATCTATCCACACCCCCACACACACGCAGACACACACAAACACAGCATTTACATATAAAAGCGTTAATGTGCGACACACACATTACACAGTACACACACAGCAGTCTATTCAAACATGCACCTCACACATACATGTATGGGCTACTCATAAATTTAGACACTTCCGTCAGAAGGCCTTCGCCAGCCGACAGGGATATGAACCCAATATAGCATCCCAGAGATAAGGCAGTGACTCTGGAAGCAGAACTAATATTATTTGCACGGTGTCGAACGTTTATCTGGCGCCGCCTGCAAAGTGATGGTTCGGTGTCACTTTTGTTTAATAATGATGTGCCAATAGTAATATGCCTGCTGGCTGGAAACCTATTACAGTTCAAAAGATTATCCAAATACAATCTAATTTGGAATATTGCATTTTGACAGCCTGTGACTGGAGGAGGTGGAATGGTAATGCGATATTTTCTTTCCTTTTTAAAAATTCCAATTAACATTTTTAATGCTCAACAAGCCAATGGTGACTGCAAATATGCAGAGGTGTTTGACTGTGCCAAATCTCCTGATGGCTTTCAGACAGTGGAGAGGGAAAGAAATAACTCGCACAATTCAAACTTTTGATTAGGTGAATGCCATGTTTGGATTCTTGTGTCAGTCGACTTTAAATTGACATTGTAGGAAAAGAAAAAATCTTTACATTCATCCGTCTTATCAGGGATGACAGAGATGCCTGCTGCCGTCACAATAAGTGGGTGAATCTTCCCACTTTAATATCACACACGTTAATGTTAAATTAATATTATGCAAATGCTGCTCTTGAGGAAGTAAGGAAGTGTAAGTAAGTAAGAATGAGAACATTAGTTTGGAAGAACAGGATCAAAAATTACTGCAGATTATTAAACATCACATTTCTTAAGACACAATAATAATCTAGAAAAAACGTTCCACTTTATTAAGATCTGTCTTTAGGTACCTGCAGCCTTTTATCACCTTCCTCTTATAAATACTTAACAAAGATAGATCAACACAGTTGATAAATTTGAAATAAATGATAATTTTTTCCTAGATATTACAATTAAGTCATTAAATAAGAATTAAAATTCCTCATCTGACATCATTATATATCACGAACATCTCATGTTTCAGGTATAGCTGGAATTATTCTGTGATTAAGTGTTTTAATAAAAAATATTTTTTGCTCCTACTCACTTCAACGTGTCTCATCCATTCCTTCAAATCACTGATCTCCTGCTTTTGCTGCGAATAACTTTTGACAAGCAGCAGGAAAAGCTATGAATTGTTGCTTCAATCACAGCGGCTGTGTGAGCATTTTCATATCACAACTCCAGAAATACAAGGTTTCAGGAAGGTTTTAAGACCGTGAACATAACTTTTTTTATCATCGGTACGTTTAGCTTTGAGCTGTCTCCTTGTTTTATCTGTGCTGAAGAGCTGCTTTATAATGAATGGGCTGAACAACAGGTACAGATGGCGGTACAGTATGTAAAGATGGGCAACGCGTCTCCAGTCAGCACGGTTGCGATTGAGGGAGGAAGCTGCGGTAGCGAGTTCCTGTCAATCATAGCAAATCACTCCTTTTTTATTGCAAGAAAAAAACAATTAATATAACCAAACTTGCTGGAAATACTAGCACATTAATATACATCATTATGATAAATATAATCTAAAATCAGCTGTGGGAGACAATAAAGTACATTTACTTAGTTTGTGTTCTTAAGTATATTCTTCATGTATCTGTATTTTACCTGAGTAGATTTATCTTCAGGTACTCATCCCTTTTACACCACATGTATAATCAACAATTGTAATTTTATGGTTGTCGTTTTCACTTTCTGTAAAATAAGCTTTTCACTCTACATTTGTAAATAAAGTGTCTGAGTGCAAGATACATCCTATAAATATCTCTTCTTTTTGATGTGGAAGCTTTGCTCCGACAGTCACCTCTAACATCAGAGGTTGATTGGTTGTGGGATGTGGAGAACTTCATCAGAAACGTGGGGAATGCCACAGAGCAAAGCTGGAAGGATTTTTACATTAAAATATTGATAGGAATATTTACTGACATGACTTTTTCGCCACGTTTCTGCACTTACTGTTAAACTCCCTCCCCCACACATATTGTACACCAGCCTGCAGTGGAGAATGTTAATGGTGATGGACTGCACAATGTTGTGATAAGAACGTGGCCATTGCAAATGCTTAGATTGAGTTGTGGCTCCAGAGGCAAATAACATCTCTTCATGTTGAGATGTGTGAAACATGGCGTGGTCAACCATAACCATTTCCAGAATTCTGAGGAGCGCATGCTCAGTACTTACAGAAGAAATGTTAAGTTCAGCGTGAGGTCATGTAATGGCAAATAGAAGTCACAGCGAGAGTCTCTCTTCTCTTGCATGAGTCTAGCATCTCTGTCCAACGTTTATGTGTTTTCCACAATGGTGAAATGTGTCTGATAATGGCATTCAAACGATAAAATGATACATCTTTCTGAAATTCTGTGACATTTAAAAAGGTTTAAGAGCATTTATTGGACCAAATGTAGATAATATCTCCTGGGCTGCTCCGCAAATGAATCCAAGCTGTACAAAGTTCTGAAGGAACTGGAGGAGCACTGAACGCACACGAGCAGATACAGATCACTGAGATAGTGGAGACACATAAATGCACCAGGCAACAGATGCCACTGTTAAGTACGCCAATAAGAAAGTAGCAGAAAAGGAGTAGGAGGAGGAGAAGGAGGAGGGTAATGGAGTGAGAATTCAGCAGGTAGGAGCAGGAACAGCAGCAGCGGCTTGAATGACTGTCAAACATTACCTCACTCACTTGTGAGAACGTGATTGGTGATTGTGCGAAGCTGCCGGAATTAATTTCACGCTCTGCTGGTGTATCACAGCAACAGGGAATTCATGTATGATTTCTGTGGGTTTGTCATTTACATGGAAACAGTGCATGGGCTGTACTTCAGTGCATGACATCATGCATATTTCAGGGACCTGCGAATCAGTCCACTATGAAATAAACTGGTTTTAGGAAGAGATTTTCTGGGCATGTCTATGTTCATAAACACAACATGCGTTTCATGAATGCTGTTCTCCTGCCAATAGGGTCATCTCATAAAATGACATTTCTCCATTTGGTGAATGATTTATAGCCATGTTAGCGACGTGGCGCTGGAGTTGGCTGCATGTCAACATGGTGTCACATCATCTGCACTGTCATTGATGAAATAGAAAATATGCATCATCAATCAACAATTTAAGCCAAGACGTTGACGCTTCAGTATATTTTGGCCCTGTGACATTATCTGAGGTGTAGTGAAATTAGTTTCCAATCATTCACATTCTTGTACGCCCTCCTCACAGAAGATGCCTGGCCAATCAGAGCAGTGAAGTGCCGGTAGAAAATAAAGCATTTACGTGAGTGGATATCACAGTTAAGAAAGGCCACTTTTGGTTAATCTGCTTTCTCTGTTAAAGTAGTGGGGAAGTGGAGTTTCTCAATTTAAGGAGGCTTTGCAGTGTTTAAAACCATCATCACGCTCTGACCAAGACAATGACAGACTTCAATTTACTGGACTTTTATGTATTAATGTAAAGTTCACATTGATGACCTCTATGTATTGTTCATGCTTTATAAGCTGTGTCTCAATTCAGGGGCTGCATCCTTTTGAGGCTGCATTTGAAGACTACTTGCATCACGACGAGAATGTCCTTTCAAATGTGTTCATCACCATTTTTCAAAAACTTAATGGTGCCGGCTACGCAGACCGCGGTCTTCATGGGTAGGGTAAACCGCCTCCTCTGAAGCATTAGGCCACTGAATTGAGACACAGCTATAGTTTTATCTTCTTCTTCTTCTTCTTCTTCTTCTTCTTCTTCTTCTTCTTCTTCTTCTTCTTCTTCTTCTTCTTCTTCTTCTATGGGTGACCTTTAAAATAATGATGTCAACTGTTTCCTTTCTCATTTTCTGATATTTATTTATAACACAATGAAAATGATTTATTACTGCAGTGGTGAGGAGCACTTTCATTTTAACAGAATTTGAAAATAATTAAGACTTAAAATAATTAAATTTTATGAAAAGGTCTAGATTGATATAAGATGGTATCAGTGTATCAGTCCGGCAGTAATATTCTTATTACCTTTCCAGGGATGACAGCTGCTAGCTAACTCTGTTACAATTGATTTTAATTATATATTCTCTTTATAGAATTCACAAAAAAAGTAAATGCGCATTGCTACAGATGGTCCTTCACTTGTTTGTGTGTTCACAGTTTACATTGTGTAGCAATGTCCCTGCAGTCTTACATGTTTCAACCAGGTTCCTCAGTGTTTCCCTATATGGACCATGCAACTGACGAATCCTTCAAATGACTGGCACAAATCTTTGTGCCCGGCCCCACACACACGCTGAGACACATTCCAGCTT
Source organism: Verasper variegatus (assembly GCA_026259375.1). Lineage (NCBI taxonomy): Eukaryota > Metazoa > Chordata > Actinopteri > Pleuronectiformes > Pleuronectidae > Verasper > Verasper variegatus. The sequence goes on from CM048038.1 coordinate 14,828,562, forward strand.
TCTATCTGTTCTCCACAGTGGATGAGATGTCACAGTATCACATCAGCGCAGCTCGACTCTTCAGCAGCCATAAATACAGCTCCCCCACACACACTGGGACAGCTGGGTCTGCCAATCAGCCGATCGTCGGCTGCTCGGTTCTCTCCGACAACAGTGTGACTCACACCCTGAGCTGTGCAAGTCAGTGGAGCGCATCAGCCTCCATCTTCACAGGAAACGCTGCCACCGCTTCCACTTTTATATCTCATTATGCACTTACATACACTCGCTAATAAACCCAGCATGCTCAAATCAGCCATGCAAACATGCGCTGAGAGTGCGAGGGGCATGTTGACAGCAAGGAGAAGAGTTCCTGTGATGGCACGGATGCTGGCTCATATACTGGCTTGATGTGTTAATGATTTTGGCACAGGAGAGAAAAGAAGACAGACTTCAAATATGGTGCACAAAAACAATCCCTGCATTGAATATCTATTTTCTATAGTTTTCGCTTTCTATGGGTGACCTTTAAAATAATGATGTCAACAGTTTATAATTTATGATACAAACTTTCTTTTCTGCAGTGGTAAGGACAACTCTAAGAGAGCTAGAAAACAACTAAAATATAAACATTTTGTATAAATTCCTCAGTCAGATTGATATAAGGTGTATATCAGCGTATCAGACCACCAGTGACATACTGAAATAAAAATTTGTTGTGACCTAAGTGACTGTGTGTGTGTGTGTGTGTGTGTGGGTGTGTGTGTGTGTGTGTGTGTTTCGATTCGTGACAGTTTGGTGACCCTCCTGTTACTGTGTGACTTGAGGGACAAGATAAGTTGAATCACACTCACAGCTGTGACTCATCTTACCAAAGTAACATGATGTACTCATACAGACACAAATACCACTCTCAGACCCACGCACACACATACACACACACACACACACACACACATGCCCACAGCTTAAACCACATGTCACAGGGAAATTATATTATTACATTTTGCACTGTACATATAGTCCTCTTTTGAAAACACGTGCTGCTCTTGTTGACCTTTTACAGAATTCAGTTTAATGTCGTCCTATTATATTTTATTTATTTTACCTTTGCTAAGAAAGATCTAGAAATACCCACAGTGGTTGTTTACATTCTCTAACCTGTGTAGTTTCAGTCTGCGTACATTTTGTTTCCGACTCCTGTGAAGTCACCATGACCCTTTGACCGCCCAATTCTAATCAGTTAGTCAGTGAACATTTAAGCCAAATGAGAAAAGATTCTCTTGAGGCATTCTTAAAGTAATGTGTTGTTCACTAAGCAAAACAAGGGTTTTGTAAGGGCACAGTGACCGAGGCCACTGACTCCCAAATTTGAATCAGGTCATCGTTGCGTCCAAGTGAATGTTTGTGCCAGATGTGATGAAATTCCTTTTGGGTGTTTCTGACATATTTCATTCACAAGAACATGAGGTCACTGTGACATAGACCTTTGACCCCCCCCCCCCGAACAATAAAATCTAATCAGCTCATCTTTGATTCCAACTAAATGTTTGGACCAAATTTGAAGAAATTCCATGAGATATCGGGTTCACAAGAATGGGATGGACAACCTACAAAGCTGATGGTCATAACTAAACAGAGCTGCACAGTAACACAGTGGCTCAGTGTTACACTGATAATGACATGTAAATGGCTCAACACCCATTGTGTAATAGACGGTCATAAAATTTCATAGCAATTTATTTCCCTTGATCCTTTTACTTTTGGTCTACTGAGGATTGAATATGAAGTTTGTGGCCTAAGTAACACTTTGACCCGACAGGAATCATCTGATTAAACATAAATGCCCAAGACATTATTTACTGCAGGTTTGAAATATAAGGCAAAGTGAAAACTCAGTCAGAAAGACTGCCTTCTTACGTGTGCTGTCACATGCACATCTAACGCTATCTCTAGGCTCCACAAGCTCATTTTTTATCCAATCACAGCCTTGCACGCTTGCCTTGATCAGTGGGTGTCCCACTCCTGCTCCTGCTGCACCATAACACTTGATACCTGGTCATCTCCCTTTTACCGTCCAACCAATCAGAAGCGTCCCAACTTCTGGGTCCATTTGTCATCACCACCATCCATGTCTCTGCTCCAGGGGTAAGACTCCTCCATATTCGAAGCACCTAATTCATCGGACTGCTTTCATGGTGTTCTACTTCCTGCTTGGGTCTAAGTGACAAAGTCTCTTTCTCTGTTCAGAATCAATTCAATCTCATTCTGATTTACTCACTTTCATTTGCTTCTCTATAGGTCTCTCCTGATTGAAATAAGATACGTTAATCAAAAGGAACCACAGTTCTAAGAGTTCAGTTTGCAGATCACAACTTTATTCTGGTCATTTCATTTGCACCAGTGACACTTGACCCTCATTTGACTCCGGTATCTTCATCATGGCCAATAACACAATAAAACAATGAAACACCAATAATAACATCCAGTGAGAATCAGTGCAGTTAAATCAGGGCATCGTGGTTATAATGTGTTTTTTACTTGTTTTTCAAACTCAAACTAATTTAAATAAACCAGAGGACCCGATCTAACAGGTGGCCTCTGAGGTGCCAGTGCATATTCCTCTCACCTCAGTGCCTCACCACTTACTACGGTGTACGACTGTAAACAAAAAATCTGATTGGAGTGAAAATGCCGAGAGGGGATGCGGGCGACCAATCAGAAAGGAGTCTTTGTTCGGAGGTGAAAATAGACCACTTGAGGCCCAACTGTTGCCTGGAGACACAGATTGCAGGCAATTAGGGAGCTAGATTACAGTGGGGAGAAAATAGGTGATATTGTCAATGAAGCATGGATTTGTGTGTGTGGGTGTCTGTACATGTTTTCATCACTTTGGGCTGAGCGTTAGTGTAGACATGTGAAAATGTAGATATAGAACTGTTTTTATCTGTAACCACTCCTACGTGTGAGCACCTGTGATCCATATGTGTATATTCTGTATGTATGTGAATGGAAATGTAGGTTCATGTGTCAAGTGTCATATGTCTTGGAAAGCTACTTGCCATTGAAAAGAAATGTAAATACAAAAAGCATTATCAAGTTAAGGGGTAAAAATAGAGTTTTCTACCATTAGTCACTAGTACACCGCTCTCGCTCAGTGTCTGGGCGGACATTAGTCACTGTACAGTATTCTTTTTAAATACAAGACTATTGCACTGCACAAACAAAGTCAACAGCTACAACACAAGAGAGCCACAAGGTCTCTGGTTGAAGTCTTGGTGCCTCATTTATATGTTGTCATTTGGGTTTGATTCGACAATAAAAATCTCTGATCAAGCTGTGCTTTTGAAGCCTGATAGGTTTTTGAAGTATCTTGTTTGAGTCTACTTTCCAGGTATCCAAACGACCTCCAATTGTGTGATAAAATTACATATGTTACCTTCAAAATAGATGAAAAACAAAACACCATAAGACCTTGTAAATGAAGCCCCCTGGACTACAACAAAAGCCTGGAGCCATGTTGCTCGGCAGGGATCTTTTTAAGAGGTGGGCTGCACATTTTCCACTTTCAACACTGTGACAGGTATCTTCCTCTCTTCGATACCTGGTGGCTTAGTGACCACATCCCCCGGATCCCTAAATCCCCTCCACTTGGACCGCAGCTCTCCTCTCCCTTCCCCCTCCCCCGGTCTGTGGAACAGCCTCTCTTTCAAGTTGGCCCTGGGCAGGATCCAAACGATAACCCCCATCGCCAGCAGGGCCGAGCCGAGGCAGGAGAGCCCGATCCCGGTCGCAGCACTGAGGTGCAGCCCCCTGTTGAAGCTAATGGCGTGGGTGTCGACAAAGAGCAGGTCCCCCTCTCCGAAGGACTCGATTTTATGGGGAGTGAAGTATCCGACTGACAGGCTGGCGATGCCTGCAGTCAGGATCAGGAGGCCCAGGGCCAAGGACACCTGGAGGGAGAGGACGGAAACATGAAGCCTTAATTTGTGGAGTCCTGATCTATTTTTTTTTACTCTTAGTGAAACTCTTTGTTTGGTGCTCCTCCCTTCTTGTTAGGAAAGGTCATTTTGTTGTTTGTGATGCAGAAAAATCCAAATTGCCAAATGGGCAGGGGCCTTGCATGTAATCCTTCACCTTTACAAATACCACCACACCACTGCCTGTAGTTCATCATGCAGAGACAAAGGTTTAAAATGCACCGTGTGCACTATCCAACATGTGTACCAGAGGGAGACTTTCACTTTATGGTTATTACAGTGGTGAAGCTCATCAGGAGAAAAGATGTCACAACCAGCCTGTCACAAAATAATTTTAATGTTTTTCTGAAAGAGAACAACTACTAGATACTAGATACTATATGCTATATGCTATATGCTATGCTATATACTATATGCTATATTCTATATACTAGATACTTTTATGTGACTTTTCTTTTAAATTAGTTCAGGATTCATTGGATAAATTGTGAGGTAAATGCGGAAACATACAGAATGACATAAGCATCAGTCATAGACGATACTACAATAACAATGATCAGTGTAATACTAAAGCGGAAGAATCATCTTTCCCTGAACAATGAGGGTGTGATCCCGCGTCTCCTCAGGGAATTATGCTTACATGTAATACACATAATTGTTTGTTTACCTGTAGGATTTCTCATGGGACATAACAGACACCAATCATGGGTGGAATCTCTTTTGTGTTATACCAACCGGTAACTGATATCTATTATGTGAAATATCAGAGCAGGATATTGTGAAAAACACAATGGGCCCTATAATACGCCAGACGCATGGAGGCACTGAGAGCAAGTGTCTCTGCTCGTTTCAGACAGTGACTCAGTTGACATTTTCCCATCTGGCGCCTAAGTGTGTTTGAATAGAAAATGCACTTCTGCACATCTGAGCATCACGAGTCTGTTGGACTTAAAATGAAGTGTGGTCTGGCGTTTTGTTGTTATCTCAAAGCAGCAGAGAGGGATTACACAAAGAAACAAGAGCCACTGGGTCTGGAGTCAGTTATATACACAAGTTACACTGTTTCCTCTGTAGAAAAGCATTCTCTGGAAACCTGTTAAATCTGCATGTTACTCCAAAAACACACCCATGATTAATGCGGAGACAAAGTGCAACCCCTGTGAATCACGCGCCTGGTGCTGCAACATTTGGATTTGGACACATCCTACTCACTATATGTTCTTTAGACCCCATAGATAAAATAGTGCCCAGTATGTCTAGCAACCACATAATGCATGAGATGCCAGAAATTACAACAATGTGTGACGTGCATGTCATGGATTTTGATGATTTGTTTACCATCATGTTCAACTTCATAAATTATTGTGTCCCATTAAATGGTCTAGTTTTCAAAAGTACTTTATTCATCAGTTCAGTATGACTTGATTAATTGGATCAAATTCTCTAATAACGATTGAAATGAAAAGTAAGAAAGTAATTTCATGAGTTTTAAGACAAATCTAGAAATACCATGTCAGGGTTGTTCTCATCTGACAACCAATTAAATTGCAGTTTACCCAGAGTTAAAGTATTAAGTGTAGGATGTTTGTTTGGGTTTGTACCCTCATGGTTGAATGCACTTATTGAAAGTCGTTTTTGATAAAAACATCAGCTAAATGACATGTAATGTAATGTAAAAATATTAAATGTAGGATGTTACAATTAGCCGATGAATGCTTGGGTTAGGTAACAAATAATTAAAAAACTCATAACTAATAATAAAAATGTGTTTGAGTTCTCGAGAAAAGAAGAGAAATCTAGTCTCTTATCTTTGTCTCTTATCTTTGAGTCCATATTAAATGTTTGTACCATCTTAACAGAAATAAGGTGTCGCTGGCTGCATTTGCATGTGCACTGTTAATCCCGCTTTGTGTTGAAACATGTACACATCATATCCCAATTTCAGTATACTGGCTAAGCCCATGTCCCGGTTTTGAGAAACTCAATTTTGCAAGCTGAAGTACTCTGTAAGTACCCGGGATGCAGGTGCATGTATACATCTAATCCCTGTTTCCCTGGAAACCTAATGCATTTGGCCATGGCTGTTGCCAGTACAGAGGCATAGTGATAGGCTAGTAAGGTAAAAAGTGCGTGAGCTTGTCGTTGCTCTACCTTCCAGACTGCTGAGTTCCACCACAGGGCTGACCTCTGGCTCTGGACGAACCCCCGATCCTCATGCTCTCTCTCCCACATGGAGGATGAGCACTCCTCGTAGAAGTGGTGCAGATAGGAACGAACCCCAAACTGAAGACAGCTAGAACCCGTCTGGACAGACGTTGTGCACAAAGGGACCAAATTACTTGGGAGAACAAGAATCCTCCACGATTACATTTGACTTCACATCTTCTCACATTAAGGAAAGTATAGTTTGTCTGCCCATGTGTCTTATGGGGCAACAGCGACAATCAATTCAAATTCAGCCTTTTATTTGTGAAAAACTGTTTGGAGTGTCGCAGTTGCCCCATAAGATTAACCCTAACCCTAACCCATAAGTAACATTTATTTAAACACACACACACACACACACGTTTACAAAACATAAGGCCCAGGTTGAAAAACAGCAAAATTCCCTTTTAACACTCTGCATAGGAGCCTAATTAGAAATATTATATTTTATCCACTGTGCAGTCTATTTGATAAATATAGCGCTGTTATATTATCACTGGATAAAACAGGAAAAACTCAGAATACAGTACTTAAAAGTGATTTAATAGAACAAATAGACTCTTGTAGCTGTAATAAAATCAAATAAAACCGATCAAACCCCAGAGAAAGCAACGCTCACCTCACTCCCAGAGGAGTCTCCTCCCGAGACACAGGCCTCGGAGCACAACGCCATCACACCCCACACACCTTGTACACCTGCAGTAAACATCCACATACATACATACATAAACACCGATATTCAGAGTCTTGAAGAGATTGATATGTATGTCAGGTGTATGGCCGTTACTATATAACACAAACACTGTTTATCTGCTGAATATGGATTTCCCTCAATAAAAGCCTCCCCTCCCTTCAGAGACCCGTCATAAATCTTGGCCAGGTCGCACCCGTTGCTGTTGCTGCATGTGAACGATTGACGGCTACCGTGGCCCTGAGGTGCCTCTATGGATGAATCACACATATGCAAGTGTGCGCTCGCTCTATTCGTCCTCATACGCACACATGTCCCCTCTGTTGTTATTCGCCCGCGGTGCTTTGATTGATTTGTTTCATTCCTCACCTTCAAATGGTTTCTCTAAGTGGCCACACATGCCTGATCTCAGTCTGTACCATAGAGGTAAGTTTAACCTGACTGCAGTTTGAAACACAATCCTGAATCATGAACCTGACAGGACCAGTTGACACCAACCTGTTCAATAAACAACCTTTTCTTTAATTCATGGGGTTTTAAATTGTTACTCAATATTGTAGGGATGTATAAAAACAAAAAGTCAAGAAAGTCAAGTTCTTGTGCCAATGAAAAGAGCAACATGACTCAACTGAGATAAATACACCAAATACACTATTTTTTATTTATTATGACATATTAATTCCAAATATGGTTGCGCTTTCACATTTATTACAAGCTAAAGAAAATGATCTCCGATGTTTGATTTAGATCTAAAACTCAATTAATGGGAAAGTTTGGAAGGAAAGTACATAACTTCCACAATTTCCATGTAAAACTTTGTATGACTAAATTAAGCCAATATGTGGAGTAGTTATTAGGGACCCCAGTGATGGAGAGTACTAAATACACCCTAACCCATCTTTTACCCCCTGGAGATCCTATGTACCCCAGGTACCAACACCATTTCAATCCCACCAGGGACAGGACGCAGGCAGCGGAGGGAGAGGAAACAGAAATGGGGAAAGCCAGCCAGGCTATGCGCTAGGCTAAAGGCTAACCCGCACAGACCAAAGCTCCTGAGTCTGTTCCTCGACCAACTCCAGGTCTCTAACAAACAAGATGGTTGCGATCGAGAATAACACTTCATTTTGTGACTATCATCACAGACACCTGGGAAAACAACAAGATCCCGAAGTAGCCGGATTCTCTGTTTACAAAGGGGACCGAACGAGGGACTCCCAGTAATGAAGCTGTGAATGGACGACACTGCAAGTAAACACAACCCTGAAGATTATTTTTAATGATACAGTGGTAGTTAATTGAACATTTCTGTTGTTTTATTATATCTGAAGAATGGGTCACTTTGGCTGCAACACTGTTTACCCCTGAAACTCCAACAGTGTTTTGTGGACCCCCCTCTCCAGTGGCATTGTGGTGAGTGGATATGAGTGAATTTAAATTTTTGGGTGAACTTCCTCTAAACCTGTTGTAACTACACAGATTGTCTCTATTTTGTATGAGAGCGGCATCACACAGATGTTTTGTTGTGTTTTGTAAATTTACAAACTCTTTTTATACACGTGTATGTATATATATATATATATATATATATATATATATATATATATATATATATATATATATATATATATATATATATATATATATATATATATATATATATATATACAAGCAAACTAAATTATATATATATATATATTATTTAGTTTGCTTGTTTGTTCTGTTGAACACCCTTAATTTTCTCTTTGTGTTTTTCACTACTTGCTACGGTTGAGATTGCTCTATTTCTCATGATTCGCATAAGTTAAGAAAGGAAAAGACGAATCAAATTACGTTATCATTGTATCAAATTCACTTTTATGTTTGATGTTTTTGGTTATGATACTGCTGTGTGCTGTGTACTCAAATGCAGCAGTTTTAATTGCAATGTGGTATTTGAATTTGTTTCACTGCCGTTTGAGTCCAATTGTGATTCATGATAAAGAAAATAAGTATATGGAGCACTGCCTGGTGAGTCACATTATCTGTGATGTATTACAATGAAAATATGACTCATTGGTCCAACTGGTGTTTTTTTTTCATGATTAATTGGATTATCGACTTTTGATTGCAATTATGATAAAACAGTTTGATCCTAATCTATAATCAATTCATGCTGAGGACCATTTGACCAGACCGCTGTCCGTGGTGCTGATACAGTCACTTCAACTTTCCACCAGACTCCAGATCGACTGCAGGTCAGTTGCGTAGTATTTTATAAACTGTATCATTAATGTGTCTTATAGGATCTTGAACGAAATCGAGAATGCAAAAGGGTTTATTTACTACCACGAACGTAAGCGAGATTTGCTTTTTCGAGTTTAACAAACCGATGCAGAAAAACGTCAGATTTGAAATCAAATCGTTTTTTTTAAACGGACAGAGGAAAAACACATGGTGCTTAATTTCAGCGGAGCCCCGACATGTAAACTAACCACCAGCACTGTGAGTCATCGCGGCCATTCAGCCTCTCACACTTTTCCTCCGCCGCACTTGATCTACAGCGCTACACTTTCTCTTCTGTCTTTTTTTCCTGTTTGTTTTGCGCTCAGCTGCAGCTTCCTCTCGTCACTCTACTCGACTTCACAACCAGAGAAGCAAGTCAGTCTTACCCTCCTGGCCCCAGTGGCTCGCTCTCCTCACTGGGGATCCATGTGCTGACGGACCAGTGGATGTCCAAAGCTGCTGCCGCCGCTGCTGCTGATGGGAATCAGTGGATGGGAAACACTGAGCATGCGTGTGCGAGGTGGGGGGAGGGGGGGGGGGCACTACAGCAACCCCTCAACTGTCGATGATACATGACATCTGTCTCTATCAGATGAATCCAGAGATGATTCAATGTGTTTCATCCATTCAGCACAAGTGAACGTTTCTACTTTCTAACCAACTGACATCAGGTTGGTATTCACTACTATTAAAGGTCTAGTGTGTTTTGGGTGAAAGGGAATCTATTGGCAGAATTGAATATAAAATAATCCTAGAGATGTTTTTGCTGTTTTCTTTATCACATTACATTAAATATCATTTATCTGATGCTTTTATCCAAAGCGACAAATTAGCTTGAAAACTACCAAATGCTACATGTAAGTGCAAATAAACTCCATACATTAAAAACAAATATTTGAGGATGGTTATTAGATCATCATCTTCTTAACCAAGGTGTAGTTGGAATAGATGTGTTTTTAGCCTGCGACAGAAGATTTGTGGACTTTCTGCTGTCTTAATGTCAATGGGGAACTTGTTCCACCAAGCTGATTGGCCGATACAGAGCCGAATGGACGGGCTGGGGGGTGTAAGGTTTAACCGTGGCCTGGATGTAGGCTGGCCCTGATCCATTCACAGCACGCGGTACACAAGTACTAGTGTCTTGAGTCGGATAAGGGCAGCCACTGGTAACCAGTGAAGGGAGCGGTTACTAGAATGGGCTCTTTACATTCCCATTTACATCGTGAGGGGGTCCTCTCTACAGAGGCCGCCATGTTTTTTTTACAGTAGCCCAGTCTGGACAAACTAAACATTTATTTCAACTGAAGGCTAGAGCAGGTTATCTTTCATGTTGGGAAGGGGAGGGTGAGGTGAGGGGTATTCAGCTGCAACATGCAACTTTACCACTAGATGTCACTAAATTCTACACAGCAAACATTTAATAAAACAGTGGGAATACAGGTGACTGTTGTTTGATGATCGCAGTTCAGATCATAATCTTTTTGACCTATATTATATGATATTCATATTTCTTTGCCATAAGTAAGTAAGTAAGTCATTATCTTGAGTTAGAAAGTCATTTTGAGTTGTACGTCATTAATTTGAGAAAGTGTCTCATTGTAATGACCTCCCATACAATTGAATTCAACTGCATTTGATTATCATATTTGCCAAAGTTTTTACATCCACTGTGCAGCAATATAATTGAAAACACATAAGGAAAAGCTTCTATATAAGTGGTGCTATGAACATCAGTTGATTATATTAGCCACTCTAATTGGTAATATGAATTCACTATCTTCCTAAAGTAAATTTTAGTGTGAAAGCATGATTAAACCCTTATTGTAGAGCATCAAATCTCAAAATACAATATGTTAAGGCTCTTTACATATTAAAGTTAAGACCCTGCGAGAAACCAACAGTTCCCTAACTGAGCAGACTCTTAGCAACAGTGGAGAGAAAACTAATTCCCTTTTAATGGTCTACGTCAAGCACTGTTGTTAGTTATTCATCTGGGATGAGCTGTTTCTAAACTGCCCGCCATCTTTTCTAGGTGACCTCGTCTTGAACCTGTGTCCCATGTACGTTGTGTGGGTTGAAAATATTACAACTCATTATGACCTGTTGATTATGTTCATCCCTCCGTCCGTCCATTATCTATACCGTTTATCCTATTAAGAACTGGAGCCAATCCCAGCTGACATTGGGCGAGAGGCAAGGTACACCCTGCACAGGTTGTCAGTCCATCACAGACTTTTGAATTAATTATCCTAAATTATAACACAGACATTTACATGACTTGTAAGTATGTAGACATGTTTTAAGACACATGAAAAGGGAAGACTGGACATTACAGTGACACACTATGGGAAAGTGAAGACAAGTGTTAGCATAGCTTTCATACAGATGGAGAGAGCTGTTGGTAAGTTTTGATGCTGAACCTGTATTGATTTTACTAGACTGGTAAGTAAACAGGTGTTAAAACTTGCACATAGCCTATTTACGTCAACATATAAATCATTATCAGCACAGATTAGATGTGGGGTCCCACAAGATTCAGTTTTGGGACTCATTTTATTCTCTGGTTTTCATATTTCTTTACCCAGCTACTTTATCTGTACCTTGTTTTTTGTATTATTTCTTTCTCATATTTTGGCTTTTTTTCAGTTTAGATTGTTCTTTATTATTGGTACAGCCTTGGTATCGAATCTTATAAATTAAGTACATCATTCTTAAGGAATATTACAGAAACACAGCACTGATTTTTCATTCGGAAGATGAGAATAAAAATGGTTCACACATGCAAATCGATTGTGCTTTTTTTGTCATGCACTGAATTTGGACATTATATATCAAATAAAACAGTTCCCAAACAGACGTTAACTGTCCTTCAGTTTCGTGGATGAGTCCTTTTAACTTTTTACCAACAGTGAGATAAATATTGTAAGGTAAGTTTTTAGTACAACTCCAGAGTCTCTAAACTGTCCATCAAATGCCAATCTGACAGGATGGTCTACGTAAATTGAGCACTGCATTCAACCAGCTGTCAGTGACTGATAATGCCTCCGGGAACACAAACTGAAAAAGTATTTCTGCCTCTGTAAGTGATAGCGCTCATTAAATGCAGGCTCACTTCAAGGCATAGTCTGTAAGTGAAATAATGTTTAAAGAGACAACTTCACATGCACGTTCACACATTCACACACACACACACACACACACACACACACACACACACACACACACACACACAGACACACGGAGTCACAATACAGTCAGATTCTGCCAATATGTGTTCGGTAAATATTTCAGCATTTTTCTGAAGATGCATTATTTATGCAGACTGTCATAACAGATCCCAAACGAAAAGAAAACAAATACTGTCATTTTCACATTTATATCCAAATCTGTGTGTGAAAAGAACACAGGCAGATGTGTGTGTAAGTGTGTGTATGTGGGTTTTGAGCATGTGTGCACATGGGGCTGGTGGCTCATCACTCCTGCATATTTGGTATTTGGAAACAGTATGGTCAGCCATAAAAGGCAGGACTGTTTCCAAGGTGCCCAGGTGAGACAAAAACATGGAATACTGGTATTGTTTGTCGCACATCTCTACACACACAGGTTATTGTGTGAACAGGCTGTGCTCTATCAGAGAGAGAAACATTTCCATGGTGACGAGTCCAGCAAGGTCAGACGCAGGAAGTGAGTGCTAGGTGTTGATTGGCTGAGAGATAATTACACCTCCCTTTAAGATGATGTGCAAACAGGATTTTTCCCCCCCATCTACTCTATTTGGAAGCTGTTGTAAAGCATTATCAGTCATCTCAGCTGTATGCCGTGTTGCCCTTATTGCTTTCTTTATTCACTGGCTTGGGAGGGTTATCCTTTGGTGTAATAAATTATGCATTGTGCTGGTCTGGTATCTTAAAAATAGCCTTTGCATCAACCCACAGCAGCCCATAAAGCCACTGTCAATAGTGTGGAACATCCGAGCCATCATGGTAATTAGTTGTGAAAAGCCTTTCATTTATTGGCTCTGCAAATAAAAAGGATAAATTCTTTTCCAAAGCCAATATTTAGGTTTGATGTCTGGCAGACCTTTTTTATTTTCACCACCTCTTTAATCTCAGGGTGGCAGGGATAGTGGCAACTGTTCCGGCATGAAATCAAAGACATTTTTTATTACTCCAGTCAGGGTGCTCTGGTGGCAGCCAATCAATAGGGTAGGCAAAACCAGCAACTGCCTGGGGCCCCAAGCTGAGAGGGCGCCCCCAGTAACAGCTGATCACATTAGTCCACAGCGACGACAATTTTGTGAGCACCACCTTGAACTCTATGATTGGCTACAGAAGACCATCGTTAAAACAACATCATGGTCAGAACCCTCTAAGTGCGTGTTTATGATGTGCCTGGGATGGAGGATTCACTCATTATCTAGTCACCACAATGCCGTTGGAGGGGTGGGTGAAGTGTTTGAGTCCACAAAACAGTTTAGGAGTTTCAGGAGTAAACAGCGTTGCAGCCGAATCCAATACAATTGAACTAAATGGTGACCAATTCTGCTGTCATCCAAGTGTCCACAAGCCCAGACATTCAAATCTGACTTGAAACCACCTATGATATCCTCTTCTGGATTTATGGATTATGCTAAGCCATGCTAAACTAACTAAGTTAAGCTAGCAGACTGCTGGTGCCAGCTACAGATTTTAAATAGAAACACAGGAGTGGTATCAGTCTGCTCATGTAACCCTCAGCAAGAAAGCTGAGACCTTTATATTCACTAAAGCTCAATTCATGCTTCTGCTTCGAAGCACGTCTGTAGCCTACATGTAGATGTGTACCCTACGCAGAGCCCTGTGTTGAGTTGAAGGACGACATCTTTCTTTCCTTCGTTGCAGTTCTATTAGAAAAAGTAATTGCTCTTCAACATCTATCAGCTCCAACTCCAACACGATCCAATTCATAACACTCACCATTGTTCTGAAGTAAACAGAGATGCCAGAGAATTTGTAAATAAGGGGACGAGAAACTGGAAGACCCTCAACACCAGCATCGAAACTCTACCGCCACTAGCGTTTCCGCGTTGTAACTGCAGCGGTACTCACACATACCTACGCACAACTATGAATCCTTGGCCCTGTGTGCAAGTTACGTGCGCACCTACGGCGTATCCTCGACGCAGAAGCACGAATCAGCCTTTACTCTGCCACTTCCTCATTTGTCTCTCCCCATTTTAAACCCATGTTTTGGAAGCTTACCTTTTTTTTGCAGCTTGTTAAAACTTACTATTTGCCTTTTCTTCTCTCTATCTCAAACACAAGCATACCGTATGGATTTTAAAGAGGACTGCTAAAACTCTAAATCGTTCTCTAATTCTATCTCAAATGAAACCAGGCGTCGACTTATCTTTTAATTGCACTGCAGGCCTGTTAACTCAAATTCCCTCTCTTTTCTCCCTCATGTCATATCTCCCCTAAATTCATTTCATACAGTCAGGATACATCACTCTTAATCTTAAATACAGGCATACCTTTTTAATTGCATAATTAAAAGCTGGTTCAATTCAGTCTCACTCTCCATCACTTTCTTAAAAGCAGGTATTGTAGGCACACATTTATAGATGCACTCAAGTAAGCACACATTTTAATTGCCCAATAAAGCCTCAGTAAAGCACAAATGTCCTCCTCCTCGGTCTATTATATGAAGCGGAGTTGCTACAGCGCTGCAGGCAGGGTGATGGCAGTGCACAGTTCAGAAGGTCACTGAATGTGTTTGTGGGTGCGGGGCCCGGGAATGGCTGCGTTACATCACGCAGAGCTTCAGATAATGGCACAGTAACATGAATAATGCATCCCATGTTGACAAGTGGAGTGAAACACACAGAGTCTAAATATTCTATAAGGAGAGGAATTCATAGAATAGAATAGCACTTTGGGAACTAATGGGCCGTCAGGTGTCACATCCTATGATGAAGAGGCACAGGAGTGAGCGTATGTGTATGTGTGTGTGTGTGTGTGTGTGTGTGTGTGTGTGTGTGTGTGTGTGTGTGTGTGTGTGTGTGTGTGTGCGCGCGAATGTGATGCAGTATGCTTGCATGACCGTGCTGCTCGTTATTGTTCAATATGGGCCATAAAACTCAAAATACCTTTTTAAATGTATTCTCATTTTGGGCTTCATGCTCTTCACCCGCTTGTCAGGATGTCTGTTTTTGAAGATATTGTGAGCAGTGTTCACAGTATTGCAGTATTCACTATAATTGGACTTTCAGACGGTGGATAAATGGAGCAGACAAGCTGTATGGCAAAAATAAAGCTGTCAAAATCTGTCCGTTCTTTCGCAAGACAGGTACATCGATTGAAAAATATTTTGACAGTGGCTCTGATTGATTTGTTTTCTGTTGTAATTGGTGGAAAATCTATTCAAACTTTTTATTTCAGTAGGCCATCATGAAAAGTAAAAGTATAGAATTAGCAAAAATGTATAAAGTTTAAAGTATATATTATTAATATAATTCAGTTATAATTCAGACAGAATGCCTGCAGATTATATATTGTGATATAGTAATAATTATTATTGATACAAGCCGACTATTGTTCAGACATCATTTGAAGGACAAAGCTACTGATATTTTTTTCTTATTGTCAATAAATGCTATGAAAAGGCCAAAGTCAATATGTTAAACCATCTCTTTCTACTTTCTTACTAACCTTCCTTGTCTGTGGCCCCGAATCCAATTGTTGCTACTGCAGACAAAAATCAATAACCACATCATTGTCAATTTTTTATAAAAAGACTTGCTAATTTTTTGGAACAGCTTCTGTGTATTAATACATGTTTAGGACCATGTGTGTGTATTTGTGTCAGGAATGAAGTGTGCGAGGGATTGATCCAAAATAAAATACAGTTTTCACGGGAACGAAGGAACATGTCAGCAGGTACATGTTAACTGTAAAGGGGAAATGAAGGAGAAGAACAAACTGACATTTTTTTCCACTACATACTGATTTCATTAAACTGATTTGAAATTGAGGCCAAATCATCATTATTAACTGTTCTAGTCATGTTTCAGCTGCAGGGGAAAATGTTTTACATATCCTGTTAGATTCTACATGTTAGAGGATGAAACGCATCCCACTAAGACCCTCATCTATAACAGCCTGAAGCAATGCTCCTCTTCATCTTTCCCCTCAAGAGGATGAATTTCATCATTCATCCACTGATTATCATTTTAATGCACTATATTCCATATGCAGATGTGGGACTACCTGGTAACAAATCCACTTACATAACCCTGCTCTATCTATTTATCCATCTATCTATCTATCTATCTATCTATCTATCTATCTATCTATCTATCTATCTATCTATGTATTTGAATTAATGTACAGTTGTACCCAGCTCACGTCTCGTCTCTTGCGTCTCAGACAGACTAACCCACTTCTCAGTCTTCACCCTAGAACAGACTGTGCCTGGAGGGGAGGCTGTCCACGACATAAGGCCACTGCAGAGCTGACTGGTTCAAGGGTTCATCTCACCGGGCTCCTGTGCCTCCCTGTCTTCCCTCAAGTCATTACGGCAGCAGATAGCAGACAGAGGGAATGGATGGGTCTCATTCCGGTGCGGCGCTTCCACTTGTCTGATCATTCAAGGTCATATCGAGCAGATCAATAAAGCTACACTGATGAATGGGGAAGTGGATAACGTATGTGTGTCCGGGGGGCTGGCGGGTGAGGTGGTGCAGGTGCACAGACACGCACCTGCACAGGGTCAGACACAGTGTGTTATCTCAGTTCCTGGATCTGACACTAGATGTCAGTGGAATGTAGCTGAGGGTGCTCGAGTCGATCACCGCAAGTTCCTTTGTTTCCTCAGCGAGCACACAGTGGAATAACAGCATACACATTTGAAGACGTGTAATGTGTTTATCTTATTACGAACCTGCCATGCAGCTGCTTCAGCTATAGAACTTGAGTGCGCCCATGATTACCATGAGGTTCAGTTCAGGAAACAAAAAAGCCAGTGGATTGTAGTAACACTCGATTGATGAGACAGCCTCTCATGTTTGGCTTTATCGTCCCAGGTATACAACTTTTCTAATCATTTCATATTCATTGTCTTAGGCTAATGTCTAAAAGGTCAAATGTGCTCACACAATAGAAATCCACTTTTATGCTTGTTTAGAGCTATTGTGTTTAATCTTTGTGTTTCTGCAGGCATCTTTTCATTTGCAGCGCACTGAAACGACTGCATACATAGGCACTTGATGTCTTTATGCATCGAACCCTTTTAATACAGCTGCTCCAAAGATACCTTGAATGCACCACTGGTTTCCATGAGGCTAACTGTGTCATCAACAAGAAAATTTCATAGAAGGCGACGTCTTCTGTCACCTTCCAAAAACATCAAAGTCTCAAAGGGTTTCGGCTTAACCAGATTAAAACAGAGGAATGTTACCACGTTGAGGTAAGAAATCATTATCTTATCAATAACACCATTTATCATTGATATAATTAGAGAGACGACTGCATGTCATTCCAAACTGGCACATGCAAATTCTATCCTACAGCCCCCATACCTCTCCCCCCAAGATGTCATTAATGTATCCTAGTGTAATATTATCACATGGCTACATTCCTCTTCTCTATCTAATCGAATTCATCAGTCTAATAGGTCATAATTAATTGCTCCATTATTAATCGCGTGATGTCATACCTACATGCCTGCGGGTGAAATGAATTGTCTGTCACCAGGAGCGATGCCTTTGCGTGTATGTCTCAGGTGTGTGTGTGTGTGTGTGTGTGTGTGTGTGTGTGTGTGTGTGTGTGTGTGTGTGAGAGTGTGTGTGTGTGTGTGTGTGTGTGTGTGTGTGTGTGTGTGTGTGTGTGCTGGGAGCGGTGATCCTGGTTTGAGCTGTTGCCTGGTGCCCGGTGCTCAGCGGTGTCAAACGCCCGTCAGAATCAACCATCTACAGATCAAATTTATCACTGTTCAGCGTGACTGTGTGATTGCTGCTGATTACCTCGGGGTCAAAAGGTTCAAACATCACTGAGGAGGATATTACACAGCGGTGGGACATGAATATTTAACTGTCTCATTCTGGTGATGCTCTCTCATGGGCTAACTTGAGCCAGAGGAGATGATGATTAGCCCCGCAGACAGGGCTAATGACCTGGGATGGATTAGAGTGGAAGGCCACTGAATTTGCCAATGACATGGAGTGGACAGTCTTTATTCATGCAAAGGAGAAGAAAATGAAATACTTTACTATTATAATAGATTCCAATGAAATCAAACCACCTTTTAGATACTAGCAGTGGTGGAAGGAGTATTCAGACCCTTTACTTGAGTAAAAGTACCAATTCCACTACTTTCAAAAGACTCCACTTCAAGTAAAAGTCCTGCAGTCAAAACCCTTCTTAAGTAAAACTATGTAAACTCAATATCAGTATCAACTCAAAGTATGAAAAGTAAAAGCAGTACAATGTTTTACTATTCTATCTGATGTATTTGGATATCACACTGCTTGTGTATGTTGCATTTTACAGCTGTAGATGTTTTTGAATATGTTCAAGGTTGAGCTCACTTTTTGTTCTTTATACTACTGCAGTGCCTGTTGTGCTTGTCCTGTGTTCATGCTCCAGATCTTCTTCAGAATTATTCCTTGTCAATAGGGAGTCCTCCTCAAACTTTGAATGATTTACTCAACTGGTGTAACTTTTTAATACATTGCATGTCGACCATTTCAGTTGTCTGTTAAACAATCAACACAATCTTCAGACCCAAGTTCACAAAACAAAAGCTCTGTAATTCTGCTCAGTATAAAGCAGTACAGCAACGATACAGACATTGTGCTTTTATATTATTAATAATAATAATAATAACTTGTTTATAGCACTTAAACAAGGTTACAAAGTGCTTCACAAAAAAAATATCAATAGCAAAAAGAAGAATGAATTATAATAAAAGATAATTAATTCAGTTCAATGTTAAGGAACAAACCATAACACAATAATGCCAAGACCTTAAATTCTTTTGAGAAACCCAACAGTTCCCACACTGAGCAGACTCAGACTCAGCTGCCTTGACCGGTTGGGGTGAGCGGAGTTAAGGATTCTAATGATCGGATGATTCCTAAGGGCTATGGTCAAGAAGAACTATAGAAAAGTGAGATGAGAATTTTGAGGCACTATGTTCATTTAAGATGATATTGAAGACAAAGCCAAAAAGGAAGTGATTCTGTGAATGCTGCCATGACATAGACCAGCATCGTTTTCCAGGTAATTCAGAGGCCTCTTAAAGGATTGATTTAGACATTTCTCAACACATGGAACAGTTCATCCTGCCGCTGATGAAACACATCAAGACATATGGTGGTTTACACTGTCATCTGTAAAGTCTACAAATTTAAAAAGGACAATATTGTTGTCTGAGGAGTAGAAGTAGAACGTCCATAAATGCTGACACTAATGTAAAGTTCATGTAAGAGTAAATGTATTGTATATGTAGGGACTGTCCAACACTGGATACTAGATGGTTTCAGCAATTACCATTCTGTGTGTTTGTCTTCAGTAATGACCTCTATACAGTATATTTCATAGTTAGTGGTGGGGTTATATTGTCTACACCAGCATTTCATACAAACAATCTGCATGTATGTAAGAAAATGTTAGTTTTGAATTGTATCTCACTGATCTCAGCCTCACTGTTCTCTCTGAGTGCAGCATCAGGGCTGTGCATTATGGCTATTAACAATCCAATATTTCTTGCTGCTGCTGCACTTTTAAAGCATTCACCTGGTGCATTTTGTTTATAATGGATCAGTTTTAAATATTGCTTGTAATAGAGCAGCCGCACTGAGCAGTTAGATGACAAGCTGCAGAGTTATATGATCTGCTCAGATCACAATCACTAATGGCCTCATGGATAAAGGCCCACGGCTGACTACTCATTCACTTTTCAAATTAAAACAGCATAAGTGTGGTTGGCAGCACTGGGAAGCTAAGTCAAAGAATTCTTGGATATCATTTAGGACTGAGTGTTTGGATCCCAAATCATATCTGGAAGCGAGGTAGTTATATTACAATGGAACAGAGAATCTCCCTTCATGCATTTTTATTAGTGTTGTGATTTCCCAAAGACTGTGTCAGATGTGGAAATTGGCCCTTATTTTCCTAAACGATGATTCGAAACCATCGGTGGTTGAGTTTATGGCTCATTATAAAATTTCAAAGTAAATTACAGCAACAACTGGCACGGGGACGTGAGAGACACACAAACAGGCCAAAACAAACACAGAGGTGCACTCTGGCAGGAGAAGTTAAGACTGATGTAAGGCAAACATTACCTCAGTAAAAACTACCTCAGAGAAATGTATAGTGACATATTCATGCCCACGCTCGAATGAAAAATGCATATTTTAACCACCTTGCCTGTGTTGGCACTGTATCATTGTCAGCCATCTGCCCCTTTGTTTCAAACAGCATTGTAACCTTTCCCAAAGAGTGTGTGTGTGTGTGTGGATCTGTATATTTCTGCAAATTGGTGTGTGTGTGTGTGTGTGTTATCACTGGTGTGCACACATGCTTGTATATCTGGCGTGTGTTGTGGCTGCCAAACGTCCATTTGGTTGGAGAGTATTGCCAAGGTGAGGTGGAGGTCAATTATACGCCGCTGAATCATTGAGCAGCACTGAGCTCAGCCGATGCCAAGGTTGGCAAAGCAGTGCATAATACAATGTCATCATCTGGGTACGAAAAGCTCTGTGCCGACTGTGCCTGTAAATGTTCAGGGTGAGTAACGATTCACAGCATATGACGCGTTTTATTCAATTTCACATGAATTTGCTGTATTTACTTTTGCTTTTCAGTCGGCCTGGTTCTCAGGCTGAGTTCAATATGAATTAAAAAAGATATTTCCTTGTCTCTTTTCACACAGAGTTGGCTGTGTTTTTTTTCTTTCTGTGTGGGGCCAAAGATGCTCAGTCCCCACTGTGCGTTCCTGCTTTCATCCTTGGATATGATCAATAATGGATGGAACTCCCACAGCCTCGCAGGCAGGGATTGCTCGGAAAAAACTTGGAAAACCAGCCGCAATTCTGCCAGTCCCGGAGCGCAGCGCCGGAGACGGGGCCACGCATGGCCGCCAATTAGCACCGGCATTTCTCAGTCACTTGCTGGGTGTGACTGTTTAGATGCGCGCTCAAAGACACATGCACACACACAGACAGGCACTTCTGTAGAGCTGCTGACCTACTCCCCTAACCACTTTATTGATCTGTGGGCCAAAGATGTGAAAGCCTATTGAGGTCATCATTAATGATTCATCATATCCAGAAAATGTCAAATGTGGCTTGGGAGCGTAAACATGAATGCGTCAGATGTCACGGACTCATAAACATGTGAGAGCTTTGAAGCAATCTTCTATGCATCTATATGAATCATGCATGTGAGAGGAGAGGATACTGAGTATAGAGATGGCTATCCGATAGGGTGATGCAAACATTTCATCACAGTCTGCTCTGATGCTGTCACTTTACTCTGGACTCCCACAGAGAACTGCTGTATGTGCTACTCTGAATAATCTTCCACTTGGCCCCGTCTCTGTCTTTTCTGTCGGCCTCGAGCGTGGAGCGTGGAGCAAGGAGCGTGGAGCGAGGAGCGTGAATCTTTGGGGCCAATATAAGTACAGTACAGAACATGCATGTGAACGTATGCAGCCTTTGCTTATCTGATGCTTTTAGTCCATGCGGTTGTCCTTTGATAAATATTCTAGCACACCCACAGACACACAGACACGTATACACACAATGCATTAGCTATTCCACTAATACCCGCACACATGCATGCTATCCCACAGGGACAGATCAAATGCCGCAGCCATGCACTCTGAGACATGCAATAGCTGTGGATTTCATGCAGGCGTATATATACCAAATAACACATAAATAAATCGAGATGCCTCTCCTCTCTGGTTCTCTAATATGACGGATTCCCTGCAGTTCTTCGGAATGACTTCACTGTTGTTTTCCTACTGCACCGCTTGTGGAGTTCCTGTAACTCGGGGGGGCCCTCCCTCTGTGGCCCTGCAGAGTGGGGCCCCTGGTTCCTTTACAGAGGTCCATTCAACGATTCAAAGGTCAGGATTTATGGGCTTGGTCCAAACACAGGCCAGCCTTGTGTGGGAGCCACAGACTAAATCCGAACAGGGGATATAAAATTATGTTTATGAGGGAAACTGGCTCAGCCCCTAAAAAATAGAATATCCATTTAAAGCAGAACATGTTTACATAAGTTTGACTTTTTCTCACACCATCACCACTATCACTTCATGCATCAACCAGACAACTGATGAGTTCTGAAGCATGACATTATATGACGTGTATGAGTTTCATATTTGAGTCAAAATGGTTCCGCTATTTTTAACAATTTATCATTTATGTTCACATAATAACACATTAATTAATATTCAAATATTGTGCATGTGGGTAGGCCTATACTCTGTTGAGTATCTCCTTATTACAGATGTTTCAAGACATAAATATATATGAATATATAAATATATATTGCTAAAAACACATCTCTTCTCTTTGGCCTTTTTTTTTTAGTTGAGAAAGTTTTTATCCCAGCAGATTTTATTTAAGTTTTTATCATTAGTGTTTTGATATATTACATATTGCTGTTTACTTGTTGTACCTTTTACTTTGTAAAGCACTTTGTCAACCAAATTGTTTTAAATGTGCTATATAATTAAAGTTGACATTGACATTATGAATATAAATAATCATATTAAGGATACATAATAAAATAATGTTACGGATATATAATAAAATCATTTTGGTCTGATATGGTTATTCTAAAAAAGTTTATTCATGTAAAAACTGCATCTAAAGGCACCATCTGCAGTTTTTCATCAGTAGCGCTACAGAGCAATATTTTGCTTGGCGTACAGCACAGGTCTTCATGCTGATTAACTAATCCACAATTGTTGGTGGTGACGTGCAAAGTTCAGCAGTGCAAGCATGAAGGAAGAGAAGAAGAAAACTCATGCTAGTGAACAGAATGTAAACTGTATGAGGCTTGCATCCGAGGTTGGCGTGTTGTTTATGCAGTTATTGTATTTGCGGACCTCTTTTTTAAAAAAGGGCAAAGAAAAAATAAGTCTTTCCATTTGAATAAATATATTAACTTATTTCTTTTGTTAATTCTGTTGCCACTGTAATAGTGAACCAGCTAAATGAACGTCTTCACATAATGATTCTTCAAACATGATGTGTGTGAGGTGAAGACCAGAAGCAATCTGGCGAACCACTTCCACCTGGTTTTCTTCTCCCTCTGTTTAATGCTTCCTGTGATTGGTACGGAAGTCCAAACTATCCAAAACAGTGTTTTCACACTGAAAACAAAGTGAACCGTGGTTTGGAGGACATTTCACACCTGTTATTTTGGTTCAGACTAAACTCAAGCAGTCCGGTGGTCTGGGCCAAACAAGGAAGGTGTGAAAGCGCCTATAGAGTGGCACACTGAGTTTTGATGGGAAACAGTAAATACTCTACAGGGCAGCTTTAAATGTTGAGCATAAATGTGTCTTACTTCACTGAAAAGTAAATCTTTTGTTTTGGTGCCCTAGATGTTCCAATTTCCAAATTACATCACCCTTGTACACATACACAACAACAATTTTAAGGTGAGCACATCATTTCTACTTTGAGGGATTCGTGTAAAAACCAACCCAGTGAAACTCTATAATGAGAAAAACAGATACTTAAGACGAGAGGTAAGTTTACTCCATACACAGTCATATTAAAGTATAGGTAGAGCAGTATATGGTAGACTGTATAGTGCAAAGAGGCAGTGCAGGTCATTCCCTGTTATTTTGCCCCTATCTCTCCGTGCCACTCCATAGTGAGAGCTCTTATTAGACCGGGCCCATATCTCTAACTGAACAATGACTTCATGTCTCTGCAGTTAATTATCTGTCTGATCTATACCATAAGAGAAGAATGAATGAACTCCAACACTGTGTTCCCTTCTGTACATGGGCTGCACTAATGTTCTTTCCATATAGGCAGGCACAGGCCAAGTCATGAGACAGAGCCATTAGACCAATGTAATGAGTTTACGTATGAGTAATGGCTGCTCACGCACTCGCACACAGAGAGCTCTCTTCCTATAGCTGCGAAGTCAGTTCCTCTCCTGATCCGAGCACGACAAATCTCGCAATTAATTCTGCAGTTTAGGGAATAATTCTGAGCAAAACAACTTGCATGAAGGATTGGTTTGAACCATGTACGCAATCTATACCATCTATACATTAAATATGGTGCAGCCGTATACACTACAACTGTATGGCCTGCATGGTATATAAATTCTAAGAGGCTCTTGGTTGCAGTGAGATCTCCAGTGTCTGGTCTAATACTTGTTCACTATATTGGCTTGAAATGTAATGGCCCCAGCTGTGATGCAGTGTATGTGCTAGTCCTGCATCAGTGCTTTTAAACACCTCAGCCATCATTCTGCAGCACTGGTGTTTATTTAAATGGATTTGGCCTGCTTAGGCTGTAAAGAGAGAGGGCATAAAACACGGAGGGCCAGTGAATTACCAGCAATAAAGCTGCGAGCCAAGCCTGTTGACAGAGCTAAGCTGAGGTGGGCCAAACTCGGCCAGGCAGGACAACCAAATCCCAAAGCTTGCCTCTAACAACAGCCTGAATTCTTGCTAATTGTCTCTCCTTGTCATCCCTGTTTACTCAAGCCTCACCACTCTCTCTGCCATAATGGATTCAGGGGCCTGACAAGCCACATTTGATTGATTTCTCTCCCTGACCACTCAGTGGAAGGACTCCAGGCTGCGTGCCAGCTGTACAGTGGATCGTCCCTGGTGTGTGTGTGTGTGTGTGTCTTCAGTAGCGCATGCACAGATGAAGCCACTATAGCATAACGCCATGCTATAAGTCTACAAGTAGGATACTGCGGTGTGCAGCACTCTGCCCGTAGGGTGTCATTAACATTTAGAAACAGCCCTGGCATCAGTCACTCTGCCTCTGCTTAGGTGTGTTTAACCTTTCTATATGGAGGGATACGAAAGGCAGAGCAGAGGGGATTTAACAAAGAAATAGAGCTGCTAGAATGGAGAGAAATATTAAAATGTAAAATGAAGTTTAACGGAGGGCACTACAAAGGAACAGCACATTTCCATATACAGTATACATATGTTTTGGGTGTGTGCGATAATGAAAGTCAGAGCAAAGTCGTAAAGGACGGATTCACGTCCTGAAAGGCTGGGAAAAGTTAGACTTGGTGGCTTATCGAATTTGAATTTCCTCTCTTTTCTATTGGGTGTGACTCTGTGCTGTTTCAGGTTTTATGTGTGCCAGGGCCGAGCATTTCCTGTGATGTATGAGCGGGGCTGTCGTGCCCTGATCTCCTCAGTTAAGATGATAGATCCAAGCTCGAGTGGGGGTCGCTGAAAGTTCCCGGACTCTGGAGTTTAAGTTAAAACTTGCATTGAGTTTTGCCTCAGTTCAGACATTCTGCTGATGATGAAGAAACAAATAATATGGATGTTTACTGACATCTCATTGAAGGAGCGGGCATTCACTCTGCACGCTGGGCAGAGCTGATGGTTGTAATCGCTGTTTCTGTTGAACATCTCCAAGATATGTGTGTGTGTGTGTGTGTGTGTGTGTGTGAGACAGAGGCAGAGAGAGAGAGTGAACTAGTCTCATTATCGCTGAATAACTAAGCAAGCCCTGGCCTGCCAATTATGGAGTGTGACTGTCAAAGTTGTTAACATGTCTATACGCAGATGTTGTGGCAAATCACTTATATTAATACTGAGTAAATCTACATTAATATTGTGTTTGCCTTTCATGTAACATTTAGCTTTACGTTCAACCTCTGAAAACAGCCACACTATATAATTAGATTTCTTATGGCACGTTTTCATGGACCAGCAGTATCATTTTTATGCCAAAGATGTAAAACGTTAGTAGTTGTATAGTATAAATGCCTGAACATGTCATAAACTGGCAGCATTCTGTGGCTCAAAAAATGTGGATCAGAATTATAGAGCGACATGAAAAGCACAAAATGTGCTATATATGATTTAAACCCTGGGATCTAATGGCAAATTATGAAACACGGTTAAATAAAAGGGTAGCATTAGCCATAGCTGTCAGCTTACACTGATCGATAGACCGCACCAGTTGTGGCAGACTGGGTGAAGGATTGAGTGTTTGAAGCTGTGAGCGTGCGTGCATGTGTGTGTGTGTGTGTGTGTGTGTGTGTGTGTGAGTGTGTGTGTAATTGTGGGTGGACGTGTATTACATCTATTATCAGGGTGGTAAATCCCTTTATGAGGCAAGCTTACGTTATGATGAATGTAATGCACTGTGTCAAATAGAGAAGGTATGTATGTGAGATTGATATTAAGGGCTGATCCGTGCATGTGTCTAATGATATAAATGGTTGTACAGTCGACTGCAGTAGAGAGCGAGGTCTGTGATGTGATTCCTCAGTTTAGACCTGGTTAATAACAGGCTTAGTGTAAATCCTAAGAGACCCTTATACATCCTTTCATTTGGAGTGCATTCAGGAAATGGACAATTAATTGCCAGGTTATATTTATCTACACCAAGGTTGTTTTGATAGCAGCATAACACAAAGACCACAGGACAGGTTATCACGAAACCTGGTGGAAGGATGAGGTATGGGTCAGGAAAGTACCATTACAATTTCAGGGAGCACATCCAATTTTTTTGCATTAACCTGCAATATGCTGTATTTTTATAGATCTCTATAAGGTTTCTTACATCGGACTGTAAACACTAGCTGTGTCCCAATTTGGGGGCTGCCTGCTTCGGAGGATGCAGTGTATGCGGCCTAACAAGGACGCATTCTTCATGGGCCATGGAGAACAAGAAGGCAGAACTGGGATGAGGCAATCTGGTCAAAAGAGGATTTCCATGATTGGTGTCACTAGCTTGTCCTGTCTATACCGCTGTCGACTGGTAAAAGAGCTGCAGTTGGACACAACGAAAACTTTTAAACCAAGGGGCTGATCAGGTGAGGTGAGTTGTTGCTAGCCGGGAATCCTTGGATAGGTCGGATCCACTTGTTGGAGCCTTTTTTGAAAGAGCCTTCCAAAGGGGACAGTCTCATTGCACAACTGTAATGGTCTTCAAATACATTCTCTGAAGGATGCAACCCCTGAAATGAGACATAGCTAGTGTATGGCGAACGAAAGATTGGCGGCCCAAATATATTTCCCGTTGCCCTCAAAGGAAAAATCATCATCATCCTCTATCTCTTTCTCTTTCTATGTCACTGTCTCCTCTGTCACTTCATGGTCCAGTTCCATCACAGGCTACAGGAAAAGGAGGAGAGAAGCTCTCCACTTCAAAAACAAATCAAGGGATAATAACAAGGACACTTGTGCTTGAATATAAAAGGATGAGCAAACACCTGGAGCCTGAGCCTGTCCACATGTAACTGCAGAGGAAGCATGGGAACATTTAGGTCTGACAGGAAGAGGAGGAAGATGAAGGCAGAGTGAGATCCTCTCCCCTGCAATCAGTCACAGTAAATCTAATGGCTGTTTTACTGCCATCGCTGCCACTACAAAACGTGAGTTTTGTATGATGTGGTTAAAAATAATAATCCTTTCCTCTGCAGTGGGAACAATCAAAATAAAGGATATTTCCCCCATAGATGGCCCTCTTTTTATTGATTCTGCTGCGCTGACATTTGAGATGACTGCAGCAAAGAGAGATGAAGATCAACAAACTTGAAGGTGTACTCAAGGCCACTAGAGGACCAACATAAATGGATATTTCCCGTGTGGATTGCTTGCCTTTTATGACTGAGTTTCAACAGCACAACAACAGCTCTCAGCATGTCGCAAGTTTAAAAAAAGTGCATTTCATTCGCACACAGGAAAGAGGATACAGAACACACCAGTCAAAGATTCTTCATGATGCACGCAAAGAGAAGAAAAGGAGCAAAGTATAAAGACAATGAGATGCACATGGCAGCTTGAAGAGCTGAACCAAGACAGGCGGTCCCGAGGGGTTTGATTACAAATGCTGGAAGCTTTTTTGCCATCACAAACAAACAAGAATCGGTTCAAACAGGGAGTTGATTTCAAAGTAAAACAAAACATCAACTTTCATCCTCTGGGCGTCTTCATCAGCTTCATCAGCTTTCTGATGAGCGAAAAGGTAAATGCTTTGGTTCTGAGAGCATTAGTGCTTCTCAAGTTTCTCTGTTCCAAAATCTAGCTTTTTTTCCCTTGCTTCAACATATGCGATAAATTGTGCTAATTGAGGATGGTGAAAAAAAAAACCCCACCTCAAATTCAAAAGCGCTGTTTGTTTTAAAAATAATGTGACAACTGTAGAAGTTCATCTTGATAAATCAAGATGTGAATTCTCCGAGGCCGCTGCTTTATTTCCGTCGCAGGAAGCAACGAAAAACATGAAACACGTTACGTTTAAATCCATATGTGTGGCTCCAAAGTGGAATCAAGTATGGATCTCTTTGAATCTCTACAGACTTCATTGATATGTGACAGAGCTACGTGACGATAAGATGTGGGATCGCAACTCTCATCACACCCAGAGAGTGTGTGTGAGAGTGTGTGTGTGTGTGTGTGTATGAAACATTGGCACCAAGACAACCCTGCCTATTCCTGGATATGGAGTAAATGAGAATAATTTCCTCCTTGATGAGCTTTTGCTTAAGTCTGTAAGAGGCTTGCCTTCGGGTTTCTGCAAGATAGTGAAGTGACATCATTCTTTGGCACACACACACACACACACACACACAGACACACGTACGCTCGCACGAACGCACACACTTAAGGTAAATGCACAGAGATTTTTCAGATACAATCGGGTCAAACGCTCTTGATATATTCACTGCCTGTCTGTGGCTCAGTGTTCTGAATGACTTGTATGGTAATTTCAGAGAAACTATACATTTAAAAGAGCCCATTTCTAAGCCTGCGAAGAGATACAGGCGGTTTAGGTCAGAATAGCTAGTGCACCCATTTTCTCCATCAAACACCCACCAAGTGAGCCATTCAAATCGACACAGCCTCGCCCCGCATCTCTATTCAGTGCTCATTTACCGATTGAAAGATGGGAGGAGATGAAGGGGAAAAAGCGAGCCGTCACACAGTCGAATGGTGAGGGCTGGCAAAATCCAAAATAGATCATTTGAAATAATATCGCAGCTGCAACTTAAAGCAGGAGCCTCGCCAGCAGCCAAAAGACTCAAATTTCACTCTTAATCTGTTACTCACTCTCTTTCTCCCTCCTACCAACACATTTTCTCTTTCCTTTCCAATCTCGCTCACTCTCCCACCACATCATCTAATCCAGCCTGAGGGTAGAGGAGCGTGAGTGTGTGTGTGTGCATGTGTGTGTTTGAAAGATGAGCCGGTCTTAGCCTTGCTCTAACCCCTAATTCCTATAGACACACACTCAAATGTGCCCATATAAGAAATACAGGTTTGTACCCAGGCATACACCTACACAGAAAACATGTTGATAAACACACACACTGGCATGCTGTAGGTGAGGGCAAACCCAACCTGTGATGAGAAGGGCAGGGGTTATGATCTAGGCGTGAAAGGTGTGATGCTGCATGTATTATACGTTGAACAATGAATCTTTGGAGAAAATGGTAATCCAAACACGGATGAAATATTCATGCTGCACGGCTGTGTGGTTGACCTCTTTTTGCTCTTTAACCAGATAAGATCCATGCTGGGTTAAAGCAGAGGTAAATGAGACAGAGAGAGGAGGGAAGAGAGTGCAGAGAGCAGAGGGAAAAGGAGAAGTAATGTAGTGAAGCATGAAATCATGGCTGGCTTGTGTAATTTAGCTCTGGGATGGAGCTCGCCGGCTGGAATTCCATTCCCCTTAGGCCTGCTTTTAACACACACGCACACACGGGTGCTCAGTACTGTGCATACATGAAAAGAAAACCAACAAACATATTGGAAAAAATGAACGTGTTGTATTCCACTTATCCTCTCAAGGCCAGTTCAATCTATTCATCTATCTTGCTCACACATTTCTTTACACTTCTTTTTTACCCAATCCTCTACAGAGCTAAATTCATGATTGTTGCTCTCAACAAAGCAAAGATGCCTTTTCTTCCTCAACCCTGCTTCTCAGAGTCTGGCAGCCAAGACTACTGTCAACATCCTTGTGTTCATTTGTCAGTTTTGTCTCTGAACGCTGTCCTTGCAAGCAAACTGAGGTGAGAAACATGTTTTATAGGTCTTGATGGATGTCTAGTAAAAGAGACACAAGGTGATCAAGCGGAAAGCGCCACAGGAAAGCAGCTTTCAAGGTGGATGAGTTCCACCTGAGAGCGATGGCTGGTAAACCTTCATATCAGGCAGGGTCAGAGGGGTTTGGTATATGTGTACGCGAGCGTGTGTGACTGTGTGTGTTTGTGTGTTCTATCTCGGCATATTCAGGAGGAGAAGGTGTGAGGAGGTCCGCTCCCATCCATAACATTTAACATTTTAGTGAACTGCAGAGATCTGAGGGGGGCTGATAAGCATGACAGCATGGCAGCGAAATATTAATGCACTGCTGAGGGCACACACACACACACACACACACACACACACACACACACACACACACACAACACACACGCACACACGCACACACACACACACACACACACACACACACACACACACATAGCGTGTATAAAACACCCTATTAGTCCTCATCCCATCAGATCTGATCCCACCCCATCACTGACCTCACACTATAAAACTTTAACACACCTTTGTGTGTAGGAACACACTCCACAGTGTCATTACAGCAGCTCTAATAGGGTTGTGCGTGTGTGCGGGCTCCTCTGGGTTTATTTGCTTTGTGTTTCCTCTGCAGATGGAGGCTTTACAAGCCCAGGAGCCTGATATTGGCCTCCTGTCACTGTCCCAGTGAGCTGTGTTAAATCTATAACCATCTGACAGCTGAGCAGATATTAGAGGACTCTCCAGCAACAATAGCCCAGCGAGAGAAACACTGTTGCTATCACACGGAAAAAATGCACGGCTTTACAAGCTACCCGGCAGACAATGCTGATGATGAGTATTTATTGTGAGTTTGTTTGCTGCGGAGCTGCACTGATAGATACCAGGTGTGTGTGTGTGTGTGTGTGTGTGTGTGTGTGTGTGTGTGTGTGTGCGATCCTGCTGTTTGTTCGTCCAGAAAGAGACTACACTGTTAACAATAATGTGACCTGACTAATAACACACTCATGTAGATCACCCTCCTCGTCCGCCTCTGCATTACAATTAAAGCATGCAGCATGCAGCCACCGATTCACAATGTTTCCTGCAACACACAATGAGCACAGATGCTTCAGAGGTTGGGGCCGTGCACATTACAGAGGATAATTGCCTATGCATATTTCCTCATGTGTGCTCCCTGCTCTCCCTGACTAGCATTGGATTGGATTTGAGCGCCAGTTGCAGAACCATTAATAGAAATTAAGTGCCAGCGAGAGCTACTGGAGAGAGACCAGCGGTGCCGGAATGGAGTTTATGTGAAAGATAAATACATTTCTACAGAAGAGTGCCTCCGTTTATTGGTTGGGAAATGCACTGTGATATGATAGAGGGGCAACAAATGAGTATGGAATGGGGCGATATGGCTGAGAGAGGAACCGAATGTTGTGGAATTAGAGGCCTGACTTGAATTGGAAATGCAGCGAAAAAGGTGTTGCAGCTTCCGTTTTACACTTGTGATCAGAGGGGTGCGTTGAGACACCTCAGAGATCAAACTGTTACACTTTGACGTAACAGACTCACATTAACCATCGCTACGGTAATTTACCAACAACAAAACTGTAAAACACATCAAACACTGCAGCCATCCAGTCACTGGTGTCGCTCCTTCTGTCCCGCGAACGACGAGTTATTATCCGTCATCCCTCGAGTGTCTCTCCCTCTTGGCTGGCTGGTGTCAGACAGATTACATACTCATCACACATACGTGCACAGACGCACAGGCACGCACACACGTTCACTTGAGCTAATGAAAATTCTGCCTCATCCCGGGCTGTCTAATGGCCCTAATAACAGAGAGTCACTGGGGGCCTCGCGCGTGTCAGGCAGATTACAGGACGCCCCTGGACTAGACGGACAGGTCCTTGGCAGCGACACACCCACACTGACACAGGCAACACACATCCTCCAAGTAGAGGTGCAGACACCTCAGTGACCACTAGGAGGCAAGGGTGAGCTTTGTCAAACATGCACAGAAATCCAGTGAAGCTCCTCACAACAAGCTGAAAAGCAGAATCTTCCAATTACACACATGGCCTGTCCCATGGCCATGTTGTTTTACAGAGCAGCAGATCATGGTATGCAAACTTAATGTGTATTTGCCCTTATTGACAGCACATCTAATACAGTTTCTCATAAAGTTAACTGTCCATGTGAGTTATTTCCCTAACACGGATGGAAGGATGAAGGATGGATCACTATTATGATCTTTTTCTAATAAGAAAGTCACAGAGCTCAGTTTGAAGTATAGGGTGACCAAGGTAATGATTTTTTGTTTTCCTATCATATCACAGCTGCAAATCACACTGAGACTAAAGTAACATTTGATTCAAATAAAGTCAAACTAATAAAATCAGTTTGATAGTATGTGATATTTTGTGTAGTTTGCTGTAGTATTCAGTGTGATATCTGTGCAGAGCATCAGTGAGTGTGGGACTCTGGACAGCAGTCAGAGAGCCTCTCCTGGTCTCCAGTGTCAACTAAATAATGAAGTGCAGCTGCATTTCTTCAAACAGCAGCAGCACCTGGGAGTTCTGCTTCACTGGCCCAATGTCACTGGCAAACACAAAACAAGCACACGACTAAAATGACGACAAAGAGACACAACATGATTACAAATAGATGCTAGATGACCACAGAAGGGCAGTGCATTAACAACAAGAGATGCAAATTGGCTAAAAGGAGTAGCATGTATACATGTATACAAGACAACCCAAATGTACAAACAGATACATTTTATTTTGGTAAGAAATGTGGAATATATAAATAAATAAGAGAAAGTAGAAGCTACAAACGTCAATATGGGGGAAAAGGAACAATCTCAAGATATCTAAAAGTGAAAATGATCACATACTAAACTATTAAATATATATAACCTAACTTGATAAAGTAAGTAAAGAAGAAATTAATTATTAACTAGAATTGCTCTCAGTATAGTTATAAAAGTAGAATGAAAAATGTTGCATTGTTAAAGAAAGTGAAAAAAAATCCTTCATTCACATCACATATACTGCAGCACTTCTACAGTCTTATCGACCACTCAAAGCAGTTTACAGTACAAGTTGCATTCACCCATTCAAGCTGTGCTTCGAGAAGTTGCGCTTTTTCTATCACACACCATCTACACACTGCCGGCATGGCTGTCAGGGGAATATTTGGGTTCAGTGTCATGCCTATGAACACATGGACATGCGGACTGGAGGAGCCGTGCATTGAACCACCGACCTTCTGGAGCCACAAGGTTCTTCCCAGGCCCAGCACTATCACTCCACCAAGTTTGGTGGAAATCAGCTCAGTAGTTTTTGACACGCAGACACGGGTGAAAACTGACTTCCTTAGCAGAGAAGACAGTAAAAACTATGGAAATAAACAAAAATACTATAGAGATACAGATAACAATGACAAAATGACCACAGAGACCCAAGGTGACAGCAGAGAGATACGACTGCAACGAGACACAAAACCAGATCATGAAAAACAGCTGCAAAGAGACAAGATGACAACAAGGAGGCACAGAATGACCGTATTGTTTGTGGTCATCCTGCTTTTCTTTCTTTCTTACTCTTGTGCACGGTGGTGCTGGTGCTGGTGTTGCACTGCAGGGACTTGTTGTGCCTGCATGAACAAAAAGAAAGAAAGAAAAAAGAAAATGGCATTGAAGCAAAAGTGTTCCCGCTGTCAAACGTAGATGCTGCTGATTGATCAGACAGTCCAAGGCACGGCAGGCCGAATTTCGGTTACCATTTCAGGGGCTTTGGGCTCCGAGGATGATCCCATGTCAGGAGCAGACTTTCACATGTCGGCTTAGGCAGGGGGAATATAGAGAGAGGCTACTGGGTCTGCGTCTAAACTCTACCTGAACTCCAAATAAGTTTCCCTGTAGTCATTTAAAGTCATCACGGGAGCGAGGAGAGGAGTGAGGGAGCGAATGGGTTTGGGGGGCTGAGGTAGGGACAGGCAACTGAGAGAATAAATGAGGGAAGAGCAGCAAAGATGTGCCAGGATGAATAAATGTGCATCATTCCAAGTGGACAGAGGGACATAGGTTAGGATGAGTGGAGGACAGGGAAGAGAGGTAGAGAGGTAGAGGTGGAGGGAAGAGGAAGCATACAAGCCTTCCATGAAATCCTCCTCAGGCTCTCGTTCGAGCTCGCCTTGACTCTATAATTCAAGATTTTGGCATTAAAGTGCAACTCAACAAGTCTTCTCAACCACAGGCTGTATACTCTATTGATCGGTGGTAGCCCACACATAGATTTCTACATGCTCTCAAATAATTTCCCACTTGCACTATTATTATTATTAATATGTATTGATTCCGACCAACTCAATATGAACAATTGAACGCAACTAAATAACTTCACCTTTAGGTAGCCTTCTTGAGAGGGAAAGTGAAGCAAGAGAGAAACGTGGAAGTGAAGACGTAATGAAGTAGGGTTGGGATTGAACAGTTGTCAAGGTCTCATCCCTGGACAGGTATATGGAAAATGGTTGTTGTTGGAAGTGAATAAGTCACGATAAGTCTCCTTCTTCAGCAGCTGTCAGCATGGCCGGCAGAGGGAGACGCTTTGGAACTCAAGGGGGGATAGGGGTGAAGTTGGTCATCACATCTGTCAGTTATTGTACTTCTTAGAGTTATTGCTGGGATCTGGGAACAGAGTGGTGCTGAATTGTGTCCTTAAACATTAATTCCACACCTCAACATGTGTTCTTCTTCCAAAGCTGACATTCAGGAAGAAGTCTGGTATTCATTGTAGCGAGTTAGTAAAAGTGTTGGAAGGTCAGTGTGTTAAGACCAGATTTTGAATAAACCATTGCCCCAACTTCAGCCAACATCTTTCTCTAACCTTAGCCTTGTAAGGTGACCTGTCTCAAAAGTGGCATTCATCACAGCATAACTCTCACGTTGCCACATTTTCGAAAGCAAGAATATTTAAAAACTGGCATTAAATCTGTATTTTGTATAGTTGTAGAGATGTTGATGTCAAATTTGAACCAGGGAGTCAGTGCAACAAAAAAACTAAATAAGACCAGTTGTAATAAATCAGAATTAACCGTTAAAGATCCCTTTCCTAAAATATTTAAAGACAGATGTAAAAAAAAAAGGAATACTGCTTTGATTAAGACATGTGCTTTAAAAGCTTAAAATCCAACAATCTGAATTTTAGAGTGTCTTAAATAGGATTTTGACAGGTCTTACAAATTGATTGGAATATGAATTTAACCATTCTTTTATGAAGCTGTTTTAACTCCTTAATGATTTTGAAACCTGCTGTGCATTATGGACACACAGTCTTGTGTAGCACGATAAGTTGAATGTTCATGTTGAATCTTACTAATTGAATTTAATTTGGAAGTAATTTTGCTTTTCCTCCGCTTCCTTATCTTTTTATTTGCAAGTGTGAACGTGGAGTAGATCTTCAATTGCATCTTTAATGGTCTTGTACAGATTGTATTTGTTGAGGAGACATGAACTTGAGGAGGGCACCTTAATTACAGCACTGACTGAAACACTCAATACATTATGGTGTGGAGCTGCTATGAAAACAACGAAAAAAGCAAAGAGGCCCAGATGAAGGTCACAATCACAATCACATTTTGTCTATGCCTCAAAATAAATAGTCCAAAAAAGCCTCTGTCAATACAGACATTTCATACGTGCCTCCTTTTCCTCAGCCTTCTCCCTACAACCACCCCCCAACCACCCACCTACAGCTCCACCCCGCCCACCACGGGCCCCCCCATCCTGTTAGTACGCTTGGACATGCTTCCCAGCCCGCTGCCCACACATTTCTCAGCTCCTCTTCATTTTGGACACTCATACATTTATGGAGTGATTCGGTGCAGTTCTCCCTCCGAGGCATCCGAGATTACTGCACATACCGAGCTGTGGCGAACAGAGGAGACTTGGGGTATTATGGAGGGCATCGTGGGAGGAGGTGGACGGGTAGTGGAGTGGAATGGGGGGGCAGGTGGTCAGTTAAAAGGCTGGTGGAAAGGGGGATCTTTAAGTGGAGGGATGAAAAGACAAATGGAGGATGGGAGGCTATGGGTGGAGTGGCTTCCAAAAAAAATCAAATCAGGAAAAATGATAAGAGAAAAGAATCAGGATTGTTTTCGGCCAATGTAGGAACATTTTGTTTGTCCTAGAGAATGTGTGTTTGCGTGTGTGTGTGTATGTGTGTGTGTGTGTGTGTGTGTGTGAATGTACAGTATTCTAGAGGCACCCCTATGTGTGTGGTTATAGGTGTGTGTGGGTGAGCCTTATTTGAGATGTCACCAGTAATTTAAGGCCCTCTTTTGGTGCAACACCCACTTTTCTCTTGTGATAAAACACAGTCTATATCACCCATGAGCCTGTGGTCTGTGTGTGTGTGTGTGTGTGTTGTACTCTAATTAGCACCTAAACACACAGGAGAGTGCTGAAACCAGACAGCAGATAAATCAGACAAGGCTATACGATCGTAACACACTAACAGAAGATATCAGCTGCACTGCAGCTTTAACACACTTGATAAATTGACAGTACAGCAGCTGGCTCCTCTCCCAATTCCAAAGCATTGGATTGTGGGGATATTTTGTGTTTGCATGGCAACTTTCTCCGCCCTGACTACAAAGATGCAATAAGTAATGAGACCAGGACGGGGGTTTTTTTTTCCACTCCACATTCATTTGCTAATACATGCCTACTGCATTTCTATATGTTTCCCTCCAATTACCAGCATTACTCAAAGTCAGATCCTCTCCAAGCACATTTTTCATCTTTCACTTTCCTCACTCTCATTCATTAATTTGAATATCCCAACCCCAACTGAGCGCTTCTCAGCAAACACAACAGTGGCAGCGGAAACGAGCGTGCCCCCTGATGTGTGTTGTTTCTTTCTTTGCTCTTCTGACTTTTCTGCGTCTCTCCCTCCCTTTCCGCTTCTATAAGCACTCCAGGCGTGAAGGAGACGGATCCTAGCAATACAGTATGGTCTGGCGCTGGTGTGTCCCCCGCCCCCAGGGGAGTCTGGGAGAATGGGTCCCAGTAGAGGTTTGTTTAAATGCTAGAGGGAGTGTTTGCCCTGGACTAGCCTCTCTAGCACTAATGGATATGTCTGTGTTATTGATAGTAGGACTGCAGGAAAAAATGTGTATAAGCTTTTTTATGCATTCATTATATCACAGCCATGTAAGGTGTCGTCTCATTGCACTTGTGGTTGAAATATTTGTGTTGGAGCAAACTGCTGTGGCATAAAGAAGAAATGTCTTATCTGCATAAAAGAGTAATGACAAATATACAAAATAAACCAACCTCAGAGAAAACTTTCAATCCTCCTTTTAGACTGACCAGATGTAACCGAAGATACCTAGGTAGTTTCAGATCTGACAGGAAATCGTCTTCATTAAAAGGAAAAGACAAAGCGTTATGATTCTAAGGTGTTAGAGCCGCAGTTTCCTCATCAACACCACATCATCCACTAAAAACAGGACATTCAAGCTGCTTTAAACTATTGATTTATATAAACAGTGAAGAAAGTCACTTAATAATTCCAGAATTATCTAATGGAACTCATACCTCAGCTTGGATTGTGTATTTTTAAGGGCCCAAGAAAGTCCAGTTGTCGAATTTGGCACAATTTGGACACGTCTCTAGTTCAGGGTTTTTCTTACTGAGCCGAGCTTCACTGATCTTTGAATAAACAGGTGAACAGCTCTTTGTGCAGCTGCGGTGGAGCAGCTTCAAGGTTCTGTGGTCTGAGTCCTGCAGCAGGTCTTTATTTGCTGCAGCTCAATTACTTCTGAAGTTCTCAATAAATGCAGCAGTTGCTGCTTGGTGTTTGCATTAATTGAAGATGTTAGAAAACATGTTTGTCTCAAGTATTTTTATAATATAGTAATTGGCTAATAGTCATTTAAACATTTAAACTGAAACATCAACAGTATTTATTTATTTCTTCCACAATTAAGTGAGGAATGGCCTTGTCAGCCGCCATAGTTGCGTATCAGCAATTACATTACATTTAAATAGTGAAAAAAAGTTTTTTCTGTCTGAGCTGAACACAGCCCTGGTCAATATGTTGTTTATGGCTTAACGCGCTGCCCCCAGGTGGCCATAAAAATCCATTAATTCAAGTCTAAGTTCAGCAAAGTCACATTCTACTATGTCTGACCATGAAAAGGAAACTTTGGTCAGCTAACACACACATTTACCAAAAATCTGCAGGTCTGATTGTGTGTACATGCACTGGTCAGAAGCTGTGAAACTGTGTTGCCTTCATGTGCTGTATTGTGGATGAATGTTGTGCTGCTTTCCATGAATGCTGTTTACAGTTCAAGTTAAAAGCTGAGGGCAGCAGTGTCTTACTGACACATTTGTTCTCGTTCATGGTATCAGACAGTTGGTTTTCCCACAGGGCTGCTGCACACGCATGTGAGGAACACTGTACCTGGCGTTTATGTTGAGCAGCCTTCATCTCTGTCTGCGTAGTTCAAACTGCTTTCATCATCGGTTTCACAGTGGTAAAAGGCAAGAAAAAGAAAGCACAATGAGAATGAGAGGGAGAGAGAGAGAGAGACAGTGTGAGAAAAGAGAGAGAACATCCTGTGAGTGAGAGTTTACCCAAGAACAACTCTGTCTGCTTTCAGCTGAAGCGTCTGCAGGAGACATTATGTCATGTGTTACGCCTGTAAAGGCGATAAACTGTTGGAGTCAATATTGCCGCGTGCATCTCGCGCTCCTTTTCTCTCTCTCTCTCTCTCAATGTGAGCGAGGAACCTGAGGACTTGTGGATGGAGTTGCAGGCTCTTGCGCTGACACAATACATATTCACATTGACTTCCTCGGCGGCAGCCCCCGATCGCTGCTGGCAAGGTTAGCTCTGTTTATGAAACCATCA
Organism: Verasper variegatus; assembly: GCA_026259375.1. Classification (NCBI taxonomy): domain Eukaryota; kingdom Metazoa; phylum Chordata; class Actinopteri; order Pleuronectiformes; family Pleuronectidae; genus Verasper; species Verasper variegatus. Next base: position 14,867,864 of record CM048038.1, read on the forward strand.
ATTACACATATTTAATTTAGTAAGAGAAAAGAAGCTGCCACACTGACAGAATCCAGACCGAGTGTCCCCCTGAGCACTGGGATAAATAGAGCAAGGGAAAAGGAGGAGGAGGAGGAGAGACAGAGGAAAAGAGTGAGAGAGAGGCAGACTTCATTAATTCTGTCGTCCATCTAATTGGAGCCTTGTTGGACCCTGCAGCTAAAATGAAGGCCGAAACGAGTTCTAATAAAAAAAAATACGCGAGGGGAAAAAGTTGGAGCCACACATCTAGGGAACAACCTTGGGCAAAATCAAGACTTCGTGTACAATACAGACCCTTGGGATGTCCCCAACTCCCCTTGGTTGGACGCTGATTAAAATTGGACGGTTATCTTTCTAAATAATGAGACTAGAGGAGCACCTGAACTTTGTAATCTGACAAACTGATGTAGTGAAGCAGAAAATGTCAGAAAATTTACCATCTCGTAACAATTAGCATGAAAGGTCTACGAGCAGAAAATAAATGTTGGAAATTTCTTGTCCTCCGATACTTGTTGCAGATAATTCCCTCCGTGCTGCAGTGTCCTTAAACAAGGGGCAGCATAAGGTTCTGCATCTGACACTATGGCCTTTGTGTAAAGAGAGCAAGGAAAATAACAGGGGTCATCTACAGGCTTTTTATGAGAATAAGCAAAAGATACATTTAAAGATAAATCGGTAAATTATTTGTAATTCTAAAACCATTCATGATTTCATGAGATACATGCATTTCTGGGCAATTGCGTTTCACTGGGTTTGGACCAGAACCCCACCCTTAAGTCCCAGTCATAACAAATGTGCCATCTTAGGCGACTCTGGTTACAACGGCATCAGGGCATCAAGTCTTTGTCTCTCATTATGGCTGTGATCAAAACCAACAGCCAGACCACAGAAACTGAGCGGAACAAGGAAAAACAAGCACAGTCAAATAAACAGGAGAACTGTGTGAAACAGAGGACGTTAGAGTGCAATAGAGAAGGGCTGAGAACAGTAAAGAGCTGTAACGTACTTGACAGTAAAGCAGAGAAGGTTAGAGCTGAGTAAAGAGGAGTCAAGCAAAGAAGAATGCAGTTGATTCTAGTACAGTGAACTCTATGAGAGTAGAGTAAGGGCCTGGTCACACATATGTGAATGTATCATCGACGAGCCTTCACCTCACATTCACTTCCAATCTATGAGAGCGAGGAGGCGATTCAAACAGTGGCCTTCTTCTTCTAGTAGAGTCGAGAAGAGTAGAGAAGAGTTGAGCAGGGTCGAGTAATGTAGAGCAGAGCAGAGTAGATTTGAGTAGAGTTGAGCCAAGTCAAGTTTAGTCGAGTCAAGTAGATTAGAGCAGAGTGTAGTCAAGTAGAGAAGCATAGAGTTAAGTAGAGTAGAGCAGAGTATAGTAAAGTAGAGAAGAGTTGACTAAAGTAGAGCAGAGTACAGTAGAGGAGAGCAGAGTACAGTAGAGCAGACTTGTGGGAGTACAGTACAGAGCAGTAAATTACAGTCCCAGGAGCAGCTTGTGTTTTGGTAGAGCTCTCTGTAAACAGGCAGCTGAACACACTGTGTCTCGTACAGGATGTTCAGTTCATTTGTCTGTGTGAGGCGACGGCAGGGTGGAGTGAGGTCTGGCTTCTGCCTACTGTCAGCATGTTACCGCCACGCTGGGAACCGTGGTCCACGGCAAGCCACCAAATCTGAGCTCCCATAGTGAAATGATTAGTCCAATCTAATTAATCGCTCTGCGTCGCCTCATCTCCATCTCTCAACACACACACATGTACACACACGCACACACACACCAACACACACACAGTGTTCTGTTCTGTACGCCTCATTCCCAGGAAAAGACACACTGTTCAGTGGCATTCCTTCAGCAATCCAATTAGGTTTGATTTCAGTTCAATTACTGGACTGTTGGAGTGGAGATCCGTTGAATGAACTTTACTTGGAAATTCCATTACTACTGAAAAAAGTAATTCAAGTCCATAATTTGGATGGGAATACTGTAGTAGAGGAGAGAATGGCCGACATTAACCCTCAATATTTCCCTTGGAATGAAATGGAGTAACCGTCCCCAGTCTGCTGTCGGCTGCGCTTCTTGTCAAACAGGGAAATCATTAAGGCTCTGCCTCAACAGAAAACTGCAGAGCCACACACAGGAAGACATCTGCTACGTTTGAGACCACAAACAGCAAACTGTCAACAACTATCTAACCCCACAACCTCCCACTGTGTGTGTGTACGTGTGTGTGTGTGTGTGTGTGTGTGTGTGTGTGTGTGTATGTGTGTACGTGTGTACATGTGTACGTGTGTACGTGTGTACATGTGTGTGTGTACAGACCTGCACACGCTTGGGCAGCACTGTGACTGCAAGAACAACAGATAAGCATTAACACATCTCAGTGGCAGCGTGAGCGACCATAACTTACAACCTCCTGACGATTAGAGGCCACTATCACAGCAACCCCTCTGCAAAAAATGTTGGCTCTCAAAACGCAGTTTTTTCCCCACATATTGAGTACAAATAACTTTTTTGTGAGTAAAAACGATAAGAAATTGTTAAATGACAGAGTGTCTTAATAGAACTTTACAATTTGGCACCAATTACTGAGAAACAAAGAAAAAAGGGTAGACCAGTTTCTTGTGTTACTAATCCTAACCCCAATTTATTTATTTATTAATGGAAACTTTTATCGTAATATGTGTTTAATTGTGTCTCATCTGTAGATTCATTTCATTATTTGCTGTTGTTTCTGAAACACTTTTTTAAAATCTTATTTGTTTAAATTCTCTTCACGTCCCAATAGCCATCAATAAATAAAGTCATCTGAAAGAAAAATAAAAAGAAACGGTGTCTGTTGCCTTGCAGGACTGGAATAAACATGACCAATCATGTCATTCGGACTGAATAAAATGATTGGCTGGCGTATCTGCCTACACGTACCCTGCCCGTGCTCTCACTGCAAATTAAGCGCAATCTTCAGCTGGAGATATACACACAGCTGGAGCAGAGACAATAGAATGGAGGTAGCGAGCGAGAGAAGTCGTCTTCCAGCAGTTCACGTTCATGTGTTTTGCGGATGAAGCTTTGACCAGAGGCCCAATGGGAAGGGGTGTATCGGTTGCATATTTTCAAAGTGTAGCCTGCTCTTGCTAGCTTTTCCAGGCTTTAATGGACTGATAATATTTCATATACAATCAATAGCTGCAAAACTACATAGACACTAAACACGCTAAGGTTAAGGTTAAGCAAAACAACATGTTACAAAAATAACAACTCCCCCATGAGTGAAGAACATGTTGCATTTCCAATTAAATTTAAAATTTGTGTCACTCATCTTCAAATGAGGCATGACCTGTTATCATCTCATCATCTAATTTTCATGAGGAAAATATAGAATAAACAGTCAGCTATTTTTTGCAGTGTATGTGCTATAGGGTAATATGCACTGGAGCTGAACAGAAAGCTCCCGGACAGGGGAGCACACACTTTCTGTCACAGATAAGAGCTGATGTAGATCCGAGACAATGGGCTGTTTATGGAACCATATCTTTATCCAGGAGAGGAACAATGACTTCGCTAACTTTTTTAATATCATGGTTTGAAAAAAAAAGCAAAAAGGGGGGATTTATTTGGAGTCGCTTTTTTTTTTTCTCTCAGGATGTGACTCGTTCTTTCTTTTTCATCGCATACACAAACGTTCACACACACAAACCACCCATTGAGAGCCCTTATCTTTGAGTTTATCCATTATCCATATCCATCAGCATCAATCACTCACCCCGTAACTGCTCCCCGTCCACAGTCACACACACACTTACATGCACGCGCGCACACACACAAACGCAGAAACTCAGATACACTCCACTGCCGGCAAATAGACTATCAGTGTGGTTTTTACAGCCGTGTCTGAGGCACTGACACCTCCACGCACGGTCTATTGATTTTGTTGTCTTATCCTAATGAGCCTTGCGTCATCCATCACTGCTCTGCTGTTAGCACTCAGGCAGCCTGGATGGAGGGGAGGACTGAACCGAGGAGGGACGGGGACTCTCACCTTGCCACCGGGCGTATATCAATGAGAGTTTCCTGGAGCCTATTTTTGAGGTGCATCTACAGTAATAAAAACGGGGGCCCGCACATCTGTTTGAGATATGTGATGTGAGGGCGCAGAATGGGATAAGTGCATGCTGACATGATTTCTGCTCCCTTAGCTGATGACTTCTGACCCCGCAGGCTCTTGCCTTTAACACTTGCTACCTTTGTGTTGGGGAAGTGCTTTCAGGTTGTGTGCGAGTGTGTGTGCGTGTGGGTATGAGTGTGTATGTTCTGCAATCTCAAGTGCAGGTGTTGACTACGGTGATGATGGGGATGTTGGAAGGCAGCTAGCACCCATTACTCACTTACACCTTTTGGAGCACAGACTGGAGATGAAACACTTCCCTGTCCTGCAGCTCCACCGCTCCATCCATCTGTTCATCCACTCAGCCGTTATGGAGTTTGTCCCAGCTGCTTTCAGTCCTTTCTACGGCTCCAAATGGTGTTTTGATGTTGCTCCTCCACTCTGTGTTGGTGCTTTTAGAAACAGTCCGTCTCTATCAACATTCCTGTTATGGAAGGACTTTTTAGTAATGCCAGTGTTTGAATAAAATACCTTGGCAGTGGTCAATTTTGATTATGGTTTGTGTGGTGTAGCCGTATTCTATTATTGATTTTCAAGCCCACAACAAATCGAATAAATTCAAAGAGGCGATCAAATCTTTATACAGCCCATACAGACTTTATTATATATAGGCTTTGTCTGACTTTCTATGTCCTACATCTTCTATTCTGTCTTTTGTTTTATGTGCTATGGTCGTAGTTGTAGAGTGGTTTACTACATCATTCCTCGTCCTCCAGCAGGGCATGGAGGTGGGGTACACCATGGACAGGTTGCCTGCGCATCATAGGGCCTGGGTAAGCCGGAAAATCGGGAAATCAGGAAAATCCCTGGAACATTCAGTCAAGGGTAGCGTTTGGGTCGAACATGCAGGAGACAAGACATAACAGATAAGTTCTGCTGCGTAAATCATGTGTTTTTTGTTTGCATCAACACAGCTGTCGGCCCTTACCGCCAAAAGCAGTCAAATCACATTGTCTTTCTATGTTGACATTTTCTTCGGCGTCTTCTACGTGTATCCTTTAATTCTTTTTTTCAGTTTTGCATCCATCCTGTGTTAAAAATGTCATCAACACGCCCACTCAATATCCTGCTGTATTCCGACGTGGACATTATCTGTTATCGTTGATCCAGTTTAATCTCGAGGACTGACAGGAGAAACTCTGGAGATTGACTGAAGGAACTAACCCCCGACATGTGCGTTCTTACATACAGCCCCTCTGGATAATTTCATTGCATGTCTGAAAACAAATAAACAGAGGAAAACAATTAACTCATTCACACATACAGCTATTCTCCAATGAACCTAACCCCTATCTGCATGTCTTTGGACTGTACCTGGAGAAAACCCCACACAGACACGGGGTGAACATGCAAAGTCCACACAGAAAGACCCAGCTGAACCAAGCCCGAGTAGAAAAAAGTAAAACAACACCCATGTGCCTGTTGTGTCAGCAGCTGTCCACGTGCACGTCTGCAAGAAAGTAAAACCGAGGCATTAAAGTCCCCGCATTGCAACAGCCTACCTGTGTTTTTGTACATATGTCGTCCCTGCTCCCAGCCATGACAGAAATACTGTATCTAAATACTGTATCTTCTTCCCTCCACTGTCGATGTTTTTCTTCCATCCTCCAGCTGTATAAAGTCACAAAACAGAGGAGTGAGTCTGTTTTTTCAATCTTGAACTGGAAGTCTTAGATTGCATGTCCCCATCATTAGACAGTCTTTCGGAGCAAATGTTCTCCAAAAAAGAACTCAACCTTGATGAGAGAATAATTGTGTGGGAAAATGCCCTTCGTCTTCAGGGGGCACTTTGGTGAAAATTATATGTCTAATCTTATTAAACTCTGAGTGTTGCTACTATTTACTGGTGTTAAAGAGGATAAGCTACTTATGGACTGGTGGGGAATGAAGTGAAACTGTATCGTAAGAGTCACTCAACACATAAGTAAAGCGTTCGCCTCCCATGCCATGCACACGCACATCACACACCAGCACAAGCCAAATACTATAGTTGACTGTGTGTATAAAAAGATTTCACACATGCTGCGCCGTCATGTGACTTTTTGCTCGCCACAAAAACAGTTTGTGACTCTCCCGTAACATTAGCAGGCAGGGTGTCATGCACCCCCAGGCTACCACACAAATAAATGCCAACACACACTTTCAAGGAACACAAACGCAGGCAAGCACAAACACTAATGCACAGATACACACTCACACACACACAGCCACCAAAGAACCCAGCGGGCTGAGGGAGCCATGCCCTGACCTCTGGTTCCCAGTCAAAGGGGTGCTGTTCAGCAGCACACAAGAGAACCACTGATCTCCTGTGTTCCTCTTGTAAATTTTGCTCTTTCTCCTCAGGGCTCAGAAGAGGCCTGTGTTGTTTTGTGAAAAGGAAGAGGAGGATAAGGGAGGAGTGGTGAGGCAAGAGAACAGAGGAGTGAAGCCACAGCCTGTGTGTGACTGCTAAATCACTGTGTCTGCATGAAGGCTGGGATTGTGTGTGTGTTTCTTTGTGCATGTGTGTGTATGTGTGTGACCCTCTACAGTATGTGCGTATAAAAAGAGCAGAGAACAAGGGACCTTTAGTCTGGGATGAAAACATAGACCCATGTAACAGGCCAAATAAGATTAACTGGTCTAATGGACACACTTATTTTCATTATTCTGCATCGTTGCTGCAGCCCGGAGAGAACACGCTCGTTTCTACCAGTGTCCCTGCGGCAAAGACGTCCTGATAAAGGAGTCCTCTCTCCATCCACTTCTCGTTTCCAAGAATTCACATCTTCATCCTCCCATTTTGCCATATTAAAATGTTATCACAACCGGATCTGCCATCTGTCTCGATCATTTATTCAAAGTGCGCACCAAAGCCACTTATTTTATTTGTGAGGGCGCTGTTTGCTGTGATGTGTCCATGAAACTTAATAAAAAATCCTTTCCTTATGACAGATGGGAATGTAGATTTGCGCGACGCAGCTTAATGAGCATAAATAAATCAGTGATATTGAGGGAGGAGCCACTTACGTACCCCTCCTCCCGCGCTTTAATCTTGCCTTTCTCATTAACACAGGCGTAAATATGTAAATGAGATGAGACAGCATGGAAATATACAAGCCTATTACGCAATTAACATGACTGCTTGATTAAGTAATATACAGAGACTTTATAATATCTTCAAGTACACGTGTATATATCCTCTCACATTAAAACTCATTTATTGTGTGAGTAATTGTCTTCACCGCAACCTCCACCACTTCCACGCTGTATTTTGTTCTGATTCAACAATGTTTCTTGGGTTTATACACTCAGTGATCCACAGTTTAACCTTGAACCGCACACAAAGCCCAGAATCCAGATGTCACACATCCGACAGCCAGATGAGCAGCGTGATGCAAAGTCATCGAGATCAACAACATAACCCTATAATGTTACATCTAATCCCATTCTCCTCCTCATTACCTAAGAGCCCGATAACGTCTAAATCTGCACAATAATTGCAGATGCAGATGATGATCAAGCGGAATGCAAAGAGAATGACAGCGAAGGGTATCACCAGTTTGACATGATTACAGCACCTGGCCTCCGGGGACCCATATCTTGATTTAGATTAAACCATGCTCATCAAATGGAAAGCACCCATCTTTAACACCGTCGTAAATCAGCTGCTGCGTAAAAATCTGAGCTTCCACCAAGTCCATGAACATAGTCCATGAGGGGGACGATTAAATGAAGGAAGGCAGAATGAGAGAAAAATCGAAATCCAGTGTCGATCAGAGACTAAACGTGGAATGACACCCAGCAAATATTTAGATACTGAAAACAACTTGATATGCCTGTACTGGAAAGATGTACCCGAAATGGTGCTTCTGTGAAAATGTGCAAATATAGCACCAGGACACATGCATCATTTTTTAAAATCAATTTGGAAATATGGTATTCTTAATGGTTAAACGTACACTTTCAAACAGTTGGTTCACCTAAGTTACCAAAAAAAACATGTTCCTCCTCTCTAAGATTATAGATATGGATACAAATGTATTCACATGAGAATGAAAACCCTTATATATTGTTCTTCTGAATTACTTCTCAGATTTGAAAGAAAATTCTGTTTTTAACAAAGTTATATTTACCAGGACACAGTGGATCATGTCTCAGAAAATGGAAGCGTTGGCATTTCTCTGTGTGCCACAAACCCCTTCCAATCCGAATTGGATCCATTCTGTTTAAAAACACCTTCAAATCCATTTAATTATTTCATTCTATCCGTGTGTTTGGGGAGCCAACAGGATGTCAGCAAACTGCCAGTAGAAGTGCATTAGAATTGCATGTTCTCAGAAGAATCAAGTGGAGAAGGACACTAGCGCACACACTGAGTGACGCTAACCTTCAATGAGGTATCCAATTCACCTACCAGGTTTTTCTTTTCTTAGGCCAACCACTGTTTCTGCAAAAGACCTGTGAGAGTCAATAACAACCAATTTGTGTCATTATGCTCACACAGGCAGAAGACTAACATGTCACTAAGTTATTTCAGACCAATAAATACAAGACTCCGTACACTTACTTATTAGTTCTTTTCATCAGTCATTAACATCAAGACCACTAAACCTAACTGCCAGTTAGTGTAACTGTGAACCAAACACATGGCTGCCTCTTGTAATAAACTCATGAATTGATTTTGAGTTAATCGTATTGAAATTAATCAAATTTGGAGATTTCCCAATCCAGGAGATTTCCAATGAAAAGTTCTGCCCCCCACCCCAATATAACAGAGCTGACTGGGATATTGTTTGAGCAGCACTAAAAAACACACATTTAAAAATTTTGCAACAGAAAAGAAAAGCGGGGGGGGGTGGAGGTGGAATGAAGTGACCCTTTAACATGAATCCCATTAGTTTCTCTAAGCTGAACATGTTGCACCGACTGGGGCTCCAGCTGAACTTTTTATGTCAAACACGCCGATAGCAAAAGGCTGGTGTTTGCCACCACCGGCTCACACACATCGGTCAAACGCGATGATTCGATACGACGAGGAAATACCGAAGGAGACCCGACACTGACGGAGAACATTGACAGAAAACTCTACAGACAGCACAGCTTTCCTTGAGGGAAGCCTGCGCAGGGGACAACTTCAACTTGGACGGACAGAGAGATGGATGATGATCACATGAGAATGATCTTACACACAACACATTAGCAGCGTGTACACAGAGAAGCGAGTGTGGCCGGCACGACAAATCCTCGCTGACTGATCAGAAAACAATGCTGGGTACTGTTTGAGGAAAAATAAAAGAACAAACTGGAGAAAACTGAGAGATTGGACAATACGTTCTGTATCTCTGAATCGATGCTAACTGGCCTGGAATCAGCCCCTAACACAGTGAAGTGCATGTTCTGGTGGCATGGGACCACCTACACACCCCCAGTCAACAGCACGGCTGCGGCAGCATTGAGACAGACAGTTGTGTTTCCACCCCCCAGTCAACATCATGCTTTCTCAATCCCCCTCGTCTCTCTATCTTGCACTCTGTTGCTCTTTCAAGAAAAAAGAAACATGTTTCAGAAGGTGTCAGGCAATCAATATAGTGATGAGGGCTGTTGTTTTGAGGCGTGATATACTACACTGCACACCAACACAAGAGTAATGACTACTATCCATGGGCACTGTAACAGTCATGAATTATACTTTATTGGCTGCACTTCGTCAGATATATGACTCTCCTGCCTCCTCGTACGTATTCTGCGGCTGACAAGATTTGATACATGCATGAGCACACACACATACGCCCATACAGACTCATGTAGAAAGAAAAGAACACTGATCACAGAACATTCTATAAAATCCCCAACCATGACCCGAGGCTCTACATCGAGTTCAGAGAAAAAAACTACAGATGAAAGCTTTTGAAAATAACAGAACAAGACATTTTCAAATCAATACTTGTTTCTCTTTTTTCCATCTTGAACAGTGCTTGATGACCCACGCCATTAGAGCAGACTGGGAGGCGCGTCGGCGACGTGCTCGATATACGCCGCGCGGCATGAACAATGCCGGGGCTGATTGTAAGAGCCCCATATGCTCCTGGGGGGGTTAATAAAGGGGATTGTTCTGTGTTTTTTCTCTTTACTCATTTATGTTCAGCTAGGTGGAGGTCAGATGTACTGTCCCTGAAGCCATACAGTAGGGTGTGGGTTTTCAGCTGGATGAAACTCAGTGGCCTTGACCAGAGAACACACGGAGAGCGGCATGAATACACAATCTCTGCTTCGCTGGCTAAATCAATCTTTAATACACAGTACTGCTGCCTTCTAAGAAAAAAAAGAAACCACCGACCACATGGCGCATGAAAGCACAGTGTGTGCGCCCACATGTACATTTTAACATAACAACACACACGCCACTTAAATGTTAAAGTGTTGTTTTTTTTACAGCAGGTTCAGAGGTTGAAACTTACTCCTCCGTTCAACTTACAGCAGCAGCATAAAACACACACACACGCACACCAGTTTGTACATCAGTCTTGGCATAATGCATTCCCTTGCCCCTTACCCTAACCTTAACCATCCAAAATAAATGCCTAACCCTAATCGTTACCCTAAACCTAAAACCCAGTTTTAACCCTGAAACAGCCCATTCAAAGTAGGTCCGAAAGTGGGGACACAAACAAACACACACAGGTTTGGCTTAACACTGACTTCTACAACAATTCACATTTTGCCCCTATTCTTACCCATCACAACTAAATGCCTAACCCCACCTTACTCTGCCTCTAATTTAAGCCTACAATCAATTCTTAATCCTAAAACCGCTCTTTAAAAGTGGACAAAATCTGTACACACATACACTAACCCACACACACACACTCATTGTGGTTTACTCAGGCATGAGCGAGCACCTGGCTGCAGAGGCTGTAGATGCTTCCCAGGTCTGATTTGGCCACAAGCTCCTCGATCGCACAAAGCGCCTCGACTCCGCACAGCCCCGACCCTCGGCCCGCTCCGAGCAGCCAGTTCATTCATTTTGCCTGCTTGGCTGAGAGAGTTGGTTAATGACATGACAGAGGAGCTCCATGCAAATAGCCAACATCTGTCACAGCACCAGCTCCACTCCATATATTTATCTGCTGATCCTACTTAATATTTCTGCATATTACTGGCTGTTTGTTGGAGGCGGACAGTGATGCATGTTCCTGCATGACGCCGTACAAAAGAAAGCAATCTCCTGCAACCCTCACATCCACTCCTGCTGCTTCTTCTAAATGCATATTTTGTGCTGGCTTTGCAGCCCGCTGAAGGTCAGTGGAAAGTAAGGCCCCTTTATTGTGGAAATAGTCGAAACACATTTGGTGGAGTTAATGTGTGCTGCATTTATCACCAACACAATAAGGAAGGCTAGATAATATATCTCATGCAATGTGGAGGGAATACATTACACAGGGCTGTTGTGATGACTGCATCTTGGTGGTATCTGTGGGGGTTATTTAGGTTTATCTTGTATCACGGTGACATTCAGATTCTGAATATCCAAGGTGCCCGCTGACTAGTTTAAGCTCATTTCAACATGTAAATGCACATGTTTATATACCTACATTAAACTTTAATAACTCCGATGCCTCGCTCTTATCTTTAAAATAGGAGCTGGTCAGATATAAAAATCCTCCTGAGACAACCTATTTGGCATTTAACTGTCAGTCTGCCGCGACTTCTTCTCTTTTTTTCCCCCCTGTATGCGGGGGTGGGGTCAAACGTCGACGTGGCTGGTTTTTTCCTGTCTCTGATCCAGTGTCAGCCTTCAGAAATGATCCCTCACCGACACGGGGCTGTCTCAGGTGCCCCCAGCGCTGACTGACAGGCCTTGGAAGTGGAGAACTGCTTTAGCCCGACGTTCAGTCAGGCTGCCTGCTCGCTGACACATTCAGACAGATAGATCACTGAGGACCAATGACAGCTCGTTATTGCTGGAGATGATAGAAGCTCACCATAGGGATTTGTATCAAAGCAGGAATGTTTGTGTGCGTGCGTGTGTATATGTGTGTGTCTGCTGACTTGCATAGAGGCATTAGATGAGAGGTGACGACACAGGGTATGAGGACTGCCACAGGTTTCCTAACATGAAAAGGGGTCCCTGCCATCCAACAACTTTTTTAAACTAAAAAACATCATGACTCCTTTTCCTTGCCGTATAAGTTCTTGGCAAAACCTAATCTTGTGATTTAGTTACAAGTATCTATCTCTGTTTGCTTGATGTTCATGGCTGCAAACATTATATTTGCGTAACAGTGGCAACTACTACTGAAATAGAATCACTTCGTTCCTTGGCTCCGATCCTAACTGTTCATCCTGATGTGCTCAGATCCTGGCAGGACAATCGAATTAAGCATCACGGATGAAAACAGAACCCCACTGACACGTGTCAACCCAGAAAGAATGAAGCAAATCAGATTTGAAGCTTGTTTGAAGGGGGAAAACTGCAAGATTACATAAATCTAAGATTATCAAAAATGCCCAACCTGCTCCATGTTAGTGGATTGGACATGGATAAAACTAAAAAGTCAAAGTACACGTCAGATACATTTTTCTTGAAGATAATTTCTGTCATTTTAGGAAGTTCTTATCAAACTCATGTATTTGGTGTATGTATGCATTTCAGGAGGACGTGGAGACACATTGTCCATCTTTATTAACAGTTTATGATTTACTTCTTTATATACTGCCACCTAGTGGCCAGATAATCTATTTCTTCTTGGGCTGTGTCCAAAATCACTATATACTGTGTATAGTGATTTTGCCATTTTGTAGTGATGTCCGGAATTTATAGTTAAGTCTCTTGTACCCTATATAATGCACTCATTGTTTCCCACAATGCAGCATGAAAAAAAAGTTTACAACTGAGCAATACCATCATGCATTGTGCTCAGGGCGGAGAGACGAGAGAAGAGAGGGCAGCCTGTCGTACAAATGTAAATATGAGCAGAGCAGCGCATCACAGCACAAACTGCAGCAAACTATTTCATTTCTACATTTAAAGATGTTCATTCAACATGTTTCTTTACATTAAAGTATTAATACAAAGGGTACAATACTGGATTTCCCACCAGCCGACGTTGTTGTTGTACGTCATAGTCCTGCAACAATGACGTCATTACAGGAGCAAAGAAAATGCATAGTAGTGTCCGAAAGCACATTTTTTTCTTTTACTGATGAGCTCACGATATAGTTCTTTATAGAAGTCACCATATAGTGAAGTAGGGAATAGTGAGTGAGTGGGGGATTTCGGACAACAGCCTAGATCTTGACTTCTACTTACTTCTTTGATACAGACAATTTCCAGATGACCAGAAGCATGCCTTTATAGAACTGGGCAAATGGGCAACTTTTCTCAGCAAGTCCACCATAACAACATGTCAATGCTGGGTTTCAGGTTTCTTTTCAAGTGGCCAAAAATCTGTTATTGCATGTTTAAAACAATAGTTCAACCTTTAGTTCATTGCTGAGAATCAGATCCTGTTCAGACCTGGGTTAGGAATAACATCCATCTTGGCAGATCCGATCACAATTGGACAGCTCTACGTACAGGCGTGTAGACGTATTGAGGAGTCATTTAAGATCCCGTCACCCAAAGCCCATTTGGATATTATAAAGTATTATTATTGTTTCGGAGTGTTTCCAATATATTGACTTGTTTGTTGCCACTGACATAGTATCAACACAGACTGACACATATCGATGTTCTATTTTGTATATGGTTTCAAATGAGATAAATCTAATTTCATAGTAGAGCTGCACACAGCCCATTGATTTGCTCAGCCCCTCTCTCTCTCTCTCTCTCTCTCTCTCTCTCTCTCTCTCTCTCTCTCTCTCTCTCTCTCTCACACACACACACACACACACACACGCACACAATCACAACAGTGGACACATCTGTATAGTCAACTCACTAAAAACAACACTACTCAGTCTTCAGAATTGATGCTTGTGTTTATTTTCGTATTCATTTGGGTAAGAGTGTAACCAGCATAAATTAGTCTAAGTAGGTGGATGAATTAGCCTCACTCTGTCCAAAAGTAACAAAATCTGCCTGCCAATAAACACCATGATTTTAATGCTAACCATATTAAGCAGTATTTGCCATCTAATTTCATATGGTCATATGCTAAGCTCGGACAAATGTCTGTAGCCACTAGCTTCAAATTGGTGTGCAGGCAGAAGTGGTGTCAATTTGCTCATCTTGCATGAAAGCAAATAATCACGCTTCCTAAATAGTTGAACTTTGCCTTTAATAACTTTGCCGTCTTGTTTTTACAGGGGTGTTGCAGCTGCATGAACCTTTTTTCATTGGACCTGTCAGGATGTATTATATCACAAACCCTGTGGTGAACTTCACATCAGTCTTTTCTCATGTCAGTGCAAATGTATTTTCAATGCCTCAGTATGTTTGTCTGTTTGAGGAGTGTCTGTGTCTTATTTAACATGTTGTTCACATGTTCCATTCTCCTTAGTGCAATTTGATGACAATGCCTTAATGTAGGCTTCAGTGTGTGTGTGTGTGTGTGTGTGTGTGTGTGTGTGTGTGTGTGTGTGTGTGTGTGTGTAGGAGAAACATCGTCATCACCATCACGATGCCATAAAACTGTCAATCCCGGCTACAATCAGCCCTTTTCATGGGAAGGCCACAGCAAAATGAAGCTTTCATGCTCAGACAGTGAGGGCTATTGATCTCAGCTATGTAATCTGAAATGACTTCTGTGTTATTATTTCTCTTCTACTCTGTGACCCAGATACAGCATGAAACAAGTGTGTGTGTGTGTCTTTGGGGATGATGTGCCTCTTTTTAAATCTGACCGCAGTTATGCAACACAGGTTATTCAACATGCTAGGCCAATGGGAGGGTCACACCCTAGTGCGTTGTGTGTGTGTGTGTGTGTTCCTGCCTGTGTTGTCTTTGTGTGTCTGGTGGTGTGTGTTCATAAAAAAATATGCTTTTTCCTGTGTCACTATTTTTTTAAAGTATTATTTTCACTTACCAGCTTAGGATCAAAAGAGATGAACACCAGAGGACGGTGGAGGAGTGGTGAGTCATGTACTATCTGAATCTGTGATACATATATAACCACTGAGAGAGAGAGAGAGAGAGAGAGAGAGAGAGAGAGAGAGAGAGAGAGAGAGAGAGAGAGAGAGAGAGAGAGAGAGAGAGCCCTGCTGTTGGATTGAGTGAGTGATGTGACAGTAACCAGATTCTCCATGAATTTGCCTCTTTTCACAATAACCTCAGCTGACTCAGTTGTGCTTGAAACTGTATCAGAACCATGCTGCAATAATTTCACAACCTCATCATATCCAGATTATATCTCATTTTGTATATAACATCTCTTTACAGTACGTCCATTATAGTTGTCCCAGAGCAGAGTGTCTGGTGGGTACTTCCTGGGGAAATCAAGTGACCCAGAGGAGTGAGTGTGTGTGAGGACATGAGTCTGTCTGGAACTTGTTAGGGAGCGCAATAAGCAGCAACAGTCACCGCACACTGAACAGAAAAAGAAAAAAAAGCATGTAAAGATGCCCTCAGACTGAGGGCCAGCGTGTATTTATATCTCACTTGAATACAAAGGGAAAAAATGGGTAGATAATAAGGGTGCACTGTTTAGGCGTAACTTGCACAGACCCTCTAATTGCTTCTTTGGAGTTCCCCAGCAGGAGGTCTCCACTCCGCCCATGTACTCATGTGCTGTCTCTGTGGAGGATCGATTGGCTTAGAGGTCCATGGGCACTGGCCCAGTTAGCCAGGATCAACATGAGTGCTCGGGAATATGAGGTGAGTCCAAATGACTGAGCGTCGCCTGGCCAAACACTACAGCTCTAGATATGTAGGATAGCTCTGTGCTTATAAATCAGTCCGTGCATGCTGTCGTACCACTCATAAAATACTCACAGCTTAAAGAGACACTTCAGCTTTGAAGTATTGAATATTTTACAATATCATATTTATATTCCACCCGGTTTACTGCATAAAAACTCCTTTTATGTTCCTATCGTCTCATCACTGTACAGTAGTTTTTTTTAATGCTAACTCCCTGACACGATAAGAGCGCCGGGGGGGGGGGGGGGGGGGGGGTCCGGTTTTACTGCCACAGCTCTTTGGTTTGTGTGTAAAGCCTCATTTTCACGCAATTTTGTTTCATTCAATAATCCGTTTCATATACACACTCAGCCCCCTAGTGCTAAGTGCACAGAAATGCATTTCTATGTTACAGCTGGACAGAGATACCACTGCAGCCATGAGAGAAAGGCAATAGCAAGGATCACCTGTGTCAGTGTCATCATGGAAAGGAACGAAACAGGGAAGCAACCTCTATTTACAGGAAGTCCAATGAACAGCAGTAATGGAGGGAAATTAAGTTTGCATATCAAACGTCATCTGACAGGGACTCCAGATGAAGACTAGCCTGTGTGACACATTTACATGTTGGACTCATGGACACATGTAAATTGTTCTGTATTGCTTTAGGATTGGTACAGATAGTTAAATTATTATCAATATATCTATTCATATATAAATTAAAGCATATGTATGAATGTAAATGAATATGAATATGAATTTGAATGAAATTAATTTATTAAACATTAATAACAAGTTTATATTTAACTCAACTTTTACACAGTTTGACTATCAACAATGTCAAATAACTGAATTGAATGAAATAGCCTCTCAGATAGTTAGTTTTTATGCTAACTTCCTGTGACACAAAGTGCACAGTCCACCACAAAAGTTAAAATTTGTACATAGAGGTAATTACCAGACCCCAAAATACCGCAGGGGAGGAGTTTCGCCACACATCAGAGATAACGGAGGTCACAGGGCAGAATACGCTTCAGGATGACACAGAGCAATGTGGAAATGAGGCGTACATTTTACCCCCTGATTGTGGCGAAATACAAAGACACACAGGAATATGGGAAAAACTGTCATCAGTAATCAGCATTCCAGTGATTTGGCTGTCCCTGCCCAGAGGAGAATTTAATGTAAATCCAATCCTATTACTTGATGTAATGCATTATTTCAAAAACAATTGATAAGCTGTAAAATAGCTACAAAATGTCCTACAGTTTCTATGACTTAACATTTAGCCTTAGGGCATAATTTGGCCTTATTGTGTTGCTGCTCTTTTGAACCATAACTGCTTGTTTATTGACTGTGAATCATGTTCCTGCTGCCGGTGCTGCTGTTCTCTCCCCATCAGGGTTTGTATGTGTCTCCTTCAAATGTATTTACAGGGGGGAATTCACACATTCACACAGTCTCTTCACAGGACCAGGGAGTTCTTAAGAAAAAAAGTTGTGTAAAATCTTCAGTGGCTCTAGAGGGAAATGTCTCAAGTGATGTCACATGAGACACGAGTCAGTCAATTTGAGTTAGAAAGAAGTGAGTTTATAAGAGCACTGTATCCAAATCCTACCACTGCAAGACAGCAGAATCTCAACGGGGCATTCACACCAAATGCGACTATCGCATTGGCTCATTGTCGCTCATTGCTCCAGTTTAAATAATTGAACTCAAATTCATGTGATGTAATATCATGAAAACCAATCAGCGTTGAGAATGAAACTCACTACAGACCAGTCCTGGCACCGACCCGAGCTAGACACTCATGAAACCGGCCTCAGAAGGCTCTAGAAACGTCACTCAACCAGACGCAATGTAAACATGCTAAGTCCAGGTTGAGTTCCCATCATGACGACCTTTACTGCACAAATATAAACACTAATACCAGACCTGATTGATTCGTCAGCGCTCATCAACAAGTGGCCTTACTGGCATTTAAACCTCTTGTCAGTTATTCACACATTTTCTATATGTTGCAGACAGAGTTTAGCTGAGGCCAGTTGTGAGTCATTAAGGTCACTGGACAGCAACGACACTGTAATTACTGTAAGGTGTGAACTGCTGTCAAACTCTGGGTATAATCCGCCTGCAGCTGATGATTTGCAAACAGCTCTGACCTGAATGGCTGAACAATCCTGGTGGCCAGACTTAACTGGATGTTCCCATGACCTCTTTTACAGAGCAGTGTCCTTAAGTAAGAGGGCTTGAATCTCAAATTCATCAGATCGATGATTCAAATATGTTGAGTGAAAACACACGTTTTATTCTTATTCAATGTTCGTAATGTTCAGTCACTGGAGTGTGTGTATTTAGAACTGACCTTTGCCCAACAGGCCAATCACATCTTGATTATAGGGACCGTGATGATGCCAGCGCCCTATGCGTAGCCACATCACCTGTAACCAGAGTAAAGAAATCCCTTGTGGTTGATGGTGCAATAACAACACTTCATTTCTGAATTGCATCACTCAGATGGCGTGTATGTGAGTCCATTTCTCTATGTCCGAGCATGTTTGGCATCACTTGGGAAATGGGACTGTCAAGCGTGCAGAAATCGTGGCTTTAAATATAAATACTGCTGATGTCCCATATTTCAGGTGAACAAAAAACAGTCAGCTTATACAGCGCTGGTTTCAGCGCCGCACTTATCAGATTAGTCAAGTTTAAGTCTCTCAGTTGGGAACTGAGTCCCATCATCCCTTTCAGGTTTGTTTTTGTGCGCAGTTTCAATTGCACCGGGACGAGACCACCACACATGTGCTTGTGTGTGTTCATGTACGTCTGTAATGCTCATCAGTATTCATCTGCTCGGAATATGCATTTTCAGAATGGGCAGTCGTCTGGCTGTGAAAGTAAGATAACAAGAATATTGCACCTTTCTGAAAGAGACTGAAAGGGGGACAAATCTTTAAGCACTTGACCCTTTGCCCCGCTAAAGAAAATAGCTAAGTATGTAATTTAAAAGTGTGAAACGTGATTGCATGTTTTTTTGCCGTAAAACCACTTGCAAAACCATTTTGAGATTTTCCCCATGCCTAGATAAGGAGACTTTGAAGAAGCAATTTCATGTGATGTTGGTCCAAATCCATTCCCCCGGAGCCTTTAAGCTGGGGCTGAAATCTCGCTGGTGTGAGGAGTTTGTGTCTTACTGATCGGCTAAGCCCCTGTGCCTCTTTAGCTGCCACTATTCACTGCGGCGCTCCCTTATTCGGGCACACTTTAGCCTCACAAGAGTCAAGAGTCAGGGCGGTAAATGACAGTAGAGACAGGTGGAGAGTTAAGTGCGAGGTGAGGAAAGGGCTCGTGCCACCAAGACACTTTTTAAGGAGAAAGACTGGAATCACACAAATAGCCTTTACCCCGGCAGCAAACAAGCATAAAAGATGAGGAGGGTGAAAACAAAAAGAAAAAATCCAGACAATTGAATCAGCTTCAGAAGCAGCCATGCACACTACATATTCCATATGGTCCAATAACATTTGTTGATCCCTCGCTCTGAATTGTGCTCAGATCTCTGCACATATCCCTCACAGGAGCTTCCCGTAGTTTTAATTACCAGCACGTCTGCTGCCAGAAGAACATCATGCCTGTTCAGCTCCGGCTTCCTTTGTAGAGAAACTACACACACTCTGAGATTCTCTCCAAAGTTCTCACTTTCTGCTGCCCTTGGCCTCTTCATCGTGTTTTTTTTAATCTCTATCAGTCTCTTCTTGTCTTTCTTTCTGATGACACGATACAAATAAGAAATGAAAATGAAGCTGCGAAGGCAAAAGTGTGCGAAACAGAGTTGCAACAAAACAGGATTGCAGGGCAGTTGCACGAGAAACAAACTTCAACAGCGCTCGACAGCGGCGGCAACAGTCACAGATCATCATCTGCAGCTGCTTCCGGATTACATTTACCTCAATTTACACTGTTCAAAGAGGAGAAGAAGAAGAAGAAGAAGAAGAAGAAGAAGAAGAAGAAGAAGAAGAAGAAGAAGTAGAAGAAGAAGAAGAAGAAGAAGAAGAGGAAAGAAGACAGAAATAGCAAATGATATTTGTTATTTGTTGTGTCTTGACTGTTAGGCCAACAGCAGAGAGAGGGAGGAGCTCAGATGGTTAACTGAGGTCAGAGAGTGTGTGTGAGTATGTGTGTGTGTGTGAGAGAGAGAGAGAGAGAGCGAGAGAGAGAGAGTGTGTGTGTCCTCTACAGACACTAATGCCAGCACATCCGCCTTGGGTAGGAAACATAAACCTGATGAACTCAAGTTATCTAATCCCTACTGGAACACACACACACACACACACACACACACACACACACACACACACACACACACACACACACACACACACACACACCTCTACCTTCAATAAGAATGCTCCTCATCAGTACAACACAGCGCTAATGAATCTTTTATTTCTATCTGCGCCCAGCGATTATGACACTGAGGCCAAGACTAGAGAATTAGTGTCAATAATTGATGATTATCTTAACAGAACAGAGTCTCCAAACGTAGCTGTGGTTAAGAGGGCTGCTGACCGGGTAGGAGGACCTAGATGGTATAAGCGACTGGTCGCTGGTGCACCCCGACTGCAGTGATGCTCAGTTAATCTTTTTTCAAGTTGAAACCCAAGACGAGGGCTCGCTCCATTCTACAGTAGCTCTGTTTTGCTGCATCTTCTTCGTCATGTTAAAAAACAAACAAAACACTGCCCATGAGAATTTGAGAGAGAGAGAGTGTGTGTGTGTGTGTGTGTAGGGGGGGGTATGTCTTTCATTTGCACGGTCAAAACACTGAAGTTCAGTAATTGGATGGACATACGTACCATAACTCAAGCCGCGTTTACCTCACCACCGCATGCCCTCAGGCAAGGTCTGAGCATAGATTAGCAAAACTGTCTACAGAGCTCTGCACTCATCTGCTGCACGTTTGGGCTTTTAATGTGAAATCCAATAGTTTCAGGGTCAACTGATTTCTGACAACATGTCTGGATGTATTATTCAGTGCCGGTGGAGGTTTGGGCAGGAGGAGGTTGGACATGGAATAACAGGCAGGGACAACAATCCCATGCACGTCCTTCAAAGATACAAAGGGCTGAAGTACACAGACTAAAACAACAACTGTGTATTTCTTTTTGTAAGCTTGGTGAGACATTATGCAACAGATTGAAACTTCTAGTCAATCCACAGAGCAGCGCCGTGGCTGCAAGCTGGGAGCTGCAGTTCAGGGAAATAAAGAGTAAAAGTTGGTGTGTGACCCCTGCAGGGTCACGCTGAAGTGCGGCTGAACAGATCCTGTTACTGCTCACGCATAAGGTCTCAACATTTTATTTTTATTGCTGTCATGTTCAATCAGGTCTCTTGAGAATTGGGTCACCCCCCCCCCCTTCTCTTCCTTCCCCACCCCGTCTCTCCATCTCCATCCTTCACTCCGAGCAGCCATCGATTTTTCCCCCCACGACACAAAGAGGTCCTCCCCGAGACGTAAACCATGCTGTTAATTAAAAGATTCCTCAGTGGGCATCTGTGCAGTAATCTGCGTTCGCTGCATCCCAGTCGCACATGGATCATTTGACTAACGCACAACTACCCATGCATTAATGAATGTATAATCATCCATATGCAAAAAAGTGCTCTGGGAAGAGAGGGATGAAAGAAAACGGGGAGGGGGTGGGAGATTGATTGTTAATAGTTTTATGACTGATAAACAAAGCGATCGATCAATCCGTGTGTAGCTGGAGAGGCACTTACATGGGTTCCTGGACGGCTGGGAATAATTTGTCGTCTCACAGTGTTAACCCTTCCAAGCGTGGAGGATGGGGATTAATTGTGAGATGGGTGAGAGGGATGGGAGGATTTTCTTCGCCATGCAGAAATGATTAACACTGCAAACATAACAGCTGCAGTAAACGTCTGAACGGATATGAATGATTTCGTCTGTGCGTGTGTGTAAAATGATGTGGCATGGAGATGCAGAGGGGATACAGGATGTGTAAAGATTTGTTTTACTCAGGTACGTTTGAAAACGTGTGATCTATCTGAAAAAGTCATCTTGTCCTTACTCCGTGCAGAGGAGGTTACAAACGATACGAAACATACAATTTAATAGGGGGTTGAATATTTTCCACGAAGTATACTGCACAGTGTTTTGGGTATCGGCCTGAAACTGTCCCATCAGAGGCCAGATCATGCAACCATCTGCAACATCCCATCTGGGATAGTCTATCATAAATGTTGATTTGGCCAAGAACACACACCCTCTAAACACAGAGCGCGCTGCCAACGTGAACAGTTGCCAAGATGAGGGAAAACATTCGCACAGTTTTCACAGATAATTGTAAAACATCATCATTAGGAGAAGAGAAGTTTGCCAAAATCAGCCAAATCGGCATCAGACAACGAGAAAAACTTTTGTCAGGGGGACGGCCGAGCGGGCCACAGAGCTCAACAGGGAGCACAGGGAATTCTTTTCTCTTTTTTTTAATTTTTTTTAACCCTGGCTCAGGAATTTATCATTTGCGCTACTGAACTCAATAATTTGTGCACGGAATGAATAAACTGTGCTCTCCAATTAGTGTCAAGTCCCTGTAGTGGCAGGAAGTGGAGTTACAGGCCAGTGCAGAAGGAGCCTTCAGCAGGTTAGGGTTAGGGGTTAGGGCTAACCCTAACAGGTGAGATGATGTTGTGCAGATGTTTGCCATATAGTTCTTAAAGATTTGCAGCCACAAAGTGCATGTATATGTATATGTATAGATACACCTCTGGTAGAGGGCCCAAGCTTGTGTGTGGTGCGAAAACAATTTATGTATATAAGGCATCGCTCCTTACACAGGCCTCCCTATTACCTCTTTAAGATCAAAAGTAGTGGGACAGTTTTTTAAATGTTGGTAAACTCACCCAAAAAGAAGGCAAGTGACCCCTTTCCCCTTGTCAGTGGAGGAGTTTGTCTTTCTGTTTCTTTGTCGCTGGTGAGTCATGTTCCACGTCACGAACACCGCGGAAATTGAGAAGCTCTCTCACCTTGCCCTGCACGATACAAAGAACAAATTGGTGTGGCACCAAAAATGTAAAACACGAAAAGGACAGAAACTTTTTTTTTCAGAAGTTTAATGCACGTCATAACATTGTGCTGGTGCCACATCAGTGTCTAGACTGCCAAAATAAAGAAGAAGAAGAAGAAGAAAGAATTAGCGCAATTACCTGGCTATCATGTTTCCATTACTGCTGATCGGAGCTAGAGCCTGTGTCTAATGCGGAGTAATTTCCCATCCATTCCCACAGCAAACAAAAGCCGAATGTTAGCCAGGTGATAGTGGGGTTTTACCAGTGGAAAAGGGGTTTTAAATTCTGCAAGAGAAGAAGAGTTTGGATGTAAATAAGTCAGTATTACGTGATCTTGATTAACTTCAAGCAGCGTGACTGAAAAGATGCAGAATGCATCAAGTCTGCAGCTGGAAACACTCATACATTCTCTGATATTAGCATGGTTAGGTTACAAGTATTGTTCACATTCATTATATTTGTCCCGACTTATCTCTTTATCTCCAGTAGATGATGGTACATTGTTCCAGCAACACTGAGCAGGTTGTTCTGCAATCAGCTGCACACACTGCAGCCTGATTCAGTGGAAAATAAGATATTAAAGTTGCCCTTGGCCGAGGATAATCTAATCTTATGTCCCTTTACAAGCAACAGTTCCAGGAATGAAGAAACCAGGAACAAAACTCAACGAGAAAGTCCCTTTAGCACATTCCTGGGCTGCATCTTCACATTTCATTTTTACAGAGTTAAGTTCTTGTCCACTGTCACACAACTGTGATGCAATTACTGGATACAAGGGAGGAATGCAGTGGCAGAATAAAGGCTGCGAGTTTAACGGTGCCATGTTTCTGCTGTAGTGAGTAGCTGCGTTGACATCTGTCACATTTAAATCCATTCACTCCAGATCAGTCATCTTAAGTTGTGATAGACTGTTGCCACCAGAATGATTTTCTTCTTCCTGACACATCCAGGCTCCACACCAGTCACTCTCATGTATTATATGATCTACTAAAAGCAGTACAATAAAATCTCCTCTATCAAAAAGTGTTTTATGGAACCAACTGTATATTAATCTCCATTGTAAAGCTTATGTTACACAAGTACTGACTCCCCTGCCATGAGGAAATTAGCATTTAAATTGGACAACATCCTTTCATGAACACAAGGGCAGCTGGTCAGCAGAGAGTAATGCTCTGAGAGGAAGAGATGTAATGTGCATGCACACCTGCCGGCAACCAGTGGAGTCATTCCAGCACGAATCTAACAGGAGGCATGCCCAGTGCTGCCAGGAGACAATGAGGCGAGCCCCCGGACGACATGACACCAAACTGTCTGCACCACTTTTCACCAGCGCTGCAGGCCGGATCCCAGCAGCAGGTGAGGCTTCTAACGGAGGCAAAGACTGTTGACGGTGAGTCCAAAGTGACAGACAGATCGCACTTTACATCAGCAGCAATCCCAAACCACAGAGCGCCAGTCCTCTGCACCAACACCTTCAGTTTCACTGTGGTGTCATCACCCTTCTTTCCCCCTCCTCGTCTCACCTAGACTCACCCCTCAACCTCTATCGCTCCCGCTTCTACCCTCTCTGCTCCGGAACAGCACAAACGAGAGGCGGTGGGCGCGAGGGGGGGGTGGGGGGGATTCGAGAAGAAGAATGGAACGTTACAACAACAACGTTCAAATGTTCATGAGTGTTCAAACGCTTCGATCTCCGGGGCAACATTCTATTGATCACTCATGATCAATGCTTTTTATTTAAGTGTACACACGGGGTGGGAGACTAATTAAATGTTCCACCAAAGAGATGTTGGAATAATCACTGGTTCAACCACAGCCTTGTGTCATAAAAACTTCATCTGAAATAGTTTGTATTCATAAAATGCTCCTAATGACCTTAACTGACTTTACACCACAGTAACAGGAGCCTGTGGGTGTTGGGTTTGCGTTATGCTTCAACACTTATGTGTGTGTGTGTGTGTGTGTGTTTACTTGTAGCAAACTGCATGTTTTTATAAGTGCACTACAAAAATATTAATCTTAATGTGTCTTGTGATAAAAATATGTTTAGTTCTACAAACAACTTTTTGGCCTCGACTAGAGTGATGTGTTTTGTTTTGCCTGCAGTTACTTGCCCTATAAATTAGTTCCCTGTTTATGTTCTAAAACATATTCTTATGCTTAGTGTAGTAATATTGCACACAAAAGCCAGCGTGTTTATCACCTTGTCTGGTTGCACCTGGTTGATGGTGCCAGTGAAATGTGTTCAAAGCAGAGCTGGTGCAGTGAAGGCAACACATTCTACACCACTTCACACATCAAATCAACAACATAAGCCCGGTAGTATCACACTTTGTCACACTTCACGTTTTTCAACTTTTGTGATGGTTGATTCAAAACAACAGGCTTCCTCAACAAGTCTGCCAGGTTGGCTGCTTGCCTCTGCCTCAGCTCTGTTACCTTGAGGCTCGTAAATGGACGATAAGCTTCACAGCAGAATATGACATTGATAATATGGACACATTTACAGGAAAGTTTAAATGTATAGCACACAGACATAAAACTACCTGAATTATAGCATTTTTAATCGAAGTTAAGGTAAATCTTCAAACTTTTCTTTCCCTTTCACCTTTCATTCACTCTCCCTGCTCTCATTAGCCGCTTTCAGACGTGAACTCCGGACAATACAGGATGTAAAATATAAATTCTGCTGCAGAGATCACAGGCTTTTGTTTACAGTACATCAAGAATGGCACCAGCCCTCATCACCAAATGCTCTCGAATGTCGTGGTGTATTCTCTGTATATTCCTGAGATACGTGTATCCTTTTGGGTTTTTTTTCAGTTTCGCGTCCGCCATGTGTTATAAATCGTCATCAATGCGCCCACTCGCTCGCGGTGAATCCTCCAGACATTTTCCTGCTGTAGTCCCACATGGGCTAACGTGCACATCCTCCTGAGCCTTGACAAGGGGACTGGCAGGAGAATGTCCACAGCAACTGACTCAGACATGTGCGTTCCCAAATACAGCCCCTCAAACATGAACCTAACCCGCTATACCTGCTCAGAGCCAAGTGGCAGGTTACACAGCCGGCATCAGGTCGGTGAACATAGTTGAGGATATGATACCAGCTCCAGAACAACATATTTCTGGACAGAGTTGTTTAAGACAAAATACAGACCTAAAGGAGGGAATATTGGATAAATATCCAGCAGGTGGGCAGATCTCTATATTAATGCTTATGTAAGTAACTAAGTTAATTCAATCGTATAATATGTCTAATATGTTTTTTAACAGTTAGATTGCTGCTGCTCACAACCGACTAAATACTGGTCAGTTCAGGTTGGGGAGAGAGATTGTTACACTCACTAATCATCTTTTGGGGACCCTTTCCTCTGCAGTGGGTTTCATGGCATCACCATGGTGGAATAAATAGCTCCACCAGTTGTTTGTCTCAATGCAACTAACTCCTGATGTTGATAAGGTTGCAGCAGATGGAAACATGGGTCATTTTCTTGTGTCAGCTTTGTGAAAATTTGGTTACAGTTTGCATCACATTCGGATGGAAAGCTTACCAGTGAGACAGGGTGAAAAATAATTTTGCAATATTTAACCAAGGCAAAGTGCAAAGCCAACTGCTGCATTCACACCGAAAGCAAAGTGAAATTTCAAGCTGCGGCACTCGCGCTAGTTTCGTCCCTGTGTTTTCTTGCATTACTCACAGGAGTAAACACAACCTGTGAATATTCGCACAAGGACCACTGTAATTACAACTGCTGCTGTTTACCTGGAAATACCGGAGAAGACAGAGCCGTCATGTGACCAGTGGCAGGTTTGGTGACCTGCTAGCTCAGGATCTGTCTCCAGTGGGTCTTATTCTCAGCGCTGATTGGTGCTTTCACTGTCTAAGTACGGTGTGCATGTTCTTGTGGTCCAGTGGTTGCAAGATTGTCTTTTTTCAAGCATCTGCGATCCTCCCACTTGGGGCAGAGCTGCAAAAACTGAATCTCACATATCCTGCAGCCACATCTGGTCAGCTGCAGCGTACAACCCCAGCAGGACAGATCAGTGTGGTGTATTTACACCTGGGATGAGAATGTTTTGAGAGGCTGTCATTTTGGAGATGAGCGCACGTAACAACACGATGAACCTGAGGTGCTGAGGATTCTTCTACTACCAAGCCACGGATTTAGTTTTTGATTAACGCTGGAGTGTGATGGATGGGTAAATTGTCCCTGGCGTATGTCTCCGTGGCATCCCCGCCTACTGTCTTTCCATTCATCTCACCCTCCTTCCCCTGGCGCTGTTTCCCTCCCTCCCTCTCCAGCAGCAGTAGGGAAACTGGGGATGTGAACACACACCTCTTTGCCAAGCCTCACAGCTCCCCTGGCACCACACTGCAACATAACACCTTCAAAACCCTCCTCCCTCCCTCGCACTGCTCCCCTTTTCCTCTCTCAGCAAGGCCGAACAGCATGTTTGATTTCACAAGATCTAACTCTGCTCGGGTTTGACCTTTAAGGGATTTCAAGGCTGATACTGACATTTCTGGATTTATTCTTTCATTGTTTCATGTTCCAGGGCTTCTTCATCATTTCCTTAGAGCAGAGCAACCTGTGAAACTGTAAACTGTAGACCTCAAGTAAAGAAAATGCTCCAATAAAACACATAAAGCACAACTTTTCATCAGCTTCTGTAGGCAGAATGGGACACGTAACAGATAACTGTGGAATATTGCAACTTCAGTTGTACTTTTTAAAAGGATATTTCACCCAAATATGACATTGCACTCATTATCTACTCATCACTACGCCGATGGAGGGGATGGGTGAAGTGTTTGAGTCCACAAAACACTTTTGGAATTTCAAAGGTAAGCAGTGTAAAACACTGAAAACAATTGAAGTAACTGGGGACCACTTACAAACGTAAACAAACAACAGAAAAACCCCCAGAAAAGGTCTCCAAACTGCTCCTATGATGTCATCCAAGTGTCTGTAAACCTCGACATTAAAATTTGACTCGAAACAGCGTCATTTACACCATGTTTTCAGCCTAAATGTCCGCAGGCATCACAAGTTCTCACTGCTGTTGTCACGTGCCCCCCGGGCGAGAGAATAGAGCATAGAGCTTGTGTTCCTTTAAGTTCTGTCCATCATTTAGCAACTGACCATCATTGGCTGGGTAGGCAACAAGCTGAATAAGCTTTAGCTAAAACAAAAACAAAAAACGTTTATATTACAGGATATTTATGAGAACTTTATTCAAGTGGTTGATTGACATAGATGAGCAAAAGAAGAGCAACGTCCCAGGTGAAGTTGACACCAGAAACGGCAGGGATTATGTGCTACATCAACTGAATAGTGGATCCATGAAACTACCACGTCATCCATCCTTTATTACATTCTATGGTTAAGACGCTTACTTCATTTTAAAGAAAAACCATGAGTGCATTTCCCTGAAGTACTAGTCCCTCATCCCACAATCCCTCCAGAAAATAAATCCCCAAAATGGCAAGTACAGAGGGTGTAGTTTGGTGAACTGTGTAGGTATGAATACAGTATATCATATGGGTAATTTTTCAACACAAATGCCTTTGTTTTTTCTTCCAAATACCTTTGGCTAACTTTAACATAGTGCTACATTAAACCTGTGTGTCCCCTGAGTCATCATGTGTCTTTCCCCAATCAGCTTTTTCTTAGCATGTTGCAAATTTCCAATATCTCAGCACATGCGTATGAGTGCAGTGTTTTAATTACTCATGGAAATTTAGGCCCAAACTACTGAAATGAGTTCAAATAAACTGGATCTGCTCTTTAAAGTTCTCCACCAGCTGAATTAATTATTGAGAGCTGACACACAAATAAAGGTACAGAACTTCAGGCTGAGACCTGGTAAAACCTCCATTATCTGCACAATGAC
This sequence comes from Verasper variegatus, assembly GCA_026259375.1. NCBI lineage: Eukaryota > Metazoa > Chordata > Actinopteri > Pleuronectiformes > Pleuronectidae > Verasper > Verasper variegatus. The sequence continues at coordinate 14,896,865 of CM048038.1, forward strand.
AGGTCCAGTATCTGAAAGGCGAGTATCGACCCTGTGTATTGGCCTAGACACAAAAGTCTGTTAAACCAGAAACGCTGACAGGATGTGCTCTCTCGCTCACATTTTTCTCTTACCCTTTTTTCTCTCGCCCTTGCACCTCGTCAGCTGCCTCCAACACAGTAATGACAGTTTTATCAGTTTAACCACGTTTGCCATCTCCAGGACTGGGCTGCTCTCCAGTCCTGTCTGCTGTGTGCTCAGCTCTGCTCCGCTAAAACCAGATACTAACAAGAGCCCCTTGTATATCCATTATGCAGATCTAGTGTAGCTCCCACTGACGCGTACGTGCGCTGCCGTGCTTGTGTTCTGAAACCTGTCCAGGTTTAACATATGGAACCTGCCTGCCAGCACCTACCTCACTGACACCTTGTCTCTTCCAACTCCAACCTGACTGTTATGTGTTTTGGGGCCATGGAAGGTAAGTATAGAGATTTAAATTAAAAAAATCAAAAAAAATCACTGTAAATCATACAAATGAAAAGCACATTTTCCATCTGTGCCTGATTGGTTTTCAGGAAAATTCCAAGAAATATAAGAGGTTTGACCATATTGCGTCATTGTAATGGAAAATAAACACTGTCTTCGCACTGTGGTTGCCTTAAAACCCACTGTAAACATCTTTGCACTGGGAGTAAGAGGTCAAACACCAAGTATAGTTCAGGTCAATAATGCCTAAACTCTAATACTGTCTTATGACGTCTTGAAGTCATCCCCAGATCTGAAGCAGCATTCACATCGCCTTTCTAAATCCATCCTTTCTCCCTCCTATAGATAGACTCCAGCTCTTTTTATAGCAGACTGAGCTGCAGAATTGCATATTCTATTTCAGACGTCCCCGGGCTCACATCATTGTTTGTTTTAGCAGACTAACCTTCCCCGCGTATTTATAGGTGTCGAGGCCAGGAGAAAGACCACAGTAGCTCCATAAATAAGCTGCGCGGGCCTCCAGTGAGCCTCCTGACCAACAAAGGCCCAGTCATTTCACAGGCTATTACCTGGAGTTGCCTTGCAGGAAGGCTGGCCCAGCCTCCGAGGTGAGGGAGGGTTGCACGGCTTTGAGGGCGACTCGACCGAGTGGGAGGAAGGGAGATGTTTGGATTAATAATACATATGGTGATCTGTTTTCTGTGACCGGAGCCTAAGTGCGATGGGAGTAAATGGAAAATAACCAGCTGCGTTGTACCGCATCTCAGGCTGTTCAGTGCTACGGCTCACGCCATTTTCAACTCTCATGTCTATCATCTCTTCCCCTCTGCTTCCATCCAAACGAGCTTCCACTCGCTCCTCTCTCTGTCTGTCTTTCTCTGAACTTTTGGCCCCAGGATCCTGTTGGGAGCTCACCCAGATGCCCCCTGGTTCTCAAAAATAGACAAACCAAAAACATCACACACACCTGCACAGACACACAAAATACACCCATGACGCCATACATCAACAGAGAGAGAGAGAGTGTATCTGTGCTCCGTGTGTGTGTGTTACTGCTTATCTCTGCCTCCACAGACGCTGTGTAGAAAGCCAGTCAGCAGAGGTCACAGCCAGCGCGCGCCACAGCCTCTCTGGCAGCCAGAACTCGCAGCACTGAGGAAACTGCACCCTGCAACACAAACAACCCATCAGCCACAGCAGCGCTTCAGCACCAACTGCTAATCCTGGTACCTCCCTGCGAGGTACAGCAATGCAACACCCACACCGCTTCAGGAAATGAATGTCCTCTTCCCTCCTGGCTTTAATATGGCTATTCGGAGTGATTAAATATTCAAAAGCATTGTTTCGCAGGGCCATTCGACAGTGGCATTTGTCCTAAATATTGCTGCACTCATTTGCTGGGTGGCGACAGTGATGATTCCATAAAGCATGTGAATGGAGAGAGTTGTCATGTGGATGTGGCTGAACACTGAAGGCTCATGATCTTAAATCAGAGGGGAGCGCTGCTGACTGGCACAGTGGGGGTTCCAGCAGAGCGACTACAACTGCTAATTTGTCTCAGAATGGCCTTTACGATTTCAAGGGCACCATAACTGTTAGAAGAGATGTGTTTTATTTTCGATTGTATCCTAGCAGCACGCAGTGTGTGTGGTATGGTGAGATAGCCAAATGAAAGCCATATCTCTGCCTGTTATATATGCAGTAGTACAGTACATTCAAATAAACTGGCTTTGTATGACTGCAGAGTTAATATCATTGCCGATGTAATAGAGTCACGTGAGGCAAAGAAAGTCTCATAGTCTCCTTGTTTAATGACCATCCTTTATTAGCAAGTTATGTAATAAGCTCTTTGCTGTGCAACCAATTACAGCAAATTAAACTTTCCCTGAAAAAAAAGGTCAATCAATTGCCAGTTATATGAAATATGTATTATATGTTACTAACTGTAGGCTTAGGGCTTTAGTAACTTTATGGCTGTAATCTTGATACTCACTTTACAATCATTGTTTTCACAGTTATTGACTGAAAATATTAATACAAAATAAAAAATATTTGCAGAGGCCACAAAAGGAGTCGATAAAATAGGATTTTTGTTTCAAGTTCCCTTCTTCCATCCTAAATTCTTCAATAATCACTCTCACTATCGTTTAGTTACAAATAACAGGTAATGTGGTAGAATACAATGTAAAAATTTCCGCACAATTTTTCGCATCACTACAACTGCTTATTATTTGGCCACTTGGGGGCAGGAGAAACAAGATATGAATATAACACTGACAAATTATGCTTCGTTTATGTTGATGAGCCAAACGGAAAACATGCAAGCAACAACTTGACAGCTGGGGGCAGTGTTGGGGGGTTGGCAAAGTCCAATATTCACTCCCCTCTTAGCTGAATAGAGATTTTGATTATAAGACATTTTATTGTACGCATCCAAGATAGACTTACCACAAGCTATGAGATCGTGAAAGGATATTGTATGCTGTAAGAAAAACGTATTTCATTCATGATGACTACCCACAATCCTCAAGTATGACAGCAACACTTCTGATGGAAGTGGAAAATTTACCACAGAGTGACCATGGTTTTCCTTTCTGACATGCTGCAGTTTTCAAAGGGGTGAAAATCACTACAAGTCAGGTACTGGAGTGTAGCTGAGGGCCAGCTTGTGGGTTTGCTGTAGTGGGATGCGATTTTCCTTCACTCTTACAATAATTATGTACACAGTTTGGTGTCTTTATCTTTTTTATAATTTTTCCTCCGGATCAAATAATTTACGGTCACAATTCATCTCGTAGCTGGTCATCCTGGTTTCAGGCTTAAAACTCTATTTAAAATAAGTATTTTATTAAATACCAATAGAGAAAATTCATGGGATATTTACTTCCAGAACCAAAGTCGTTCTAAAAGTGGGTGGTCACTGTTACGCTCTATTCAAGTTCAACAATGTCTGTCTGCCATTTGGAGTCTGAAAGAAAAAGTCTCTCTGCTGTGTCTGGACGACCAGGACGACTTAGAGTGAAACCGAAACAATGAGCCAAAAGAAGCTAAAACACCCTGTTGAGTTGTGGGGAACTGTGATGAGTTGGGTCATAATTGTTTGGCTCATTACTATGAGAAACACCTTTCAAGTACTCGTATGATCCATCGTTTGGAGGATATTGATGATAGCAACTTCATTATTACCTGTGCACTTAGGTGGAGGAAAAAACTAAAACCGAGTTTAAAAAAAAAGAAGCAAATTATCCAAGTGGAAGTCCAGCACAGAGGGATCTTATCATATTGTCCTTTCAGATACAAATAAATTGAGTTTTGGAAGTAAATCATTATACAAACATTGAAAGATATTGGGAACCAACAGTGGTCAGAAAGTATTTTTCTGTCTGAAATCGTTTGACTTCTTGCATTAAAAACCATCTCACGGCTGCAATATGATACAGATCCTGTAGTATATGGGATTAGGCTTCACGCAGAAGGCAGGGAGAGGATAATTATTGACACATACACACATGTACAGCTTCAGAAATGCCAATCCAGCCCAACACTTTTCTCTATGGAGCGAAACAACAGTCATTAGAAGATGTAATGGATTAGCCACAGATAGAGTGAAGGGAGACAGAGAAGAGAGGGAAGAGGGGACAAACCAAGATCAAAATGATGGAGATTGGCAGATGGGTAAAATGGATTGGATAGACCACTCTACGGATGAGAAGACAGGACAGAGAGCTGATGCCTACCGCCGCGGCGAGAGATAATGGAAACTGATTACAGAAAAATCAACAAGGTTTCTCTCATTCCAGGAGCACTGCACAAAAAATGTGGCAGTAATATGATTGGCGAGGTCCTGGATCCTGGTTAAAACTGATTGTCAGTGGATTTGGTCCACAGCATCAACAAGTTCTAAATTCAGAAGGAATAAAAACACAAGGTGACAGAAGATTAAAATGTGAGGAATTGTTTTTTGGCGTAGTTTGTGCTTCCGTGCCGCCTTCTCCTCAGAAATGGCTCCTCTGTTTACGCCGTGCCTCCCTGGCTTATGTTCATCTGAGGGAGTAGAGGAGCTGCAGGAGACAAACAGGATGTCTGTGGGAGGACGAATGAGAATGGGTAAATCTGACGAGGAAGTTTACGCCTGTGTGAGTGTGTGAGTGTGTGCGTGCATTAATCCCAGGAAGGACTTCCTCTGAATCTGAGCTGCTTGGGAGTTCTGGGGGAGTTTCAGATGTTGACACGGGGAAAAGCAGGGGAAGAGAGACGAATGAAAAGAAAGAGAAGAAAAGAGAGAGGTACCAGAGAGTGAGAGGGATCAAGGGCAGTAGCATTATTGAATCCCACTTCTAAATACAGGCATAGACATGCACACACACACACAGAGGAAAACCACCCACAGAGAGAGGCTGCGATAACAGTGGCGGCATCGGCGTCATTATGAGCTGATGATGAACATAGGCCCACCTCAATGACACACAGCCTGAACCCACTCAAAACGCTTTGGCTCAATCAAAGCTACTCCAAACCTCCGCCTGAACAAACACGCCATGTGACCTGGACTGAGCAGCGTGTGCAATAAACCCAGAGCGTTTGTTTTGATCTTCTGGGTGTGCCAGGTAGGTGGCGGTTGAAGCTCAGTAAAGGTTGATGATATGAACTCAAGTTTTGTGAACCATGACATGGGGAATGACGCAACATTGAGATGAATGAGGTCCAAGAGATGCATGTTTCATCTGAAGGCCAACAAATTCTGGCAACAGCAGAATTTACTCCTGTTTATGGTCTGAAACGCCTCAGCTATACTTTCACATGCTAACACGAAAAGTAGGATTGTGAATATCATAATACATACCTGATGTCTACTGAGCGGGCCACATGGCTTTCATAGTGCTGCCATACAAGCCAGTAGCCAGTCAGATTTACCTTTATCCTCAGGTCCCCCTCAAGTTCGGCCTGTATCATTGATAACAAGGCCAAAACACTTAATTACGCTAAGGTGCACAACTGAAGTTATGTCTCTAACATCCGCTGGTGGCAGCTAACACCTGCTAACATCTACTGTTAGTTGGTAACTTAAATTGTGCAGAAGAACTTCAAAGGTACAAGGGGTATTCACCATCTTGTCCTCTATTCTACGACATGCTCTGTATGCTGAACTGAGGGCAGCTGGTTAGCATGCTAACTTCAAAAGACGAAAGGGGAACAGAAGAAAAATAGCGCTTGCTTTCAACACCTGGTGAAAAACCCCACAGAGTCAACAAATGTTTGATATTTTAATGCTAAACCTGAACTACGATTTTTGTTCTACTCGATCGATGAATCGAGTACTACTTTGTTTAGAATTATCAACATTGTATGAAGATTGTTTTATCAGAAAGAGGTACCACATTCAATGATGCTTATGACTTATGATTTATGGTTCCAAGCCAATTCCCCATACATTCCTGGTAGGTGTAAACCTACTTGGCAATAAAGTACTTCTGATTCTGATTCTGATTCTGATTGAATGTGACCGTTTGCAAGATCATCAGCAGAATGGGAGAAAACATTCTCGTCTCAAAAAATTGTTTTTTTCTGATGATGTCACAGTGAGTTCACTGGGGTTATCTTGAGTTAGGCTATGGAGTTTGAAAGGTGATGATATTTAGGCAAAGAGTCTTATGGAAGGTGCTGTTGAGTTGCATTATGGGAAATGTTGGATCGAGTGTTTTCAAAGCTTGACCCATATTGAAGACACAAAGTTAGGCCTCTGCTGCTTCAATTCCAATGGCTCTTTTTAAAAAGTCTCATCACATTTTGATAGTACACCACTAAATCACTGGGGTACCCCTATAAAATTAAACTATCTGTGAAGTGATCATCGCTCTTCACAGCTCATAGACATATGGAAGGGTTGCAAGCTTGTTTATTACAACTGACATAGTACATCATGAGAATCTGACATGAAGTAATATTTAATGCAAATAAAAAGAATGGAAATCCTTTGGAGAGGTTAGGTAAGTTCATCCGCCAATGTATCCTTGAACTGGAACCAAATCTATGAATAATTTATCCAGATGTGTCATGTTGAACGTATCACTTCTTCACCAGGAAGTCTTTCGAGGTTACGTAACTGGCAGAAACCACAGCTTGTCCTCTAATTACACAGGAGGAAAAGTTTGGCCTGTAAAACGCTGTGTAATATATATTCCAAACTCCCTCATGAATCCTGCCTCTCAATTTCCTTATGGCCATGTGTCAGGCAGAGCCCTGGATACCACACACATATACCCACTCCATCATATGTGTGCTTACTCATCATCGCTCTGCCACATCAGAGAGGCCTCGTGCACAATACACTTGTCTGCCAGCCAAATGTGGAAAAACCACAGCGAGGAGACCAAAGAGACCCCACCTCCCCCATCTTTCTCACTCAACTTCCTGAGTCATAAACTATCACTGCCTCCCTCTGAAGTTCAGGTTCGCAAACTAACCCTCTCAGTCTTAAATCCGGCTCGGATGAATAGTGTCTCCACTCTGACTGCTCCTGTCAAGGGAAAGACAATTATAAGGAAAAACACAAATTTAACACTTATCCTTGGCACGCAGGGGGAAGGACAGAACGCCATTCGATGCGTGAAAGCGGCATCGGCTCTAGGAGCTGCGTGGGTCGTGAGATGTCAACAACTATGACAAGGTTAATCAGCGCCCACCACTTTCTCTCTTAAAACATTTCAGGGCCCGCATGAACAACATTTTACAAAAACAATTATCTCTTTTGAATAAAGGGTGTTCGCCTATCAAGAGTGAGCCCACTTAAACAGGGTCAAATACAATTCGCTATCACGCCACTTTCAAACAACATATCAAATTGTTGTCACTTCCATTTACGACAGTAATGTGTACCTAGTAAATTGCACTACTGCCTTTGACTGCTGACAACAGCTAATTGTAAATGTCAGAGTTATTCATGCATGTCTCACAGTGGTACATGATTAGAAATCACCTATAGTTCTTTTCAAATGTGTGATACAGAACGGCTTGTATAAAAGCTGCAAGCATAAATTTGAGAGGGAGATAGCATGTATGGAAGAATCCCTCTTTAGTGTGCTGTGATGTATAAAAAGCAGGTCGCAGCAGGGGGGATTTCACAGAGGCTATTGAGACAACGTTGCGATGTTTGATTTTCAGCACTGAGTAAAGTTGTAGATTTTGTATTTTCTGTTGTCTATGGTCATCTAATGTCTTTGTCCTGACCAGCAGAGAAAGTGCGTGTGCATGTGTGTTTGTGTCCACATGTGACAATGATTTGTTTTCTCTCATGGCCGTGATTACAGGCTGTCAGCCATGCTTTTACTAGAGCTGATGGGTAATTTCACTCTTTAGCATGGTTTAGCGTTGACAGCTAGATTGGCACACATGTGCGCGCACACAGGCGGACGAACACACATGAGACATATGAATAAATGCCATGTCCTAATGCGCACGCACTCGAGCACCGAAGGGCACGCACACATTCATGCACACACTGATAGACAAACAAATCAAGTGCCGTGTCTATTAGAGTGGACTAATCAAACAAGGTCTACATGTTCTGTCACAACTCACACAAGAACATTATGCATAATTTGTGTCTATAACATTGCATGCAATTATTCCTGCATACTTTCCTGTGTGCATGGCGTTTAATGAGCCCAGCTAATTAAATATGGAAATTAATGAGATACAAAGGAAATAAGGAAAAGCACAGTCCTGATGCATTTGAAGGAGCTGCTAAAAGCCTTTTATTACATTAGGGACTGAGAGGGAAACATGCCTTCCCCTAAGGAGACTATTAACAAACACAGTGATTAGACCAAGCCAAAACACCACAATCTATTAGATATGTTACTCTCAATACAGTGCATTAACATCCCTCTACAAATTCCAAACATGAAATATTAAAAAGTGCTGCCACGCCGTTGTGTTTCTCATTCACACATTCTTTCATTTGAGTTTTTTGATAATGAATCTCGACATGGCTGGAAAAACACATGAATCAACTTAATTACACTTTTCCCCCCTTGTTTACAAAACAGGAAAAATAATGTTTCTTGCGAATGCACCACAAAGCCACTTCCAGTTGTGCAGTGACTCAAACGCATGTGCAGTGTGAATTACTATTGTGTGCTTGCTGTTTTTCACTCGCCATATCCTTCTGCAGGCTTCGCATGAAATCATGGGAAGCTCAACCCCCCTAATCAAAGAGGCCTTTCACTGAGAAGTAAGTCATCACATCAGGCTGAACGCGCCATGTACCCCAATATGGAGTGTGTGTGTGTGTGTGTGTGTGTATGCACATGGGGAGAACCCTCCAGATACAGAAGGTCAGACACAGTTTACAGACGGGCTGACTCCATTCCATAAAAAATCCCACACCATGGGACACAAGCCAGCCCGGGGGTGTATACAGCTTGAAGCAAAGGGGGATCACGGGAGGGGGGGATGGAGGCTAAAGTTCATCTAAAATCGCCTCACCCCTGGGGAAGTACCCGACGGGCTGCCTTAAGGACGCCCACGGGTGACCCACGAGCACAGGTCAAAGCAAATGAAGCAGAGCGCCTTCGCCCTCTCAGGTCCTCACCTTCGATAAATTCCAAAGGCACTGACTCTTGTTCTTTTCTGTGAAAACAAACTATCATCTGTTTAACCTCCGACCCCTCTTCCCCCTGATGTCACCAGTGATGTGACACCGTTCCCCTTCACTATCGCTCCCCTTTCTTAAATCTCCCCTTGGAAAGAGAAGCGGTCGAGGAAAGAAACGAGGAGGTGGAGGAGGTTGGAGGGGTTTACTAAGTCAGCGCCGGCCTCTCCCACAGGGCTTACCTCATCCTTCTTTCCGTTACCATCCCTCCCACCTCTTTCGCTCTGTCTTTCTTCATACTGCTCTTTTCCCCCACCTCTATCCCTCTTATACTGCTCGTTCTCTCGCCACAGACCTGATAGAAGATATGTAGAAGTAGCTTACATAAAAAAAGGAATAATGCTTGTCCATTATTATCAGAACCTTCCTTAAGGCCTTGTTATACCTACATAGAAAATGGCAACATTTGCATAAAAGCAATTTTACGCAATTAGGGGATTCATTCACTGGGCCGAAGTAGATCTACACAAATTTTTCACATCAGGTCCATCTATGGTGAACTTTGCCCTGAAAAAGTTAGCGCTGACCAATAGAGGGCTGGAGTGAAACCGTAACTTGTGGGTTTTAATCAAGTAAAAAAAAAATCTTCTCAAAAGACAACAAACTTTAAAAGACAATTTATCAAATCGTTACATTATATTTCTTACATTTCTTTATATGTATACATAGCTAATTTGAAATTTCCCGAAATGAAAAAAAAACAAAAAAAAACGAACAATGTGTTTTTGTCTCGTTGTTTCAGCTGTGTTGGGCCCACAGTGTCCTACTGTAGACCACCATGGGTTAAATGTCTCTTTTTGAAAAAGAAGTGACTCCATTTGAAGACAGATGAAAGAAATTATTTAGTCATTCAGAACAGGGCAAACAGAACAAAACTTGAGAAGAGCATTGTGATAAATTAGTACTACCCTGTCCTGTCTGACTAACAGTTATCTCGCCTACTACTGTGAGTTGTCACTACTCCATGTTTCTGGAGCCAAAGATTTCATGATGACTTACAGATACATTTGTTGTCATTCTAGTGTCACTTGCCCTTTACAGAAAAAATGAATCAAAGATCCAAAACAATAACAAATCTCAATGAGAGACTAAATAGTGGTTTATGTTTGATTTGCCCTTGCTGACTCAGTCCTTATGTAAATGATCACTAAGAAAAACTTAATGTGAGTTCAGGTGGGTTTATCTTGCATTACATTCCAGGGCGACACTAATAACAGTGATAGGAGAGTAATAGGAGAAGTGTTTGGAAAAGTTTGGCTGTGGTTGCACCTCTCTGAGGAGCTTCATTATCAGTCTTCAAAGAAAATGTCAACTACAAACACACAAAAAAAGCATCATTAGTCTCTTTTTCTTTCTGTGGCGGAAAAAACACAATCATTAGTGTGTTTCTCTCTTTCACTATGCCTGCAAGACAGTTTTTCTTCTCACCCGCTACTGTAAAAGGTACGTTGAACATCCCTCCCTGAGTTGATTTTTTGCTCACAAACACACGCAGACACACTAACTGATTAAAACCATCACAAACTACTCACATTTGCATAGATAGCAAAAGCAAGCGATATGAAAGGAAAAGTTATTGCTGCTATAGCTTTCACCCTGACAACACACAGAGCGCTATATATGCTAATTAGCCATTTAATATGAATGTCTAATTAATGGTGTGCAAATGAGACACTGCCATTATTGGGCCTGTTTGATATGGGGATGGACGCAGGTATTGAAAATCCTTGGGAAAACTGACATCCGATGCTGCCGCTCTGCACGCACAGGAAATCAATTAGGTTAATTGCCAAATATGCAAACATGTAAATTGAAGTCATGAATTGCCATGGCCGTGGCACCTAACCATTGTCCCCAGAGCATGAATCCAGGCGCGGGAGCTGGAACACACACACACACAGCCACGAGCACAAACACACAAGCATGCACTCCTCTTATCTCATCAGCCCTTTAATGTCATTGGTATTCAGAGCTCTGTCCTCTGACACAATGCATGCCACTAATTACCAATTCCCTTGATAAGAGCATTGCCCATAGAATACATGATGGAAAATGAAGGGTCTGCCTGCTAGGCCACAGCTATTGAACATTCTGACTACAAACCACTTTGAGAATTGGCTTTCCATCTACATAGCGAGGACTGCTTAATTCTGCCACATTTGGGAACCTGTGCCGTCTCCTCACCTCTAAAACAGCTGCCACCCCGCCTATGCAGACAGCTAATGGCAGAGGACAAATACATTCTCCTTTATTACGTACGAGGGCAAAGCATTTTCATTCGCTCTGAGCAAGGATGTCTGGCCGCGCTCTGAACTGTATCACCTTCTAAAAGACCATAAAGCATTCATCAACAAGCCCGAAACAGAGAAAGTCACTGCAACCATTGGCATTCTCCTCCACTCACTGTGACTAAGATGGAGATAAAATGCAGGAAGAGTAGACATCACACAAAAGATTTGTTTTCTTTCCCTCTTTCTTCTTCTTCCTTTTTTTTTGGGCCGACGAAAGTTAATTGAATTTGTATGTTAATGAGGGCTGTGCATAGCTAACGAGCTCAGTGTGCGACCCATTAACACTTTGAATGATTGTTATGCCCGGGGCAAGAATCACCTATAGGAGCTCAAAACACGAAGACAAAGAGGCAATCTGAATACATTATAGATTCATTTACATGTTCATCTACATCACACATGTAACACTGATATTTGTGCCTCAGCTCAATCATCGAGACCTGTCCTAACAAAATCTTTGTGGAGTAAGAGAAGCAGGAGAAAGGAAAGGAAAGGAAAGGAAAAGGAGCAGAGTAATGTAAGGTAAGAGGCCAAGAGGGCCTGGTCATTCAGAAATCCGGAGAATAATTTGCTCCTTACTCATTGACTCTTATAGCTCAATGATGACAAGTTCCCACCTTGTTGAGATGAGGGATTGGTGTGATTCAGCCCCCCCACCCCCTCCTTATCACCATGACAATGTGTGAAGCACAGTGAGATCTCTCTGCTACCATTACGACGGAAGCAACACTTCTTTAAATAGCCCCTTGCTCCGAGTATGAAAATCAAATGTGTTTTTCTGCATTTGTGTAATCACAGCCACTTACTACCACCACTGGCCTAATCAATAGCAGGAAGTCTACTAGCAGAAGTTCTATTTTTTTATCCATCAGTGTTAATTGGACAAAAATAATAAAAAACAACAACATCAATAGCTTGTAAAATCAATCGAAGGTGTTGGCATTTAACTGGAATGTGCATTGATTGGTGTTTCATAGGTATAATTGTCAATGGTGACATCAGTATCTCTGTTGGTCGGGTAACCACTTTGGTCCAGACTGAAATTTCTCAACAACAATCGGATGGATTGTCATAAAAAGCATCCATGGTCTCCAGAGAATGAATCCTGCCAAAACCAGCATGAGGTTGACATTTTTGTTATTTACTCACATGTCCCAACCGCTTTATCTGAACAATTGCCATGACACTTCGTACTGTCATCCATGGTCCCCAGATGATGAAATTGGTGTTTAAAAATGCATTAGAATGATGAGCATGATAAAGATTACACCTAAAACTCAGTGTGTTAGCATTGTCAGTGTTAGCATGCTATCATGTTTCATGTTGAAAAGGCTTGCCTTTGCCCTTTTGATAAAGGTCACATAACTGAACAAGTTAAAGTAAATTGTTAATCAACATTGTACTTTGTGAAATACACTAAAAGCTGTGTGGTGGTTGTATTGGAAATCAAAGACCAGCACTTATAGTCGGTTGTTGTATTTGTAAAGCTTTCTTACACTGTGAAAAATGCAGCGCAACATGCAGAGTAAAGGCCTTAGTAAACTGCCAGTCACCTACGTACGGGACTAATTTTGATAATAGATTTATTATTATGAATACAGTGTGTAGTTATAAAACTGAATTCATATTGACTGCACTTGAATGGCAAAAATAAACAGAAAATGTGTCTGCTATATACAGAAACATTATCTCCCACTCCATTCACTCTGCCCTCTTCTACTCTCTCGCGTGATGATTTGATAGGGATTTGACTCCTGCTTTTGGACTGTTGCGTAAGGCCACTGCAGCAGTTGGATTGCTAAGTGAATATGAGCCTCCTCATATTTGCTATACAGCACATAATAAGGCTTCTTCTCTGAATAAGTCTAGACATCTTTGCTCTCCTGGGGTCTTTTTCATATCGTGGAGACATAGACAGGCTAATCACCACGGGCTTTCATAATGTACACACTCAAAGCACATCAAAAGGATTGGAGTACATGGAAAGTTCAGATCAACCTGGATGTATCATTCATCCCTCTCCCTCACACACTCCTCCCTCGCTGCATCAGCTGTTATATAAATTTGCTGTGCGTCCACCAGCTCTGCCTCCCTACCTCCGTTACAGCTCTCACTTCTCCAGCTTAATGGCTGAGTGTGTATGTATTGACACAACTCCTCAAAGCCCCACAGCAGTGTGAGGTCAGCGCAGTCCAGCTGGGGGTCAGCTTAATGATAAGGTTAATGAGGGTGGCCTGGACTCAGGCATGCCTCTGTGGGCTATTACAGGAGAGGAGAGGAGATTCAAGATAGGAATGGATATGAGGGGAGAAGGAATAGAGAATTAAGAATAATGGAATTGAGTGTAGAGGAAGGAGGAGAACGAGGATAGGAGAGATCAAGAAGAAAGAAAGAGAAATAGAGTGTAAAAGAAAATGGGAGGAAATAAGGGAAGAAGCGAGTCCAGAAAAGGCACGGAAATGAAATGTAGGGAAAGAAGAGCAGGGAAAGAGAGAAGTGCACAGGGAAGGGGAAACCAAACAAGGAAAAGAAATGAAAGGAAAGAGTGGGAACAGGATATAGGAAATAAGTGCAAAGGACAGCAAAGTAAAGTGAGGAGTTAAGGAAAGGAAAGGAAAGGACACATTTACATAATTCACAATGAACAAATACCCCCACTGCATGCCTTCCTGCTCACAACAAGCACCTCATTTTACTGGATGGACAATAGAAGGAAGTTAATGAGCACGTGTCACTTAATCATCAGCCCAGCTGCTGGTAAAGACGCGGTCAGGCTTCCAGCAAGTTGCTGGCAGTCGCACCATCAAGCTGACTGACATGTTACACGAGCACATGCGCAGGCAGATGCTTACACTGTGCACAGACTCCTCTCTCCATACAGAGCATATGCCCCTGCCCAGACAGCCCTGTAGGTGTAAATCCTCAGCTGACAGACATGTTGTAGGTGTCCGGGCAGAGATTAGCCCATTTCCTTCTTTAGTCCGGAAAAAACCCTGAATCAGCTTTAAAATACTGCTGATGTTCATCTCTAATAGTCTAATCTGCACTAAACTCTCATTGTGTGCGTGTGTGTGTGTTTTGAGATTAAACCCAAGGTGTCCATGAAGAGTTGTGGATGTGTGCTTTTTGCAAAGTACCTCAAAACAGCTTATGCTATGGATCAGACCAATGGAGAGCATTCAGGGATTTTCTGTATCTCATTTACTCATTTCTGTTCAGCATTCAGGTATTTAGCTGACGCTCTTATCTGCTGTTAGTTAAAATGTGCACAAATACAGAAGAAGCTCAGATTTGCAGCAAAGTTACGAGTAAACAAAACGTGCAACAGGTCAAAGTTCAGGGCATAAATGTTCGCTGACAGAATTACACAAAAGTAGAGGAATAGGGAAGGAATCCGTTTCACGAGATTGCACGGCGGCTAGCGGGATTGGTTTCTGTTGGCGTGTACACTGGTAACTTCATCCAGTGTTTCTGGTTGTGAGGCCGCCATCATGGTGCTTCATAGGCTGTAGGCAACACCTTGTGGAGAGCATGTACGTACCAGATATAGTGGCAATGAGTAAGTAAGAAGTAAGAAAAGGTGATGTGATTTGGCAAAGACGTGTAGCCTACAGGAAACTTGTGGTATTACTACTGATTTTGCTGTAGTACACATACAAAAACATTCATGAATGGACAATATAACTTAGTTCATTGTTTTAACTGTATCAATTACAAACAATATATTATCACTAATTAAACAACTTGTGTTTCTTTGACATGAAACAGTAAGTTTTCTTCAATGGATTATGTAACAGTTGATATTTTTTAAACTCAGAGTATCAAGTCCAAACAATGAATGATCATTAATTACTTACTTTGTAAGTTGAAAAAAAGCTAATATTAAAGTTGAGTTTAACCACCTTGATATCTTTTTTACAGTGTGGATTTGATCACAAACAGGAACTAGTTTATTTAGAGATTCCACTTATGCTCTAATAAATGGTTAACAAACTCACTAACTGTGGTTGCTTGTCTGAAAGCCAATGATGAGTCAAGCTTGTTGAAGACCAACAGAGCCACAGACACTTAAACAACACTTCCTCACTGACTAACAGCAACAACATGTGTATGCCTCTAAATGTCTTTGGTCAATCGGGTCTTTCTCCTATATGTCACTGGCTGAAAATCAATACTTAAACATTATATTTTGAAACATCTTTTATTATCTTTTTGAGGCGTGGTACTGAGCTGTCAGTTTATTGCTCAGATAGAAATGACTCTTCAAGTTTACACCACTGGGGTAGTTAATGCTTTCCCATCTGGGAAAGTACCCATGCAGATAAACAAAAGTATGACAGTGTTCCTGTCAATTGAATTCTGTGGGGTATGTGGGAGTCAGACTATGAATCATCCATTCATCAATCATCTACAATATCACTTCTGTTTGTATATTCCCTGTATTTCTTGTTTTTATCCATTTCTCAAGAAACATGGACTATGATGCATTCCGAACACAGCAACCAAGCCTTTTCCTCTTCATGCTAATTGACCATATAATTGACCTATATAATCACAGGTCAAATCAAGGTGACATATATGTTGCTGATTGGCCCAGAGGGGGATTGCATCACATGTGGGTGGTGACATGTTTTAAGCTTATTTGAGTGTTAAGGCTGAAAGCATGAAATCGGGCTTGCATAGTTAGCATTAGAGGAATCACTCCAAGGTGTTTCTGAGACTCAAGTTCTCACACAAATGTCTAGACAGACACGTTGAACCATCCTTGCCTCTGTGTCGTCGTGAAGAGATCTTCGCGCTCCAGTTTGGGTGTTTTTCAAATTAGAGAAATGTAAGATAAAAGATAACATGTTCAGTACGTGCAATGGTTTCATCATCCCTACATTTTGGAGATGTTTTTAACAATAAAGATGAACGAGTTCATAAAGTCAAACAGAGATCTTACAAGGAAAGTTTAACTATGATATTACATATATACATAGTATATATATATATATATATATGCAGTTTACCCAGACAGACATCTTTCTCCCTGTCTTCTACGTGTATGACACCGCTTTTTCACTGGGAGATATTAGTTTTCATTTTGTTTAATTTTTTACCTCTGTCAGGTGTAAGAAGCCTCACCAACCCCTGCTTGCATCATTCTCACATCGAATTCTCCCGACTTTCTACAGACTTGATAATCGGAGGCCAGGCGGAGAAAGTTTGCAGAAACTGCCGAGCCTCTCACTCTGACATTTGCGTTCACACATGAACCTTCTCTGTAGAAAACACGGAGGATCTGCAGAGTTCAGTGCATGTCTGAAAGCAGCTTAAGCTTCTAGTCTCTAAGAGGATGTCTCTCATGGCAGGAGTTGTGACTGACAGCGGTCGTTGCTATGTCAACCTGAGTGCCCTGCCGAAGGTTATCCTCGATGGTCTACACCTGATGATAAGCAGCGTTTCCCCCATTACCCTCCATGTCTGTCCCTTTAAAACGTTCAACATTTGGGAGCAGCCACTGTTAAGTTTGTGTTCCACTTGGATGGAGGAAGCCAGCAAGCTGCCAACACTAACACCGTCTGCCAACAGAAATAATTTCTCTTTTATGTTACTAAACACCTGTTGAATTGTTGTCAGGCTCCTGCACTCTTAGTGATATTTATGACACACTGTGGCGAGAGAGGTGGTCTTGATACCCCCCTCCATCCCAGCTACATAACTGTCTGTGTCTGTTGGAACGGAAGTAATATGATGAACTACATTTATATGTCCACCCACACGGATGTTGCATCAATCACACTGCATTACTGACAGTGTCAGTCGGCAACATAGATAGCGATGTACAGTATATAAAAGATGAACAATGATATGACTGCCCTACAAAAATAGAGCCAAATCCCTTTCATTGCCCCCTAGTGACTGTCTGCAGTATAGGTCATAAACACCACCTCCTCCATGTTAATGTATGGGTCATGGACCAAATAAGTCAAAGTACACGTGAAATACATTTTTCACATAGTTAGCGTCATCTTAGTTTTCTTCTCCTTTTCATCACAGTAGTGTATGTAAGTGTTTTATTTCCCAGTAAATTTGTTTAAATTTGTTATGCTGTAAAACTGACTTGTGATTGGTTGAGTGTGTATTGCCGGGGCGGGACTCGGACTTGGAAAAGTGCAAGACCCATATATGCAATATTATTGCCAAATTTTTGTACTGCTTCTTTTTTGGGGGGGGAGCAACACCAACAATGTAGTGGATGCTATTCAATTTCTGCTTGAGTTCATTTGAGTTTTGAAAAATCAACACATAGCCTGAGGATATTTTAATTTCTCAGCTGTAATTGCAGTTCACCTTTTAAACTTAAAAAAAAAAAAAGTTGATTAAACTTTTATTCAGCTTTAACACTTGTTTTAACTCCCGCTTCTAGTTATTTCTACTTTGTAATCTGCTGCAGTTTCAAATACACACCCGCTGAGAAAAGCTTGTCAGGAAGGGGAAGTGAACAAGGACCCAAGCTCCATCCTCTCACTGAACACTTGTGAATGTGTCCGGCTCACTAGCCAGAAATGATGCACTGCACATGCACTGTATGCCCAAGTAGTCCCACTTAAATGAATTCACTTAAAATAAAAAAAATGAAATAACTTTGATCAGACCATTTGCAATGCTACCAAATGTGTGCACAAGCCTGACTGACCAGCCTTAATGCCCAGGCACTCTGAATTTCACACACCGCTAGTTTGCTGGCTCCACAGCTCCAGTCGGGGCCTATTGAGGGGAGATAATTGAGTGTGAGTACACAGACCCGTATACAGTGACACTTCATATGAGCAAACATAAAGCCTGATCAAACATGTGAGCACAGCGACACAGAATGCTGAATGGCTTTCTATCTGTGATCTTCTGTGTGTGTCAAAGCTCCGTGTACCATGACGTTTTGTTCTTTGTACGTGTTAATGGGACTTGCTGATCAAATATCCTCTGATGGCTGGCTGGGATGTGAGGGTGACACGGAGTCAATTGACCCTCATATATTACAATGTAAAATGGCTTATGGGGAGCTGATGACTGGTTCAGGCCATCCACACAAATATGCAGGTGGAACCAACTAGCCACGAACATTTGTGTACTTGTGTTTTTTACATCTTCTGTGCAACAGCGATGTTTCTCTTCTCATCATGCAAGATGCAACAGTGGCGAGACAGCGAGTTGAGAGAGCTTCTCTGTTTAACACATTTTGTGACGTTGAACATGACTGACCAGGGGGGGAAAAACTGAAAGGCAATGAGAAAGAAGACAATCTCCCATTTTTACCCACCTTTTAACCACCTTTAAAAAACCCTTGTATACCCTTGTAATCCTTATTTTTGGGACAACCAATGACAAGCAGTGTCCCTGCCCCCCCCCCCGAGCGGCTGTGGAAACTGAAGGTATTTTTAGTGCCAGACTTCACTAAGTATTGCATCAGTTACCAGTGGCGACAGCATTAGTGGGAAGAACCAAACAAAATCCCCCTTCCTGAAAATGATTGTAGGTGGCACTATCCCACTATCACAAGTCAGACTCTATACGGAGCCCCATATGGGTTCCTGTGGCACAATAACATGAAAAATGGGAAGAGAATGTCAGGGCTGAAGTAAAATAAAGGCTGAATTCATATATCCTTCCTATTGTGGAACCTCAGGGACCAGCAGCATGTTTACTGTCAGCAACAGGATGTGACAACATAAACCTGCCGTGTGAAACTGATCCTGCCTCATCACATTGCTGCGCAGCAGTAGGAACTAGATGAGTGAGCTGGATAAATATTTATGGCTTCATGACTTGGCCTATCCTGGTCAGTGGCCACCAGCTGGTGGGGGTGTGAGAGTGTAATGTGGGAGGAAATGGAAGTTGGGGAAAAAAATATGTTCCCAGTCAAAAATAAGACTTTATAAGGGGACTGGTCGAGATACATTACATCCTAGGGGATTATTCTCTCCAGCTTGGATCTGATATCAACTTTAGCTGTAGTCTGAGAGCAGGTAATTCAGTCTGACCCAGGCGTCCGGAGGACTTGGAGTGGCTTCAAAACCTTCAGAGGAACAAAGACAGAAACATAACAACAGCAGCATAACAGCCTGAACACAGTGAGAGAGATAGATGAGGAGAGAAGGAGAGAGAGAAGGAGGTGATGAATGGTGTTGTTTTTCTCTGTAAGGAGGATAACTGTATCCTCCTCTGGGAGCAGCGGAGCCAGAGAGCGCCAGTGAGCACCAGTCATGTGTCTCGGAGACAGCCAATGGAAATGTGTGGATTTGGTTCATACGCAAGTTTACTGGGTCAGAGTCAGAGCAGGGTAGGAGGCAACAGCCAATTGGAATGTGAGGCAGCGTCTGGAGGATTAGCCAATGAGGTTGGAGTCTGGTGTCTGGTACCAGTTGATGTCTGACAGTTAGACAGACTGTATCTAATTACCACAGCCTAGGCTCAGCATGGGTCTGTGCATGTGTGTGTGTGTGTGTGTGTGTGTGTGTGTGTGTGTGTGTGTGTGTGTGTGTGTGTGTGTGCGTGTGTGTGCGTGTGCGTGTGTGTGTGTGTGTGTGTGGGTGGGTGGGTGTAACTAGGGAGAGAGGGAGTGAAAATTAGAATTAGAAAGGAAGGAAGGTGGTTTGGAGGTTTTGGCAAAAGTTGAAAACAAGGCATCAGATCTGGAGAGCTGCCACATGAAAATGAAATTGTGCCAAAAGACAGTGTAGATATAAATATACAAGCCCTGAATCCAGAATTAACTTATTAAATTAGCCATATTAGGCATTGATACATCCCATTGCTCTACATGCCTATTATATATAAAAAATTGTGTGCAAACAAAGGAAACGTGCATTTGCATCTTGTGTGTGTTTCTGTATATTTCTTCATTTCCGGTACGAATGAATAGACCCTGAATAGAGAGTTGAGTTTCCCACAGTGTAATGACCTATTATTGTTTCTCTCACTAGTCAGCCTCACCCATTCAGCCACTTCATAGTAACAGTAAAGACATAAACTGCCAGGTGTTATGAGACAAAGACACACACACACACACACACACACACACACACACACACACACACTACATATATAGATACATACATACACACACGTGTTCAATGTTCGAGGTAAGGAAGGGGGGTTGTAGACAAGGGCAGCTGTTTGGTGGGTTTTTCCTGTTTTGACTGCTCCTGTCTGCGCTCAAAATGCTTTATACACACACACACACACACACGAGCGCACACGCAGGTGTCACACAATGGCCTGTTTTTCTGCTTACTTGCAAGTTTGGATATGTGGTTCCTTATCTGTGAAAAGTAATAACATTGCCTTGAGATAAAGGCTCCCCTTACACACACTACAGTTAAATAACAACTTAAAGGAACAGTTTGACATTCAGAATGTTCATTCACTGTACTGTCTGTTATTTCTGGCCCATACTGAATGTATGGGCCAGTTTGCCTAGGACCAAGATTGGAGACTGCTAGTCTGAAATTCACATGTTACATCTTGTTTGTCTAAACCGTACAAAAAACCTAAGTATAACAACAACATGCTGTCGTTTTATACATGAGTTATGTCCAAGATATAAATCTTAACTAACAGAGAGCCTCCCTACAAAAAGAAAAAGAGGGGAAACACCAAAGATGTCCAGAAGAACAATCCTTAAAAATTAGAAAGGCTTTCTGATGCCAAATAAGGAAATGCAAAAACACTCTTCATCAGCTCGTCATTACTCTAGCTTTCTTCACTCTTTTACCAGGTCAAAATTGATCAAGGCACAAAAATAACTTTAACTGTAAAAATAATGATAATTTCTGAGAAAAAAAGCATCTCCATTGTTAATATAAGTACAAACATAAGGATTTAATCATCAATTTCTGTATTATGGAACGTTCAATTCCCATTGATTTGTGTAATGATGAACATTTCTGTGGCAATATCAGAAAGTGAAAGGTCATGTCAATGATATTGTAATAACTGCAACAACTTCTTTTTCAGTTGTTCAATCTGAATGGAATATATCTGAACCATAGACTGTATTGAAAGATGGACGACATGACCCCAAAAGTGAAGCCATTAAATCTCGATGGCCCCCTGGTGGCTGGCTGCAGTATAGGTCATAAATCCTCCCTCTTTGATTGACAGCTGATACTGACCCATGATTGTATTGGCAAGACGTTGATATTGCGGCTCTGAGACTGAGACTCTGGCTCCAAATTACATCAACAGTGCAAGATGGATGCAGCCGTATTTGTGATATTTTGGCTTCATGGTTTAATAAGTGGAGACATGGTGTATGTCTTTATATACACTTTATGATTTTAACATTTCTTCCAGAAACAACACTGTCAAAATGCCAGGTGGGTCTGTTAGAGAACGCAGCAGCTTACAGTGATCCGCCAACAGAAAACTTACCAGCAGATTAGCTTGTTTTAGGGCGTTCAGTGTGTAGTTACAGTTACTGTGCTAAGCTAAGGTAGCCAGCAGCTGATTGCAGCTTTACTTCTAACAGACAATGTTGTATCTCAACAAGAAAGCAGATTGAGAGCCTTTCCCTGTCAGTTGATGTTTTTTGCTTTAAGCTTTGAATTGCAAAAAGCTAAACTAACGTCTTCAAGCAGTCTTATAAATAACCGGTTTATATATAGAAGGCACAACTGGAGTGCATTCAAACACAATAATAAAGAAAAGACCATGTGTGGGGAAACACTTATGTGCATATGAGTGTGTTCATTTGTCTTCCTGCATGTCTTCTGACTTTGATCACTGACAGCGTACAGAAGGGCCTCATCCTAGCGTGACAATGCACGTTTGTTGTGGTGAAGTGTAATTAAAACAAGCTTGTGTTTTGTGGCCAGTGTTGGCATTGACGCAACAGGGTTCGAATCCATCTGGCCAAAGACCTTTGCTTTAATTCATCTCCCCTCTCTGCTTCTTTCTGCACTTCTCTAGGATCTCTCTCTTTCTGAATAGAAACTTGGACCATCACACTGAGCAGCAAAAGCCCTGATCGAGGATCAGTATTAGAGAGATGAAATAATAATCATGTGTTATCCAGTCAGTAGAGAGCATCAGTACTGGTAGGGCTCCAACCCGGCAAAGGGCTGTTGTTGTTATTCTTTGATCAGACCAGCAGGAATAACAATATATAATTCATAACGCTCAGTCTAGTCTGGGAACACTAGGCACTGCACTTTAATTATTGATCAAACAGAACAGATTTAATATCAATCACTGAAGCATAGGCAGAAGTGAGCAAAGTAGAAGAAATGGAGGGATCTCTCAGGCACTGCTGTCTAACCCTCTAATGAAAACAAAACAAAGAAATACTGTACAGTTAATACTGTGGTGGTGCAAACAGGAATTCAGGCTTAGCTTGGACACTGATTCACTGAGACTAGAACTCATAGGATACACGGTCTTTGAAGGCTGATACTGATAGTTTGCGAACTGAAGCTGCCAATACTCTGTACGTTCTACAAATCAGTCTATGTTATTCAATGTTTTCCATGAGCGTGATTCCAACAGAGGTGGAAAAGCAGAGGCCGGAGACTTCCCCCCCCGAAAACAAACACTACTGCTACAGTTACCACTACTACTGCTATTTTCACCATAGACTGTTTATAAAGATCGACCACATGGCAGCTCAATCTCCACCTTGTGGCTGGCTGCCTCCTCCATATTAGTTGATGGGACACTGATCAAACTAAAAAGTCAAAGTACACATTTAGGTAGTTCTTATCACACTGTTTTGTTTTAGTTATATATTTGATGCTATAAAAATGGAATGAAACATCATGATTGACAGCTGAGAATGATTCTACTACAGCTACTACTACCACTATTACTGCTACCACGTATACGCCAACAACTACTTGTACTGCAAATGTTTCTAATACAGCTATTACTGTACTACTGATACTATTACAATGACCAGCGGTGCTACATCTACATACTACATTACCATCACCACTGCTGTTACCACTAATATTACTATACTATAACTGCTACTACTAGTACAACTCCTATCCCTTATCTTTGTCTTAACACTACTAGTACTACTACTCCTAATACTGCTGCTGGTATTAATTCTATTGTTACAACTGCTGCTATTACTCCTGTTTCTCCTCTGAATATCACTTTTGTTTCAGTAATTTCTGCCACTACAATGTACATACTACACGGCCAACAACCAAGTCAGTTCGTCATTACAAAAATCGGACTTTTCAGTCTATAGAATTAACTGTAACAGTGAATTGAGAGGTCAGAAAAGAAAGCAGCAGAAGCAAACAGCTTTAGTCCACTCAGAGGGAGCAATGTGCTGCTGAAGTATACTGATTACAATGGGTCTGTAAGGGGCTTGCAGCTCTAGCAGCTATCGAAAACACACACACACACACACACAAAATGCAAAACCTCAACATATGTGCAACTTCCTGCCTTTTTCTGTTCGTTATATTTACAGCTCTTGCAGACCACTTTCAACACTGTTGCAAAGTGCAATTAGAAATGGACGGACATGTTCTCACACTCAGACCGAGTGATTGAGTCTGACACGCACACACTCAGGCTACACAGAGACAGAATTTCTTACAGTGTGAAGGGGCCCTTGCCTTCAACTTAGTACAGGAATGCAAGCAGGGAGAGAGAGAGAGAGAGAGAGAGAGAGAGAGAGAGAGAGAGAGAGAGAGAGAGGGGCGAGTGACTGGGACTTTCCCCAGGATCTCAGAAAAGGGAGGGAGAGAGGAAGCAGACAGTGGGAGCGACAGAGGACAGGAACAAATACAGGAGGAGGGAAAATGGATGGGTTGTCTTGTGTATGGGCTCGTTTCTCTTTCCCACAGTGGAAATGACCCAGTTATTACTTACACACTGTTACTGCCTGAAACAAAAGGAGGTAAAAAAATGTGAGGCATGTATCAGAGAGACCGTGTGACAACTTTCCCTCCACTGTACTGAAAAGCTGAAGAAGTCGTTGGAAGTTGTGTGGAGCTACAGAAATGTGTGTCTGCGTCTGTCTTTCAGTCAAGGTTAATGGTGTGTCCCCAGAGCTTAGTGCAGTTGCCAACGGTGTTCCCATTGATCCCACACACAGCCACCAATGCTGCACCCCATATGGCACTGCTGAGGGTGTGTGTGCATGTACGATAGGGATCAGTAGTCCTGATTGTGACTCAGTCTGTGGTATGTGTGTTGGTAGGAGTGTGTGTGGTCTTCTTGGCGAGCCAGCTGCTGACATTCAGGGTTGAATATACGTATGTGTGCGTGCGTGTGTCTGTCTGTGTGTGTAATAGTAGAAGAAAACCCTCTCTGACATTACCAAACTTGCCTTGTCATCTTATACCGGTGATAAAAGAACAAGGAATCCTTTCACCCTGGTATGAACATGCATGCACATTAGTGTGTGTTTAGGTGTGTGCCTTAAAATATGTGTTTGGGTGCATTTTTATGTGTGTGTGTGTGCATGGATGTATCTCCTGTATGTCCAGGTGTCTTTGAGTATGTGTACAGGTGTGTCTGTCTATGTGTGCTGATGCCAATACATGTACATGTATGAAATGGATGAAAGTGCATGTGTGTGTGTGTCTTCTGGCAGGGTGGTCCTCACCTGTGGATTATACATTACACACTAGGCCTGTATGCAGTTGCAATAGGGTGGGCTGCGTTGGGGGAGTCCAAACAACTCAATTTGGGTAGTTAAGATATCAGAGAGAGAGAGTAATTGAAACACAAAAAATGATGGGAAATACCCTAATCCTGCACAGATTACACTATCTGTGTTTATCATGTTGGACAAGTTTAAATGGTTATACATTAACTGATTCACACAGGAATGTGAGGGTCAGCCAGTGCCAGCTCGTGGTTCTGGAAGCATGCAATGAGAAGGAGATACTGTGGTGCAGGATGGAGTCCATTCATTCCAATTAAAGCTGATCACCCAGGGTACGCTACAAAATACTTTCTGGTTTGCCTCCACATTGTACAATGCTCATTAGTGTCGTTCCCCGGCTCATACACTTAACATTGAGACATCAGAGACTAAGAAGCGTTTCCTCGACCTTTAGAAAGCTTGAAAATCTGCATGACTTAGAGTAATAATCAACGTTACAGTGTTAACGTCCATTTTATATGGACATTACTTACTTTTTAATTGTTTCTTGAAACTGTCGCAGGGGACCCTTATCACCACAAACTCCCTTGACATACTCGTGGTGCGTGACACCGTTTCTTTTACCCCTGAGATATTTCTTTCGTTTTAGTTTTTTCATTCCCCCCCACACACTTGTTCACTGTGAAGCCTGCTGTGTTCTCATATTGGATTCTGTGGACTTTCTGCTGACTTTATACTCGGGGACAAGGCGGAGAAAGTCCGCAGAAATTCCAGAGGATTTCACTTGGACATTTGCATTCACACATACACCTCCTCTGGAGAAACAGCGGAGGATCGCCGCACTATTCCCTCAAACTGCTACGAAGGTCATGATTTAGCTCTACAAAATCAAACATGTTTCAGCTTTTCATAAATAATGACCACAGAAGCCATGAGAAAAAATTACTGTTAGAAATAGAAACTACAGAGACAGTAGAGTGAGATTTTGACTTTCTTTAGTTAAACAGAGAAAACTGACGATCATTATCATCGTGGTGTGGTTTTCCTTTTTCATGGTGAATATATTTTGGCAGGATTTAATATAGTTTTCTTGATAAAACATGTCAAACTCAGAAATCACGCGGGGTGAGGGGTGGCTTGTGCAGCTATAAGAACAGCACAGGGAGTTCTTTGACACTGAAACTGTTACACCGAGGACTGAAAACTATCAATCCAAAAATATCAGCACTGGCCTTCAAGAACACATATCAGTCCAACCCCAGCTGGCGTGTGAGAGAGAAAAAAGAGAGAGAGACGGCAAACCACATTTTAGCCTGCCAAAAATCACATTTCCCCTCGACAGTATAGCTGGTTTACATTAACTCTCACACATGCATGGCGAGGCCCCGAGTCCACCCATTTCACATTTCATTACCAAGAAAATCTCTAACTGTTATACCAGCCTCTCCCACACAGCAGAAATCTCTAATGTAATTCATCAAGACTTGAGATGAAAAAGAACTGTAAAATGTGGTGGTTAAGTGATGAAGAGATAGCATTGGAGGGAGGGAACCACTATATAATCATCCCCTGGGGTTAGGGGCTACAGGAAACTGGAGAATCTGGGGTCAAACATGGCTGCTACATGCGTGATCTATCGCCCAGAGCAGTACAATACCTAACGGTGAGGGAATTGCCACAAGTCTCTCCTGCTCTAGAACAGTATGTTCACTTAATGAAAGTGGTTCTTTAGTCTTTTAGCACAACCTCTCTGCAGAAAAACATGTATGTTCTCTCATGCTGACATTTTTTTATTTTGCATAGGGTTAGGGTAAGATCACGTTAAAGCAGCTGCGTTCACTATGTGACCAAATGTAAAGAGATTCAAACATTATGCTTTTGTGGGATTACTGAACATCCCGTTCCACACGTACTGTGAGATAACCCTGTTGAGGTCATCAGGGAGGTAACCGCAGATGATATTGCCCGTGGCCTTTGCTGCTTCAATTTTGATCATTTGTTTTTAAACCTGTCTCTTAAGGTTATATGTAACCCAAGATATAAGATATAACCCCAATTTAAAGCCCCCCCTCCTCTGCTAGTGTTGTTACTCTTATTATTTCCGCCAAAGAGATTTTGTTTTCGTTGTGTTTGTCTTTTACTTAGCCAGGTGACGCAAAAACTACTGGACGGATTACCACGAAACTTGGGGGAAGGATGTGGTATGGGCCAGGAAAGAACCCATTACATTTTGGTGTACATCCGAATGAAAGGGCGGCTCCAGCAAGCGGGTAGTTGGGGTGCATGTGTTGGCACACAAATGCCGCTCTCACAGGCAACCGATTGAAAGGTACACAGACAGAAGAGTGAAAGATAACTTCTTGAGTGAAAGAGAGAACTACACTTCATGCTGTCACTTAAAAACTTCATGGATGATAACGTGAACAAAGCACTGCAAGTTCGAGCTCTCTAATGTTATTATGAGAAGTGTAAAACAAAGTTTGGTTCACAATGAAACTGTGGAAGGACAAATTAGCATATGGTGGGCTGCCACAGTTTAGATAATGAATGGGAAACGCTACATTGGCAGTGCGCGATAGGGCATTAGCCTTGGCGGAGGTATGCTCACTCAGAGGCCCTTGTTACTTCACTTGATGTTTGACCTTCATTCAGCAGAGTCTGACACCTGAAGGCTGTTTTCTCATTCAACTTTTGAAGATAGTATGTTTGAGAGTTTGATTGAAATTACGGAGCACAACATTAAACCAAAGGAAAGAAAACGTGAAAAAAGATGTTTATACACTTTGTCCCGTCTCCTGTTTCCCTCACATACGAATTTATTCATACACCATATTGGCAGGAGTTTTAATCAGAAACACTAAAGCCAAACCTAATAGTACAAAAACCAACATAGACCAGTTAATACTGTACTGCTATATATCAAACAGCACTAAGATGATAAAGGCTCTGTCTCCCTCTCCCGCCCCATATGGATCAGTTTAAAACACACCTTGGTTTGGCCCACTTTCAGAATGTCACAGGACATTTATCTTTATTCCCTTCTTCCTCTCCATACCGTATAGAGGAATGGCTTTTACAGATGTCCTCTCTGTACTCTTACCAGCCTCTATCCCTCTAACCCTCTATCCCCCCCCCCTCTCTCTCTCTCTCTCTCTCTCGAAAAGGGAAAACTACAATAGTTTCTAAGTCTACTTTTGCCTCAGTCTCCGCCAGCGAGTGGTGACTCAAACGGCAGCAAATTCATCAAAGCTTTTTGTTGACAGGACCTCTGGCTCACAGCGAGTGATGTGTTTTACACCCACACAAGCACCAAATTGTTGAAAGTACCGAAAGAAATGTCGCTTTCATCACCAGAAAATCAAGAAATATCAGATGTGTTAAATATATCCACAAACCTTTTTCATTGTAATTGTTTATGAAGTTTCCTCTGACGAAATCCAATCTGGGCAAATGATCTTGGATCTCATCTTAATTCTCTTGTTAATTCAACAAAAGCAGTAAGAATCTATATTTCAATAATTACTGAAAAGTGGCTGAATGACTTTGTTTACACCATTAACAGTATAATTTTTACAGTTGTTTTAGCTCCAGTCTCCTATAAACAGCTATTTGCATATGGATGCTGATAAATTAAAAAGTCGATAGCCGATGCATTTCAGACAATGTGCTCCACCTCTTTATCTCTCCACACTGACTTTTTACATTCAGGCAACCGGAGCCTGCTCAAACGTGATTGCTTAAATTAGAAACGGATGATGCATTTATCCAAAGTGACTTACAATAAGTGCATTCAACCATCAGGGTACAAACCCAGAACAGCAAGAATCATGTAAGAACAATTAGTCTTCAAAAAAGCCAAACTACAAAGTGATACAGGTAAGTGCAATATATAAGTGCAACTAACTTTTTTAATTTAAATACATTTTTTTATTTTATTTTATTGAGTTGACGATGGTTATTAGACATCATCTTCTTAACCAAGTTGAAAGAGATGTGACTTTAGCCTGTGGCGGAAGATGTGTAGACTTTCTGCTGTCCTGATGTCAATGGGGAGCTCGTTCCACCATTTGGAAACAAGGACAGCAAACGTGATTTTGTTGAGTGGTTAGATTTCCCTCGCGGTGAGGGAGCAGCAAGCCGATTGGCCGATGCAGAGCAGAGTGGACAGGCTGCGGTGTAAGGTTTAACCATGTCCTCTATGCAGGCTGGGCCAGATCAGTTCGCAGCACGGTGCACAAGTACTAGTGTCTTGAGAGCAGAGGAGTAGGTGTAGTTTGTAGGATCCGGCATATTCACATGCAGAATCTGTTTATAGATGTTAGAACTACATGTAACACACTCTGGCCTTTATGCACTACATCCCCGCTCGTATCCAATCTGAACACTCTGCTTTTACTTCCAAACACTTTTCTAAGAACGAAAAACAAACAAAAACTCAGACAAGCGCCTGTGTCAAGTCTGATACATTTGCCAATATTCAACCTTGATCAGCGTCTAGACGATCCGTGACACACAAACAAAACCAGAGTGCCTCTCCTGAGTGCACTGTATCAGATGCAATGACCCCGCCTGCCTCCCGTCTACTTATATAAGGAAAGATTACACAAGCAAAAAAACGCCGCAAGGAGCAGACGAATATAGCTCAGTGGATCTCTGTGTATATTTGATCAAGCGTGTGAGCTACAGTATATGTGGGGGGGGGGGGGGGGGGGGGGGGGAGCAGTGGAGTGTGTTTGGAAGAAAAGATGTGTATGAATCTATATGTCAGAGACGGGTGGAGGGAGGAAGACAGAGATGGAGGAGAAGGCGGCAGGGGTCTGCTCGCTTTCTCTGTGGTTTGGGGGAAAAAGAGCCATTTATCATCTCTGCGTGGCTCGAACGTATTAACTGTTTGGGTTGTTGGAAATTTACATTTTATACAATTACTTTGGAAGTGTTGTTTCTGATGAAAGTCACTGCAGTCAAGTTAATGTGTGGAATTACTGTGAGAACAAAAAAGGGAGCTGGAAGGTACAGGAGACAGGGGAAAAAAGAGGAGGTGGAGGAGAAGGAGGAAGAGGTGGTGGTGTGGGTTTGACTTAAACAGCAGAAGGACTGCAGGAGCCACTTCCACACTTCAAGGGCTTTAGTGACAGGGAAGCTGCTTTATTCAGCACCGTCAGCAGTTTTGCTTGTGAATGTGTGTGTGTGTGTGTGTGTGTGTGTGTGTGTGTACATGTGTGTATCCACAGGGAATGAAAACTCCCCATGTTGTTGTTCCACACAGCAAGGACACTTTGCTGCATAGGCGCAAAGGACAAGTAAACACACATGGCCACATACTCCTCAGTGCACTAATGTATCGGTGAGCTGGTATTGCCCTTTCATTAGATTTCAAATATCATTTTCATTCACCTTTAGTGTAATGAAACGTATTTAATTTAATATTTGATGCGTAATTATTTGATACTTCATTGGCTGTCATTGGAAAGACATTATATTTAATTAATGCACGTGACATTTTGATTGGATTGCCCTCAAGTATGCATGATTATGTGTTATTGCCACTCAGTGTTGGTCAAATTTCTTGAAAAACATAATCACCACTTTCTCATTACATATAACTCATTGAAAATTAATTACTCATCTAATTTGCTAATTACAACAGCAAAAGTAATTACTCAAATCTACTTTCGTTACTCAGGGGTCTTGCTTACAGCGTTGCAGAGAAGAGGCCACATGAATGTGTGGCGATTCACAACCTCACAATTTTCGGAAAAGTCAGAGTTCACGAGATGCAACGAGTTGGACATATTTTACTTTTCATTGTTTTTGTTAAGATTTTGTCTTCCTGGTAAAAAAAAAGCATCCCCTTCTCTTTACTTGACCTCCTGATTAACCAAACTCAAACATGACGCAAACTACAGTTTATGTCTTTCTTCTGCCTCGGTGCTGCTCGGCAGCAGCTCAGCTAGTGATCGCAGTTGAGGTGAAGCTCACTGCTTCACCTCCAGTCTCTGCACTGAGCTAATGTGACCCACAGCAGTACATGGCTTCAGTTCACACGGAGAGGACATCTTTCTACCAATTCCAGAAATCTGTCTGTATGTGGCTCGCATATCTCAAGAACCGTTCATCTATTGACTTCACATGTGGCCTGTGTATTGTTAATGGCCCAAGGAAGTGCAGCGCGATTTGGAAATGTGGTATGTTAATATTTATAAAACCAGAATGACTGGGCGACCAGCGCTCTGTAGCAGCAGCGACTGGGACTCATTAACGTAAGTGACATTGTCGATCACAACCACGGCAACGACAACTGATTCTCCAGTTCAGGGTTCAGTGCACTGAGTCAAGCTCAATCCCGACAGGTCACTGTTACAGTTTCAGAAAGAAAGCAGCAACCAGCATCACCACAGGCTAAAACAAACAGCCCATTCCAAACAGGCAGGTATTGAAGGGCCACTGCCCAAAGTCCTGGTTAATCAACAAACAAGTTCACCATTAAATATTCAAAATAACTGAACAATATTTGAACCAGCAACTGCAATGTAATCAGTGGGGGAAAAAACAACTACATTGTCCATTTTAATAATGATTTAATTCTGGGTTATCAACAAATATCTAGTCCTGTTTGCATTCTTTTGAGTGTGATAACGCCCAAATGAATTTGATCCAAATCACATTACTTATATTAACTTATTATATTACTTATATAACTATATTAGAAGCTGTACAAAGAGACAAACAACCACTTGGAGCAAACCACTCTACGTAGCCTTGGCAGCCCCCACGCTGCGTGCTACTAAACGATAGCTAAGGACCCATAAAAGAACACTTTGTATCATTCAGGAGGCCATAATGAGTAAAGAAAACTGAACGTCAAAACACGCACGAGTCCGGACCACGGTGGCATCGTGGCACCCGGCAGTAAAGTGCAGCCATCCCTGGCTGGCACATAGGACACCCATTCACTCGGCGACAGGGTGTCACACCACATGATTTATGATGGGTAATTATGGTTATGGAGGTGACATCATATCCTGCTCGCTGGCTCCCGCATGTATCCATGCTGTGTATATGTGTCTGTGTGTGAATGTGTGTGTGTGCGCACATGTGTGTTCGTGACTAATTAGTTATGCTGTCTGGATCCAGCAGTGACTGTCTTTGTTTTTCTACAGAACGGAAGACAAGACATGTCACAACAACATATCTCGCTGTTCCTCCAGACGAGCAGCAATGCACACGCACAGACACACATGCACGCGCTCACACACACACACACACACACACATACAATTAACACACAGGCACACGTCATGAGCACATATGGGCCCACAAAAGAGTGCCTCTACCTCGCTTTCTAGCACAAATTTTATTGCTTTGATCAGTCCAAGAACAGATTTGACTCTTTTTTTTTTTTTCATGTCAGGAGAAGCAGAGACGAGCCAAAGGTAGCAAGAGAACGGGGTCAATCACTAACATTTCTTGACAGAGCTAACCATCGGTTTACCACGGTCTGAAATTGGCAGCGGTGAGAAGCGTACAATTAGAAATCATTACTCTGCACCTAACTGCTGCTGACAGGCAGGGGCATGACAAATGAGAATATGGAAAGATTATAACCCAATTTCTCTCTCCTGTACACATCTGCTCATTCACTTGCCAGTTCTAAATAAATGCATTGGTTTAAACGTGATTTGACAAGCCGTCGCTACCTCTTGGATTAGAGACACAGAGTTATATATTTACAGGAGGCTTTGCACCGTGAAGTTAAATCCGTCATCAACCTGGAGGGCATTTCTTAACACCTATTTTTCATGTTTTCCTAATATTGACAGAAGACTTTTATGCTGTAAGAGGAGTTTTGAGGCTAAATAACTCCGGTCCCTCGCTGCCGTTAATGTGCAGGGGTCACTGCGGGATACACAAGACTGGCCTTAATAAGCCAATTTGTGAGGAAACAAAATAATGCAAAAAGAAAAAAAGAAAATAGATCAGACTGACTGCCAGTGAGTCACAATAATGAGTGGCATTACCTTTTTTTGGGCCGTTGAGAGAAACTCATTTTCGTATTCATTCAGAGGCATGGCCATAGCCACAGGGGCCTCATTTGGGAATGGGCTTCAGAAGTCCATATTTGAACTTTAAACTGCTATTAAGAGAGCGGCAGAACATCTAAACAGCCTTCTCCTCTCTGAAAGTCACTGCAGCTCAGTATAAAAGAAAACATATCTCTTTGCTTCCTGACCTCGCAAATATTTTAACAAAAGTGACCTTTTGCAGCTCACGCACGGAACCAAACTTCCCAAACTCTCTGGCCCTTAGTGGAGTAGTTTTTCAGACGGGTTGAGTTCAACAATGTAGCCACTGGCTTGAATTTAAAATCACAAGGTCGTATAAGGTGGTTTCTCTCCCAGCTTGTCACATATGGACGCTTGGTCTGGATGCTTTAGCATCATTTTTCAACACAAGGGAGTCCAATAGACATCCAGTGTTCTCCTCCGCATTGATAGTTGAAACACGAGTCAAGCAGACTATTGTCTTCTGATGAGACCACATTACAGTTTTGAAGTCACAGTAAACTTATTCTGTATTAAACCTTGTGTGCTGTGAGTGACCAAGCATAATCAAAATAACAATCTCTCCCTAATCTTTTCCTCCCCAATCTTTCTTGAAACTTATCACAAGACAGGACACTGGTGGTGAAACCCCGATTCAGGTGTGACAGCCTTTAGCTTTGTACACCGCCGTCGACCCCAACTTCCTCCTGCTGCTTTTAGTCGAAGGGCTTCGGTCATTCAAAAAAGTGTCCTGACCAAAGAGTCCCTATGTAAGAGTTTGTTATCGCTAATGCATCGTCTGATAAAGAAATAGCTTAGATACATAATCAATCCCTATGTTAGAATTAACCATTTAAATAATACAATTACAACATAAATTATAAGAACCAGTCAACTGTACCTGATCTAGTCCGGTCCATCTCTAAGTGGGATGTGTGCTTCCTGATAGGAGGACCCTCTACTCCCCCGCTCTCTTGCTCCTGCTCTTAGATGCATCACAGAAATGTTATGCTCTCCTCTGCTGCCTGAGCATCAGACTGTGCCTCCTGCAATGCTCCCGTCAAGCTGCGTAATTTGTGGATGGCACAAACGCTGAACAATTACTGGTCCGTGCAACACCTTACTTGGAATGGTGCTCCTAAGGCATCGTGAGGTATAAGCAGGGTAAAGCGCACAATATCACATTTTGTAAGGTAAGTACACCTAAAACTGATCTTAATGAAATGAAGTTTATCTGATTATTGTTTTTAAAAAAGGATCATGATCTATGCTTTTTTAAGGACTGTGTTGCGTTTGAAATCTGGTGCATTATAAAAACCTTTTTATAAGTCTCATCGTAGGGAAAGGATAATAACTTAGAGTTGGAGATTGAAACCTGAAGTCAACATGGAGCACAGACATCTCTGAAGAAGCTGCCCCATCATCCCTTATATGAAGGGCTCAATACTGAACTCAATCGAGGCTGTCATATTTTGATAGTCCACCATCATCCCTCAAATAGCATGAGAACATCTCCTGAAGCCCACCAGAGGATTTCCTTTCCCGAGGACCCAACATGTAGCTCAGTGCTTCACTACCAGATCTTAGGCTTAGTAATCAAAGGCATCTTCACATCCTCTGTTCCTGTCCACCCCTGCTCCATGCCTCGCTGGATTGCTGATCAGTGGGCATCCAGCTGAAGGAGAGGACAAGAGAGATTGTCATCGAGTCTCCCATTGCTGCGTTTCATGGAAACCTTCATTAGACAGACAGCGCTGATCCACTGAGAGCAAAACAAACCACAACACCTGAGCAGTTTTTTCAAGTGTTAGTCTGTCTGCCTCCGTCTGGTCCTGACAGCCATCCAACCACCTCAGGCCCCTATGGAGCTGTAATCCTACTGCTGGAGCTGCTTAGCATATCCTATTTATTAGTAGTCTGTTTCCACATCCACCTGCCTTCTGCTCAATTGCTCCCTGTATTGGAGTTTATCTGTTCCAGGGTGTTACTCCTCTTCCATCCTGCAACATGAAGTGTCACAAAAGACACCTCTGCAGAAAAACCAGCACAAAAGATATCACGTTTTATGATGTCGTGTTTTATGTATTTACACTTTTCAAGTACATTTCATTGTAAAATTGTTCCTGTTACGTCTCCTAACTTTTGGCATGCCCAATTTCCTCAAGGTATTTCTCCACCTCTACTCTAGACAAACTTAGTTCTGATACATTGCATTTTGGAATTTTTTTTTTTGGGAATTAAATGACATTAAATGAAATTTAAGATGACTAAACCATTTATTATGAACTTAAGATTATACAGCCCCTCTATCACTTCTATGAGACCATATTTTGACAAACTTCAGCACTTCCTTCGTTGTAATATATAAGTCAAGCATTAAACAAACTCAAAATCACTAATGACATTCTCTTTTGCTATTCCTAGAGCTGTGCTACTAACTAAACAATTGGGTAAGTTGTACAAAAGGCTGTTTTCTATCAGTCACTTGAGTCGAACACAAGTCTTGTGACTTGACTTGGTCTCTTTCAGATGTTGGAGATGAGGTCTCGGGCGGGGTTTTTTGTACTAGGCCATTATAATTTGGTAAAATATATTGAAATATTCATCAATACTGTTACACTATTCAATTGAGTGTAAGGACAGGCACATGTGTACACCAGCCTAGACAAGGATTCACATACCATCAGTAACAGTGTTATCTACAGATGCCCTGATTTGTGCTTTTTGCCATCACAGATTTGTCATCAAATTCAACCTTGATGACTCGGACTTGGACTGAAGGGGCCTCAACTAGGTTTAGTGACTCCACTACACGACTGTCTTCAGCAAAAGAACGACTGACATTTGGACAAAGACGTGCTGAGGATACACAAATCACGTGCAGGGGAAGAGCTTAACCAGGTTCAGGGTCGGACTACTCATGTGACAACTGCCTATTACATGGGGTGAACAGCCAAGCTGGATGTACTGCTTCAGGGGACTGAATGCAAACTGAGCTGTGGCTCAGGAGGTAAAGCGGGTCGTCCACTAGTGGTCCATAACACTAGAAAAGTACATACAGTCCATTCACAAATCCCACAAGTGTTTGGTATTCAGTTCAACTGTTTGAATTACATTTGAAGCTGGATCTACTTAACAAGTCCCACTGTTTCCTTTTTATTTAATTGTTCCTTTTGTAGTCCTTCCATGTTGGCACTCTGTGAAGCTGAGTGCTGAAACTGCTCTAACGCTTTTGTCACAGTAACAATGACACATTACAAACTGGGCTTTTTAATTCAAGCTCAGACCCTGAATCTGCGATCTATAGATCACAAGTGAAAAGTACCACGTCCGGGTCACGTCTTCGGAGATATGATAGCACATAATTACACGTACACAAATCCCCCTCTTGTAGGAGCAGGGTCAGTGTTACCTTATTCAACCATTCTTTGTACAGCGATGTGCTCTGCACAAACCAGACTGTGCTCTCTGCCACGTAAGCCTTTAGAAATTATGATCCAAGCCTCAGGCCTCAGTGTTCTCAGAACATGTCCCTATCTCTTCAAGCAGATTACAGTACAACACCTACCACCATGACTCAGAAATCCTCTGTCATGATAAACTCGAACATGACGGCACAGTGCTTAACAATGACTTCTCTATGTGACGCACAAAGTCTGAATACACGCTGAGAGGCCTGAGACTAGATGTAGGTGGAGTGATATCGTCTCTCATGTCCCACAGTGTTGGTAAACACTTATTGTGCTATTTGATAGAGAATGGGGCTGAATGAACATTTTCACAGGGTGCTCTGTGGTGTGAGACGTATAGGGTAAATGTATTTTGTCTTGCAGCTGACGGTGGTCGGTTTGTTTAAGGAAGACAGGAGAAGCAATTTAGTTTTGTTTTGTCATAAATAGATCTGCAGGTTTTTCACATGGTTGAATGATTAATCGT
This sequence comes from Verasper variegatus, assembly GCA_026259375.1. NCBI lineage: Eukaryota > Metazoa > Chordata > Actinopteri > Pleuronectiformes > Pleuronectidae > Verasper > Verasper variegatus. The sequence goes on from CM048038.1 coordinate 14,933,864, forward strand.
TTGCTGTTTGAAATACCTTTTCCCAAATTTCCTACAACTCATAGGGTTATTAAAATATACTTTTTTTTTGTATTTGACTACCAGTCTAATCCAAAAATAAAGTATTCAAAGTATGCCCCACCCATAATATAATTTAACATCAATCTGAGATGATCTCCTCAGTTCACTCATACCACGGCTGTAATGTAAAAGGTGTTTGCTCAGCATCCCTCCATTAATAGTGACCAGAATATTCAGTTTTATCAGCATTGTCCTAAATTTAAAATTGCGATATGTGAAAATCACTATTTAGTTAAGATATTATGGTTGAAGTTGCAGAACAATCTGTTAAACTATTTGTGCTTTGCTTCTTTCAAACACAGTGACAACATATACTTATTTATCCATTTAAAACAAATGGGGGGGAAAACTGATGAATTAAGTTTTGTTTTCTAATTAAAATGATAAATTCAGGAAATATAACTCAATAATTTGAATAATGTTATAGTATTTTAAGATATCTGGGTGGCTGTATGCCTTTTAACTAGCATCTAAGATAAAATGAACAACTTCTGCTTCAGGCTGAAAAAACAACTCTGTTATTAACATATTGATATGTGACGTGAACGATTTGTACTGAAATCACTGACATTTTAAAATGTTTATTCAGGAGCCGACAATTAAGGAGCCCCAGTCATGTGTTTACAAATGTTTCTGTGCCAGGATTTGTCAATTTGTGTCAGTCCACAGTTTATCTACTGATGGAACTTTAATGGGGGCACATACCCTGTTTATCCTGCCACGAGCCCTGGGGCAAACATGTCCTGCACTATGCTCCCACCCCCCTACACGGCCAGACATCAGTTAACCCTCTGCTAACTGTCCCCTATATCGGTTTGTAAAGTGCAATGTACATCTGGTCACTGAAATCCCCACCAATCAGATACCGTGGGTTAGACAAACAAACTGTCGTTATTACTCCAGACACACACGCGCACGGAGCCGCTGTCCAGCCCTCGCTGTGCTGAAACACGACACTCAGCATGCACTTGGTGCAGCATTTGGCTGCAGCTCATCTCTGACTGGCAGAAGATGCGTTTATTGTCCAGGATATGTATCACATTTCCCACAAACTGCCTCCACAGCCATTTAATACATCAATAAAGAAAAAAGACCAATCCTCCTCCTCTGGGGAAACATATTTCCTCAGCAACTTCTGAGTTCATATTGACAGCAATATAACAGCAACTTTTGTTACAGGGTGAATAAAGATGATAGTATTTGTGCATTATCAGCGATAAAGAGGTGATTGCAGCCTACCTCTCCTCCTCCACCTGCTGCTGCTGATCCAATTTCCCCCGAACCTTTGCGCGCAATCATCCCAGGATGCACTCCCTCGTCTTTTGTCTCCACTCCTAACGCTGACACATGACTCGGGATACAAGTTCAGTTTCACTTCTCAAACTTTTCTCCTCTCTTTGTTTTAATCTCCACACTTCTGTCCTGGAAACGCTATTTCCCCCCCACAAGCTCTGTCTCTTTTTCTGTTTTAATCGACCCTTGGATGCTGCACAGACGCGCGCAAATGGCTGCAATCAATGAAAGAAAGTTGGGCTGCGTGCCATGACAGCGGTGTTTGTGTTGTTTCTTTGTGTGTGTGTGCGCGCGCCTCATGACTTCTGTGTCCCGCCTTCAACTTCGGAAAATCACCCCTGCGCTTCTATAGAGCTCCTGCAGGGCTCATGGTGCGTGTGGGGTGTTCCAAAGTGCTTTTATGTTGACTTAATTGTATTTTTATCTCAACTTGCTGTCGACATTATATTCTGTATTATTCCTGTATCATTCCCACAAGGGCTTTCAGTGCATCAGCCCAGCACTGAGCAGTGCTCTTTCTCTCTTTATGGCCATGTCTATCTTACATGTTGTCACTGTTATATTCCAGGGGACTCAGGTGTGCCACTTAGTGACAGTGCACATTAAACCCCTGGTGGAAATCGCACACTAATGCTGCTTCTATGGTGTCTGTATCAGGATGCAGTTGTCTGAAGCATGTACAAAAAAACTGTAGACAGATGTGTAACTTCTACAAGAAGCACAGGGAAATACAAAAACAAATTACCTTAAAGGTGCAGGATGTAAAAAATGAGCAAGGTTTATTTATTGGTAGAAATGAAATATAACATTAATGAGTATGTTTTCATTTGTGAATCACCTGAACATAAGAGTTGTTTAGTTTTTATGACCTTAAAATGAGCCCTCCACAAAGTCCTCCGTCACCTGCATGTTTCTACAGTAGCCCAGAAGGGACAAAGCAAACACTGGCTCTATAGACTGCACTTTGCATGCTTTTTTTTTGTCTTTGCTGTTTGTTTTGTTCTCACATCCAATGTTCAACTTTACAGCTAGATGTCACCAAAAACTATACACTGGACCTTTAAAAAATGATGCAATGAAGTTATTACTCAAGAGATGTGGATGGTGTAGTGCGAGTGGAATGTTTGTGGCTGCTGGACTTTCCAAACTATCCTAAGAAATATCATGTATATTTTTATCTACCGGATCAATGACTGAAAATATCAAATATATCCGTTTAACACTACATGCTAAAAGTCTTTATGTTAGAAATTAATATTCATATATTTATGTTTGTTTAACTCTTTTTGGTTTTTATGTGTATTTTGATCGACCTTGTGTTGTATTTTATCTTGACCCTGAGTCTGAAAAATAAACGCCATCATCATCATCAATAGGATTCAGTGTCATTAAATGAAACATGTGGACCAGATTGGACCTCAGCTTAAATGAATCTGTGACGGTTTGCTCCAGTGGTTCCTCATCCCCGGGGGTCAAGCCCCCTCTGAAAGGTCACGAGATAAATCTGGATGATCATGAGGTGATTAATGAGGCAGAAGGAAAAAAAATTAAGTCCTGCGACACAAGTGTATATTCTTTTTTTATTCACTTATTTCTAATAATTCATTTTTGGTCAAACATTGGATCTTTTTTCCTCTGGATATTTACTTAAATTCTTTATTCACGAGTTTTATTTGGATGAATTGGCCGGACTGTGCAAAAGAACTGCCCTCCTGGGATTAATAAAGTTGTCTGAATCTAAATAATCGTCATCTGAAAGCTGTCAGATAAATGTATTCTAGTGAAAATGCATATTTATGTCGAAAATGTATCTTAGACAGTACAAATAATGTACACGCCAGCTGTCTAAATGCATGTGTGCTTACACTCTTGTCTTAAAGTGGGTCAGTGTGTGAGCTTGTGGATGAGAAGAGCAACAATATCTGCTTCAGATATCCATCAGATTCTGGGGACAAAACAGGGACACCTTAAACACACCTCACGCACGACTGCAGGCTTATTGCAGACATGTGGGTGCTGGCGTCTCGTCGGCGGCATGGGTGTGTGTAATGACCATGCCTTATCTTTCTCATTACCCGGCCTGACATGTCAGAGGAAAGCTGGAGACGACACTGCTCTCCTGACAGAGAGAAAGAGAGAGAGATGGAAATAATTACCAATGTCTCTTGTGGAATAGGGCGTAAATTGATACACTCTAAATACTGTACCTAAGGGGTCTCTCTCTTTTTCTGTCTCTCCCTCTCCCTACCTCCCTCCCTTTCTCATCAGATGTACGAGACAAATGAATGCATCCAGAAGGAATTAATTGGATTTGGGAGCAGTCTCCTGCTCGATCCACCAGGACAGACAAACACCTCCCTCTGCACCCTCGCCTCCCTCCCTCCCTCCCTTTGGCACACACACCCCCACCCACAGCCAGACACACTCCCCTCCTCCCCCTCCTCCTTTATTCCAGTCATGCCTTGCAGAAACGTCTGACACCCCTGCACCCCTCAAACCCCACCCTGACGGATCAGTCTGTGTCCTCTCTCTCTCTCTCTCTCTCTCTCTCTGTCTCTGTCTCTCTCGCACACACACACACACACACACACACACACACACACACACACACACACACACACACACACACACACACACACACACACACACACACACACAGTGGCACGCCGCTCCCAAGTGGATTGCGCCCTCTCTCTTGGATACAGTGTTTCCATGGCAGCCACGTTTTCTGCACGTGTACAATCAGATGGAGTAAGAGAGGGAGAAAGAGACCACTCCCATCAATTCACAATCTGCAGCTGCACTACGGCAAAGACATGCACACACACGCACACATTCATATTTACATGCAAAAACAGAGTGTAACATCATAACGTGAGATTAGAGTTTTTGATTAAAGCTCAGTTGTGGAATGTGATAATGAAGGCTCACCTTATGTTGAGCATGCTTGCACCTTTGAAAAGGCTGCTTCAATATGTGGGACTGCTCCAGTTGTCTCTTCACTGAAAACACAACTGTTGGGGAACTAGTAGATGCTACGTTTTTGCCCGGATGATGAAAAACCACAAGAGAGGGAAAACACTTTGTACTTTTCAGTTCCAGCTGATTTTATTTCCTTCTCGGAAGAAAAGAAAAACATATAAAAAAACAAAAAAACAAAAACGACAATCTGTACAGAGGTCTGAGAGGCAGTGATTGACCCAAACATTGGCTGGTTTTGAGCAATAAACATCAAATGATATTGGCATGATTGGACAAAACATGATCATACACAGCATATTGCACGAATGAAGAAAGAAAAAGGACGATACAAAAGATGTCTTGAAGGTAAAAAAAAACCCCAAACAAAACAAAAATCCTGGACCACAATCATCTTCAACATAAGGATGTCAAAAGATGGCTGTCCTAGTGCCTGTCGTTGATCATCATCATACATAAAACACACAATCTTTGCTTATAGTACAGTCAGTTTACATAAATATCTTCATGTTATTATTCTTTTAAAAATCTTAAACACAACAGCTATAGCTACATATACCTGAATCTGAAATACAAATGCTATTTGCCATGCCATAATATAGGAAAACAATTAGCCTGCTATACTTAGCCAACAGGTACAGAAAGGTTAAATACTATTTTTTTTGTTGATGCAATTTGCGCAATAACAGATGAAGCACTTCATACATCTCCCTCCCTCCAAAGTCTAGGCAAAGTGGAATGAGTGTGAAATTCCATCCAGTGGTTCAAATAAAACTTATCTTGATAAAAAGCACACAGAGGTATTAGCTCTATCCAAAACAGTGACTCTCTGGGATCTTTCACTCATATACTTTAGGTCTATGTGTACTGGAAACACCGTCACCACTCAGGCTGGGAGCCTCAGTGGTGCTTTGTTTACTTGGCTGGTGAAACTAGAGTCACTGTGCCATTAAGAAGCATGTGGGTAAATACTGTAAACACTGTGTGAGGTCAGATTGTGCCAAACAAACCCCCCCTCTGCACGTCTAAACATCAATGTAGATCCAAACAACAATGTTGTAGGCTACCCACTCGCCAGGAAAAAACCCTTTCTATAGATTTTGTACAAAAATACAAGTAGAAAATCATGACACACTCAATTCTCCTTAAAAGTGAGAGAAGTCAGACATTTTTAAATAAGACACACTTCTAGCCCTTCCGCGCAGGATACAGACAGGTGTATGTGCACAAACACAAATGAGACCTGTACGAGAACAATACTTCTATGTATAAAAAAGTTTGGCCGGTATAAATACATCAATATAAAAAAACGTCATCTGACACATTGGAACTACAAAGTTGAAGCACTAGGCAGAAAGGATGCGCGTTGGGGAACATTGGTCCTGAATTGTGCACTGAGTGTTTAAAAAGGTTCAGAAAAGGTTTTCTGAAGTTTGGAGTCAGTCTTTGTTTTAAGTCCTGCCGTTGAAAGAGAAGCTGGTGATAGTGAACTGTGTCCTATGGTCACACAAATTGCGTAATTACGCAGCAATGAACATTTTTACGCATTGAACCACAACAGAATCCTCCTTATCTCGGAGGGCATGCGTGCTGATATTGAAACTATCTCGAGTTTGGAGAAAAACTGCACCTGAATAGCAACTTGATGGTCAATGTGAATTGGCTATATCTTAAACAAAACCCAACATGACGAGCTCTCCGGTGAGTGTCCCTTTACCCGACCCTAAATAACATTAAGTTTCAGAGTTCAGTCTCAGTCCTCATCCTCGGCGGGTTGGGTTGAACAGTTGAGCTGAAGTTCGTGTGTTTCGCTGCTCTCTGCTTACATTCACTCCTCCTCTGTGTCCAAATGCAAACTAAGCATTTCCCCCGTTTGCGCGTTCCCGTCAAGCGCACCGCGCGCTATCCAAGTCTGTGAGCGGCGCGTTCCTGCGGGCTTCAACGCGCACACAGGCCACCTTTTCCTTTCCTGTCTCCACTCTCCCTTATTCAGTGAAAGAATGGCGGAAATATTCTGGTCTGCACTCACACGCCTGTCTGGGGGGCTGAACAGTTCTAAACGTGGGGGGACGTCGCGGTTCCTCTCCACCGTGGTCCTCTCAACAGGTGAACACCAGGTTGGAGATGGTGGACTCCAGCCAGTCTCCTGAGATCATCTCGCTGACCTCCGGCGTGCAGTAGTCGGGGAAGTCGAAGTGAGAGCCCGCCCCGCACTCCCCGAAGCTCCAGTCCAAGTCCCGGTCCAGCTCCGCGTCGGAGAAGCCCATGCCGCCCAGGGACATGCTCTCAAAGCCGGGGCTCGGGTTCAGCTCGAGCCGCTCGTCTTCGAACTCTTCATCCGATGATGAGGATGACACGGATGAGGAAGAGTGAGAGGCTGACGGTGTCGGAGAGGAGGCGCGGGAGTACCTGAGGCGCGCGGTGTGCGATGACTCGCTGGCCGCCGGGCTCTGCTCCTCGTACAGGCTGAGCGGGTCGCTGGACTCCGCCGAGCTGCTCAGGGTGGGACTGGCCGGGACTCCCACAGAGGGAGGGCCGCTCTCCAGGCTGCCTGCCCCGCCGAACATGTGGCCGCGCCTCGCCTCTCCTGCGCGCTTCTCCGGGATCTGCCTGGCCCCAGACACTGACCTGGATTTGAAGAGCGCCTGGTGGTCACCGGGAGACGCATAGTCCTGCCCCGCAGCGCTCTTCACGCTCCCCTGCCTGTGCGTCCTGCTCACTCCTTTGGACGCGGGGCTGCTTCTCTTCACGCCGGCTTTGGCGCTGCGCTCCCCGCTCTTCTCCCCGCGCTCCGCCTGCTTACTCACTCCGCTCCCCGACTTGACCTTCTTCCTGGGCCGGTACTTGTAGTCTGGGTAGTCGGCCATGTGTTTGAGCCTGAGCCGCTCCGCCTCGCGGATGAACGGGATCTTGTCTGTGTCTTTCAGCAGCTTCCAGCGCTTCCCCAGCCTCTTGGAGATCTCCGCGTTGTGCATGTCCGGCGACTGCTCCATAATCTTCCTCCTCTCGATCTGTGACCACACCATGAATGCGTTCATGGGTCTCTTGATGTGGCCCGTCGGAGTTTTGCACCACGCCAGGTCGCTGCGCACCCCGGAAGAGGGAGACTCGGGGGTCGGAGACGCATCCATCTCCAAGTCCATCTCTCCCGTGTCCGTGGAGTCCCCGCCGGGGGAGTGAGCGTGGGCGCTCTCTGTCTGGCTCATGTGCTGCACCATCCTCTCCTCCAGGTGTCTGGAAACACTCTGCTCAGTGCAGGGCTTTCACAAAGTTCAAGTGCGCAAAAATATATGTATTCCTCACTGGTTCTGATTTCTGGCGCTTAAGAGACAGATGATGGATACAGGTCTAAAAACAAAAAAGTTCACCTAAGTCTCTTCTCTGTCTCTTTTCAGTTCAGCTCGCAGTGGAGACACAGGATCTCTCAACTGTCACAGAGACAAAAAAAGAAATAAATCCCGGATCTATTCAACAGCAACTTTCAACTGCCTGTGCGGCTGAAAACTCGCCCCGCAAGAGTGGAAACGCGCCGCTGTGGCCAACTGCAGTGCAAGTCCCTTATGTGAACCAGGCTGTCTGCAGCGCAGCTTGTCTGTGCGGTTGAGGAACCATGTGGTTGAATGGAGCAGCTGCGCTTTCTCATAGTCTCCCTGTTTCCTGAGCGCTCTGTAATATTACTGTAAACACAACAACGAGAACCTCGCTGTTATATACCCTCATCGCGAGATATAAAAGCCAATCAGCGTCTGTCTCCATCCCAATTTTTCAGCCGAGCCACTCCCCCTGGCCTCCCATTGGCCGAATAAAAAAACGGGTAATAATAATAATAATAATGTGCAACGAGGATCAGTGTGTCTGACCTCATTCCTCTCAGACTCCACTGGAAGAGAGACGAACTTGGTGGGTGTGTGTGTATTTGAACATATATATAAGTAAGTGTTGAGTGTGTCTTTTAATGGAACACAGTGTCATTTTCCCCGGCTACAAGGGGAAGTTTGCGAGGATATACTTAGAGATTCATTAGTTTCATGAGGATGCAGCTAAATTTAGATTTTGTGTCACAGGGGGGGGACAGGGAAATGCTGAGAAAACACAAAAGCAGCCACAACATGTTGTGTTAGTCAGCCTGCGACGTTGAGCAGGGATGTAGCGAAGGGTTAAACCCACCCAAACATCACTCACCCAACCTGTCATTTACAAATCATTACAGCAGCCCCTTGCACCATTACATCACAACAGCCACTATAAACACACGCGAGTGAGGTGATGATGTTTGCACTCTACGTCAGTGCATTGTGGTGAACCAGCACGCTGAAAAGCAATAATTAGGAATATTATGAAAGTATTATATCCGGGCCCCACACACACACACACACACACACACACACACACACACACACACACACACACACACACACACACACACACACACACACACACACACACACACACACACACACACACACACACACACACACACACACACACACACAAGACAGTCACTCTCACTACAGCGGCTTCCTGCTCTTGTAATGCACAGATTCCTCCTCCTCCACAGCCCCCATCGCGTTAACATGCCTGTGTCATGTGGGATCACATTACAGCCTGTGTCGCTAGATGTCAGGCTAGAGCCAAAGGGAGCTGAGGAGGTGTACATTTTGTATACATATGCATGTGCTTGTGTGTTAACATGTACAGAAGATTTATCTCCATCCTCTGCTGCTGCGAGGTGCCATCACTGAATCATGCAGGTGATGTCACAAGCTCCTCCACGCGAAGGTTTTTCACACCACCTTCACGACATGCGGGCGGTGATAAATAAAGCCCGGGTGAGTGGTTTTCCAAGGAGAAAGATCTGATTAGATCCTCGTGCGCCCTAACATAACATCATCTATGCAGTCATAATGTGTATTCTTAATTTATGACAAAGATCATGTCAAGCTGAAAAAAACAAACCTCATGAACTCTTTACAATTTCCCAACTCAAGCTCTTTGCCCCCTCTGTGCTTACATAAACCAAACACCAATAATAATGAGCTCTTTCATCAGTCTATGTCTTTAGCTGCCTTAATTACAAGCATGCACCTGCCACTGGATTAGTTTGCTATCTTGCCCTATCTACTTCCCCAGGCGTAACACACACACACCCACCCACACACACACACACATAGTGGCATGAACTCTGGGTTGTTTAAACAGGTGTAGCAGGTATACCTGTAATCTTATCTGATGTGTGAGAGGCAGCTGTCAGGGAGCTTTCCCTTCGTCACTGGCAGATGCACAGCTCTGGCAGCGGAGGGGACGCTGAGCCCCATCGCACTGGCCCCAACGCTCTGTCATCTTCAGAGCTGCTGGTGTCGTGTGTTTACCCCAAATACACCTGCGCTTTGTCTCGGCATTGTTGACGCCTAAAGGGATAGTGTCATTATGAGAGAGTGCTGTGGGAAGCTGGGGCTCTTACAGAGACTTCTTTAAAGTGTCTGCGGCGCAGACTGGAGCTAAGCTGGTGTGGGGTTTTCAGGGACGATGTTGATGTTGGAGTATTTTCATGATTTAACATACAGAAATAGATTTTTTTTGCCAGAGTTGTATCCTAGTGGATTAGAAACCTGTGAAATGCTAACCATGCAACACTAAAACCCTCCATTAACAGCCGTAGCGGGGAAGTGATTTTAAAGGCTTTATAAAATAACATTAAAACCAAATTAACTGTAGCAAAGTCAAATTTTTCTCCATTATTCCAGAGATGACTGACACGCTCTTTAATATGCGATTTTTAATAAAACATGAACATTGACCCGATATGTCAGGCTAACCCTGGAGCAAACTGCAGGCTAAATGAGCATACAGCATGTGGCAGCGACTGTAAGTGTGCCTCTTTACAGGGAGTTGGGTTTATTATAAGAGAGAGACTGTGTGTCCTAATAGCGAGAGGGAAATTAAGAATCCAACAGCAGAAAGCAAAGAGGGTTGGAAATGGGAGACGCAGGGAACGAGCTGTAGAGAAAAAAAACACAGTGAGTGTGTGTCTCTGCCTGAAGTCACACAGAGGTACTCATTACCATATACTTGCCTTTTTCAACTGCCTAGGAATGACGTGCCCCTTTGACCTGCATGCTCGTCATCCGAGGTCAAACACAATGAGGCCTTTGTGTGTGTGTGTGCGTGTACATGCGTGCATGCGTTTTCAGCTCTAACTGAATTGGAGTTTTTCCAGGGATTGAAAGTTTTAAAACCAATGGGAAGTCCCACCCCTCCATGCTGCAGTTTAACAGAAAGAAACAAACTGAAGACTAAGCACTGATTTGCATACACACACACACACACACTCTCTCTCTCTCTCTCTCTCTCTCTCTCTCTCTCTCTCTCTCTCTCTCTCTCTCTCTCTCTCTCTCTCTCTCTCTGCCTTCTGTGTGACTCATCCACAGCGAGTTTGTCCTCTGTGTTTTGTGTGGACTTGGTAGACAGTGTAGGCGGCCCATCTCACAATATCACCCACCGACTGCTGTCGGCCCCTGCACAACAACACCAACCAGGCCAGTTATTTTTAAGCTGCAGTAGAACACGCAGTGCCTAATGCTTCCTTGTGTCATTACATCTTCCTCATTTATTCCTTTCTTCTTTAATCATATTTTGAAAAATCCAAGAAGAAATAATAACAGGAAACACCTGGCAATATAATGCAGTCGAATATAACGAGCCTGAAATGAGAAACGTAAGTTCACCTCTTTCCTGATTGTTGAGGCCTTATGTATCACTACATCGTTCAGGTGTACATGTTATTTGCATTTGGTCATCAAGCTTTTAGTTGAGTGACGTAGACCTCTGTCCTTCCTTCTTTACATCGTGTTATAAAATCCAGCGGATGCACAGAAACAGAGAAAGTGTGCCAGGAAGAGCAAGTACCACCTGAATGCAAAGACGAGACCGCGCTCTACTGTCGAGACCGCGTCCTCGACAGTAGAGCACGGGTAAAGCAGAGCTGAAAATAAGAGTGGAAGAAAAAAGAGGAGGCAGCAAAGTAAGTTGATGAGAAAAGCGTGAAGCAGTTCGGAGGTCCTCACTTTCCCTCTATCGCCACTGTAATCCAGAGGATTCGGTCTCAGTCGGAAAAAAAACGATGGGAGTCGGATGAAGGGAAAAAGATGTATGAATGAGTGCAAGCCGGAGGTGTGGTCAGGCCGGCGACGCCACGCCCCAGGAACTCCCAACATCCCTCGCTCTGGAGAGTGTGGAGGCAGGTCAGATGATTGCTGTGTCATGGCGATGCAGACAAAACTCACACGAAGACACACTCAACAGACAAGAATGCAAACTCACAGCGAGACAGACAGAGCCAGCTAAGTACCAACGTACCGCTGCAGGACCCAGACGTGCTGCAGAGTCAAATTGAGAGCGCAGACACACACTCTCGCACAGACACACACACTCTCTCGCACAGACCCACTTACACCAAACTCGCTCACCAACATACATACACTCGCTCACGTACACACACTCAGCCACTCTCACAGCTGCACTCTACTACACTCTGATGCAACGATCGTTTTTTTGGGGGCATTGTCTAAAAGCCAGAGGAGTGGTAAGGAGCACAGAATGAGAGCAGAGGAGGAGGGGGGAAGGAAAGGAAAGGAAAGGAGAGCAGAATCAGGAGATAGAGAAGTCTTCAAGCTCTTTTTCAAAAGTCATCGTCCCTGCGCTCGCCGGCTTCCATAAAAATGGTATTCGACGTACGACGGACGGAGGACGGACACTTTCGGTATTTGGCATTTTCGGACGTGGACATCTTTCAGACCTGGATCCTTACTGAGCCGCACACGAGTGGATATACTGCAAAAAGGAGAAAGAAGAGAACAAAGAGTTTTTCTCTTTCGGGTTTTTGGGAAGAGAAGTCGCATCTGACTTTGGAGTTTGCTGGGTCGCGATGCAGAGACGGAGATGGCTGCAGAGATGGACGCGTCAAGTCTGGGAGAGAGACATAAAGCATCATGAAGAAGTTAGACAGCGAGTGGAGAAAAAGGCAGGCAGAGTATGAGGAGTGTGTGTAGGAAGGGGGGGGGGTGCGGAGGCAACACTGCATGAAAATTTTCCCCAAAAAATATCTCTGTAGCGCTGCGAATCACCAAGGAGAGACAAACGGCTGCAACGTTTCTACTGTATCTCCCCTCGATCTCCTGCATTTTTACCTTTGGCTGCGTCTCGCCCTGCAAACAGCACATGTACATCTTCGCATTAGACCTACATGCAAACAACATATGCTGACTAAGCTTTCAATAGCACACGGCCACCCTATTTCACCCCGCAACCCCCCATCCCTCCACTCCCCACCCCACCGCCATCTTCTTCCTCCTCCTCCTCCTCCTCCTCCTCCTCTACTGCATGCGCATCCTCCTCCAGTCAGATCAGGTCAGGCAGGCTGGCTCTGTCCTCACGTAGCCCAGGGAGCGATGTCCTCAGCTCGGGCACAGAGGCAGCCGCTGCAGGGGTCGATGTGGACCAGGCGTGGAGCTCATGATGCTCGCTCTACAGCGCCAGACAGGCTCCAGACGCACTGACCTACATCAGCCTCAGTCACACGGGGAGAGAGTCGGAGAGAGAGAGAGAGGCAGAGGAGGAGAGAGAGAGAGAGAGAGAGAGAGTGAGAGAGGGAGAGAGAAAGATTCAGGGATGTTGGGTGGGGGTGGAGGGTGCAGAGGAAGAGAGAGAGGGAAAGAGAAAGAGGATGGGCGAGAATCACTGAAATGACTGGTAGGCAAAAGGATGGAGAGGTTTGCAAAATAGGAATATTTATCAAGAGGAAGTGCAAGACAGTGGCACGATATGAAGAGGAGGGGTTTGGGGGAAGAGAGAAAGGAGGAGAGTAATGTCAAAAACTTGCTGCATCTCACTAATGCTTTAAAAAAAATCCCTATTTGTCCTCATGGCTTTTCTAATCTCTGTCCTCGCTTCACTTTTCCCCTTTTGCCTCATCCCTCTCCCTCGCTCATCCCTCTCCCTCGCTTTCTCTGTCAGTTCAGCTTGATTTTCATCATGTACCACCCGAAACGTCTCTCACTGTGGGAGGATTAGTCCGTCTCTGGCTGCCCGCCTATCTGTCTGCTCTGCAGAGGGAGAGGAGGAGGCAGAGGAGGAGCAGGTGTGTGTGTGTGTGTGTGCATGCATGCGTGTGTGTGTGTTTATGGGGGGGGGGTGTGGTGTGTGGTTGGCATCACTTGCTTGGTTGTGGCTGTATCTGCTCGACTCAGCTTGTTGTAAGTGTGAGCAGCAGAGAATCTGCAGTGCGGCAGAAGTAGAACATTTTGTACCTTGTGTGGCAGATGTGGACTAAGCAGTTACATACATTTATATGTGTGTGTTTGTGTGTGTGTGTGTGTGTCTGTCTCCATGCATCTCCTTCCATGCTTGGATTGACTGTGTCCGCGGTGTGTGTCTGACCGGCTGTATGTGATCATTACTCTGCAGTGCCGGCATCGACACTAAACACGGATCAATGCCAATAGTAAAGCAGATAGATCAGGCTAACGTTAGCGTAGCTCCCCTGGGACCACATGTGGCAGTTGAAGTCAGTCTCTGAAGCAACATTCCTCAGTCACACTAACAATGTCTTTATCCTGAGGTGAACGTCAATAGGCCCCAGGGAGTTTGGGAAAAAAAGGCGTGTATATTAGAAGGTACAGTAAAATCCAACTGGGTCATTGTATCCTAAGGTCGGCGAATCACAAAGGGATTTGAAAATTGAAGATGGTCCAGGCGTTTAAAGGGTTTGTTTAGTTTTCTTTTCTAAAGCCCACCTGATTTATTGGGAGCTGTCAGTCGTCACAGTTCATCTGATAAGGACTAACACCCCCTGTTACGTCTGGCAACCACTGAGAAGAGCTAAGATTGGAGAGATCTCTGGCAATCAAACAAGACATTGATGGTAAAAAAAAAACTGTCAGCCACCAAAGATGTTCTAAAACATAACTTATCACAAACTGTAAATGACTGATTCAATGTAAACTGGTTAAATAAAAGGCTTTTAGTTGCTGCAATCCATCCTAAAATCATATTTTCATGAGAGGAGAAACTGAAACACAAACTGAAATGCAAAAACAAGTTGTATTTTTATGGGGAGATACAGGGTGAGGTTGCCAGGCAACAAGCACAGACTTTAGGCATCCACTGCACCCAGTAAAAATAGTTACAGCATGTAACTGCCTGTCAAGACAAGTCAGGTTTATTTATACAGAACATTTGATACAACAGGTGTTGACTCAATGTGCTTCAAGATAAAAAAACAAAAATAGGCTAAAATCACACATTACAAAGAATATCAGGAGGTATTACAATAAAAAGGGAATTGGCCAGGAAAGTATTATTATTATTAGAAAATGAATAATAAATGATCTGGATGAAAGTTATACCATTAACAACATTGCCAACCTAATTAAAAGCTTGTGAGAAAATGTTTTGCTTTTAATGTTGTAGCATTTAGAGCCAGTGAAGAACAGGACTGACGTGTTTATATTCGGAATGAGCTGGAGTTTATTTAACAACTGCTCTGTCAGTCCATCAAGAAGTATATTACAGTAATCTGGTCTACAAGGAATATATGAAACAGTTTTTCAGAGCCTGACTGAGACAGGAAGCATCTCACTGTTTCTGATGTGATTGAAGCCCGTCTTGTTTGATGTGTTTCTGGAAGGAAGGATCAGCATCCCAAATCACATCCACGTTTTTGGCACACTGACATGGTCTTATTGACAAGAGAGTTAACAAAGAGTGAATGTGGTGCCTCAAAGTCTTGGGAACTACTAAAAATAGGATTTGTCCTCATTTAGCTGTGAAGAAAGTCTTTTGACTATCCAGTATTTCATATCAGCAATGCACGGAATTAGGTAACTGAACAATTGTTGTTTGAAGAAACAGATATGTTTAACCGTGTGCAATCAGCATAAGTATAATATGAAATATTGTATTGCTGAATTGCAGACCGGAGGAGGATAAACAATAGTGGACCAAGAAATAACCCTTGAGAGACTCCCTGTGGAATGCTGACCTCATCTTATTCAAAGTTACCAAAGCCTTTCAAGCTCTGTTCCTTCAAGGTCTAAACAGTGTTCAAGACTCTGAAGAAGAATTACATGGTCAACTCTATTAAAGGCCACATTATGCTCAATAAGTATCAGAATAGAAACTTTGTGGTTGTCTGTGCTACTGTGAGATCACAATCAGCTTTGTAATAACTGTGGTAACAGATCTGATGACCACAGTTAGGTACACATAAGAAGAGTAAGTTTGAAATGATAAAAAGAAATAGCTGAAAATGCTTCACTCTTCTTGTTTGACCACATTCAGTAGGATAATGAAAAATGAGGGGGTCAGCTTTAATCAGCTAATTGCTAAAATAAATTTACTAGTAACATTGAGGAGTGCTATTTTTACAGAGCTTACAGGATAAGTAGAATTATTAACTGTAGCAGAGGCAGGCCAAGAATGTTTTTTGGAGACTGGGTGAGGGAATCAGAGCCCACAGTGGCAGGAACCACACTGACAGGGCTAAATGTAATAGTCGGAGACACAGAAGTCTGGATCCACTCTTGCCATGGTGCATGTCAGAGGGAGTTGAAAGCTAGAAGCTGGATAAAATTAGCAGTGGACTGCTTTGTTCCCTCTCTATGAGGGTGCACAACATCTGCCCTGTAAAGGCTCAAATTAGTGCAGAAGTCATCAAAGTTTGAGATGAAGTCATATCCTGCAGCAGAAAAGTTTTTTGGGTTTTTTTAACCACTGGTGGAGAAAGGTATTTTGGAAAGGGCCCAGACAACATCTTCTGAGTCTCAAGTGTGTAGCACAAGAACTCAAGGACCTTTGAGCCATGACGTCACCCTTTTGCATGCAATCAAACAGTATCGACATGAGGATGCAGGTCAATGAGAGACGTAGTGAGTTCAATTAAATTGGCCACCTTGCCACCGGACAAGAACTCAGGAGAGTAAAAACCTAAACTTGTCATTTATGTTTGTGTACAGATTAAATAAAAAAAGATTTGTTGCTAGTGAACTTTAATGGTGTTGACAGAAGGATTTTAGATTTTAGATAGTCGAGGTAGTTTCCCTGAGGTTCCAGCCTTTATACTAAGCTATCGTAACCACTTCCTGGTTCTAAAACACAGACACAAGAGTGGTATCAGTCATCTCATCTAAATCCTGGAGCTTTTTTGATTCATTTAAATGCACTCTCCAGTTACCTGTCAGCTGATTTGCTTGCATAGGTAAACACATGTAAATGTACACCTTTGTTGCACTGTTAACCAATCACAAACTGTCTGCTAACCTTTGAAGAATAGAGAGAACCGAGAGTCCAAAGTAGAGGACGGAATCGTAACTGTTTTGTCACATCTTTTCCTGCTCTGCCGAATGTGAAGCAAGGCCAATAGATTGAGCATGTCAGGTCACCCTTTGTATACAGCAGCTGACAAACTGTTTCGTCTCAAGGTTGAGGCGTCTGGCTCAGTGTTTAAGGCAACATGGACAAGAGTTCCCAGAAGTGCTCAGAATATTTGAAAGTTTAAACATCTGCAGTTTCACGACAACAAAGCGACGGCATCTGTAAACGAGTATGTGATTACTGAGTTGAGATTGTTTTGTTCAATGCACAGAGAGGCTCTCTCTCCTATCCTTCAGCTTCAGCCGACTGTACAACGTGGAAGTCACTATAACCTCTTTATCACTGGTCAAAAAACCCAGACACTAACATCTGGCTTTTTTTCTGCAATGGGAATGGATACAATCGGCATTTACCTCTGGGTCAAATTACTGCAGTAGACACAGGTTTCAATCAGCTCTGGCTCCGTTTGGCAGTGATGGAAACATGACAACTGGTGAACCTGCTAAATTGGCAAATCAGCAAGGTGAGAGTCCACCTCAGTTTTCGGATGCGTTTGTGACATCGAACATGAAAATTAAACAGAAAAGCAAACTCCTCTACAATGGGAAAGGAGTGAATCACCTATTTTTTCCGGTTTACCTATGCTTTGGTGAGAACGCATTAATTCATTTTGCTGTGACAATTTTTGTGTGTGTAAGAATTAAAGTTCAGACAAACACACCAAAAGTTCCTCAGAGTGTATTTTGAACCCTGAATATTGCCACCATGAAGAACACTGACGGGATCTTGGGAGCTGACAAAATCTGGGAGTCCACATTTCAGAAAAATGTGATTCTTTAAAATGAAGGACTTTTGAAAGTAACCAAACTGCAACAACCTAACCACTCAAAACCAAACAATGGAGAAATTTCTCTCTGCGTGGCTTGAAAAGCTTTCGGTTCATGCCATATGAAACGTAAACCATCCACTTAAAATACAAAAACGAGCACAGCTTTGAAAACAAAGTCAGTCCGTGCAGTAATTTATGTGCACGTTTCTATACAGGATGGTGAGGAGCGTGTTCCTCATTTCTCCCTGCTGCCTGATTATGGAGGAAACTCTGAACTGCTGCAGCCAAGTTTCAAAGTCAGTCCAGATAGAGACAGATAGAGATGTCACTGTCTAAAGCTCTTTGGCATTACTGCTGGAGAGAGGAGTTATCAGGTCCAGATGCAAAGAAAAGTGGGTCACCACATTCAACATGTGCCAGACCCTATACTTCCCCATATGCACAGGGACCCACTGCTTACACTAGTGCACATATGTACACTTGCCAA
Organism: Verasper variegatus; assembly: GCA_026259375.1. NCBI lineage: Eukaryota > Metazoa > Chordata > Actinopteri > Pleuronectiformes > Pleuronectidae > Verasper > Verasper variegatus. The sequence continues at coordinate 14,951,881 of CM048038.1, forward strand.
GTCCGACTGTTTTCTTCCCCATCTCCCGAAATAGCACAGAGAGGACTGTGTGTGTGTCTGTCTGGTTCCATCTGGCATATATATATCACTGCTGCACATACATCCCTGCTTGAATGCATGGCTCTCCTGCAATAAAATTTCACAATTTGATCATAACTACAGGGTGTGTTTCACAGTGGCTTTCAAGTTTTGCTTTTTTTCCTGCAGTGCTTTGTCTTAATGTCCTTCTCAAATGACATCCAAACTAGTAGCTGCCTTAAACCCCCAGACCCTTTCATGCTGTGCCTCTGCCATCACAAACAACGGCCATCTGACAGCAGCAGTGGAGTGCGGTTTGACCCACAGATCCTTTTAATGGGGAGTTTACAGGCGAACAAGCATCTTTTAGAGTTTAGTGTTTCTCTGCTCAAGAGGTCACGAGGAATCTGCTGGGACGGGGGCCAAGCTCAATTTTAAGGGTATTCAGCATGTGAATCTCCAGAAAAGTGTTTGTTGGGAAGTTTGAGACAGTTTGTGGAGGCTTTATTTGGACTGCAAGCAACAATATATCATCCGAACAGCCCGAGGCAGAGCACTATTTAAAAGATTTATAAGCATAGATGTATGTAAGGCCAAGAGTGCTCCGTCAAAGCCCTCACAGAGGTTTCCAAGTATTTCCCAGCATGACCTCTTCCCCAGGAAAAAAATCCTGCGCTGCCCGGTCGAAATCCCTGAGACACTTTTCCTTTCATTCTGTTGTCCTCAGCCTTTCTTCTTTGCTGAACAGTAGTGACAAATTGTGTTGCTGTGAGCACTGAGGAACAACAGCAATAGCTAGATGAACCCAGAGCATGTAAACACTTGGGAGCAGACAAACACACACGACTGGGCCGGCTGGGGAGGGTAATATGATTGGACTGGACAGCGAGTGTCAACCCATGGGGCAAATCAGCTGTGTTATGATGCGTAATCGGTCAACTGTCTGGGGAGGTGTGTGCGTGTGTCTATGTGTGTGCATGTTACACTGCCACACACACGGGTCATTCCCTAGCAATGCCCAGGGTGCATTGCATTGATTAGTGTCTGGGTGTTGGTCAAATCTTGAGCTGGTGATGCAGCGGCTTTACTGCATCACAGGGGAACCTTTACAGAGGGAGCCTGTCGTCGATTCCTTGTGAGAGTGTGCGTGTGAGTGTGGTGTGTGTGTGTGTGTGTGTGAGAGAGAGAGAGAGCAAGCCTTATATATAAATCTGCCTTTTGATACAGCATAGTGCAAGGAAATAAAGACATAAAGCATCATTCAATTTTCAACTCAAGATTTGATCATCTTCTCTGTTGGTTATTACATTGAACTGCTGCTCAGATCCGTTAACACTACTCAACAAAAGTCGCTCAACACGTTGAAGCTGTTTTGCATGAAGGCACACCTACGGCAGAAACTTTGCTCGCAACACTAGATTATTCCGAAAACAAAGCTACCCTAAAGCTCCTGGGAAATGTAGTTTAAATTGTCAGTACACTAATTAGTTGTAATTAAATTGATAGTTCATGAATATTTATTTAGACTCCAGGTCTGGAAAGTGAAACTTATGCGTGACTGCCTAAAACCCGTATTCTCTTGAATGACCAACAGGGGGCAACTCCACTTACAGAAAGAAGGCGATTTCTGTAGAAGTCTGAGAAAATCACTTCATAATGTTAAATACGTTTTTAAACAAGTTAACATTTTCCTCAGAAGTTTATGTTGTCACTCGCTAGTTCAAAGTCTTCCTCAATAAGCATGAGGTTCACCTTGTAAATGAAGGTCCCATTTGGAGTCGAATAGTTGAAAAAGCACAGAACTTGCATTTGAGCATGGATGCCGTGTGATTGACATACTGTCCCGTGGGTGCAGGTCATAGGTGTAGTTGGGCGTACAGTGTCCTGGAGCTCTCAGTCAAGCTCCACTCCCGCTCCTCAAAATATCATTAGTTCTGGTTTCAAAAAAACAAGATGCTGCTGGACAAAATGCCAGTGTAACCAGAATATCTTCACTTCATTATCTGGAGTAAGTCTTTAAAATGTTGTCCAAGCACATTCTATATGTTTTCAGTATTAATAATAATTGAAAAAACATATTGCTGAATCCTTTAAAGGTCAAAATGGAACCAAATGTGACCCATCCCACGTGGCAGAATCAACCACCAGTGTTATGAAACATGTATTTTATCAATGCACTAAAAAGCTTGTTAAAATGGAGATTTCTTGCCCTGCTTTGGGCTTATTTTTTAGAAAGCTTTGCTCTAAAGTGCTGAGGAGAGGATGATTTTTTTGCTCATTAATTTGACCACAGCAGCGCTGCATATGTAAGACTCTGAAATCAAAGAATTGCCAATGAGAGCAAAGCGGCAGGGAGTCAGGTCTGTTTGTTACACAACACTGAGTCAACGGTGTGGAGCTGTATGTACAGTAATAGCAGACTGCTGGCACACAGACAGAACAGGTGGACTGAGCAGTTTATACCGAGGACAATTTACATATACGAGTGCGAGTCAGAAGGAGAAGCAGCCACACATCTCACATTGGCCCAGACTGACCGGACACTTATTAATACCATAACGACGCAGCGGCCTCGAGGGATTCCACGAATAGAAACTTTCAAGAGAGGAGGAGGAGGAGACAGGAGGAGAAAAGATCAGATGAGGGAAAGAAAATGGGTTGTCTGTTTGTCACCCACGTGTGTGTGTGTGTGTGTTCATCGCTTCTGAACAGCGCAACAGCACGAAACACATTTTTTTTTTTTTTTTGTCTCCGTACTTTACACTTACTGGATGTTTCTTCGTATCACTCTCTTCTCCCCAGGCTCTTTGTTGCTTTTATAGCACAAGCGGTCTTATCTAACCAGGTCTCCTGAGAAAACCAGGGACACAGAGAGAGAGACAGAGAAAGAGACTGTAGACTGCAGAGAGGCTGCAAGGGAGGAAAAGAAAGTCACATCAACTGCGCTGCTCCACACGGCAAAAACATCCATCCATGAGTCATGACGTGGAGTTTGAGTCCTTCTCTTTCCTTCTTTGAAAAAGCAACAGTTTTGACAACTGAGCTTCAATGAAACAGAGATCCTTTTCTTCTTATTCTGCACATGGTCCTAGTTGTATAAAACTGCTTTTATAACAAGTGGAAACAAGTTCAGAGAGCCAATGAAGTCAGACATTTACACTGGGGGGAATTCTAGGAAGTGGCTATTTTTAGGCTTTAAAGAGTGCATTGGCGTGTTTATGCAGACTTGCTGGAAAGTGACCAGTCAGCTGTAAGGTGACTCTCCACCTGACAATCACAGCAGTGGCTCATTAGGGGGAAAAAAGCTGCTTATGCAAATTGGCTCAGTCACACACAGAGAATGGAGCCCTGCGGCATGGACTGTTGTTTCAGGTCACATCCCCACTGATACGCTTCAGTTTAGCTTTTTAACAGGAAAACAATCTCTGTCCCGACAAGCCCTTTATCAGAAGTAACGTCCATACTAACACAACATTTTATGACTGTTTATGTAAACAGGAAGCAGATTGTCTGATGGAAGTTGGTTGTTTGGTTACAGAAAATACTAGGGATGAGAAAGAGCAACAGGGAAAGTAAGACCAGGGATTTCTGTTGGAATTGTTAGTTAAAGTAAAGCTGCTTTCAAACTTGCACCGAACTCTGTTGCTTCCAACATTCACCGGAGTTTCTCCTGTCGGCCCCTTGATGAAAACTGATTGACGTCCAAGTGAGCTCATGTGAGAACACAGCAAGAGATAATCTGGAGGATTCACCACTAGTGAGTGGGCAGAACGTTTCTAACACTTGGCGGGCGAAAAAGAGGAGCCAAACACGTACAGGACACGGGCGAAGGTGTCAACTTGGAAAGACAACAAGATTCGAGAGCTTTTGGTGATACAGGCCAGCGCTGGTGTTGATGTGCTGTAAACAAAAACATGTGATCTCCACAGCAGAATTAATGTAATGTCCTACCTCCTGCGTCACCCCCTCGCCTGAACGCATCAGAGATTTCTGACCCAGACTAATTCCTGCTGCGACAAAGTCCGGTCCCAAATGTGAAAACGTTTTCCAGAGTTAACATCTGAAAATGGCTTAGGTGTTAGCAAACCTTTGCATTCACTGCTGGTGGTCAAGTCGGGGCCAATGAGAGCCAGTCAGGAAGTAAATGTGGAGGATTCTGTAATTGTTTTCAAATGTTTCCTTTTCTACTTGTCCAAAATAAAAATAAAAGGCAACCCTGAAGTTTCTCAAATCAACTCAAGATGGGGTCAGCAGTGTTTCCAAAAGGCTCCATTTTAGGGTCTCAAAGCCTCTGGAGCAGTGTGGATGCCAGGCATAAATGTATCAACAAAAGGTATTAGTGTGGATGTAGCATCAGACTAAAGTTAACTTGTTTATATCAAAAATGGTGAGACGGTGATTCTGAAAGTGGTACAGGTTTTGGTCATTTGACCTAATGACATTAAAAAAACTGTCGGCTAATCTTTACGTTTCTTAAAATTGAAACCAAGGACCAGAAATACACAAAAAATCTGTTCTTGATTCATTTCTTAAATTTCTGGAACTATTTGGTCGAAACGACCCAAAAGCTACACTGAAAGATTAGAGGGTGACAATAAACTACCCTCTCACTTATACTTAAAAAAAAAACTTGAAGACTGCTGGTCTCATGCTACAAGCTTCAGAAATGTCAAGAGAGTATCTTCCTCAAAGCCTGAAATCTCCTCTTGCTCGAAGAACCAAACAATGTCAAAATGGGTGTTTCTTTTTGTCATAGCTACATAAAGTTGGCATCTTAGTCATAGTAGTTCCTGCTGTGCGCTCTCCTGCAGCAGACGTGCAGCTCTCAGCAAGCAGGCAGGACTCTGCAAGCACCTGACACCGGAGCTGAGAGTATCCGAGCAGCCAGCTGATGAGTCAAACTCCCTGATGATGTAACTACACACAGTAACCGCTTGGCCGGGCCAATCAATGGTAAAACTCACTCAGTCGCTTAGTCACAGAGATTCGTGTTCAGGAGACATTAGCTCAAAAGACTAGATTGACTGGTAATGACGGACATGTTTTAGCAGTCTAATGTGTGTGTGTGTGTGTGTTTGTGTGTGTGTGTGTGTGAGGACAGCGAGTTCACTGCAGGAGACAGCTATCACATGCAGACTGCACCATATATCCTCATGTTCCCTTTCTCCCGTGGAGAGACTCACATTTATGTTAATGCCACACTACTGTACCATAGTTTTGCCTCTGCATCACATTACTGGAGCGTGATGTTCTCTGCTGCAGGGCCAAACTCTTTGACTTCCTCTGTGTGTGTGTGTGTGTGTCTGTTCTCTAAATTTGTTTGCAAACTGCTGAGTACAATCCAGGGAGTGGGTTCACACTGGATTAGCTCTGAGTTGGCTAAACACTAGATAGCAGAGATAACAGTGTTTGTGTTTGTGTGTGTATTTGTGTGCATGTGTGTGTGTGTGTGTGTGTGTGTGTGTGTGTGTGTGTGTGTGTGTGTGTGTGTGTGTAGGGGGGCAGCTGATATCAGCAGGAATAGGGGAAAACACTGATAAGGCTTTTTCAGGATCTGCAGCTCTAATGGTTATGACGGTTGGATGCTAACGAACAGCAGTGACGTTTATTGACCTTAGTTCTGCAGTCTTGTTTACAGACAGCAGAAAAGAAAAGAGGAGGGGAGACAGGAGGAAAGGAAAGAAAGAAAGAAAGACAGGGAAGTCTCATAAAGATAGGAATGGAAAGGTGAAGTAACAGTAGGAACACAAAAGAAGAAAAGAGAAAAGGAAAGAGATAATCTAAAGAAAGATAATTATTGGGTGTTATTCGAGGACATTCAGGACAGAAATCAAGTAGAAGAAAACATTGATGCAACAAAGGAAATAGGAAAAACAAATAGGTGAGAAAATAAAGGAAAAGAAGGGAAGGAATTAAGGAAGGAAGAAGAGGAAAAGGAAGGACAAATATATAATAACAAAAAAGAGGGAAGGATGGGATTAAAAAGAAGGGGGCGTGAAGAAAGGAAAGGAAGGAACAAAAATCATGTAAAGATAGGACAGGAAAAAAGTAGGAAGTAGAATAGGAAAGAAACCATGTTAAATAATCGAGGAAGGACAGAAAAGGACAGTGAGGACAGAAATCAAGCAGAAGAAAAGAATCAAGCAACAAAGGAAATAGGAAAAGGATGGGAAAGAGAGGGAAATTAAGAAAGAAACTCAACGGGAAATGTTTCAGTTCCCTCACAGATTGTTCTTTGTTTTTCCTCCGACCACCAGCTGGAGCCAAACCCAGTGGGAGGAAGCTGTCATCTCCACTTTCCCTCCTTTCCCCTTCCTCTCCTTCACCTTTCCTCCATCTTTTCTCCCCAGAATTAAACCCATCAATAGGAGGCCTCAGCCCCTCGTTTCGTAGGAGGGGAAGGTGAATCTATAAAGGCTCTGCCTGTTCCCCAGCTGATCGATTGATGTTGAAGTGTTTAACTCACAAAGGGCTGCATAAACGCTGCAGCAGCCCATGGTTTATGCAGAGCACCAGGCAAATCTTTTACAGGACTCCATTGATGTTGCTTGTTTTTACCTGAGAAATAAGACGCTAATCCCCTTGATGTGCACCAAGCGGTGAGGAGGTGATATCTGTGGGGGCGAGAGGGGCGGACCTCCTGTCTGTCACCTCCACACAAGACAAACAAAGCTGCATCGCCCCAGAGCCAAGCTCCTCCAGAGAGGAAATGCCAGCCCATCTCCTGTAACCCCTTGGAATGGTTAAACATACTTATTGACATATGAATTATGGTGCAGAGTATACTACAACTAAACAAACAGGAATCACTGACTAGGACTGACAACCTCTTTGGCCCTTTACACTGCATGTAGAGTGGGCTAACACAGAAGCCCAGTTCAGACCTGCTAATAACATCGCTCAAAGTACGTCAGTTCACACCTGGCATTAGAGTGCGTCTTCATTATGATCTGATGTCACTCGCACGGAAATCTGATCATTACTTTATGGCAGACCAGTCTTTCTTCTAGAAATAAAGAAAGTGGTTTCTGAAAGCCTTTTTTATTTGTTAGATTGATTGACTTGAAATTTGTCTTTGGCTTCTCCCAAAGTACAGTGAAAGATACATAGACTACACGTTACAAAACATATAACTTATACAACACAAGTAGATGGAAGAATGTAGTTACATCTTGGCCCCAAAGAAGCACTTTTACTTAATCAGGGCAGAGAACAAACTTTGCAGTAAGCAAGTACAGTTAATCCTGTTTCCAGTTCACTGAATTGTGACCTCTGTCCAATGTTGGTTGGTTTGTTTGTTAGTTTTCAAGCAAGATTACACAAAAATTGGTGAAATCATACAGTATGAGTCAAGGAAGAACCCATAAAATGTTGGTCCTGTTCCAGATAAGGGAGCAGATCTAGAAGCCGAGATAGCCGAGTTTTCCCAGCGAATAATTAGTGGATCTTGATGACAAAAACCTAAACAAGTTTGGGAACTGATATCCATGAGTGTGTAATATGCTATGTGACTATGTGATATGCCCTCTACTCCCCTCATCTTCATGTGTTCACTGCAATGGGAACACAAAGAGAAAGGCACAAAACTTTAATTGTTGCATTAGTTTAACAAAGTTCAACTTCAAACAAAATGCCCTTACATTGCACAGTTGTTGTACCTGTGTATGGGAGGAGGTCAAATGAATGGATGGGTGATGCCTGGTCTGATATAGACACAAGAGAATGGGGCTGAAATCCCATCTCCTACAAACTGTATTTTTTTATTCATTCACAAACTGTAACAATGATAGTGATCTTTCCCTGGACCTAAAGTTCCGTTACCTACTTGACATTAAGTACTGCTCGTGAGTCTGTATTTAAAGTTCATATGGGTCATTTTTAAATGTAATTATGCACATTTTAGTTGGACATGAAGAGTTGTTAGAGAGCAATGCCAGAATATCAGAAAGGTAGTTTGAAATCTTTAGAAAAATCACTATGATTGGCTCCCAAGGTTAGCTGAAATAGTACTTCACTTCTTTGTCACCTTCAGACGCATCCAGACGTGCGCGCACACACACACACACACACACACACACACACACACACACACACACACACACACACACACACACACACACACACACACGACTCATCTTTATGTGTGAGAGCGGGGGAAAGAGAAGGCTTGAATCTCCACCAAATCCCTAAAAGCTGTCATTGACTTCAAACACTGTGAATTCTTCACAGTGGAGTGCTTCCACCGGGCGACAGCGCTGTCTGTCTTTATTTTTCTATAGGATCCTTTTGATATGGCCCCTGCAGTCCAGACCCTGTGCTCTGTGAGGTAGACCAGGGCTCTCTCAACTCATCTGAAACGAGTTGAGATTGACGAATATACAAAAACAAGCTATGCCTTCTTCTAACGCTCAGCCAAGGCCATTTATATTAATATTAGTCAGACAGGAAGTTTTATAGAATCGTTATATTCATATATGTGAAGTATATGTTTGCAGATGGCAGAAAGAGAAACAAAGCTGTATATTTAGAGTGCATATCATTCGACAGAATGATCATTTACCAATTTAAACTGTGCATTAATTTTCATGAAGCATGTGTAATTTATGAGCGGTGTGGGATTGCGAGTATCTATCAGTGTCAGAGTGACATGTGTGGGGTAATAATCTATTCTGTGACCCAAATTTATGTGTTGAAAGGCTACAAAACCGCACTCCAGCCCTCCCATCCAATTTCATAGCTCATCACTGTCAGTGCGATATACAACGTATGTGTGTATGTGTGTGTGAGGGAGAGCGTATGATAAAAGCAATGTGTTATCCATCTTATCCAGAGGAGATGTTTTGAAAGGAACTCTGTTATTAATAAATGCATGAGAGCCAACAGAAAGAGGAACGCAAAAATAAAAAAGAGGGAGAGTTAAAAGAAAATCTCTCCTTGTTAGAGTTTCTCTCAGACGCTGCTTGCGCTAGGAGCTACATCCTCAATGAAAGACATATTATCTCTGGTCAGCTTTCCTATCTATTATTCACAGCTTTGTGAGAAACACTGGTGGCAAGATCAACAGCAGTCACTTACACTATATCCCTGAGCAACTGCGTCCTATTCATGTGCAAACGAAACCTTAATAACCACGACTGGAGATAGTGAAGAGGCTGCAAAGTTGGCAAAAGCTTGTGGAAGCGGAGGGCTTTGATTTCAGGGTTAGTATGGACTCAAAACAAACCAGATTAAGCAAAAAAAAAAATCATTTTTTTATGTATTATTCAAGCCATTGAATAATACATAAAAAACTGATTTTTTTTTCAGGTAATGTATGGGCAATGTGTACTGGAGGCATCCAAAAGGGAATCTTGTTTGTCCTTTGGGCGGGATCTCTTCGTATCTTTTTTTAATCTGCAGCTGACTTTATATACCATAACAACTTTTTGCAGTTTATTGCTTTACTGAAATCTCCCCAACCTGCAGGACACATCATGTACGAGACATATGCATCCCTGAGTGTCCGCGTGTGGGAGCCACGTCTGAAATGCTAATAAATTCAAGGGGAAATTGCTTTGTGTTTATCTGTAATGTGACAAAGCGCCTTGATTTTGATCCATATGTCATAAGCTCACAAACACACAAATGGCATTTCACATGCTAATTCCCCATTGTGTATGGGTTTATTAAATAATGTTTGAACACAATATATGGACAGAGAAGTATTTGAATTGATGCAGACAAACTCGTCTTTTTGTCATATTGAATATTATATCAGAAGCAACTGGCTATTGTCCACAATAGCCAGTTGTGCTGTATTCATGTCCATGTTTGATATTCCACTGATAAAATTTTCAATAAAGTCACGGTTTGAAAAAAAAAAAAAGGATGAAATGTTGGTTTGTGTACAGCTTCCACCTTATGGGCTTTTTAAGCACCATTTCTAAATCTGGTTCTATGGAAGCACATTTGGCTTTGAGTGCTGTCCTGGCAGGCAGAGAATATTAAACAAGCCAAATAGCCTTACTTTTTTTTGCTTTTTAGGCAGCCGGCTGCTGTCTGTTGCTATGCAACCACATCCTCCAAATTGTCAGGTTCAGGGTCACATTCCCCTCCTATTCCGCCCCCTTTAACAAAAAAACCCTGCAAAAGCGAAAGGTACGTTGTACATTAACTGAGGCGTGCACGGTGCGGCACCACCCTCAGGATTCCTCATTTAAATAAATCCTAATATTCCAACATTTGTCCCCACATATTAGAAATTTCCACAGCTGCTTGTATATTTACCAGCTCACTTTTGTTCAGCGCACAACCTGTTCATCTGCATTCGTTCATCCGAGGCTCACGATTTCTCCCCCTCTTCTTTTCATCAAAAAATCACTCTCCCTCACTGTGCTCGTCTTTGTCTCCTACACACACACACACACACACACACACACACACCAACACAGGCCTCTCTTTCTACCCGTGTACATACTGTATGTCTGTGAGGCAGAATGTCTCTATAATTGGGTTATTCTTCTCCTCACCGGTCTGATGCACTGAGACACACATGCACTTGCACACACATGGACACGCACATAAGAAGCAGGCACGCACACACACAAACACGCACGCACACACGCTGGTATGCTATGTGGAGACATTTTTCGTACAGATTGTTGCTGAGCTAGGAGAAGTGCACCCATGCATGTGTTTTATTTAGGCCTATAAGGGAACGTAGGTCCTGCACTGTGATTGGATACATGAGTTGATATCAAAAATGACAACCTGGACAGCTATAGAAGCACTCTGATCGGAGCGAGGCAGCATCTTGCATGTAAAACATCACCTTTACCACAGTGTGTTCTGCTCTGATTAACCCGCATGCAGAGTAACTTTGAGACCTTTCCAAACAAATCAACACAATGGATCTGACAACATATCGTGAGCGTGTACAGTATATGTGTTTTCCCCAGAGCCACAGAACACAGATACATATGGACAGATGCACACGGGAATACAGTGACGATGAAAGGGCACATTTTCACAAGGTAAAGTGAAGAGGGCACTCACATGCAACCCCTGTATCCCCCATCTGCGTCTCCCCTTCCTCCCCTCTCCGTGTCACTCCCCCACAAACCTGTATCTCAGTGAGGTGACCCTGTTTTAATGTGTGTTGAAAAGGTCGCTCTGGTCCTGTCCACTGATTCAGAAAGGCCCTCCCAGGCCTGTATGCATGGCTGCGCTTCAGTGTAATACCTCCAGACACTGGGGACATTCACTGTTTACACCACTGATACCTTTCCCTCTCTCTCACACACGCACACGCACAATTAAAGAAAACACAAATCAAATGCAATAGCATGCCATGTCAAAAGTTACCACTTTGGGATTTAAAACTGTTTGAAATGATCCTGACTCAGTAAACAGCACTGTGGGATGGACCATCCCTGACACTTATGCATTTTGATGGTGAGGAAAGAACAGGAAAAAATGGGGCCAACAAACAGTGCGCATGAAGAAGAAAGAAGAAGGATTTAATGGAAGGCAGCGAACGGCACAGGGGCATCGGCTGAAGTCCAACCCATTAGGTTTGTGTGATGATCGAAACACACAGGACAGTTTTACATTCAGATCACCTCGACATTTAGCTCCTGATTTGACAAGACGATGCACGCAGCAGCTATGGACACGCACAGGCTTTGCATCCACATTCAATCCAGCTGTGAATTTACATGGATTTACTGTTCGCTGGCACCTCTATAATTATGTTTCACACTGATGCTGTGGTCCATCTTTGAAATCCTGCTTTGATTTACCCCTCTCCTGTGTTTAAACAACTGTGCTGCAGAGCGCACATGCCACGTCCGTGTCCTGTGTCTTTGATGGTGGCTGTACAGTGCAGTGAGAGCATTAGTATGTATTAGCTGGCAGATGGGCTACACTGCTCTCCTGGTGCTTCCTGTAATGATGAGCCATGTCCCTGTTTATCAGACAGGACACACTCAACTCTCCCCTCATCTGCTTTTGTCTCAATCACCCATTCCTCTTCTTCTGTCTTCATCTTTCTTCCTCTACAAGCCTCTGTGTTCCTGTCACTACAAACCACACAGACACGCGCGCTGCCTCTCTTCTTAATCCGTCCCCCTGGTAAGCATTGGCCCCACAGGAATGTTTCCATCTTTACCATCAAATACAATCACTGAATAGTAGTCTGCATGTGCAATCCTCAGATGCAGCTTTGGTTACATGACAGGTTCGCAGGGCTGTGGGGGGTGGAGGCCGGGAATGCGCTAACAACACGGTGTGCCGCGTTAATTATCGCCCACCTCTTGATGCATCGCGCCAATATCTGTCCCCTAAGGTAAGTCACAAAGTCCTTGCAGTTGTGTAACACAGATGGCCGACTTGTAGCAAGAAATACAGTGACGGCAACTGTGATAGGTAAGGTGTAATGCTGCTGAAACTCACTCATCAAGGTAATTGAAAGGCTTTTCCTCACAGTGGCCATTTAGGTTTAAGTGTTTCTCCCAAGAGTTGAATCCTATCAGGTTCAAATAACTCAGAAACATCTCTGTGACACCAAAGCTCTCTCTAATGCGGCTTTTCAGTTATGCTTTGAACCTTTACCAGGGGGCTGGCAGGAGATTCTCAAGAGAACGTCTGAGTGAGCCCATTTGAAAATACAGCAGGATTATGTAACATGCGATTGACGCAAAAATGAAAAACCCTTAAAGAATACAAATATCGGGATGAAAAAGAGGTGTCGTACACGCAGACACCACAAAGATGTCTACTTGGAAAGAAAACTGATGTCGGTGTCGCTGTGTTGTAAACGAAAACACGTGGAATTCATATGTTATGTCCTGCCTCCTGCATGCTCTACCCAGAGGCCCCCCCTCACCTGAACGTTCTGGACATTTTACCTGTTGTCGTCAACACGTCTGACCCAGACAATCTCCTGTTGTAGTTTTTCGTACGTGAAGGGAAAACTCCTTAGAATGTTCGGACTCAATTGACCGGACATGCTCATGTCTGAAAATGGCCATGAGTATATGAGCAAGCAACGACCCAACCCTAATATACCTACTACCTTGGTGTTACTTTCCAGACAGGGGCAAAGAGCTTGTTTTCTTTCTCCCTCCCTCCTGTTTTCTTCCAGGATGTTAACTGGCTGATTGCATGGCATCCACCTGATCACTGGTGTTCCTCTGACTGAGCAGGCCTATCACATCTCAGGGCTCTAAACAAAAGGAGCACACCTGAGGCTCTTCTTGCAGCCTGCCTGAGCTATTAATGAAAAAAGGAACTTGTGAGGAATGATAAAAAGAAAGTATGTGGCGGGAAGTAGGACCATAGGTGGAAACCTTCTACATTTTGACACTGGGAAAAATAGTATTTAGAAATATTTGTAAATTTGAGACGATACACTGACGACAGTGCTTTGCTTGCTACCAGGCTCAACGTTGGGTGCAACTGTCTCTCAACAATAAGTAGTGCTAGTGCCTTGCATTGGTTTAGTTGCAACAAGCATGTTTTTTCTTTTCTTTTTGTATGGCATTAATGTTTAATGTTTGCTGTAATTATATGTATGTGCACTAATTTGCTGTATGCATATGTGATAGTGGTGATGGTTGGAGCCCAATACAGTATGATAAACCATATACATTGCAGGGTTAGTGGCACTTCTCTGTTGTTTTCAGAACTTTCTATTTAGATAAGTGAGTTTTTTTGGTTCTTTATTTTTTTTCTTTATATATTTTTGTTGTTGTCAGGCCTAGTTTTGTTTCATTGATTTAATTAAGTTTGGCACAGACACTTTGTCCCAGCCACCTCCACATTTCTTTGTTATATTTGTGTTACGATAATCAAATAAAACACCTTAACTTCCCTGACTCTGTTAAGTCTTTGAGTTATTTGATACTGTCTCTAGTTTCCCTGAGTTACACACATAGGATGTAACACTGGGCAACAGAAGATACGTTTGCATGGACACCAATTTTCCAATATTAACCCGACCAAGAAAATAGTCTGAGTGAGACAATGCCATGTAAACAGCATTTTGTGAAAACTTTTATCCAAATAAGCAATATTCCAATTAAGACATGTGGAGTATTCTGACCTTAGTCCGATTGGCGCTTTTTGCGGCATCCACATACAGCAGTTACTGACTGTGGGATGACACATCCACCCAGTGTAATCGAGATGGAGAAATAAAAAGGAGATGTAGCTTTTGCAAATTTAGAAAGATAAGACCCAAATTTGTATACGGTAGCATTGTACATTTAAGGGATTCAGGTTGGAGTTTTCAAACTGGCTGGATAACGTTGGACGTTTTGCCGTGAGTCATAATCAGTATTTGCTCTTTAAGCATCTTTATGTAAACACTGAAATTGTGTCTTATTCTGAATAAGGTCAATAGTCTGAATATTGGTATGCATGTAAACGTAGTCAGTGTCAGTTTAGAGCAACACTACGTAACTTGGTGGTTAAAGTGGTTTTGCCAGTACAACCTTAATTGGTACTGTATGACCAATAGGATTTTGTGGCTATTGTTAGCAAACTTGAAATGCATAAACCTGTTTGTATGACATCAGTGAATTAGCTCACTCTCTATATGACTCTTCTCTACTGATGCACTACATTTTAGCCGTTACCATAATCTGCTAAAATTACCATATGTTGACACAGTGGCTGCATTTCATGGATCCACTTGACCCCAAGTGTAAAGAGTGAGTAAACATAGAAAACACATATCTACACTTGTGCTTCATGCTACATTACCAGTAAATAATAATAGTAAAGAAGAACCTGCTTTTTATTGTTTGATATTTTACATTTAAGATATTGTTTTTCATTGTGAATTATGACTGCTAATATAGTCCGTGTCGGTGTGGTGTGATTCACATTTCTAAATTTAGCCTTGCACTTCCCTACAGGGATTTGTACAGTACTCTGAGTGTGTTTGAATTTGCACTCGCTCATTGCACGCAGAGTGGCACACTTTCATCCAGTACAAATGTGCACCCTACGCACACATTTTCTCACCCTTCACCCTCTTGACCTCCAGCTACTCTGCAGGTTTGCTACCCTTCCCCCGCTCTGAGCATTAGGTAAACACCGCAGCACTGAGTGATTATCCAGAAAATATCCTGACATGCTTCCCCAGGCTATGCCCGAGATGAGCCATGGAGAGGCTGAACCCGTGGCTTATACCTTCCTTCCACAACATGCACATCACCCTCAGGGCTCTCACCTCCAAACACCACAGCTGCTTGCAGGAGCCAGGAAGTGGCCTGGTAACAAGTGTGCAACGCGGCCGCAGCAGAAAACTGGGCAATTGTTGACTTTGGGGAGTATAGAGACAGTCGATTATGACACGAGAGCTAAATTAGCATCATACTCAGACAGATGGTGGATCTAGCTGCGGGTTGAAGCATATGGACATGCAACAACACAACGATTGGCCATTAATTCAAACACAACCTGTGCTGCGCTTCCAGCTTGTATACAAGGGCTTACACACACATATGTGCACATACATGTGCAGAAAAAAAACACATACACACTGTCACCGTCTGTCACTTTTGTTACGAGTGCCTGAGGGCTTGAGAAATGTTGGGTGGACAGATGATGCAATAATGTCATATTATGGATCAGAGTAATAAATGTAGGACATACAGTCGGATATCTCTGTTTCTACTGTGTAAAACACATGCCAAGAGAGTATTAGCAGCTGTGTGGGCAGAATTAAACGTGATATGTATATGTGACAGTAATCTTGAACCATCTGAAAATGAAATGGGAGATAAGGGATTGGCCTTTGAAGTGTCAGAGACGAGTTACATTTTTTATAATTGAAATCTTTCCTTCCCCTCTTTCTATCCCTTTTCACTATTCTTCTTCCTCAATCCTCCAACTCTCCTTTTATAAAGCATAATTGAGGGGAAGTGATTGTAATCTGTGTCTCCGTGATTGACACCAACTGCCACCCCAACCTCATACCGTTTCTTACTCACACACACACCATTAAACACACAGGACCTATATATGTCACAACGATTGAGAGCTCACTCCACACCTTCACCATATACAGAGGAAAAAGAGCGAGGTGGAAGCTAAATCGAGGCAGCCGTCGCGGGGGGTGTGATGTGTTTGACATCTATACGAACTGCGGCTAAATGGCAGGGATGCTGTACATTGGTGTGTATGTTCGCAGCAGCTCCAGCCAAGATGCAGGGGCCCCTTGATGGGAAGTTGGAGATGATGTCTTAGCCTGGGGCCTGGAAGATGGGGTGGCGCTTGGGCCTAGTGGCAGGGTTCGTCATCGTCTCATCACACACATTACCACGTGGCTGTGGAATAGATCTGACATTTCTTACAGCACTTCAGGTATCTGAATACGTCAAAATCCGCACCAACAGGCATGACATGTACATGACAAGAAGTAGTGGGTGTTGGCTGAGTGATGAAAGAATGGGAACATGGGGATGTAGGGGAGGATAAAACCCAGAGAAACTGGGTTTACCTTGGCTTTATAATTTGCAGGAAGAGATTTTACCAACCTTTAAAGTGCTGCCATAAAACCTCATGACCTAAATCCATGAGATACATCAAAGTAAGAGGCATTAACGGTAATAGAAAGTGGTATCAATAACTCATGCATATTATATGAAGATGGACTGTCTTGGGGGTATAAATTAATCCTTTTCTAAACTGATGGTTGATTTCCATCCAAATGATGATCAGCATTGTATGGGTGTTAAAGTACATTCTCCAACCACGTATTTTATTATTCAGACCAAATGGTGTATCAGTTTTGCAGGTTATGAGGTTTATATATATATATTTTCTTTTTTTGGGTTATTCAGTCCTAGCAGTGTTTAATTAATCAAGTAGAGTTTTTGATGATCAAGGAAAATACCTAGGATCAAACCATCTGTCATGCAGCCAACAAATACCACTGTTACAGGGCGTCATGATGAAGGTCTGAAAATGGTAACAGTCAGAGAAAATCATTCTGCTGCCTTCAAAGATCCTGACAGGAGCGCGTGAGTATGTGACTAACAGACCTGCTGCGCAAAAGTGGAAATTAGATTCAACAGAAGTGTATTAAAAGAAAATGTGTCATTTATGAGAGCTGTCTTATCATTGGATTAAAAGTATCCCAAGGACACTAAAATATAACAAATCGGAAGCTGTGCTAATCGGTTTGGTCTTATAATCGGGCTCACACTATTGTTTGGTCAAAGGATAATTTGGCTGTCAGGTCTGTGCCATTATGTCAGTGCCATGGGGGTGGCACTCAAAGTATAAACAGTAACCACCCACCTTTAGAACAGCTCTTGTTTGAAAGTCAATTTCCCATTAATTATCCCCACTGATCTTTCACAAAATCCTTATAAAACAGATTTAAGCCTGGAGCCAGGATGACTGGCTACGAGATGTTGATTGAGTGGGTGAGTGAAAAAATATTTGAAAATGGACAAAAAGGCAAAGGTATAAGACTCTAACTCTAACTAACTTTAACTCCTTGGACTCTGGACTGTTGTTGCTCTGAGGTAACGCTGAACAATCCGTTCAAATGATGATGTAAATCTTTTTTTAGAAAACTAACAGGATTTTTACTTCCGGAACCACTATTGCACAATGACATTTGAAAATAAGTTTTCATAAATTATGCCCTAGTTATTCAGGATAGGTTACAGACCCTTGGGCCTCATTTGGACTATTTCTGTTTGGTAGAAAGTATTTATAATCACCTGCATATTTAAATGGTGTTAAAGACATGACCTTACCCTCTAACTCTATATCCAGAATGTTAAATTGGAAACTATTGGCACACAAAGGTAAAAAAATGCAGTTTTAAAAAAGCAAAAAAATAAATAAATTCCACAAATAACAACCCCTCGCTCAAATCCTCTTTCCATATCACCTCTAAAATTGTCAAATTAGTTCCTCTGAATCTCATTGGAAATGCAATGACCACTACTGCACTTACATATATGCTATACGTTACTGTATATATTAAAGTTTAATGAGCATGCATTACCAGTTTGCAGTGCATCCAGAGATCAAACAGAATCACACGCACACACATGCATGCAAACACACACACACACACACATACTCACCGTGGCATGAATTTGGCAGGCTGTCCTTAGCATGTGGGGGAAATATAAATAAAGAGATTGAGGAATCAAGGCATAAATGAGCCTTTCTCTCTCAATCCATTTCCCCATTACGAAGGGGGACACCAGCACCAAATGATCTCCCTCCATCTTCCCACAGGCTGCGAATGGAAGAAGACACCAGCAACAATACTCATTTACCTTCCATCTATCTCATACAAACAAAGATGCAGGCCACCGTTGACCTCCCTCACAAATTCGAAAACTCATTCAGCTACTGAGGGGAAGGCTAGATAACTCTCTTGAACCCAGTGGACAGTTTCCAATTTCACTTCAGACAGTTTGATGTCATAAACACATCCAGCTTGTTTACGAAACCAAGTCCTGACAAACATGTTGAAAGTGAGAGAAGAGTGCCGGGACAAAAAGCAAAATGTACCGGTGAGAGGTAGAAGAGCCGTGGCCTGGCAGTGCTCATCCTTACAGATTATTGCTTGACATTTGGAGTCAGAACCAGTGAAATGTCAGACAGGTTATGACAGGAATGGTGATAGGCAGATTATGACTGACCTCTGACCTGGAAGTTCCGAAAGGTCACAGCTCATGCAGCCATCTGTGGGCTAATGTGCTTTCAGATCACAGGAATGGAAGGAAACTGAGCCAAACATGGACACAGACACAATTTTTTTTCTTCACTGATCCACAACTCCTTGGTAACCTTATAAATCTCTTTCCATACTTGCCTGACGCATACGGATCTATGTGTATGGACAAAAAGCACAACAGCGCTGGCTTCTCCTGCGATTCCACAACAGGTACAATGCAATAATTGTTGTCACTTCTGCCTGTCGTCCTTCTCCCATCTTTTCCAGAGGAGAATGAACAAATATTTGAGAAGACTCCTAGTGTACAAGTATTATAAAGAACTCAGACTTTACTAGCTTATATACTTGGACAAGCAAGACAGAGGTTAAATCTATTATTTATGGTCCATATTTTAAAACAGGATGTTCCACTGATAGAGTAAGATCCAGCTTCCACACACAGGGGAGAAAGTACCTGGGGGTTGTCATGAACGTGTCTGTTCAGGGTTTCTTTTTAACTTGTAACCCCACAAAAATAATAAAGACCGCAACACCCCTGGCCTTAGAAATGATGCAAGTTGCTGGACATGCTAACGTTAGCAGCTCGCATTAACAGCTGATAACAAAATTCAGCCCATTTCTTACATTTATTCTCCTTTATCTTTTATGTTTTGGAGAGGGTATCCAAACTTTCTATACAGAATATCACTGCTACTCCATGTATTTACAGTCACAGTTAAAGGGAGGGCTTTAGTGCGTGATCAATTGATTCCTGCTTAAATACCATAAAAGCATGACATGCTAAACAAACAACCCAGGGAGCCTTTAACCACTTTAGGTTCAGCAGAGTTCAATTTACAGGCCTTCTCTCCCTCAGCGCCATGATACAAACAAGATTACCTCTTGGCATTACGTCAGCTTCCAGCGATCAATATGTACCATTAGTGCTAATCACTCTTTAATTAGTGATATATGCAAGGCCTCTTTGCTCACGCACGTTCGTTCCAGTGTATGTTTCGTCTGAGTGTGCGTGACATCCACCCACAGTGAACGCTTCCAAATGCTCAACACCCTTATTATTGTAGCGCAATGTAACCTCTACCACATTATACTTTAAAGAGATCTGAAGTGCTACCTGTTTCACCTGGGGCAGTCCCTCGCCTTTATCTCTAAAGCAAATTAACAAAACCCACAACGCTCTATCATCCAGTTAAAAGATCCCCTTTGTTGTGGCGCTGGATTTCCCTTCACAAGACACTAAAACAACAAGGATCAACTAAAAGCTCGCTGAGAAGAAAAGGAGCATGTACAGGCTCCTCTTATTGCTCATACAGCCAGGCATTAGAAATGCCTTTTATACACTATGAATGATCCTTGGCACAGACTGAGAAGGGAGAAACCATTCGCCTTTGGGCATAAAGACGGTGAGCTTTGATTATTGATTCACTGTCTCTCTTCTTTACACACAAGGTACCATTTCGACCTGAAAGAACTCGTGAGCTTAAAAAAGAAGAGAGAGAATAGAAGAAAGAGGCTGAGTCCTTCGAGGGAAACACACGTCAGGGGATTTAAACCCAAGCTGAATTGAAATTTAACAGTTTGGTGGAGTATAGGATGAAAATGAGAGAGAAAAGACAACGGATCAACTCAAGGATCCTGTTTTTTATATATTTTTTTATCGCTTTAAGATATATTTTAAAAAGCACATATTCATTTATTAATTCAGATTTGCCTACTTACTTATTCTGTTTGTGAACAGGGTAATTTTATATGAGGGTGTGAAAACAGAACACCCCACTCTCTTTAGTTCATCATGTCTTTGAAGAGGTAGTAATGGTCTCCGGTTTCTGATGCTATGTTTGTGCATTTACATAATATGTTGTGCCAGAAGATGAGAAAAATGTGCTGTTTTTCTGTTTATGGCCACGGTTAAAAATACCCAGGATGGTGCAACATAACGGCAACACATGCTGTATTTGATTGCCGGTTTAAGCTTCCCTCAAGTACAGGCCTGGGATCAATTCTCCCCTTACAAACAAACATCCCAAACCTCTAGAGGAGTGGACATTTTAAACTGACCAGATATCAGTGTGTGTATCCCCTTCAATCATGCTGTCGAGAAGGAGATTAAAAAGAAACTCCCCATTCCGCTGCCAATACCACTCGAAAACAAGAAAATTATCCACAATCCCCGTTCCTCTCTAATGCCAAGATTAAAATACATTCTCATTTGTGTAAGATTGTGTAGAGGTTTTTCATTTGCACCACAAAAAGCAAAAATGCAGAACATCTTCTCAGATTGCTGGATGAACAATGGCAAGCCCACGTTCTTACGAGGCTTTAACAATGCTACTAAAGGCCGCGCTGTTCTGGCTCCACAAAAAGAAGATGTCTAAATTAGATTTGCTCAGGCAGAGATATTGTGTGATCTTATGGTGGCCTTGCTTGTGTTTATTCCCTCTGCTGATGGTTCCATTTGCCGTGGCTCAAGGTCACTGTCTTTATCTGCCTCTTTCGTAGGGGATTATTTGGTATTTCTTCTTGACAAGTGGCCTGTGTGTGTGTGCTTGTGTGTATGCTTGTGTGTAGGCTGGTCACCCATTTCTTCTTTCTGTCTCTCTCTAGCTCTCTCTCTCTCTCTCTCTCTCTCTGACACACACACAGAAACACACACACACACGGACATCAACAGGGGCTAGGTGTGAGAGCCGAACGAGCCGTGTTGCCGAGCAGAACTGTCTATTATGTTGTGTGCAGGGAGGAAGTGCGTGAGGGGGTAGGTGGGGGTTGGGGGTCTGGGTGGATGTCGGTGCAAAACCTATTAGTATGTCTGAGCCTGCATCTCCAAATCTTGTTACTCTGAACTGATGCAACAGGAAAGCAATACAAACTCCCTCGCCCTCCCTCTCTCTTTCTCTCCCGGCCTTCCTCTAGCTCTCTCGTCCACTTACCCGCTACCTGCGCTTCTATTGCAGTGCCTCTTCGTCGCCCCCTGGACACACACTCACTCTCTCGTGTTATCGTTCCAATTCCCCGCTGAAAATCCCCTCTTCCCAATCTCCTTCTATCAATCAAAATCACTGTCTCCGGATGCCTTCTGATCTTTGTTTCAGTTTTTTTTCTTTTCCTTTTCCTATCGTGAAATATTTCTCCTCTTTGAAATTGTTCTGAGTTGCTCTGCATCACCTCGAAATACAGTTTGCGTCTTTGATGTGATGTTTTCAAGTCCTTTTTTTCTCACAATTACATTTCTCACTCTATGCTTTTATCTTGTGGCTACCTTCTGCTTATGTTTCCTCTTGAGAGTGCTTACTATTGATTACTAAAGTGCTGAAGATCCAAAATGTAACATGGTCAGGAATTATATAGCTCCACTTTCAATGAAAGTGAAAATATTGGGGGAAACATGTAATTGACCAACCATAAGACTCGCCAGCAAATCAAAGTGAGGAGGAAATATTTAGTTTTTAGAACCAAATATTAAGTTCCCTTCACACAAAAAGAAAACAAAATTCTCAAGATGCTTTTTCTCAAATAAACATCACCTTGTTTAGTGTAAGTGTCACATGAAGGGATTTCTCATAAAGGAACATATATAAACACGATGCACATTCAACATTGTTTTAAAGAGCACTACCTCAATACGTATATATGTTTACACTACATGCTTTCCGTATGTAGTCTGTTTCTATAACAGCATTTGATAAGTTTTATTGCATGCATGTTGGCTTTGCCTTATTTGATGTTTTTATGGTTGAGGTTTGATTAAATTAATTAAAACTGCTTAATTTAGCTTTAGCTTGCAGGTGGACCTTGGAATTTGCCATTTGAGAAAAGAACTCTCATACCAAGGTCTACTTACACTTAATGTAAGTCTCTGACAACAAAGTAAATAATTAAAAATAAACTTTATGACATGTAGCTGAAAGGTAAATAACAAAACTTTGCGATAAGGTTCTTTTTTTCTTCGAGAAGGGTGAAACCTTTGATAAATGTGATAAGGGGGAGGATGTGGTTCTCAGTATCAAAGTCTGACACGGTAAGCACAACCATCTGCCACGACCTTCTCTCCAGGACTATATCACAGTGTCATGCTGTCGATTGTTGCTGATGTCAGGGCACTTCTTATTCCCACGTCAGCAAAAGGGGTCTTATCAGGAAAAGTCAAAGTCATTTTAAGCATTCGGACAACAAGTGCTGACACTGACCCTCTTCACTAAAGGAGACATGAGTTGAAACACTTGTCCTTATAGGTCCTGTTTAGTGGTTCTTGGGTTTGGCCCTGAAACATCGCAGTCTGTGGTCACGCTGACTGTGTGCAGCTCCTTGTTGATGATAAGCTTGCTGTTCTTGGGTATCCTTGACTCCACAGCCTCCTCCAACACCTCTCTCCAAAACAAACCAACCATCACAAAACAGACGTATTTAAAAAGAAGAGAAGCATGGGAACACACTTGGGATACATGCTGTTCAACAGTGACATGTAGCTGCTGTTAAAGGTTTTCCCTTCTTAGGCAGGAGGAGCTCAGTGCAGGCTTTTCCAAAAGTTGTCACCTCTAAGGACAACTACACTGCCTTAAAAAGGCAAAGAAGGAAAAGAAGAAGAGGCACAAACAGAACAGCTTTGGCACCAGCTTGTTTCCTCCAGGAGACCCTCTTCGGGCTTGTGTGACCTTCTCTGCCTTGACAAACCGGTCGCAGTTTCCGTGCAGAATGCCTTGTCTTCACCAAAAGTCTCTGCAGCCTCCCTCAAGGAGACAACTGGGAATCTCTATGCTCCCTCATGGAAGGGTCATAATGATCTCAGAGACATAGAGACCTGTTTGCAGACTTTTGCCTCAAGCTCCTTCATGTTCCACTTCACTAGCCAAGCTTAAAAAGGTAGGAGGTGCACAAGCAGCCGAAATTGCAACGCATGATGCAATGTCTGGCTGAGCGCTGCCATGCACAAGGACAGGAACAGTGAGCATACACTGTAAGTCTTTATTCATCTGTACTGTATATAAATAGAACAATTAACTCATTTCTAAATTAGTGAACCACTTTGTTTCTCAATGACGGATTTTGCTGTGGATTTAAACACATCAGTTACACAGGGCCCTGAAAGAGCATCTACGAGAATGTATGTTGGCTGTTATCTTGCGCCTGTATGTCATGTCAGAATGGTGTCAAAGGCATGTTAGTGACATATCCATCATCCCAGTGGGAAAAGCAGCGAGTGCGAATCCCCCCCGCACCTATAATAGATTCTTCTCGTTGTCTGGAGTCTCCCGACCGCAGGGATTTCTCTAATACTCTATGTTCCCAACACGGATTGTCACTGTTTCCTTTAAGCACACAAATCCCCCTGTTAGGAGGCATCTGCCCGACCCGCCTCCCCTTGTCACCACCCTGACAATGCAGCTCTCTCCCTGGGGAGCGTGGGAGTTGTTCCCCCCCCGGAGCTGGATAACTTATAGAATGTGCCATCTCATTTCTTTATTGTAATTTGTGGGCTGCATTGGCACTTGCGGCGTCTATATCTTTTTTATTGGCAAATATCTAATATCCGTCCTCTCTGAAATGTATGTTTCCATTGTTAAGGTGGTGTTTCTTTTGAGATGAACTACTTCATCATGTTAGCAGAGGCTGTGATTAAATGTGTGTTGTTTTATGACGATGGTGTAATTGAGGGAGGGTGTAATAAAAGTTGCCCAGGGCTTTTTCTTTTTGCCGTTTTCAGATGGTGAATATAGAGGGGGCTAAATAAGAGGAGAGCTGAGGAAAATACAGAGGGTTTCTACTTACAACTCCCCTGGCATGCCTGCAATGCCGCAGTGATCGGATTTGAAATCAGAGCAGGTATCACACACAACAGCTGTGAATTGTGTCCTGTCTGGGGATTCGGTGAAATAACCCGACAGAAGTCATAAATCTGTCTGAAATTGGTCTTATACGCAGCCAAATAAAGCACTGAAGTGCCGGCGCCTGTGCATTCTAATGTATGCTCAACCTTGGTTTGAGAGGGGGGGACAAACGGAGACAAACATGGAACATGGAACATATCATTTGGAATATGCATTATACATGCTGTGTGAGCAAGAAATCATGACACACAGGAGCACAAGGCGAGCAGTGACACGCACCGGCAGAAAATATAAAGTCACACAAACGCATACATACACACAGCAGAGACTAAACAATAGAAAGGAGGTAAATCATTTACTTAACATTGCCCTTGAGAGGGTGTAAAAGCATTTATATGAGGCCCACACAAAACCTGGTACACAATATCGAAAAAAGCAGAGAGCGGCACTCGCAAACTCTCGTCACTGTCATCCTCCAGCGCGTATCACAGGGGCCCGGAGTTATCGTCTTGTTATTGAGTTAAGTCTGCTCTGCTATGCGGCACGATCAGATCCACTCAGAGGAAAGTGGAACAGAGGCAGCGGGTGTGAATGAGTGCTGAGGAATGAAATTTTCTCCAAAGTGGGAAAATATTATTATACTGAGTCAAGAATTTCCTCATTACAGAAAGATTTTCCGCTTCAGTCTTGCTTAGCCTTGCACATATATACGCATCTCCACCTCTGCCTTTGACTTCACTGTATGTGAGTGTAGGCAGCCAAGCCTGTCTTCAATTATTCACCTATGACGGCTTTTCAACTCAAGACGATCCCCCGGCTCCCCCTCCCATCCATGTCGCGCTCTGCTCAGCCAAACTTTCTCCCTTGTCCTTTTTTCTCCTTCACTCCTCTTTTCCACATCCTTTCACTCCCATTTCTGCCTGCCTTTCATGCCTCGAACCTTTCATCCTCTCCCGCGCCCCCACTAGTACCACCACCAACCCCTCACCCACCACCATCCCGCACCCGCTTTACATCTCTCCCAATCTTGACGTATCCCATCTCTTCTCGGGCTTGACAAGCAATGGGTGTGTCGCTCCCCCCCCCCCCCCCCCCCCCGTCTTTCCTCGCCTCCTCCTGCTACACCTCCCAAACAGCGCTCCGCCATCATTCTCCCCGCCACACAATATCCTCTCATGTCAGGGAAACCTGTAGGCATCCGAGTGCTACTTTTGATCATTGCTTTTGCTGGGAACCCTCATCACCTTGCTCTGCCTTGGGCTGGCAAGGAGAGGCAGAGAGTGAAAGTATGAAAGGTAGAACAGAGTAAAGTTATGTCAAGTCTGGCTGACATGTGCAGCCAGGCAGCCAGGCAGCTGCTTCATGCAGCGCGGGGCAAATTTGGCACATGCAGCTCTCAGCAAAGAGCGATAAATAAACCTCCCGTTAGAGCTTTTGTGTACAGCTGCAACACGGGATGACATGCACGCTCTCTGTCATTATGGTGACACACTTTCATAGCTATTCAGATGTAATTGGAAGGAAGATAATGAATAAAAGTGGTCTCCTATACAACTGAACTGTGGCTGTTGTCCATAACAACAGCTCATACACGTACTCAACTTCTTGTGCTTTATTGCTTCTGCTCATTTGTCTTAAAAACCTTCCAACTAGAAATGTCAAACAAATAGAAAAGTTCTCATTCTGCTTTTGTTTCTCATGTTTGCCAAATTTGACAGATGTGCACCGTGGGAAAGCGCACACTGAGAATCTCATGCACAATGCAACATAATTCAAGGGGAGACACTATTGAAATTTCTTTGTGTTGGATCAAGCCTACTTGAACTTCTATCCCTACTGATTGTGTAATATAATTATTACTATAAATTGCTTTTGCCTGAAGCAAGTGTAAAAATAATGTATCTAAATTATTATTTTGATGTTCTTGTGAAGATACAAAATGGTCAAAATAACGAAACCATGAAGATTTCCCATCTGGCCCAGGAGACGCATTAGCTGTTAGTAATCATTTAGTCTGTACACATACAGGTCTCACACCAGTTCAACAAGTTTAAATGAATGGTAAACACATGCAGGCAAATTAAATCATATTGATCTCTTTAGAAGAGCAATAGCTATTTGATCATTTTCTAGTGTTACTTTAATTAATTAAAAAAAAAATAATTCTCCAACACACACACTCTCACTGCTCTACTGTTTCCATTTCGTCTGAATCAAAACCTCATAAAAGATAAGGATGAATCCAGCTATTGATATCATCAGTCTCTAATGGGCTTGAATACATGCCAATATGTGGAAATGAATGAAATAATCAAACAATCTCTTGATTACCCAGGTGAAGTCAAATCAAACACCTAACACACAGGAAAGAGAAGATTTGGATAAGGTGCTTCATTTGCTACAGCTCAGAGTAGGTGTCAGACACGTGTAGAGAGAAGTAACGAGTGGTTCTGGAGCTTGAGCCAGCAGTATGGAGTGAGTGAAGGTTCGCACAGCCCCAGTCACAGAGGCATTGAAATCTAACAACGGTGTTAAACTTTGGACGACCTGCTGGGCACGCTGCATAAAACTGCAGTAAATTATGCCAATGAGGAGAAGTGCAGACTGTTGGAAATAAAAAGTTATGGATGTGGCTGAGGGTGTGAGGGGAAAGTGTGCTCATGTAGCGCTCTGAAACACTCATACACACACACACACACACACACACACACACACACACACACACACACACACACACACACACACACACACACACACACACACACACACTGATTCACACTCACGGTCGTCCTCTCCGTCAGCTGGAATAAAAGGTTATAAGTCTGGCTGAGGACACAGCTCAACCCCAGCACCTTTATCACATGTTTAGAACAACCTCTGCGTCACCAACACACTTTAAAACACATTCAACACAACACATTCATACAATAAAACTAAATAACAACTCTTGTTGTACATAAACTCTGAGGCTGCATTGAAAAATGCTCAAAGATTGAAGCTCTGGTGCTGTCAGACGTCTTATCTACGACTTACAATGACATGAAAGGGAATATGTGAAGCCACATCTGACAAAGGCTCTGCAGCCTTGATACGGCACTATACATCACATCAGATGCACATGATAGCTATGATTAATAAAAGGAATCTATAGAACTATCAAATCAAGATGGGTTGTATAACAGCATCAAGCAGAATCAAGTAATCTTCAGATTGAATTGCATTTGGTAAACATCTTAGATAATCTGTTCAGTTGCAGAATGTTACTGATGCGTCCTGGTGGACCTGCGATACATTTTATATCTGTCGCACTCTCCCTCTCTCCCCATGTTTCGTGACACGCTCAACTGTCAAATGAAGGCAAAATGCCTCACAGAGATGTCACCGTGCTTTTGGAAACTGGCCTCTCTGAGCTGTGCTGCTCTCCTCTCAGAAAACCGGAGACCTTCAATGGAACCTTGATGGCCCACAGGCTGAAAATGAATGGCTTGAATGGTACTGTATATGTTAATAGATGCATGTTTGAATGATTGTCTTTAAGGGCTGAGGGGAGAGTTTGGTGGAGACTTTTCTCAAACATTATTATTGTGCAGTACTACATTTTGTCATTTGGTTAAGGTCATGTTGAAAGCTGTACGCAGGCGGTGGAGATGTCTAAGATGCTGCAAAATGCAGGATTTGGGAAAATAAGCTAAGGCGGCGTGGTTTAGCACTGCTGCCTCACACAATAATGTTCTTCCCGTGTGTGTGGGGGTTTTCTCCAGGTACTCAGCCTTCCTACTACAGACTCTTAGTGACCATTAGGTGTGAATGGGAGTGTGAATGGTTGTTTGTCTCTGTGTGTCGGCCCTGTCATACACTAGTGACCTGTCCAGGATGGATGGATGATGGATGAAAAAAGCAGAGAAGCTATGCAGTCATTAACCATTACCCAAAGACTAATGGATGGATGGATGGATGAAAAACATTGAGAATATGCACTCATTAAATGTTTACAATAGACAAACAATACACATGGTTTTCTGGAAAGTATAAAATCAAATTGACCTTTTTCTTTTACATTATTAAGGTCAGTGTGCAGTCAACTCATTTACCATATTGCAGATATCCTTAAATTAACCAACACAACAGTTTTCATATCATTGTGGAAACAGTGGAAGATAATGGGTGCCCTCAGGGCAGGAGTGCAATTTGCTCTGGTTGCAATCAAATGCAAAATAACAGGTCAAACCCTCCTCATCCATCACTGAGGTCTTGGAAACAGACTTGATTGGACTCATTGAAATTTTTACTTCAAAGTTAATTTGCAGCGTTCAACAAGGGAAGACAGTGATGTGTCGGTTATCAACTGCTTAACAAAAGTAGGTACGTGAATAAATAAGCACAATGAGAGTCACTCCGGTCGGTGACAGTTACATGGCTGACTTCACATGTTTGGTTTTTTCGCCCCCCCCCCCCTATCCTCCTCTCTTTCTATTCTTCCTCCATCACGTCTTCTGTCTTAAGTGAGCCATTTAGCTGCCTAACTCTCAGAGCTGTCAGAGTCCCCTGCTCATCTCCCCCTCAACAAGACTGAAAGGCACTTATTTACTGCCTTCTCCCCTCCTTTGGTCTCCTCCTGTCTTCTCCCTCTCTACTCTCTCATCCCCCCGCCCTCACCTCCCGCGAATTGCAAAGTTCACAACACAGCCAACCTGTTGTTTTTGTTCGACAAAAATGCCCGCTATTCGCCCTTGCAATCAAAGTTAATGAGCAAGACACAAAGACCCTGCAATCAGCAGACAAACAGTGACACTCGTATAAAGTGTGCACCCTCACATACACATCCAGAGCCTTAAGTTTTTATGGGTGAATGGTTTTACAAGATTAAATTGGTTCTTAAGTATAGGGTTCCTACCAGTGAGACCAGAACTACATCAGTCATTACTGAGCACATAAACACGTCACAAGCTGAGTGTGTGCGCACATTACCTCCATCCTCCCTCCTTCCTCACGTCTTCTCCTCGCTCTTCTGTTTATTTCATACCCCACTTTCCACCTCTCTCTCTACTCTCTGACACCAAATCCCTCCATCTCTCCATCCTCGACCATACAGAGTTCAGTGCTGGTGTGGCTGCTGTGTGTTTTGGCAGGTCACACTGAGATTCTGTGGTCCAACCACAGTCGGCTGGGAAACCTGACAGTGCATGCTGTAGGCCATCTTTCTCACTCTCACATACACACAGGGGCAAAAAACATGACAGCAATATGACAACGTAAATGAGTTGATCATTAAAACGGAGCAGGATCAGTTCATATCTGTACAATAATACCCAACACATGAATCGTGTCTTTTCTCCATTTCTTGTACTATTGCTGTTCACAAATCAAACCAAACTTTTTTCTGTTTAGTTACATAGACGGGACCTAAAAAACATTCATGATAGCACCAATTTAAAGGAAAAAAAGCTTCCAGACCCATGGTCTTTGTGTTACATCATGTATGTCCTGATTGGGCTTAAGTCATTTTAGAGGAAATTCTGTTTTCTACATACATATTAAATAATTTGGGAATGATGTGTTGGATTAGGCTCCGATAGACAGTTCCACTTTGGATCCAGTTCCCAGTTGGTATAAAAACCAGATCATCCAAAACACTTCCTATTCACTTTGGGTGAGGTGAGGCTATGCCCTGTCGAACTGTGTTACTTTCCTCTCCCTGCATTTGGCAGTCATTAAGCAGAGCCCATCCGACTTTTCTTGTGGCAACTGAAGCACCAGCCAATCAAACTGCATTCAAACAGACCTACAAGGACACACTGTAGCTAATCAAATCATGTCAATGAGAAAGAGAAGACAGAGGAAACTGGCTAATCTGGTGTGTCTTCATCTGGCTGTGGATTTTTATTTCCCGTGTAGTTAGCTTTAGCACTGTATTGATAGCAAGCATAGCATGTTAGTGAGAAAGATAGCCATGTGTGTCCCAAGCATGAAACTGTGATTGTTGACGTTTTATGATGATTGCACCAAGCGTTGGGTACGCCCACCATCGAAGGGTTCACGCGTGAGTCCATCCATAGTCTCGACCTATGATCATCGGTTGAAGCTGCCCCTGTCAGTACGATCCAGCTGAAAGGGATTCTCACCTTCTTCACTAGGGCCAGAAGAGCTGTGTTCAAAATGTAAAAAACTCATGCACTCAGACAATGTATAGAGTAAGGATGTGATGACGAGAAATTATGTAAATAATCAGAAATTGCTTCCTGTGTGTGTGTGTTGGAGAATTCTTTTTTTTTTAATTAATTAAAGTAACACTAGAAAATGATCAAATAGCTATTGCTCTTCTAAAGAGATCAATATGATTTAATTTGCCTGCATGTGTTTACCATTCATTTAAACTTGTTGAACTGGTGTGAGACCTGTATGTGTACAGACTAAATGATTACTAACAGCTAATGCGTCTCCTGGGCCAGATGGGAAATCTTCATGGTTTCGTTATTTTGACCATTTTGTATCTTCACAAGAACATCAAAATAATAATTTAGATACATTATTTCGACTTAGAAAGTACACAGCGATTAATAGGTGTGCCTTAGGGTAAAATTATGTACAGAATAAACATGAAATATGACCTACGACAAGATGTAGCGGAAAAACAAAACAGGCTTTAATGGAAAGTGATTGTCTTTAATATATTAATGGTATAAATATATATGATGGTAAACTGGAATTACCACTTAGTGTTTACATGAGTCAGCCAACTAGTACAGTTTCAGTCCATAGACAGTATTTTTCCAGATTCAAATCTAATCAGCAGAGTCACAACCGGTCAAAATATTAAGAAAATGCTTGAATGAAAACTTGAGATATCAGGCCACTGACATGATTTGTGAGGTCATCGTGACCCTAACCTTGGACTTTTGGCCACCAAATTCTGATCAGGTCATCCTCAAGTCACAGTGAATGTTTTTGGCAGATGTAGTGAAGTTCCCTTTGGGTTGTCCTGAAATATTACATTCACAAGAACATGAGGTCGCTGTGACCTTGACCTTTGATCTTCAATTTCTAATCAGCTCATCCTTGAGTTCAACTGAACATTTGTTTCTTTCATATATCTTGGATGGACAACCCAAGGCAATGACGCTTCCAGCCACTTTAATAAACAGGGGAAAATAAGAGAACAACTTTTGCACACAACAAACCACAAGGATATACGACGTTATACCAATTTATTTTCAAAATGGTATGTTTTTCTATGTTTCGGCCAAAAACCTAGAAAATATGAATTAATATTCAGTCTGCTATGACACTATGAGAAGGCCTTTGAGGTGTGTATGCTTTAAAAACTGGTTAGGTACATATTCCTACGAAGATTTTGAAACTGATTGAAATTTTGCATTATAGTACAATCAGGTTGAGAAAAAGTGGCACTGCCTGTCAGTATAGATTAGTTGTCCAAAATGTATCTGTAATCGAGCATGCTGCCGACGGACGAGGGGGGCAAACAGCACAGATTGTCTGGGTTTTGGACGAGGCCTCCAGCACCACATTGTGATTCACTCTCTGGAGATAAAGACGGACTCTCCGGCTGTCTGTTTGTCTGGCATCTTCAATGTGATAGACAAATGAGTCATAACTGTGTCCCAGAGCTGACAGGCTGTTGAGACGAAAAAGGTGGAGATGTGGAACAAGAGGTCGGACAAGAAGGAAGGAGACACCTGTCTGCTCGATGGGTCATGCAGAAAATGAAGCGAAATGGTATTTTCGGAGCCAAATATAGGACATTTAATGCCAAAAATCACAATCATATTCCTCAGTATTTGTTTTTCAAATTACTCTCCATTATCTTATCTGTTTGAAGACAGGATACATTTTATTATTATTGTATCACATCATTAGATTAAATGACTCCTTCATTGTCCCTTCAGTCCTTTAAAATGTCTAATTACACTTCAAATTAAACAAGAGAAACATGCAATAAAGTTATATAATAATAAATAATATTTTTCCACTTTTCCTTTTTCTACGTCCTCCATCTGCTGGTATACTAAGACACACACACAACATAGTTGTTATTACTGATCAATTTCAAGTAGAATCTGTTGTTGCATGTGGTTATGGTCACTATATTCCTGGGTTTTATATATTTATATTCACTTTGTTTTGCCAGTACTAGTCAGCACTACTGGTTTATTTTGCTGGATGCTAATGACAAAGAACTGAAAAGAAAAAAAGAGCCGCAAAAACTTCTGCATTGATAAAAGGCTTACTTTGCCTGCATGCAAATCATTCTTATTGTGTACCAGTGGCTTTTTATTTCCATCTTGTTTGATTTAGATTAAGGACAGATGGCTGTTACAGGTAGTTTGAGCCATTACAATGCAAGCGGGGGCCTTTCTGTGCGGAGATTGCGTGTGGTTTTCTCTGTGTGTCTCTGGCTTCCTCCCACAGTCCAAACACATGCAGGTGAACCGGAGACTCTAACGTGACCATAGGTGTGAATGTGAGGATGGTTGTTTCTCTTTATGTGTCGGCCCTGTGATGGACTGGCGACCTGTCCAGGGCGAACCCCGCCTCTCTCCCAGTGTCATCTGGGATTTGCTCCAGCTCCGCGGCAACCCCTCAAAGGATAAGCAGTCAGTTGGGGCTAGGCAGTGTGTCTTCAATCTGTGGACCGAGTTGTCCATGTCTTCTTCTGTCCTCGGATAAACTACAGCAGTGGTTGGACACTGGGTCAAAATTGCTGCTCATTTAGAATATGTAATTATTTATATTTCAGCATATCAGACTGAGGCACAGACTTCCGGTTTGGCAGTTTGTCTTCTAAGTAAAAGTACAATGTTTGTTTTGCTGCTGCAAAGTTTAATATCCAGCTGAATTACTTTTATTTTGAAGAGTGTGTTGGTTGCTTAACAGACCTGTGAAATAGCCGACACGGGATGTGTGATAAAATAACAGCAGTTTGGTAAATCATTCAAATTGATATATAAACCACACACGTGAACAGCAATAAAGCAAATTCAGTTTCATGTTATGAAAAACATTGACAATAAAAATCTTTATTGCAGATAAACCACGTAGGATGAAGAAAAAGTTTTCTAACTTCACTCTGCACCATGTTTATAAAAAGTTCTGAACACATCGTCCAGGACACGAACAATAAAAAGTGTCAGTATATTGTAGAACTGGTTTTAAGGACTCAGTAATGACAAGGAATAATTCTGAAGTAGCTTCAGAGCATTGACACGGGACAAGAAAAGAACATCCCATTCCAAACAGGAAGGTTTAGAAAGAGATCTGCTCTTTAAAATAAAATACCTTCACTCAGTGATAAATACTCCTCATCTCCATGTATACTGTGTGTTTTATCAGAAGCTCCCTGATTAATAGTCCGACAGAACATGTGATTCAAATTTTTTCTTGCCTATAGGCCCATTTCCAACCTCCGGGCCTGTGGTACTACATACATCCAATCTGTTCCAGACTACATGTGTATAATGTACTACTACTGTATCTCCATTGTATCCTCATTTGATTTCATAACCATTGTTAGGGACGTTTACCTCGTTATGTCGGCGGCTTTTCTGCATGAGCGTGCATATGTGTGAATGTGATTATGTGCACTCATGTGTGTCTGCTGTTTCTAATCTCGGTGGATATGCGAGTGTGTGTGTGTTTCTCTCTTTGCCCCGGGGACAGCCGCAGCGAGGTGTCCCCCAAGGCCTCGATCTCACATCCACACATCCCCCTCCCTCCTTTCCAATTTCCCCCTGTCTAGCTATACCTCTCCGCCTCTGCCTCCTCCTCCTCCTTCCCCCCGCCGCCCCTCCTTTTGCCCTCTTTAGCCACGACACTTTGAATCAAGCAGAAATTAATGCAGTTGATGCATTCACTGTCTCATTGTCTCCTTCAGTCTGTGGATGGATATCGAGGTGACAACAGCATTGGGGGAAACCACTGATGTTAAGATCTTGTTGAGCCTGTGGGGGTGTTTTACGTACAGCATGTGTA
This sequence comes from Verasper variegatus, assembly GCA_026259375.1. Taxonomy (NCBI): domain Eukaryota; kingdom Metazoa; phylum Chordata; class Actinopteri; order Pleuronectiformes; family Pleuronectidae; genus Verasper; species Verasper variegatus. The sequence goes on from CM048038.1 coordinate 14,986,408, forward strand.
AATGCAAAGATGTGTTTTTGTGCAGACATGCACACAAGTGTGTGTACGTGTGTGTGAGTGTATATGTGAGGAAGTTGGCCTTTTATTACATGCTACTTTATATGCATGAGGTATTACTCATGTTGTGGGGATATCAATCTGTTTTCACAGACACATTATGGGGACTTGTCTTCCTCATGGGGACAAACACATGTCCCCCAGAATGTAAATCATTACATTTTAAGGAGAGGATGTATTCTTCATGTAAGTAAGATTAGGTTAAGATTAGATTATGGTTTGGTCAAGTTGGTTAAGGTTAGAGTGAGTCTGAACTCATTGAGACATGTGTGTGTACATTTGTTTGTGAATAAAAGTTTGTGTTTATGTGTGTGTAAAAACATTTTTATGTTCATGTGTGTATTTTGTGAATGTCTTCATTTTTGTGTTTACCCGCTATATGTCAGTGTGTGACTATGACTACATTTGGCCTTTCCATCACGTGTTTCTGTGTCTGTCTTCGTGTGCGTACACATGTGCATGTGTCACTTAGTAATCCGCCACCTGGAGAGAGCAGAAAGGGGTTATGGGTAATATGCGAACCGCTGTTTGATTGATGAGCCAATCAGAGTGGCACAAAGGATTTCATTAACAATAGACACCCTGCCACAAATCAGCAATCATCCACACACAGACACACATACACTCACTTATCAACACTTGTAAGTGTGCACACAACCCACAAACACACTTACAGTCACTTATCGACACTCGCAAGTGCGTCAGCCTACCCCACCCGCTCGTCCGCAGACACACACCCACATGAAGGTGGCGCGCATGTTTGTGACATCAGTAGCTCTGTGTTATCAGAAAGTCAGCAGTAATATTGTGGCCATTTCATCAGGGCCGACCGAGAGCGGCGAGAATGCACAAGGGTCACCGGTTTGCTTTTGGGGAAAACCCGTGCAGCTGAATCAAAACCAAGCATGTGCTCACTCTCTCCCTGCACATTTGGCCTGTTCCTCAATCACTGTGCTTTTGATGAAGACTGGGGCTACTTGACGATAGGGGAGAGAATAAAGAAAACTCAAGTCGGCAGAATTACTTTTTTTTTTTAAGTAAATTACTTTTCACGCCCCGTGAGCCCTTTGCTCCGTTTTGATCTCCTCGCTTTTTAAAGAAGGGGGACACAGCTGCTGAAAGACACACACAACAACACACAGAGCATGGTAATAGGCTATACTTTCTCATTAGGGTGACAGGGGTGTTATTTTTGTGTGTCTGTGTGTGTGTGTGTGTGTGTGTGTTGGGGTGTTTCGTTATTATTGATTGCAATAATAAGATATGTGGACGCACAGATTATTTGCATCCCTGAGCAGAGTTATTGTTATCAGGGGGGGATGATGTGATTATGATGGTCATATCCACACTGCCTCGGGCAAGACGCTGTCTGACTGCCTACACGTGTGTGTGTGTGTGTGTGCGCAGGGAGAGAGAGAGAGAGAGAGAGAGAGAGAGAGAGAGAGAGAGAGAGAGAGAGAGAGTGAGGAGGGCTGAGGGACACAGACAGAGAGTGTGTAACTGTGCACGCCCTGCCATCTCCATAGCATGTCTATGTCTAATTGGCTTGGGCTGATTCCACCCCTGGAATCCATTTTACATGGTTACCAAGGTGACAGCATCCGTTGTCTCCATCGTCGGATAGACAGAAACATGTCAGCTCGCACACGTGTGAGCGTGCACACAAACACACAAACACACACACACACTCAAACACACAGAGATAGGAACAGTGGCAAATGTGCAGCATCCCCAATCCCTGTTAATTAGCTCCATCTATTAGCAGCAAATCCACTAATTAAAGCCGAGCCAAGACACGACCCAAAGAAAGCTATCTACATGAGCCATATGGAGGGGTAAATGTGGAAGGGACCCAATAATGACAGCATGCATGCACACAGAGACACACATGTACTGTATGTATGAAGGAGGGAAGGTCAACAAACACCCTTGGCTGTTTTTATCTGCGAACCCTTCACAGAGCTGAAGAATATCACGGCTAAACTGCTTCTCAGAGGCGGCTGAATAGATGTCATACAGAGGTGTTTAGTGATGTAGCCTTGTCGTGGTGAAACGCCACAGCACACAATGAAAGCCAGAGCCAGGGTTGAGACGGGGTGAAAAAATAAATAAAAGGAAACAAATGGTGTGACTACAATTAAAGTTTTTAAAAAGCTTTTATTTTTCTGCACAAAGAGCAGAGACTCAAGGCCGCAAAGGCATGCTCGGTAAAAATGTTCCTCTCATTTATTTTTATCTGTGCTCTTTCAAAAAGAAAATAACCCCATGTAGTCACACGGAAAAGTAGCTTTTGGTGAAAAGGTGAACTCAGTGTGAAAAGGAAAGGTTGGGTTTCACATTTAAGTTGGGCTCTTTCTCTGCTTTTGTTTGCACTGGGGAGCGGAGAGGTTTCTGAGTTGGCTTTTAAGGCGCCACAACTGAAATCCCGATGTTGATAAATGGAGCGGGGGCCTGCTGTGAAGCTCCTCCGTCCACAGAAGCCGCCCTCACTCCTCATCCACCTTTAATGGAGACACAAGATGAATGAGAACAAAGGGGGGGGGGGGGGGGGTTAGCAGAAGGACGCCGCAGGAGTGATCAAAAATATTACAAGGGAGGTAGATGAGGACAGTTGATGGCCGCGTAGAAAGTGCATGTGATTGAAACGTGTTCATCTTGTATTATGGGACAAGTATGAAACAAAATGACAACAGGTTTATTTACAGTAATTTCACTTCATTTCAACGCGTCAAATTTGCCAGAATCTATTATTTCATAAGTCATATTTTCATCTCCCTGCTACACTCTCTCCTACAAAGGTATTATAAGTGCATTATAACCTCGCCGTGATTACCTCATAATTATCATAATCACATCATGACTTAATAAACGTAATGTGCTAAAAAATTATAAAGCTTGAATAGTTTATGGGGCAAACTGAATAATTAATGACATACCATTAACTTAGATGTAATTTTCTGACGCACCCTGCAAGTTTCTCCTTGCTTTTAATGGCCTTGCACTCGTATCACTTATGAACCATCCGCATTTGCCACAGCTCAGGAAATGTGTTAAAAAGAAAAAGCAGCTTCCCAAATAAAAATTTTAAAACTCAACGTTGGAATGAATGGCTTGTTAGGGACGTTTTTTTTTTTTACGCAGTGTCAGATGAGGAGGAGAGGGAAAATGGAAGGAAGGAGGGAAAAAGGGCTGGTGATGGGGAGTGTTGGTGAGGTGGGGTAGGGTGTGGGTGTGTGTGGGTGGAGGGCTGTTGCCACCCAGCAGTTTGCTCCATGAAAGCACATTCAGGTGTCAATCTCCTGCAGGAATTAGAAAGCTCAGCGGGATGCCACTTATTTTCTACCCTCAGCGCGCTCTCCCTTCTCTTTCTCCCTCTGTTAACTGAGTGATCAGCGCTGCATCAGTGTCGGCATTACGGCGTCACATTTCTCTCCCTCCAAAGCGAAATGGCTTTACAGGCCATTGCACTTACTACAAGTGTATTTGCGAATCGAACACTTTTGCACGGTATAATAAATACCTTTTCTTTCAACAGTTTGACTGATGTGACCCCTGCAGTCATTTTGTCTGAGGGGCGGCACAGAGGAACATACTGTGAAGATACAGATTATTTTCCCATCAAAGTTGCAGCATTGCTTGGTGGGATCATGAGCTCCCAAATCTTAATGATAAATACAACACAATTACTGTGGTTCAGGTGGTGGATAGGGTTGTTCACGGAGTGTACGTGGTTTGATTCCCCGGTGATGTATAGCGCTTTTCTAGTCTTGATGACCACTCAAAGCACTTTACTGTACATTCATACTGTGCATCTATTAGCAGCACCTTTTTGGTTCTATGAGGGGCAATTCGGGGTTCAGCATCTTGCCCAAGGACACTTCGGCATGCAGATGGGGAAGACTGGGGATCGAACTGTCGACCTTCTGGTTGGAGGACGAACGCTCTACCCCTCAGCAAATGTTGCCCCGTATTTTTATGTTTTATTTTATCTAGTTTTTCTTCTTTTCTCATCTGTGAAACGTTCTATTATTGTATTTCTGCTCTGTTGCCATGTGATCATCAAATTAAATTGTGTTTAATTGCTTATTTTCATTTCCATTTTAAACTGTTTCCTATTGTTTGCCTTCATATCGTATCCAACATTTGTGCTTTGAAATGTTGGATATAAATAAAGGTTATTACTATTATTACATTTTTGAATAAACCTTCTTGAACATGATTTTTCCCAGGAAACTACAAATGTCAAAAGACTCTATTCAAACTGCTCAGCCTCAGTTTAACTTGATTTATAAAATCTTTTCTATTAATATCACAAGTATAATCAGCTCAATAACATCACAGCAGTAAGTATTTTTCCCATTCTTATAAATTATGCATTGCCACAGGCTGCTATTATATAATATATAAGTATCATGTATCAGCCAGAAGGCAGAGCATGGCGTGTTGATGATGTAAGATTGTCATATTGTCTCCCTCTCTGTGTTAACCGACTAATCAGCGTGGTATTTTTAATGTTGGGGGCGAGTGTCAGAGCAGCAAGCCCGATCGCAGTTCCAGTCCTCCAACAGATCAAGTCATGGCCTTCTGGGTGACAACAGAGCGATGCTGAATTCAAATCATCCCCTTCCACCCTCGCCCTCCTCCTCCTTCATCCACCAGCCGGCCAAAAGATCCATCACTGTAGGACACCAAAGCATTTTTCTCAGCCCATTTTCCTTCCCTGTGTACAGCCACTTTAGTTGTCTGCTGGAGCAGGAGGGATATATATATATATATATATATAAAAAACATTCTGGAAGATTATAGGGAAGGAGTGCAGATGGAAACCTTGACGCCCTCCACCTCTCTGCCTCCGTGTGCCTTCTCTCCAACAAGTCAAGCCTGATGAATGTTGAGAATCTTTCAGGGACTCTACTTAAATTGTTTACCATGCAGACTTGCACTCACCACTCTGTCTAATGGGCTGTGTATAGGTGGCACTTATATGGCTCACAACATTCAGCACTATTGAACATTACCCTGTCTTTCATATGGGGGGTCGGCCTCCGAGCAGTCAGCCCGCTGCAAAGGGGGCTACAGGTATGAGCCACTGTCTGTGTCCTTCTCCACACTGAGCCATTTCAATTCTTTACACTCCATTGCTTTTGCCCTCCCCTCTCCTTTCAGCAGACACCGCGGCACTCAGTCTCTCTCCCCTCAAATCACCGTCTCCATCTATGAGGGGGGTAAAAATCAATACAACACCAAACAATGGCTTATAGGCCTAAGGGTGCACTGTGCAGAAAGGTCACTGCTATACATTATGTATGGTGGCCAAGTAATGGTCAGTGTGCTCGCAGACAAATGGACTGTAAGCATCTCCCCCGTGTGATGATTGCACAGGGGAGATGCTCACACACACATATACACACACAGGATGATACAAAGTCACACAGGCACGTACACCTATGGGCACAAATGGATGCAAACGAGTACATGCATATAAACATGCACACACACACACACACACACACACACACACACACACACACACACACACACACACACACACACACACACACACACACACACACACACACACACACACACACACACACACACACACAGGTGCGTATTAACACACACACTGTTACATTCATACAGCAGAAAGTGACACTAAAAAGGGTCCACTTACATTCACAGGAATGCAAACACCCCAAACACTTATCACACACAAGTACAAGTGGGCATACAAATACATTCTACATTTTATTCATCACTCTGGTGCTTGGAGCTGGTCCACAGCGCGGCACCAATGCTACACAGTATACTGCATCCTTCATATCACTCATGAAGATGTACAGCTCTGTAAAGTTTTCAACATGAACCCTTTTTACTCCAGTTCCTATGCCTTTTTATACCATGCTTGGAATTGCCTTTCACTTTGACCTCTTGTCCTTCTCAATGTGCATCTCCATTATGCTTTGACATTGCTATTTTTCTATAAGGGAACGAGGCTGATGTCATTATATACTTTTTTTACTGTCAATAAATCCTACGGAAAGACCAAAACTCATGATGATGTTTATCATTTGTCGAGAGTGTCTCACATCACTGCTCTTTTTGTGAGACTGAAGCACCAACACCGGAGTCTTGTCGTCACGGTGAGGTTACCCGGCCTCCAAGTTGATTGACTGACTACATTTACATGGACACCAAAATTCTAATATTAATCAAATTCATAAGTCAGAATGGGACATTGCCATGTTGACAGCATTTTCTGATTAATGTGACATAACGTGATAGAGGTCTTACTCGAAATAAGCAATAATCAAACTGACATGTTGAGTATTCCGATCACATTATGTCGACATGTATATGTCAGCATGACAATGTCCATTTGGAGTTTGATGGATGGAAAAATAAAAAGGAGTTGTAGCTCTCCAATAAAACATAATGCTTCACTTATGTTCTCATTCAATTTTGGTGCGGATCTGTATTAGGGGCAGAGTCATGATTTTCTTGAACATTGCGTTATGATTATGAAAAAATCAGGCACATTCCGGGCACTGATATCTTTGAGTGTGTGAAATTTGTTGCAGCTTGATTGGATTTGAGGAAACTGTTGGGCCTTGGCGGAGGTTGTGCTTTATCAACTGAGTTGAGTTTAGTTGATAATGTAACACCTGATGGTGCACAATGGCTGCACAATTTAAAATTTCTCTGCCAGTTTCAAGATAAATGGATCCAGGCTTGATTATGCAGCGACTTATTGACCCAAAACACTAGCAAAGGACTTAATCAGGTAGAAGAGATGTAATGTATTTTGACTGACTACATCAATCTCTGGCCTTTAACCCAGTAGAGCAGCTTTTTACAAACTGAAGAAGACACTAAAGGGAGAAACCCCTCAAAAGCGGCTACGGTTAAAAGGCTGGAGAAGCATCAGAAATGAAGAATGGTACAGTGTGGGGATGTCAGTGGGTCACACTCCTCGGTTATTGTGAGAAAGGGTAATACAACCAAAAATGTAATGTTATCGTCTATTAGGCAATCTCTTCTGTAACTTTGCTCTGTTACAAACGGTGCAGTCTGATACATAAAGGTGTTATAAGGTGTTTAACATATCATCAGGTTGGGGTTAAACGATCAGAGCTGTGATTGGCTGCTGTATGTTCGGACTGGTTCATGTTTGAGGGGGATTGATGTATTTTTCTTGTTTTTCACGGGGGGTTTGTCATCAATAAGAAAAGTATAGAACAATTCCAAAATGATCTAATGTGCTTGATTCAGATTCTTTAATGTCATTCACACTGCATCATTCATATCAATAGATGTTCTCATTTAGTCTTGTCAGCCACAGAGATATAAAAGACTCCTCCCTTATCCATCAGTCAACACACATTTACATTCCAGATGAATGTACTAATCCCACCAATCGAAACTACACCCTGTCAGGGATCCAACCTATGGCAGCAGCCGCAATGGTGACCACGGTAACAAGACCAGAAAACTGCTGCCACCAAAAGGAAAAGGGAGGAGGAAAGAAAAGAGTGAGGAATGACTAAATCAATGATCGCCTGGTGGGGGGCAGAGGAGATGCATCAGTATGATGTGGTAATTGCCTGGACATGCTAGTGGGGGCAGAGAGCACATTATTTATAGAGGAGATGGGAACAACATGACAGGAAACACTATGTATGCAAGTGTGTGTGCGTGCCTATACTCCAACAGGAGAGAGTTTGACCTTCATGTAGGAGTGCTGGAGTTGACACAAGCACGTCTGCACTGGGACAAGAGCTCAGGTTTAACAGGCATATTGAAAAGGTCAGAGCTGTCACTCACCCAAAAGCACACATACACACACACAACCAAAGTCCATATACACTTTTCCACATACACACACATTTACTTTTACTCACTTGCACTTGGAGAGGCAGTGAGCACATGCCAAAACGGTGAACCATGTCAGATTAGTCTGTAACTCTGTACACACACACACCCACACACACAAGCACAAAACAACACACATACAATTTGGGCAGCTGCCAAAAATCCCTGGAGCTGGCAGTTTTTGCCTGGTCTTATTTTTTACCCTGCTTCCACACACACACACACACACACACACACACACACAAACACCGACAGGGTCACTGGTGTATAAAGTTGTTTTGGTCTGTTTATGGATCGCGATTGGCTGCTGTGTTGCTAGCCCCCCAAAAAAAATTTCCACTGTTGTAATGGCTGTACCTCACCCTCTGTGGCCAACCCAGCCCGCTAATCTGCTTCCTGATTGGCTGATTAGGTTCCTCACTCTTTTCTCTCTGTGCCGATACAATTTCAACGACATCTCTCCCATTCATGCACACACCAGCTGGCGCAGTGTTGACACATGCTGGCACAATCAAAAACACACACATGCACAGATTCTTGACTGGCACACACACAATAAAAACAAAGAGGTAGAGGAGCAGTGGCTCTAAATATACACCAGTCTGCCACAGCATAAATCCAGTTACCTGGTTTCATGTGGTGGTTGATCGGTGTATAGCACAAATGATAAACCATTATTCATCACATTGTATTACTCTTAGGACAACATTAAGCTCAAGCACCATTGTGGCAGCACAGCCATGTGCTTGTAGACTTTAACGCCTACCTATAGTGGACTTTTCAGTTTAGTCCGAACCAAAAGAACAGGTGTGAAAGGCGCCTTTGACCACGGCCTGGACCAAAGACCAACATTTTATCAGACTGAAAGAGGGGGTCTTGTTCCGGGTCAAACTGGTTCAGTTCATTTGCAGGGTGAAAACAGTTAGTTCAGGATAGTTCAGACTCTCGGACCATTTTCAGGGAGCTGAGACAGCAGTAAACAATAGAAGAAGTAATACTTTAAGACTTCTCCTCTGACGATATAAGGACATTCCTTTGGCTGGTGGTAATATTACAGTGGCAATGGAATAACAAAAGTGAACTACTTCATTCATTATCTCCATTTAAATAGGAAGACAGGTTTTTTATGAGCACAAAAAAGTTAGCCTGAATATACAGTGACAGACACAAATTTACGACCCAATCAATGACAAGTATAGGTAGACACAGCCCATGCAGGTGATGATGATGATGGGACTTACACAAGTCAACCAAAAGTGTTCAGTGAGTGGTTTGTGAAACCAAAACTAACCAGCTCAAATGTAAACAATGTAACAGAGACATGAAGCTTGGCTCATATTCTCAGGCGTGATTTTGCCCATAGTCTTGTTCCACAGCGACTTGTATTATTACATGTTTAAGAGGAGTTGCTTGAGTCTTATAGGGACTTCTGCTGATTTCCACGTTTGCAGAATATAGAGGATATATCATTTATAATGTATCTTCTTATGTTTCCAAAAACAAGCTGTTCTCCGTGAAAAACAGTCGACAGATGGTGATTAAAAGAAAACAAATCCCTCACTTGAAAATAGTCAAAAATCCAATTAGATACTTATATTTGGCGCTTCATATTTCCGAGGCTTTGTCTGTTGCATATGTTAACTTATAAAATAATATTTTTTAAGATATTTGTCTGAATTTTTGATAAATTACTTTGCTCTGCTCTGTTATTCTATTTGATTAATATCAGCAGGAGGAAAGAATTACCCTTTTTTGTGCACATTAAAATAGTCCTTTACTGATATCCACATATGATATACATCATCTCTGCACTGTTTGTTGCCATAAACTTGCTGTTATCCTTAAAAAGCATTTGACAAATGGGGACATGCCATAAAGAAATCAATAAAACATCTGCGATAACACTTTTGGACTGATGTGGATAAAAACAAATGTCCTATTTTAGCTGTTAAATTGCACAACATTCATTGGGGCGTTTGTTTTGTCAGCTACGTGCGTGTGTTGAATTGCTTTTCCTTGTGTGCATGAATAACGACTCTTCCCCATGATTTGCTTTGGCAACATGAGAGGATTTAACGTGCTTACGAAGCCATCGTGCCTGCGAGTCAGAGCGACAAATAAAGGTGCAAGCCCACACATGCTCCTCAGAACACAGCGCCAAACTTCCAAACACCTTCCCCGGTAATAATCTGTTGAAGGTGATAATTTATTCGCTGTCTTCAAAACTGTCCCCCCACCCCTTTTTTAGCTGCCTGCACTCCAGCTGGCATAAAATCCACCCGTGGTGCATGTCAGATGGGCGGGGCGTTACAGTTCTTTCGGAGCAAGATTCAGTGCCGCAGACGAGGTGTAATTGTCTTGTATTTGCTGCCTGACACTGTGGGTGTTTTCGAATGCTGAGTGCCTCCAACCCCGCCAGCTGTCGACATGTAGCCGAACTGGATATTTCCACTGGATACCGGCAAAAAAACCTGGAACCGGGCCAGGCAGTGTCTTAGACAAACAGACAGATAGACAGAAAGACAGGCGGCAGGAGTGGGAATAAAATATTCATCAGGTGATACCTCCAGTAACACTCTATTATTTATCAAGTCTGAATCAGCTCTGTCATCATCCACACTCTAACAGGCTGAGCCTCGAGCACAGCCATAAGGAAAGTTTTTGCAATATATAGATGGATTTCCCAAATGAATCGCTGGAGCCAATGCAGTCTGGTCCAAATACAGCTAATGAGAGGCCGGGCTTCATCTGCTGCGAGGGGATTACACAGCTTCCAGTGGACAAATTCCATATCTCTGTTGTTGATCTTTTTCAGTTTATGCTTTTCGCCCCCTGTGCTCAGGTGAACAGCGTTGTTCTGCCTGTGTCATTTGTTTCTATTCCTGTGAATGGCATTAATCAAATCATATGTTTCTCTAATGTGTTCCAACCGCTCCATGTGTTCAATCTGGCCATTAACACATGAAACCTCCTGTCCAAATAGTTAATACGGGCAGCTTTAAATAGCCATGGGATGGATTAATGATGGAGGTAATCATTTATGGTATGCTTTATTAATCTGCGCTCCTGTTATTAGGACAGTTATTTAGGCTGTCAGTCATTATGGGGTGATGGTGGAGGTGGCTGGTGCAGGTCGGGTGGGGCAGTCTAATTTAGACTGGAGGGATCTTTACTATTGATCTGATGTAATGTCTAATCCTCAGTGCTTTCACCTCGGAACACTCTCTCATCATTTCTATTGCTAACTGCTGACAGCTGAGGTGACATGCTGACATTATATAGACCTGTACAGTATAGATATGTATGTACGAAGGAATCATCAGTTGCTTTAAATTACTTCTGTAGAAGAACATTTAATGTGGGATCAGATCAGGCAACGGTGCAGTTTGCTCGACGTGGGCAGTGCTACTTGGCCTGGGAAGGTATTTGTATGTCATCTCTGAGACAAAGAGTCCTGATAATATCATGGGTGTCCTCCAAACTACAAATTTATACAGAAAAGCCGGGTTTACAAATTGTGAGATCCTATCGGGTTAATGTTAAGAAACAAGAGTGTTGTCTTGTGTGTGCCAAATACACTGTGGTTCAGGTTCTGGAACGATCATCATTACAGAAAATATACAATGGTTGATGTAAGATACCTATTACATTTTGCTAGGAAAGATGTTTTTTTACGATATAACCTTATTTCCAAATCTGTGACTGCATGAACATTATTTTTCAGTTTGCTACACACTGATACTTAGTGTTGGAACTCAGTGGTTTTTTTTTGCTTAACCCTTATAAACTTTTAATAAAATTGTATTTGTACAGTGCCACATCACAACATACATTGTCTCAAGGCGCTTAACCAAAACAAGTGTGTGTCCAATAGTGAGGGTTGGTGAATTCGTAGGCTGGACTGGTACCGGCTGGGTGGGGCTGAGAGACGAGCGCGATCCCGTATGACTCATACGGGGGAGGAAGTACAAAACAAGTGAAATAGCCCAGAAAAGATTCTTTCAATCTGGTTTCTTACTTGTTCAGGCAGTTCCTTACTACGTGGCATCACATTGTATGAGTCAGACCCCAGGCTGAACTTAAGGATGCTGTGGTGTTCACGGCCTTCATTTAAAATCATAGGTATGGTCACATCAGCTGCAGAGGTCACAGGTCAACCGGGTATTTTATATATAAAAGCTCAAGCATCCTACACTTCAACTGACATACAATCCTCTTAATGTAAGATGGTACTGATTTTGAATAATTTACCATTTTAGTGATACTGCACCGGAGTATCAGTTTTGTTGTACACTGGAAATGCCCCTGGGTTCAGCTGATGGTTCAGCATCTGAAATATTGTAGTGTTTGATAGGAAGTGCTGGCTTGTGATGTAGAAACGCTCTTGATCATTTTTTGACATTTATTTGGATTATAACCCCATAAAAGAACAGCTGACCCAAGAACACAGGATATGGACTTGGACAATCTAATTACACACTATGCTCTGCAAGGATTTGATGGGCTTGCCAAGTTTTACGCACATTTATATCAGTAGCATTGCACGTGTTCTTAAACTGATTAACCCTGCTTCTCCAAACCACAAGATTAATCACCTCTTTTTCGGAGAAGGAGGAGGGGACCTGACCGGGAATCGGGCTGCAATGAAAACCTCAGGAACAGGATAGCACTTGCATCAGACTTTTTATTGCTGCACCAGATGCCCCCAACATCCTGCTGAAGATGGGTATCTGGCCAAAAAGAAAATTCTGCCCTGGGTTGTTTTACTGTCTTGTCTTTGATTACCAGCACTCAGCAGAGGACACAGAGGAGTCTCAGGGCGTTTTGCTGATGGCATTAAGTCCAGCTCTAGGAAAAGGGGATGGGACAGAGAAAGCGGTGGTAGACCTAAACTGAATAAACATAATCCATAATTAATAAAGTAAACAAGGCACTGCTACACGGTGCCACTGAGATGAGCTTTCAGGCCAGTCAAGTGTTCACTGTACGGGCTGCTGTATGCCCATAGACTATGTATGCAGTTATGCTTCAATGCTCACGAAGCTAATGAGGCCTTGGGAGATCGTGCACATCTAAAAACGTTTCTGTTTGCTTGCTTCTGTGTCTATTTATCTGTGCATGAAGCCATGCATCATATAGATACTGTACATGCAGGACATTTCACAAGGCGAAGCGATGTGCGCCAATTCAACACACTCGCTTACCCCGTTTGTGTTTTCCCTGTTTTCTCCCATTACCATCTTTCCCGCTTCCCATCACCAGTGTCAGTGAAGCATGGGTAGTTATTAGAACATTCCTGTCTTCAATGGAAATAAAAAGGAAGACGCAAACACGTCTTGCTTAAAAAACAGGCCCCTCTCTTATTATTGCACCCGGCATCGCTGCTAATGCGCATGCAAAACAAATGATGAAAAGCCTCTTTTCAGTGCAACACACTTGCAAGATTTCACATGTATGCGTAAAAGAGGAAAGGCTGTCTGATGGAGAAGTACATTAATGCAAGCGGAGCCACATGCAAACACACAAACAGCGAGTCCGAGTGTCATAACTATTCCACATCGTGAGAGAGCCCCTGACTGCACTTCAAAGCTCTCTGGCTGACAGTGGCTAATGATGAACACTCAGATGAAGAGCAAAGAGACAGCGATCTAGACTCCACATTAAAAAGGCCTCTTCCCGTGTTTTACACCGAGATAAAAGACAAGAACTCGTGCCTGACTGCGGCTAATGTGCGTTTAAGCACTCATACATACATAGCCTACATAAATGCGTACACAGGCAGACACACTTATCATGCAAATGTAAAATAATTACAGCCTTGTCTGAGGGAGGAAAGCTGGGTTGCCTTTTGAAGATAGCAATCCTCAAAAGATTCATTGATGTTATGCTGGGTAATGGAGGAGAGATGCCAGGAGACACAGAACTGGTGTCTCCTGTTCTCTCCAGGCCCAAATCAACCCATCCTGCATGGTTCGTGACTGATGGTCTGTATTACATAGGTGTTGCAGATGGGTAGGACTTTGGGCAGGTGTACAATGAGACACCCGTCAGTCCCTAGAAGCTGTGGGGTCAGGGTGCAAGTGCTCTCTGAGTCGAAAAACTGTATTTACCATCCAAATTAAAACACACAAACAACAGAAAATCTACTATTTCACGTCTTGATATACATTTTAGACTGAATGAGCAACAATCATAATTAAAACTAATACAACACAAATAGTTAATTGTTACATTTACAAACATGAAACTCTGGAAATTAACTCTATTGCAGATATGTTTGACTTCCCCTTATTCTAACCGAGTCTGCCAACGTCAAACCAGCAACACTTCATGCTTCCATGGGACCGTGAGTACAAAGCTGAATGAGAAAATTGGTTTTCAGGACCTTTAACTTTGCTGCCACACAGCCTCTGACCAGTATTCTATTTTTCCACCCACGGCAGAAACGTTTTTCAAAGGTTGCATTTTTGGGAGTCAAAAGAACAGGTTCGTATTAACAAAGGAACAAATAGTAGAGAAAAACTGGAATGATATTCAGTAGAGCACATACCTCCGACAAGGTCAAACAGTCCTGCACATCAATGGGCAGCTTTTGTTTTCACTGGACAGAGCCAGACTGGCTTCTCCTCTCTGCTTTCACTCATTATGCTAAGCTAAGCTAACCATATCCGAAACTGAAACATTATCTGTAGCATATCATGAATGGTATCAATCTACTCATCTGACTGTAAGCAGTCAGTGTTATTGTAATTTCCGGCTGCTAGGGGGTCTCTCAATCCAGACAAAAGATTTAGTTAGATATCGTGGTTAAGCAGTTTAGGATCATGGGAGTTGTTGTCTTTACCACTTTACGACTCAGGCGCATATCCCATTCACAGATGAGGTAATGTATTAAAGTTGTTTTCATTACAGCAGCACACGACAATGAATAATCATGATCCATTACGAGTAAACCAATAAAAGCAGTGGAAGGAGACGTAATGCCGTTAAGTTGTTTGGCAGAGAAGTTATAACTGAGACAGGCAAAGCCACGTGTGAAGTGGATGTGACGCAATTAAAAGCCAAACAAAATGAAATGTTCCATATTAATAAGATTTGAACATTGTTGGAAACATTTTAAATACAATAAGTACAGAAGTACTTATAGATATATAAATACATACAGTATATAATAAAGGTCTGAATTGTCAGAATTGTTATATATTATATCTCTAACTTTCTAATGCTACAAAGATAAAATAATATGTATAATGCCTCAGAAGAACTCAAAATTAAACAAAGTATAAAATCTACATGATTTGGCTAAGAAATAATTACACAACATAATAATAACCATGATAATATCAGCGTAAACACTGATAAAAAGAAGCAGTTTTAGGTACAATGTGGACGTACGCTGAGGGTGAAGGCAGCCACTGCCAGCTCACTGCCAACCTTGGTGTGTTTTCATGGAGAACACTAAGGAGATAGGAAGGGGCCGGGGACATACACACACATGTGCATACAATTGACCAGGCAGGAATTTAAACTCAAACACAGGCGCCGACACAGACACACAAACACACACATAGATGAGAAGCAACTCCTGCACAAGCAAGCACACAAGCTGATTGGCCACCCCATTAGTAATTTATTAAGCTTGTCCTTGTAAATTTTATCAGGTATCCAGCAGGGGAATAGAATTATTGATTCACTCTGCATTCATCAGGCCCAGAAAACAGGGAGAGAGCAGAGGAGTCCGAGAGAGGCAGGAGGGGAGAGAGAGAGGGAGAGAGTACATTTATCAGGGCGGACAGCATCAGGTTCCAAGCGGCTTTGCAAGAGATCAGGCTGGAGTGTGTTGTGATTCCCCCTGGGTCATCACTATATCCTGCTTCATTCACAATGCCGCCTCGCCTCAGCTCATCAATGTGCGCCTCTCGATCAATGATTCCTATAAAACACCATCCAGGCTTTGGCTCCCACCTTCTCACGGCCAAAAGAACACAACAACAACAGGGGGGGGAAAAGAAAGAGAAATCTGAGATGCTGTCAAACTTCATCTTAACACAGAGGAGGCACGGATAAGCTGCAGGGCAAACAAGTACACGCAGGGTCACAGATATAATGGAAGTAAAATGTAAAAAAAATCTATTTGAAAAAACGGCAACTGGCAGACCAACTATGTATGAGGCTGTGACCTCATTACTACACTACCTCTGGCCTATGAGTTCCCAGTTGTTTTTCTTCACCAGGTATTGGCAAGTATCGACTGACCAGGGAAGTATGTTGTTATAGTATTAGCATTAGTCTCTGTGGCTCATCTACTCTGGCCATCTTCTCTCTAACACTCCTCTCTGTTTGTGATCACAAGCCATCCAGGGGGAAAAAACCTATCACTGCCTTCTTACAGCAGGAGAAACAACAGGAAATAAGTAGGAGGCGGAGGGGGAAAGGGGAAAGTGGAGAAAAGAGAAGGAGAAGAGTTGTAATGGTTGTTCTTGTTGGCAACAGCGGCGATAATTGTGGAGTGTTTCTGGAGTGGAGTGTGCCCGAGAATATATATATTCACCTTTATGGGCGAATGGATGATTTTCCGCGTGTGTGGGCACGTAAGTTAAATTGAAGTGACAGCGAGGAGGCTCGACTGTAAATACTGGTTTCTGAAATGCAATCCTTTGTAAACACAAAACCTCCCCAGTTCTTTTCCGCTCTGGATGCTTGGAAGCAATCTTTTTCGGGGTGGGAATCAAGAGAAACTCTGCTCTGAGATCCATTTGCCTTTAGGCATCGCCTTGACGAGCATTGTTCCGCGATTCTCCAGCATGGATCACCAGGGGGCCAGGAAGCTGCCAGCAGCGTGATTGGTGGAGGAACCTCATGTCTGGGATTTGGGAATGCCGATGCCTAATCCTCTACATGGCTCCCTCTGTCTCTGGTCTTCTCAGGTTGGAACATGTAGGTGGAGTGCTGTAAAATATGCATACACACACATACGCTAAGACATATGAACTGGAGCGATAAGGCCTGTGGATGCATTACTGTATGGATTTCAACCATTTAGCCTCAGGCATTTGGCCACTACTGTATGTAAGCTCTTCAAATATTTCTTCATTCAATTTCATTCTTCCATTGAAGTGTGGTTTCCTGCAATTTCTTCCTTTCAAAAGTCCATTTCAAAAGGCTTGAATTCCTGAAATACTGAGAAATTCCTGAAATTCTAATATTTAGTTCTCTTTTTCCTGGTCGGGTCTGTGCGAGTGAATAACCCTCTCAACATCGCATATTTTCACAGATCACAATGTTGGAATTTGTGTGCGGTCAGAATCGTTGCAAATATTGTGTTTTATACACATCTTACAGTTTCATTGAAATGTTCCCTCTGCAATTTTGACTTTGCTCCACAGTCTCCTTTTGTCTTTGTTAAACATGACATATAGAAAAAGATAAAGATGTGAATGGAGAGTAGCAGGTTGTGGCGGTAGGCTGGAGGTGGACGTTGAGGCTGATTTAGAGGGATGAAAGGAGGAGAGAGGAGGGGAAAGGAGAAGAGAGGAGGGGAGGAGGAAAGGCAACAATCTGTGCTGGTTAACTTCTCCCAGTTGACCCTGCAGAAGAGGCCATAGCTCCCTCCATCTGCTTGAATCTCTCAAACACACACACACACACACACACACACACACACACACACACACACACACACACACACACACACACACACACACACACACACACACACACACACACACACAAATACACCCACGTGTATGAACACACCTTCCCAAATGGCAGCAAAAGGATTAATGATATTCCAGCACTTACACACAATCAGCCAGAATCCATCACTCCAGTTTCTGCAGGAGCCCGGGCATGCCAGTGTGTGTGTGTGTGTGTGTGTCTCACTTTGAAGACTGGCTGCAAGTGTCTATGTATTATGTGGGTGTGTGTCACGTCTGGGGCACCATATGTTCCCCACAAATTTGTTTTCACCCCTAAAAAATCCTAACCATACGCATATTAACCAGCTTTAATTAAGACCCTCTCTTCCCACATGCATACTGTCCACAGATGCACACACACACACACACACACATTCACAGATTCACACACTTCCTGGAAGAGGTAGTGTGATTTCCTAGTATCTCATTGCTGGTGAGAACACAGATTAATTGACATTGACTATTCGCGTACTGTATAGCGAGTGTTGGCTGGGCCGTGGGCAGATGGTGTTTGCGAGGCCCAATTTAAAACCAGCAGTCAAAAGAGAAAAAAAAACAAACGCTGCCTCAGTTTTGTTCCCAAGTGCTTCAACTACAGGTTGAGATGGAAACGGTATCTGGGAGCCTGTGCATTCCATCAAAGCTGAGCAGGGTTTGGTAATCCAGGTGGTCAGGGGCAGTGAGGAGTGCTGTTCATTTTACATCCGTGAAGTTGCAGTTAAAACTTATTATATGATACATTGAGTCCCGGATTTAAAAGAATATCAAGAGCAGGCCATGAGATTGAAGGGACCAGGCCTGAGTTCACAAATTCACCTGAAATGACTCAGAGTCATTATTGTAATAATTGTGAACATTCCCAGTGTGGTAACTTAAGGTCTTTCCATTCTCATCAACCAATCAAAGTGCTCAACAGTACAAGTCGCATACACCCATTCACGCGCACATTCATATACTGCTCCTGTAACAAGAGTTTCTTGCACAAGGACAATTTCAAATGCAGACTGGAGGAGCCAGAGATCAAACTACTGGTTAGTGGACGACTTCGTGGACCACAGCTGCTGCTTTGAGTTGGTTGTTTAAACAATGTAACCTTTCAAAGTAAACTTCAATTTTACATATTGTATTTGAAATGCTGGTCTCTGTGCTAATCTGTACAGAGGAAGAAGCCAACTGTCCGGGCCACACGTGCGAGCTTGAGTGCCGCCTGTGCGTTGTGGAACGTCTTGCTTTTCATTTTGGCGTCCATGTTATCGGGTTAGAGCAGCCACACGGCCTGTGAGAGCCAAACATCTCAGGTCTCCTGCCTGTGAGACGTGCTGTTCATCTAGAGAGTCGGGGTCTTGTCTATTTGCTTTGTGTTCCACCTGCACGTGTGGGGTACACAGCAAAACAGAAAGTCAAAATTATATTTCTCCACAGTTTCTATGTCTCTCTGTTGAATATGTCACAAACACAATTATTTGTGACTCTTCCTGTACCTGTTTCAAAATAAAAGCACTCCACTGATAACAGAATTCATTAATTATTATTACTGCAGGACCGGAGGATGTACTGCTTCATACGGTAGAGTACTGACACATTGTTGGGTTTTATTCCAGGACATACAGTAGTCATACCAGAAACCTCACGTAACAGCTCCAACAGACGAGACGCAGTAGATCAGCGATGCGGCTGTCACACGCTGCACATGCACCTAGTGCGGCCTAGCTGCTACAGTTCTGACAAACCGTAAGTAAGCTGCGTGTTTACTGCGGCGAAACGAAATCTGTATTGCGGCAAGCATCACTAGCTTGTTTATTAGTATAACATTTTTTTTCCATGATGATCATTCTATGAAAGCTGCTTGAAACATTTACAGCTGCTTATTTTCCAAGTTGTTATATCAGACTATAGCTAATAATGTTCATTTATTTTAATTGAACGGGATAATGTATATTTCAGTTATATTTAATTTAAGTTATTCATTAATGTTAAGAGAAATTTCCATTCAAGAATTGCACAGTTGAAATTATATTTAAAGTGTGATTAAATGGCCTTAAGCACATTTCTTATCAGGCTATCTTTGAATAAGTAGGTAACAAGTGGTTGTCACTTCAGATGACTGAGCAGCTTGTTTGGTGGAGCAGCATTGAGTTTGTCATATGCAGTGACCTACAGCTCATATGTTAATTTACGGTGAGACTCAGAGACGTATATGTGATATATATAGAATTTAATTTGACTTAGAAAGAAATCGAGAATCCCACTTGCACAGATGTGTGTTGTTTTAGTGAGGACCGCAATTCCCGAAGCTCTACATGGTGTTTTCTGTGATAAGTGTTTTGTTTCTCCAAGGTATTTTCTCTTTTTTTCTAATTCTCATTTTTCTTAATTTTAAATAAATGATAACACACAAGTGCACAAGCCTTGCCTGGAGTACAGTAGCTTCAGTGTTGCAGAATGATAACACAAATGCTAATCACAACATCTTAATGGCTGTTTAAAGGGGTAACCCTCAATCCCACGTCTTCTTGTTACCACTGTTAGATTTTTCATCATATAAGAGATAGTTGATGTGGCCCCTCTCCTCCTCTCCTCCTGGCTCCAGGGTCAGAGGTAGCTTGAGAATATGGCAGAGTGCATTGTGAGAGAGGACACCGAGTACGCCCAGCGCAGGTCGCCACTCAATCACAGAGCTAACACACAGGTGACAAACACATTCATTCTCACACTGACAGGCAATATAGAGCTTCCACTTCGCCTCGCTGACGTATGCTCGGACTGTGGGAGAACACAGGAGGCACCCAGAGACATGGAGAGGAGGACAAACCTCCACACGGGAGGCCAGGGACTCAAACCAGGATCAGGCCTGAGATGTCAACCTGGGATCTAGTTCCAAGGTGGAAGTCCTAAACACTGTGCCACCCCTTTAATTTCATCTTAAGTTGGAGACCAGAAGATCAATACTTTGTTTTCTTTGCCATTGTGCATCTTTCCTGTGGTGCTTTCTGCATGGTTGCCTCATTCTGGTTGTTGTCCAGGTTACTCACAGTGTGCATGTGTAATTCTTCCACCCTTGACTCGTCTTATTTACGTTATCTTCTGCTTTGATGCCTCCAATTACTACTCACATGTAATATTTCATCTGACTGTGACACTGCTGGACGTGCAGGGGATGGAAATAACATTTCTTCTACCTTCAGGGTAAAAACAGCCACTGAGAAGAGCTTTGATAGTCTTCATTAATGCTTAAGAGCTTATGAAGTGTTTTGATTCAGAGCTGAGTGTCTCGGTTTAATGAATGGAAATGTACATTGTATACGTACAGTTGTAAAGGGCAAACTGCAGTAATGAGAGCGGGGTGAGGAGAGGGTAGGAGTTTTTAATGGTAGTGTTTCTACCAGCCGTGAATATAGCTGTGGCACCTCCAAGTCACACATCTCCGTCTCTGATGGGGAGGCTGTCGCCATGGTAACATAGCTTTTTGGCTTTTGCAGGGTGATAACAAGGTGGAGATGTGCATAAATGGCGGGGGGGGGGGGGAGGAGAGATGGGGATGGGTGTGTATAAAGGGAGGGATAAGAAAAATACTCAAAATGCTGCACCCAAAGTATTTTAAACCCCAGACAGCCTCTGCCTCGGACAAAAGGAGGAAACGCATGAAGGGATCACACACACACATAGACAAGCACACACATACACACACTTTCTAATCGTACACTACACATTGATGTCCTCACAGCCAATACATTTAGTCTCTAATGCTTTTAACCACACCGTAACTGGATTGTGTTTTTGTCAATATTAATAATATTATTTATTTTTGCTTGCTACAGGAATTTTACACACCTCCACCGAGAGGTTGATTATATTCCAAGGCAATGATTTTCGAGTGTCTAGAGCTGCCGACACTGATGAATTTGTACTCTGCAATTTTGTGACACAAAGTACTTCAAACGTACGGCGAGGGAAGCAGGTCGCCGCATGGTAAATAACAAAATTGTTGTGCCTTTTCATTTACAAAAACCTCTGCTTCCATCGCGGCGTCAATGTTGTTGTGCTAAAAGACGAGTTTTTCATAAGTTTTGGTTTAAATTGTTTTGCAGATGAGCGGTCCTCATCGTGAACTGAAGCTGGTGACATTCTCAGCACAACCATTATGATGTCAACAACAAAAACTAAGTAACATAGGCAAAGCTGGAAAAAATTTAACATCTTTTGGTTCACAAACAATAAAAAGTGAAGGTTTATTGTAGAGGACTCACTAATGACAAGAGCGTTAACACAGGACAAGAGATCAGGCAGGTTTACAATGAGCTCTGCAATAGTTATATCAAATACATACATGTAATGTCAAATGTGTGATGTTTCACATGTTTTAAGTATTTTAGTTGCTGTAACGGATAAATGATGCTTTAAAGATGTCGTATGTGTCACATTTAAACAAATGCCCCTGGCCTGCATCACTGGTATTGTTACTGTTTCCAAATTACCACATTTCCCATAAACCAAGATTTAGTATCATTTCAATTTGTGCTGTAAATAATCTTGTAAATAATCTTCCTCATGAATTAAACAAGCGAAGGCACAAAATATAAACGGCTGTGTAGAGTATGGGATCCCATTCATCTTGCCATACTGGTATTGTTTAAAAGACAATAACACGATTGTCAACATATGGATGTATTCTTAGTTTATTCATTCTAAAATGCTTCGTATAACTTAATCCCTCGTTCAGCAGTTACAAATATTCAAGTTTTAACCCCTAAACCAGGCCCTGTGCAGACATCTGGACAAACGCCATCACTGTCCACATCTTTCTACCATTGTCAGGACATTTGGTCTTCATTATGGTAAAACCACTCACTCACACACACTCACACACACAGACACACACAGACACACACAATCCTGTCTCAGAGTGGAGGCAGATACCATCTAAGTCTTGTCTCAGTAATCAACTCATCAGCTCGGCGGCAGCAAAGCTACGAGTGAGCCTATGGACTCTGTCGGCCTCACACTCACACATGGCAGCTAATCAAGAGGGTGACTAGGACAGCGTCCATGAAAACTGGGCGACAGGAAGTTACAGCCATGTCACAGGAAATAGGATGTGTCTTTTCCAGGGGTCGCAGTAGCCCTACGATTAGAGGGAGCAGATTGAGCTGTCTCTTTGCATTACATACACACACAGAAAACACGTGCACAGACATAGACATGAGCACACATATCCAGACAGACTTATAAAGGAAATGGACAGGGAATAGAGTTACGACATGAACCCAAGGACACGCACACACACACACAAACACAACTGCACAAATAAACAAGTTGTCTCTTATTTTCATCAGTGGAGGGGGCTTCCTCTTAGTTTGTTTAGAGCAGCAGGGGAAAGGCTTTGAGAGAGTGGGTGACCATTCCCTACTGTTATGACTATCAGTGTATCACACACACACACACACACACACGTAATCAGAAGACTGATTCTCTATGGTGACATACAGAAGTTGACATTTTTCTTGAGCCAACATTTTCCCTGGAAGTGATTCTGTTAAGTAGGATTTTGACAATTTGTGCTAGAACTGCATAAGCAGCAAGTACTGACTCAGCTCAAATGAAATAATTACTCACATTTAATATTAAAGGACAGTTTGACATACTACATTGATTTTTATACTTCATCATTCTATTTTAATCTCATGCATTTATTTCCCAGATTCACAACTTCCATTCTATTGGGGATTTTTTTAACACTTGTGCTTGTGTGTTAATTGTTACTAAACACAAAGTGTTTGTTCCATTTTGAATTTCCAAACTTGCACATGCACCTATGCTCAAATGAAGTTGTGCTTTGAAGAGCTGGGATATTTTTTTTTCCTGGAATACTCTGCATTAAAATCATCTCAGATTAAGACAATTCTTCACTGTATTTCCAAATCATATACAAATTTCAGTGATTTATCCTCCACTTCTTCTCATTTGTCAGTAATTCAGCGTTAGCAAAAAGCGGACATTCCTCAGCCCTCCACCGCCATTGGTCTGTGGAATGCGGTTTGCTGGCTTCAAAGCAAAATACGCAGTTTTCCATTGTTGGGCTTTTCCCGACCAACAACAAGCTACTTGACTGTCAAAACACACCTGATGTGCCTGATTGACTTGGAATGTATTGTAAAAGTCAGGTTGGGTTGGTCACGTTGGCTGGACAGAGTTTTTATACTGCAAGTCTGTAATGGGGACAGAGTAACACAAACTCAGTGCAGCTTATATAAACTGCAATGGGCTTGGATCGGGTTCGGACACAAAAATCTGGACGCCTGTCAGGTTTGAGTCGGGCTCTGTCAGTTGTCTGACTCGGACAGGATCAGAAAATGTGGCCCGCACTGAGACATACAGTATTGGCTTCTCCTCCACTGTGTATTCAGTGCCTGGCTGGATGCTTCATTTCTATTGGATGTGTAAGTGTTGGTCACACCACACAGCATTTTTGAACTCAGCGCAGTGAAAAACCATCATTGCGTGGCACACGCCATTGAACAAATGGGTTTCAGAGCGCAGCGGGGCAGCTGTCATGTCCCATCTGAGAGGGCCGTCAGGGTCTATCCAAGCTTTGTGGGCAGTCATTCTGCATCTAAACTGTCAGATTCTGCCTGGACAGTATCTTTTTGCACCTCGGCAAGATCACATAGGTGTTCAGGCTTCTCTCAACTTAGCTCCATCAGTTTTAGCAGTCACAACTGGACACTAAATTAATTCAAATCAACCCTGAGAGTTCAGGTTATTTGAGTATTTGGATCAAGAAGGTCCCGACCCTGCCATTTCAATGTGTTGGATGTATATTCAAACATCATTTCTGCTGCTTGTTGTATTCCCACGTTGTAGCAAAGTAGGCGACGAAGAAGGGCGACTACAGATCTCAACTAAACCGCTGAGTTTTAGTTGTTTAACTCTGCCTAAATGGATTCAAAGGGATTTTGATCCGATGAGCAGTTGCAATGCTGGATTAAGATTTGATAAGGCTATTGAACGGCAAGTGTAATCATATCAAAGGTGGATGTCTCAGCTTGACAAATCCACAAACCAATTTATCAGATCTCAAACACAAACACCAGTGGGAGATATTCCCTTAAGAGGCGTTTAATAGCATCAGGGTGGATCTGATTAGCATTCATCACACTAGAATGTCAAAGAGAGCCCTGTGTAATCGTTTAAAACAGAGCGAGAGGCAGGACAGTAGCTTCAGTAGGTACTTCACATGAGGCTGCAGATCAGATGACGGTGTGGGATAAATATTTCTGGCTCGGAACCAGGGAAAGGGTACAGCAATGTCACAGTAACAATGCGCAGAGAGAAAGAGAGGAAGACAGAGAGAGAGATAGAGAGAGAGAGAGAGAGAGAGAGAGAGAGAGAGAGAGAGAGAGAGAGAGAGAGAGAGAGAGAGAGAGGGAGACAGCATCGAGCGACCCGGGGAGAGAAAGTGCTGCGTGGCTGGCAGGTCATGTCCTGTTGACGTCGCGCCACACTGCAGTGCTTTACCTCACTCGCCTTATTTAGATTCTGAGCAGGCCCTTCCTGTGTCCTCAGGAGACCCGGACGCAGTCCTAATCGTTACAAGATGTTTTCAAGGGGTGAGAGAAAAGAGACGCAGACAGCGGGGACAGAGGCGAGAATCACGTAGCCATGTGGCACGTGATAATCTTTTTGCTGATGGAATATGATAATCTGATTTCCAGTCAGATCTCGGGCAGCGGCATGTCTTCATCACCTGTGGTTTGAGTCAATAACAGATCATATTGCGCCGCGTGCAGTGTTTGTGGTCTCATACCAGATGCTGGTGTTTAAAGCATATCATCAACAACAACACACACACACACACAAACAAAGGATGTTGTGTGTGTGTGTGTGTCGCCTATTAATAGAATTTTTTCAATACAGCTACTGATAGATGACATTCTGATGAATCTAGTGAGTCGCGCTGAGCAAGAAAAATAACTACACCTTATGATTAGGCCTCAGACATCTAGGAATGTCCATGCTATCGGTGTTGAAAGACGCCACCACAAAGACATTTTTAATAAGCAGACCAATACATTGACAAAACCCAGTTATCCGTCCCCAGCCCCACCACTGGCCTTGTATAATTAGCGCGGTGTGAGGTGTCCGTGGCTCTGATAATGAAGAGAGCTCGTTACACGGATGGAGAGACTCTTAAAAGGTGCTAGGGTTTTCATTAGGCCTTGGTTAAAGGGATTGTTAGCCATGCTGGCAGCTGTTAATTGGTACTCAGGAGGCTTGAGACTATGGTGTAACAATACATGTGCATGTATATATAGAGATATGAGAGGTATTCACGTTGAACTTGTTGTCAAAAGGTTGAATAAGGTCACGGCCTTAGTTGTTCTTTAATTCACACAGTAGGTCAGGGCCAATAACATGTGCAGAGCTGCTGTCGACGGCATGTGAATATCTATTGGATCCTTACAGCAAATGCAGTGACAATGTTGAATGTATGAATGAATTATTAGTGGGTTTTAAGACTTTACATATGTACACATGGCTGCTATATATATATATATATATATATATATATATATATATATATATTACAAATGTACAGTATATGTTCCTTCAGATCCTTTTCGGACCTGGTATTAACAACTGTCCTGAGAGATCTGATCACAGCTCTCTGGACAGAGCTGCATACGTGAGTTCACACCTGGCATTAGAATGTGTCCTTGAGTGAGCACTTGTGATCAGCTCTCACGTCTCCACTCTCCATGAACATAAACACGTACGTCATTGTCTGTTCGCGAAGATCTAATGATGTTGTTTTCAGCCAGTGCTTGCGTGTGTGCCAGTGTGTGACTAGTGTGAGAGGGAGAGAGTGGTGCAAGGAGCGAACCAATGTACATAGCTTACATATTGGAGGAAACAAGTCTGTGGTAATATTGTTGCGGTGTTTAATAAATCAGTGCATGCTGGAAAGTGTAAAAGCTGGATACTATTGGTTCATTATGAAACCTTAGCAGGTCAGAGGACATCTGTGACACTGGCAGGTGAGTGACAGTCAGGAGGCCGGGGTTTAAGGGTAAAAGCCGCCGTCTTCACTCACAGTGATCATAGATAGAAGTCATTCCAGACAAGGCAACCAAAACCATACATTAAGGCAGGCAAATATCAAAAGTCCAGAAACAGGGAAGCAACACCAAGGAAAATGCTGGAATACAAGCACATGAGGCAGCAAGACAATCTGGCAGGGGACAGAGGGACGGGCAGACTATTACAGGGGTTTATATGGGTAAAGTTATGGAACCAAGAGCTGCAGAGAAAAGTTAGAAGCAGGAAAAGTTAGTGATGTATGAAATAAAACAGGAACAGGCATGTGCAGAGACTCAACGGGATGGTAGAACATCAGCTAAGTCCTTCAGTGTAACCCAAGATACATTTGCTTTCCCACTGCTGAATCCGGCCACATAAACCCAGACCACCTCCGAATGTATTCAGAATGATCCAATCTCAAATGGGTCCTCAATGCGTTTTGGGTGCATTCACACCATAAAGATGGACGACATCTCTCCACTTCCACCCACTGTCCTGGTCATGCCGATATACTTGGTTGACCAATCACAAATCAGTCTCAGCTTTTAATCAAATAAGGAATTAAAAGCAAACTTACCATAAAACCCCATTAACAGTCAACAGCTTAAAATTAAAGAAACCTACTGTCTAGTTTAGATTTTTTTGTTTTGCCCATGTCCCATCCAGTAACAGGTTTATGACCTATACTGTTGTCTTTCTTTATGTACAGTCTATGGTTGACACCTGTACTAAGAGCAGTCTGAAGAGAATCTGCAGTAGAGACAACAATCAATTATTCAATGAATTCCATAAAGACGTAAGCAACACAATCACTCACTGTACTTATTGACATTGTGCTAAGACAGGCTTGTCTTATTACATAGCACTGTCCCACTCAGATGAGCGAAGCACTCACTCAGCCAGCTCACACTTTACTGTTACTTGCAAAGTGACAACACATATAAGCAATTTTGCGGCAATTATCATATCCAAAGTCCACTATCAGTCAGCTGCCTTCTCCGCTCTGGGAAGAGGATGACTTGTGGGGTGAGAGGTCGTGTTGCAGGCATTCACAATCAAAACATTTTTTTTTTCAGTGGTTTAAAAAAAAAAAATGCTTTCATTTGTTTTTCAGTTTGTTTGTTTTTTCAATTTCAGGTTTTATTTCACCTGCTGCCCATTCATATTCAGTTCCCCACGCCTGTATCCAGGAATTCATATAAATACACGTATAAGTATAAAGCTAACCAAAACTATTTAATAATGATTTTTTATTGATAAATGCTTTCTGGTAACCTGGTATGAACCCTCTCGAGACTTGTATTCCTTAGGCTTGAGAATGAAATAGTTGCACACACACACTTGACTTGACACCTCTCCATTTCGACAATATAAATGGATCACACTTGTGTAAAAATAGTAAGTAAGTCACTGAACACTCAGCACAGCCGCTGACCAGCAGATGCACAGGAGAACATGAAAATGTCACATACACCGACCGCACAGTTAATCCAATAGGCTAAGCCATCAGAGATCGACTCAGGTTCAGGGGAGGTGGGATCGCCTACCTTCTCTGCCTGTGTGTGTGTGTGTTTATGTGTGTGTGTGTGTGTGTTTATGTGTTTATGTGTGTGTGTGTGTGTGTGTGTGTGTGTGTGTGTGTGTTACCTAGAAACACAAATCAGAGTCATCGGCCCTGTCCAGCCCTGATTTACATCTGTGATCTCAAGTGGAGAGCTCCAAGTACAGATGTGAAAGCACCTTTGACTCATTCAGGACACATCTGATATCCGATTCAGAGATGAATGCATGCAGCCACATTCATTAGGTGTGAACTCTAATGCGTTCCGAACCCGCAACACTTTCCTTATGAACCCAAAATATTATTATACTTGTGTGTTTCCCATACATTGATTTATTCATTAGCAGTATGAATTTTCTATTTTGTTTTAATATTTCAACTGAGTAATTTAATGTCACAGTAGAGCTGTGCACAGCATGTTGATTTACTCTGCCCAACCTGGACCCACATATACATGACTTAAATCATGTATATATATATCCATCCTTCTACCATTATCTATAGGCTACTGTTTATCCTTTCAGGGTCGAGAGGGGAGCTGGAGCCAATCCCACCTGACATTGGGCGAGAAGCAGGGGAACGCCCTGATTGGGTCGCCGGCATATCACAAGGCCAACATCTTACATTCACACCTACAGTCGATTTAGAGTCTCCCATTGATCTAACCTCAATCTGAATGTGTCTCTGGACATTGAGAGGAAAACAAAAATAACTGGAGAAAACCCACACAAACACTGGGAGAACATGCAAACTACACACAGAAAGACCCTGGCCGAACCTGGATTCATACTGGGAACCTTCTTGCTTTGAAGCGACAGTGCTAACCACCATATAAATACATATTATATATAAATATACATGTACACATACATATACTGTCTTTGTTGTACTGCAGTACTACGTTCTGATTCTACCACTGCACAGTGCTTTTGTAGATATTTGTAGATATGCAGATATACAACTTCTAAATAAGACACTGCAGATGCTTTCGCTGGTGTCTTTTGTTTGATACAGCATTGTTCTTCTTTGCCTCATTATACCTGCATGTTTTTATTGTCACAATAAATCTTAAAACCTTCCTCCGGCTTCAAAACCCTTGAGATGCATGTAAATAGGCAAAGTTATTCACAGCACCAAGAAAAAGACACACAATCAAAGACACAGAGCACATGCTGGCATACATAATGCAATATAAATACATATGCACACTGCAGGCGGAGACAAACACACACAGGCACAGACATTAGTGTTCGTGCACACTGATGAAAATCTGCTGACTGTGCAGAGGAGCCTTGACCCAGTGGCTCTGACTCATAATGACTTCAAACACCAGTGCAAGTACAGTGCTGTCAGGCATGCATAAATAGGTGCACACACACACACACCCTCAGAAACACACGTACTGCATTGAAGCAGGGGCGACTGTGATAAGGTAGCACGTGTTTGCACAGTTTCACCAGCCACTTAAAGCCTATCAGCCGGAGAGGGAGTATGAGGAGAGAAAACAAAGATGTAAAAATGGAGACGGACGGCCCACTGATGATTTTAGCAGGAGCCTTATCTCACCGGGTTTTGTTTTGGACGCAGGGAGTTTATCAGCACTAAACATTCAGGAAAAAGGAGTGAGGCAGAGAGAAAACAGTCTTGGTCATCCTCCAGGGAGTTGCTCTGAGTGGATCCAGACTGTGCTGCTACATAGTGCAAGTGGAAACTATTTCTATTCCTCCACAGTCTCGCTCTCTCCCTCTCTCTCTCTCTCTCTCTCTCTCTCACATATACAGTTCATTTAGTGTTTCTCACCCCGTTTACCCTTTTCCCTCCCTTGTTTTCTAGCACCATCTCTCTCCTCCCACTCCCTCTATCTCACCTCAGTTCACCTCAAGTGGTTACCATCCTTGCCTAAAGTCAACCATGACATTTAGGGGAAGTGGGAGGGAGAGAAACAATCTGGGGGGGGGGGGGGGCTTACCAATCAGCAGAGATGGGAGGACAGACAGGGGAGGAGGGAGGAAGGAAGAAGGGTATAGAGGAGGGTGAGGTAAGTGCAGGAGGATGAAAAATGGAGGTGGATGCATGAAGAAGATGAGAGGGGGGAGGAGGAGGGATGAGGGTATAGCTGAGGTGGGATGATGGGAAGGGAGGAGGGAGGAGGGAAGGCAGGGAGGGAGGGAGAGAAAAGGGAAACAGGGACAGAGGAGTTCAAATGAGTCCAGAGCAAATGAATAGAAATGCAAATAAAAATATGATGCAGACAGAGATAAAGATATGTTTACACTGAGATGCCACTGTCAAACAAGATTAATCAATGGTGCAAATGCACACACTGAGAAAGAGACTTCTGTTATTTCTATTCTATTGTATTTAGATTTTTCCCCCTGATACTGTTCATGTTTAATAATCAGGTAAACATAGCAGATTGAACAGAAAATTGAACAGAAGGAAACATAGGACTAAAGAAATTGGAGAGAACACAGACTCAAGGCAGAATCTACAGAGTCTGTGCATGTAAACATGTGGAGCTGCAGGGATTTATCTAAAGTGACTGTAACTAAGTTATGGAGAGGTGACCTGAGGACACACTGTGTAGACACGTGGCTCCCTCAGCTGCTGCAGAAACAGGCTGTTCTATATGCGGTGCGCCTCTATGAGTCACTGCAGTATGGATGAGGATTCACCTCACAAGCTCCTACCCTGGGAAAGCACAACACACAGGTTTTAACCTGATTACAGCCACAGCTGGTTTGTTATGGTTGTCAGTCTTATTCTAGTTGGTTGGGTTAGATCATCAAATGCAAATGAATGTATGTTTTCCATCTGCTGCTGCTGCGTGTATGTGAAGAGTCGGTTCATTAAGATCTGCCGTTGGCAAAGCTAATTCTGCAGCCGGTGCCACATCAAACCATTGCAGAGGAGGCGTGCATGCATAACTGGATGGCGTGATTAAAAAATATTTTAAGCGATCTTTGACTTTTAGCACTGTCCATGTCCCATCCACTAACATGGAGAAGGCCGAATTTGTAACCTATACTGCAGCCAGCCAACAGGGGGCGATCGAGATGCTTTGGCTTTACGTAAGGGAGCAGTCATGCCATCCTTACATACAGTTCATGTGACCCAGTTACAGTTTATTGTTACATAACCTCTAGCAGCCATTGTTCTTATTGGAGCAAAGCAGGAAGTTAGGTGACCTAGTAAAAAGAGCAACATAGTTCATATTAACAGGTTAGGGTGAATGAAAAGGTCAAGAAAGCACAAGACTGTCATATAACCCTAACTGTGTTTATTCTCATAATCATGATGAAGGCTGTCCTCTAACTTTAACCCGGACCATATCTCTCAGTCAACCTAACCAAATTGTATTTATGCCTAAACCCAAGCAAACAGTGACTGCTCCTTACGCTTAACTGCATGTTTATCATTGTAACTTTTCCGACAAAGGTCAGGTATGTCTGGCGTCATAGGGGCACTACTTCATGAGAAGCTGCTATGGGTCGTCTCAGAGGTTCAAATGATCTTCTTTTTAATTCGAAAATGTCATGTGAGGTGATAAATGCAGAGTAAAATTCGATCCTAGACATTTTCAAACAAGCTTAGAACAAAGATTGAAAACAGGCTTGTCCAAAGTAAAAAGATATGTTTTTAAAAACTATAACAGCAACTCTAAAACTCACTTAATCACATTCACATCTCCTTTATTAAAAGAAAATGTAAAAACTCTGACTTTTCACTTTGTACTCTGTATTTCATATTCAAACAATTTTGAAAAACAACGTCCATCTGTTTTTGCATTGTTTTGCAGCAACTCTGGCTATTGGCCTTAGACGCCCACTTTTTGTTCCATTCCTGCTTTTTGTTTCCTAACTACCTGCTGCTGTGCTGTGACATGACACCTCTGCATCCACAGCTGATGGCGGATTCAAAACATGAACTTTCATAGCAGCAGCTTGACTTTAAGAGTGTCATGATGATTAATGAATCATCTAATTACCAGCAGTACTAGCAGTTTTCAATAGTGTCTAGGAAATAATGTGATTTTAGTATAAAGGCCCCAATTATCTATTGTGCACTCATGAACACTGACAAAAAATGTAAAATGTAATAGTGTAACTACATTAAAACCAAACGAACAAGAGTGCAGTCCATGTTGTCTATTAGCACAAAATGACAACAACCTTAGAGATGATATGTTCTTATATTGACACAAATTGCTAAAGCCTGGCTAAAGCAAAGACCCAATCCTGCCGATATATACACTTATTACTGCTGCTGCGATGACGGCTAATGGCTAATAAATTGCTATTTGTAAGACTGCAGTGGAATAAATTCTCTATTTTTACATCGGCTGCACTTAAAGCTCTGTGATGTGCTATAAAACTAAGCTAAAAGCACATGGTGTTGTCTCAAGCAGCCAACAACACAAAGTAGTACCTTCCCTCATCTTTGTAAACAGGAAGCTAAAAGACAAAGTGAAACACAAATGTTGGGACTTCTTTGGTTTTTGCTCTGGAAAGTCGACTCAAACACAATTTACCCCATTTCACAAGTTGTGACGTGTGCGTGCACCAATGACAGAACAGGTGAACCGTTGACAGAAGTTGTTAACACCAACCCTGGGTTTGACACATCATAATGAACTCTGTGTTTAACTTGCCTCTGACTAATCACAAGTGACTGCTGTCAGGGGCTTAATCACTGGGTGTTCACTCAAGTCCAGCATTTACTGTTACCACACATACAAGTGCTAAATCACAGACTTACATCCAACCTTGACGAATACATATGCATAGTCAGAGAGCGTGGATTCAGGTCATTACAAGTGGTCTCTGCTACATTTCTGAGGCAGACTCAACATGATGGTGCAGCCGCAGTGGTCTGACCTGGTAGGATTCCTTTTCTTTATTTAGCCTCCTTATGAAATGTTGATGCAACAACCTCACACTGGTGAGTATGTGAGCTGTGTGGAGTGGGAGTGGTGTGATTTGACCGAGAGCACTGAGTCGCTTTACTGAAAGTCAGAGCGCCGTCAGTGTCGTCTCTGGCTCAAAGAAATCACTGTATCCAACAAGAACACGACATGCTCACAGCGCAACTCTTTTGGGGAGAGGAAACATTTTAACCAGACCCGGTGTGTTTTCATCAACCAGGTTTAGACAGTAAGCAGGTGAGCCGCTAGAATGTCCAGCTGCATGAAAATCATCAAAAGACAACAGACGCTTTGCAGCATACAGCCATTGTCACACAACCACAAACGGGTGCTTTATAAATGCAGCAGATGGTAGGACATTGCTGGGAGGTTGTTGTGGACACGTTTTACAGACATGTCAGAAAGTTGAAAGCCACTTTATAACAATCGTGCAGTGGGAATGAAAGCTTAGAAATCCTATTTATTTGACAATAGGAAGTTGCACACACATCACGACCACAAGTGTTAGAAATAACCATACTGAGCTGTACTGCTTTTGAAAGTAAACAGTAAAAGTTTCTTATTTTAATAGCAGTGTGGCTGTAGGAATGGTGGTCAGCAACTTTGGTACAGACTGAAGTATCTTAATAAAAATGGAATTAGGTACACATAGTCATGTTGCCAAGAGGATGGATTTTACTGACTTTATTATTTAGTGGTAATTAGCCAATGTTATTATTATCACAAAGGCTGTGTATCAAGATGGACAACACGTATCCACTTTCTCCCACTATCCAGAAATGAAGCCAAAATATCCCGGATACAAATGCTGCCATCTTGGGCACAAAACATAATTTGTAGCCAGGGTCTGTACACTGGTGATCGTGGTGTGCAGCCCTGGTATCAAGATCCCTCCGCTATAAAATCGTGGCTCAGTTTCAGATGTCTCTATTGTGATGTTTGTGTTGTTTAATAGCGACTTGTTAAAACTAAACTTACTGGAAAAATTAGCACTTCGATATACGTCAGTGGGACAACTACTATCGTTAATAACAGAAACCATCCTGTAAACTTTATTTGCCGTGTATTTTGACTTTCTTATTTGGTCCATGTCCCATCAATTATTTTGCAGTAGGCGGGATTTATGACATATACTACAGCCAGCCACCAGGGGGCACTTCAAGGCACTTTGATTTCACTTTTAGGGAGCCGTCATGTCATGCTAACCTTAGGCATTGTCATTGTCTCATGGCATTGCTGGGCCTTTATAGCAAAATGCAAAATGCTCACACTATAGACCGGCTGACAGGAATCACACCATCCAAGACACCACAACAAGTTCAAACACATAAATTCCAGTAGTCATAACTACATTATGACAGAATTACGACCGCACCACGCCCATTTTAAACACTAACATTTTAACACCTGCCAATGTACTCGAATACATCAAGGGTAGTTCCCACTACAGGTGTCCCCTGGACTGCACAATGACACAACACATTCATAAGGTTAGGTTAGTGTGCTGTTAATTTACTGTGTCCGATACATATTGAGTCAACATGTAGGTAAATATACATATTGGATTGGACTGAGTATCAGCAGACACTTATTCTATAATATTTTAAATGTATCAATATTTTTGGGCTCTGTTTTAAGCTGGCCAAATAGGGACATCCTTATTATAAATATATGGAAAGATGGAAACATTAAAAACCTGGTATGTGTCATTTTTCTGTTACTGTCTTTTATGTGGTGTATAAGATTTGAAATCAAACCATTTCCTTTTTCTTCACTTCTTATTTCTTCTGCAAAACCAGCAGTTTTTAGGCACTGCACCATGTAATATTGTGTGTGTGTGGGCGTGGTCGCTACTCTCTCATGCCCACATACCCCTTTCATATTTACACACTCAGCAGTCAGCCCCCATGTGCCTTCCTGCCTGCTCGCCTGTCTGTCTGTCTGTCTGGAAAAAGGGGGCTGTTTCCACGGCGACTCGTCTCCATGACAACAGCCACCCCATCCTCATCCCCACTTCTGTTAAATCGCTTGCCTCCCATGATCCACCCCCCCCCCCCCAATTCCTGACTCCAGTCTGTCATCTCACCCCATTTACACCCCACCAAGCCCCATCATCTCCTCCTATCTCTCTCTTTCACACACTCTTTCTGTGTCTCTCGCTCTAAATCCTCAAGAGAGACAGAGTGAGGGAGCTGAAGGGGGGCCGTTCCTGACAAGATCCTCTCTGTCTTGGTCCCCTGAAAGTAATGAGAATGGCCGGGAGCAACAAGAGGGGACAGAGATGGCGAGCAGAGGGTATAAGGATAAAGGTAGGGTTGAATGGAAGCTGCAATCCTCTGCACAGCACTGTAACGGTGACCCTGTTCCCTTATCCTCTGAACAGCCTGGAAAATGGGGAGCTTGTGCCAGAAAACACAGACACACACACTGAGAGATGGCAGCGCGACTGTAGCCGCAGGGCATACATCTGGTGGAACGGTGGGCCAGTGGACACATGTTGGAGAGGGGAAGATGAATCAGGTTGCACACCACTGCCTAATGATCTCAGAGGGAATGGGTGGGGGGGGGTAGCAAATATCCTTCATGTCAGTGTCATTAACCTGGGGATTGTGTGTGTGTGTGTGTGTTAATGTGCATGCGTGAATGTGTGTGTGTGTGTGTGTGTGTGTGTGTGTGTGTGTGTGTGGGTGTGTGTGTGTGTGTGCGTGTGTGCGTGTGTGCGTGTGTGTGTGTGTGTGTGTGTGCGTGCATGCATGCGTCTGGGGGGATGAGGGGAGGGGGATTACTGCAACTAATCATCAGGCTCAGGTGTGGCACCCCACGTCCCTACCCATCACTTACACACACAGGGAACCATGGGATTTTCCTCCCCTACGCCAGATGATGAGTGCAGATATAGAGAAAGTAGGCCAAACAAACAGCCAACTGCTGACTACCATTACATCACAGGAAGAAAAAAACAACACAAACACAGAAGCACATGCGTTCACATGTACAGCCAAAACACAGACGGGATGGGATATCCTGTTTTTGTTGTGCCTGCAAATGGAAAGCACTGGAGAAACTAAATGAAACGGAAAGAAATAACAAATGAAGACAACTCTTTGGCTCTGGAAGCAACTTTCCACTAAGTGCATGAAAAGGGAGCAGTATTAATAAAAAGGTTTCTCTTGACCATCGTCCTCTACCATCTGTCTACATCTCGTATTTTCATCCAAAGACAACAGAGAGAGACAGAAGAGGGAGTCATGGAAAGAACAACATTGGATTGTGCATTTGAACTATCAACAATTATTAGCCTCTGGGAATGGGTGGCTCCTGTGTGTTTGAGAGGATTTTGTTTGCAGACTCCAGTGTCTGCTGAGCAATAGCGAGTCCACATACTGTCGGTTTGTTGACGTTCATGCTCGGATTATCCTATCAGGTGGCCTGATGCAAAAAATGTGCTTTTACATTGCTTTGCTTTTGCGATCAATTGAAATTCAACCCCCAACCCCAACATACCTGTCGTCATTTGTGCCTTTTGCACCCTGATTTCTCTAAGGTCTGATTTAATTCAGACCACAGAGCAGACTATTAGTATCAGCCAGGTTCCAAACCACCACATCTTCTAATTTTTCTGCAAATCGACCAGGTCTGGTGTTGAAAATCATCTGCGCCAATGAAACGTCTGTGGGAAAGATGATGAATTGGCTCATACCTCTGAGCCAGAGAAAGAAAAATAGTGACAGAAAACTTTCCACTGAACAGAATACATGTGTGGATGAGATCGGATTAATATAAATTCATTTACATTTCATTAATCCACATGTTTCCTTGACCAACATAAGAAACCTCAAAGAGCTAATTTAACATTAACATTTCAGCCTGAATGTGCCTCCCACCACCCAATACCATCATTGTCTGAACTGACACATTTTAATGTCCAGATAACATCCAATAATCATTATGAACTCAAAGAAATATCTAATCTGTAAAATACTAGTTGTCAATACGCTACAGCAGCACAGTGTCCCGAGCAGCAGCACAGTGACATCAGAGTGTAAGGAAGTATTATCACCGGATAAGAGGAGAGTGGACTGACGATGATGATGAGGTATAGTGTAAAAGACGGTAAAATCTTTATGGACGTTTTTGAAGGTTCAGCGGCACATTGACAGACAGGTCCACTTAATAATAGACAGAGTGAGAGAGTGATAAAAAGACAGTGGTTCTATAGAATAAAGAGAGACTCTCAGGCCACATTTTTCTCTCCGCACCCGACCCGAGCTTGATGCAGTTCATTTGTGACCTGAGTTTGTGTTACCCTGCCCCTCACACACATGGCTGTTGTTTGTTTTACCCGAATACCCAAAGTGCAGTGTTAAAAATCAGGAGGCTCCTCACCTTCTACAAGTACCTTCACCATCTTCACCCTGCCCTGCACTTATTGGCCGGAGTTGTCCACATCTCAGACTAGATTTTCAGCAAGCTCGATCGGAGTGTGTGACCCTAGACTTTAAATGTGGCTTCATAATGGATCTCTACTGAGTGCCATTCTAGTTATCGTATGAATTAGTGGGGAGATGTATATGAATTTAACCAAGCACTTTGTCAACAACCCACAGTTTCTGGTAAGAGCACTTCTGAAATAATTTGTCACATTTCTCATGGAAATTAAGACTCACACGTTTCCTTTTACCGACACACAAACACACAGACACACAGACACACACACCGTGAGTATGGCCTTGTTCTGTCTGACTCTGCAGTGACAAAGTAACAAGCGGGAAGGCTTTAAGTTTCCTGTCTCTGAGGTTGGTGGCGGTGCTTTGTAAACAGCCAGGAATTCACACGCTAAGTGACAGATGTACACAGTTCTGCATGCGCTTCACAGCTGGTCACATAACCCCCGTGACTGGGCAACTATAAAAACTTCAAAAGAGCAAACATACTAGTTTTAAACATGGCTCAACTGCCAGTAGGTTGGCAGTTAAATTCCAAGCTGTTTGTGTAAAGGAAATGGCTGTTTTTCCCCCCCTCTTCTAATGCAGCGGTCGCCGACCAATCACAAACCAGCAGACAACAGCGCCAGGGTGGTGGCGGAGGGGGAGTAGGGCAGAGCATGCTGGGAGGGAAATGAGGGGCATTGTGGGATGGATGTTCTGGCAGGGCGGCAAGTTGTTGGAGCCCTGTACCGACCCAGTCCCCCGCTGAGGAATCGCAGGTTAGGGATTAGGGCTGATGGATGGGTGTTGAAGGAGGGGAGGGGGTGAGGGAGCCCTGCTGAGGCAAAGGGAGGGAGGATAGAGGAAACAGCTGGGACGAGCGAGGTGGAGGTGGAGGTAGGGGAGGAAAGAGAGGCATGCCAGCATTTTGTTCGAACTTCCTGGAGAGGCGAACACAAACAAACACTACTAGGGAGTGAGTGAGGGAAAAGAGGTGACGTGCAAAAGCAAAGCACGATCTGATCCAGAAGAGACAATGAGAAAGTGAAGGAAAGAGCAGATAGACGACAGAATAATACATTTATGTAAATAAAATAAATCATCTTTAAAATGTAGCTAGGTAGTGTTTTATACTCTGAAATGATGCATTATTTTTGGTCAGTAAATAGCAAACATGACAAAAATGACAGTGTTCATGACTTTCTACTATGTGTGCTGGTTAAATTAATAAGAATAAATCTTACATTTTAGAGATGTAGCCGCAATCAGCGGCGAAAATAAACACTAAGCTTCGGGGGTCATTAAAAATAACTTTACTTTACTCAATTTGCTCTTCATGTGTTCCAAAGCAACACATGAGCAAATATATACGTATGCTGCCAATTTATTTTGTTTGTAAGTTAAGATGCATTGTAAAAAAAAAAAGATTTGTGCATGCTGAAGCTCATACAGGCAACAGCTCCAGAACAAGTCAGTAAGTTGACCTTAAGATGAGATTGTTTTGTCATCAGTCAAAGCTGTTTCTAGTTTCTGCTGAAAGGCCTTAAAGACATTAGACACTCAGGGTCCACTCACACTGCTGTTTTCACTCTTTTCAGAAAAGTAGAGGTTTTTACAAAATTATGGTGAATTCAAACAAACTGTGAAGTGAGAACTTTAACAGATAAATGACATCCAAGAGGGGCTCATGTGATTTATTGCTGCACATCCATAAAGTGGAGTATGACAGAGTATTAAAGCCATGTTGAAAAACAATTTATGAGATTTAAGAATAAAGTCATAACATTAGTAGAATAAAATCGTAATAAAGTGGACGCTCGTAATATAACAACAAAACAAAGCTACAATTTTATGAGAAAAAAGTTGTAATATTACAAGAATTAAGTCATGATATTACAAGAATAAAGTCTCAACTGAGAAGAAACTCAGATTATGAGAAACAAGTTGTAATTTTCACAAAAGCAAAGTTGTAATCAGGAGGAAACTCATAATATTACAAGAATAAAGTCATAATTTTATGAGAATGAAGTTGTAATACTGTAAGAAAAAATACGTTTTATGACAACAAAGAGAAGAGTTTGACTTCTTCTGGGTCCAAAATCTTGAACCAATCTCGACCAAACCTGTCCTCCTCCACAAAAAGAGGCAACTTCCTCTAAGTCTGTGTGTTTTTTTCTTTGGCAAGACAACACAATATGGTATTTATGATAACGTGAGGGTGATGAACAAAAACATTAAATTATTTGCAATACTTATATTAAGTATAACTGAACAAATGCATAGTCTTCATTTGAACACAGGCGACAGACTGATCCTCTGATATCCGCAGCCTGAAATTAGACTTTGTTCTCGAAATTCACAAGACACAGAAATGAGAATGAATGATAAAAAACTAAACACGAAAAATATTTTCAGCCTTTCCCATAATGCAGCTGGATGTTTTTTTCCCCTGCCTGCTGCACCAAGTCTCCACTTTATAATGCAGACTTTGTTTTTAATTTGTTGTCGAGTCCAATAAAGCCTCAATGATGTCACTGTAACATCATCAGTCTTTTTTTTTCTTACTTTGACAAGCTCTGAGAAGCCACAGACGACATTATGCAACTGTTTTTACAGGCTGAGTAAAGTTCGGAAATGAAGTGTAAACTGAACCATGCGTAAAATCAGTGGTTTGCTGCTATGAATCATCAATCAACAAAATTGTATGTGTCTATTAATTGATTAAAGTTAACAAAAAAACGTTATTGTCTCCTCAGTAGAGGTTATTTTTGTACTCATGAGCTGAATCGCAGCGGAACGAGGGATGACGGACACACAGGGTTGTGAGGGTCAGGGAGTTGGTTTTAAGGACATGGTGGTGATATAACACGCTGAACGCTTTAATGTTAAACAAGGGCAGATTGAATTAGAGGGAATCGAGTTAGCCGACCTCCTTCATGCACACCAACTAAGAACCTCTGCTTTTCTGAAAATGAGCCTGTCACAGAGGATCTGAATAGTCATTTCACCCACTGTATCAGCCACAAATGTGCCACTGGGGAGGTTTGTGCACAGCTCAATGCTTATTTCCATCATGCCTGTTTATTGTTTTGTTTTTAGTTTTTTCTTTCTACACTGATGAGGCTGCATTTTACTTGATTAACTCTCTCCCTCTCCTGTGTGCGCCGGTTCACTTGTGCAGATTAAACCCACATCGTGTCAACAGGGTTAGGCTGCATGCTTATATATTCATTTAACCACTAGCCACCGGCCGAATAACAGTGACTCATCCCCCAGCTTCCCATCACTCCCTCCCTCTCGCACCAAAGCCAGACTGATCAGGCTAAATCCAAGACTCATCAGTTGGATGCCCTGGATTCATCCCCTAGGATAAATATATACAATGTGTTTAACGGCTTAACAGGCTTGTGCGCGTGTACACACACACACACACACACTAACACACGCTCATGTCTGTGTGTACATTTAGCAGTGCTGGCTGGAGACAGTGAGAGATGGTAAACAAGGCAGAGAGAACAAGCTGACCTCCATCCGTGCTCTCTCTCTTTCTGCCGTCCTCTTTTACTGCTCGTGCCCTGACCCCAATTAGCAGTAGAAAGAGCCGATAAATCAGGAAAAACCATAGTGGCTCAGTGCTGAAAAACACTTTTTTTTTTATGAACACTCTCAGGGCATATGTATAAGCTTGTATGTTAACATAAAAAAGCAACACCTAGATCAGCATGTGCCAAGTTTTCGTGAGGAGTAAACATAAATTACGGAGCGTAAGGTATTTTTAGGGTTGGGTTACGTCTTTTGTCCTTGCTCCTATAGTCTTAGTTAAAGCCTCTGCTCTCCTATAGGCCTGTATTAGTGCTGAGGCTGAAGCCGAGACCCCTGCGGCTCACCCTTACACCAGTGCTTAGCTGGCATACAATCTTGTAAAACTGCAAAAGAAAATAAAGTGCAATTTGACAGGTCAACAGTATAAAACATCTCACCAGCTGTACATTTCCTGACGGAGATAGAAGATTTTATTATTAAAGCTGTGTAGCAAGTTGTTGTGTCTCAATTAATGGGCTGAAACCTCCGGAGGCTGCATTTGATGTCTGATTGCATCACAGCGGCGCAAATAGATTGTCCCATTTCAAAGGCTCCTTCAATTGCGGACGACAAATCCGTTCTTTCGTGTCCAAGGAAAAGAAGGCTTCTACCCGGCTCAACGTATCCTCCTAGGATTCAATTCAATTCAATTGTATTTGTATAGCGGCAAATCATAATATACATTATCTCAAAGCACTTTACATAGAAGGTCATGGCGCTTCTTCGACAAATCGTTATTCAATGAGGTAATGGTATTGGCAAGCAACAAGACTGGTTGCTCAGTGGTCCAGGGCGATCCCAGGCTATAGGGCCCAGTCATTGACCCAATCAGACCAGTGCTAACAGAAAATACTATGATCTTAGAGTTTTGATATTCAGCAGACAGGGTAGTTCATTTTTATCATCACAACACAACATAATATAACATAGTGATCAACCTCCTAAAATGTCAAAAATATCCTGCTTAGAATGAAATTACTCCCCTAAAATATAATAGTTTCATATATGATATATGACAGTATAAGACAAAGGTCGATTCTTTTTCAGTAATATCATCACTTGAAAGTTAAAAAATTAACAGAGCTTATAACATATGCTAACCCGCAGAATTCAACCAAAATCCCCTGAGGGCTCTCACAAGGTTTTCACAGCAAGGCCCCGCTTAATGAGATTTTTGAAAGAATTTAGATGAAGGAAAGGACTGACAATGAAACCCAGCTCCTCTGCTCAGAAGTAACTCAGTGCAACTGTGATGAAGGAGCCTTTAATCAAAACGGGTTGCTGAGCAACTCTCTTCGCTGGCTAACAGCAGAAATTAGAATTTACTGTTCTCAGTGTTTTGTTAGCTGTTTGAGCACTAAAGAAAGATAATTAGCTCGTTAGCATGGTAACAAAACTAAAAACCGAGCAGTGTAACAGTGTAATGGTGCCTGTGTAACACACACCGACCTTAAGGCAAAGCATAACATACAGTTGTGTCACACTGTGAAAAAGATAACTGGAAATTGCTCGGCTTACTTTCTTCACACTTGCTTCAACTAACTTTATTTAGTTTCATTTGTAAAGTTGCCCTCAATACTTAATTCATGCTAAAAAACAGAGGCCAGGCAAGTTAAAAACGGATACTGATTATTTCCACAGGGGTTTGTGTCGACATGATAAACCACCTAAGAGACATGACATCCTAAAGGTGAGAGATTTGGTTGAATATAGTGTAGAAATACTGGCTCTTCAGAGATTATACATTTTGGCGGCTGTGGCTGTGGAAGTAGAGTGGGTCGTCCATTAACCAGAAGGTCGGTGGTTTGATGCATGCAGACTGGAGGATTCCAGTCTGCATGCCAACATACTGGGCTCTAAATTGCCTCTGCAGTGTGTGAATGATGTGTAATAGAAAAAGTGTTCTGTATAGAAATGCTGTATGAATTTCACTTGTACTGTAAAGCACCTTGAGTGGTTAATAAGACTAGAAAAGCTCTATGTGAATGCAGTCAATATAAAATTTAATTTGGCAAACTATTTAGAAATTTGGACTATAGAAATATTAATAATAAAACATGATTATTTTTGCACAACTGTAGGTGTTTTTCCTCAAAACTTAAGATCAGCATCAAAAATGTAAAACCCATTGCAGTAAAAAAAATAAACACAGTTTATCTTAATGTAGTGCTGTGTTTTCTGACACCACTGCCAGGAACATGAGCCTTTGTATAAATTTGGAAAAATGGAATCTAATCAAGACCCCATATGGCCACAAACGTCCCTCCGCCCCTTTAGTAACTGCTGCTCTGCTCT
The DNA here is from genome assembly GCA_026259375.1 of Verasper variegatus. Lineage (NCBI taxonomy): Eukaryota > Metazoa > Chordata > Actinopteri > Pleuronectiformes > Pleuronectidae > Verasper > Verasper variegatus. The sequence continues at coordinate 15,029,902 of CM048038.1, forward strand.
GCGTCGAGATGCCCGGTCGATACATCCCATCAGGAAACGGGGGGCCATTTGTGGCCCTACAAAAAGCCCCGGCCTTTTCTCAACAGGCATCAACAGCGGCAGGTCTGTTTGGAGTGAGACAGCGGCTATTGTCGTAGAACCGCAGTAGAATAGACAGCCGATAATGACAGGGGAAATGGAACCAAGCACACTAAATGTCACACTCAGTCTCTGGGGCGTTGCACAATGCAGAGCCTGTAGGTGGACCTGTTTAGAGCCAAGACGGGCCGATATAGAGGTGGAAAGAGAAAAGAGGAAAATAAGGGAGGTAGATGGAAGGACGGGGGAAAATAAGTGAGCAAGTGGCTCTGTGTATGGATGTGCGTGTCCGTATTGTCTGCGTGTGTGTCTCGCCTACTTCCATCTCCCAAATCTCTGCATGCCTCTAATTCATAGTGACCTCTCCATTGTTACGGAGCAGATGAGCTGGGTCCAGCTCTACGCTGATTGAATGGAGTCCACCGGAGCTGTCTATCTGTTTTCTACACTATTCCCCTGGCTGTCTCCCTTCATTCTCATCCCAGCACATTGTTAGAGCCGAGGTGCCTGGGTAACACACACACACACACACACACACACACACACACACACACACACACACACACACACACACACACACACACACACACTAACACACTAACACACTAACACACACATACATATATAGAGCCTAGGGCAAGAGAAAAGGGGCAGAGAGAGGGGTCTCTCTTTATTGCTCTAATCAAAACATTCATCCATCCGATCTGTCCCTCTCTCCCTCCTTCTATTACACTCTCCTTATTAAATCATTCCCCTCCTATTTCAGCTGGATTTATCCATGGGCATTACCTTGCCCCCCTAGACAGAGTGTGAAGCACAAAGCAGCGCACACGGACTCACACACGAGTCTCAATTTCAGGCAAATTTGCCCATATAGTACTTTTTGTCACCTTTCTACCTCGAGATCAATTAGATAGAAGTAGGAATGTGAAGAGGTTATGCGAAAACAAGAGGCGACCTTGACACGCACTACACGACACAGTCAAGTGAAACGCACGCATTTCCATGCAGCCCGGTCTCCGAACAGTAGGTCAGTACATGCTGATGCAATCAGACCGAGCACAGAGTTAGAAAGGGAAGCAGAAGAAGATGGGAGGAGATTCTCTGCTTTTTTCTGAGGAAATGGGTCAGAGAGAATCAGACTCCTCGGCGCTGCCACAGCTACTTGTCAGCGCTTCTGGATGTTTCCTGCAAATCGACAGGGTCTCTATTGTGAATGTCTTGAGGAAAGTTAAAATGAGAGCAAAGGATGAAGCACCGAGCAGCGCGGTTGCTGAGGAGGCATAAAATAGTACTCGGGGGGGGTCTCAGCCTTTTGCGTTTGAGGAATTCAGTAATCCAATTACCCAGCACAGAACATACACTACTTTGGGGTAAAGCCTGCACAAGTTTGTGAACATGCACATACAGTACACACACGGGCACACATCAACACAACACTTCAAAGACCCTTGTTCCCAGTGATAATGCTACACATGCTCCCTTTGCTGTTTTAAATGCATATATTATTTAAGTTTAAATGAACACAAAGACATAAGAAATTCAGTGTTTGATCTAAAATTGTCTTGGATGGGGTCAAATGAGCCCATTAGTACTTTTCTAAAGGATGTAACATCCAAAGAGGGCAATGAACAAATCTAGGGAAACCGTAGACCCACCATGGGCAATAAAATGATACGAAATTGCAAGGCTAAAGATTTTCAATCGACAGTAATTATCAAATCTAATCTACGCCTATATTCATCTCATTTCCAGTTAATGAAATTAGAATTCAAAATCATCTGAATGAAAAGTAAAGTTGGGAACAGAGGTCTCCCTCCTTTATTTTGAACAAAATGGATTTTAGAACTTCACAATTATATGTCCCTGAAACCACAACGTTATTCAGCTACATGCCCGTACTAACCTGTATTTAAAATGGACGACATGATGGCTCCCCAAAGTGAAGCCAAATAATCTTGATTGCCCCCTAGTAAGTAAAAAGCTCCACCTCCTCCATGTTAGTGAATGGGACATTGGACAAATGAAAAATGTCAAAGAACATGCCAAATAATTTACTTCCAAAGATGGATTCTGTCATTTTAGGTAGTTCTCATCACACTGATATACGTTCAGTTGTTCATGTTTCCACTAAGTTTGGTTTAATTAGTTATTGGATGTTAAAAACAGGGTGAAACGTCATGATTGACAGATGAGACTGAATCATGATTGGTCGAGTGCATATATCGTCAGGACCTTGATATCGCTGCTCCACACCCCAATGACTGCTGTACAGACTCTACCTCCAGATCCCAGGGTCAAGACGACAGCACCCGTATCCAGGATATTTCTGCATCCCCTTTGCACAAGGACAGGAAGTTGAGATGTGCTGTCCATCTTTATTTACAGTCTAAGGTATTAGCAAAGTTTTATATATCACTAGAAAGTCACTTAATTGCCTACACAACTGGGTCCACACGCCAGCTGTGTCACAATTTGGGGGCCGCATCCTTTGTCGGAAGCAAATTCGAAGACCGATTGCGTAACAGCGGAAGCGACTGTACCAATTCGAAGGCTCCTCCAAATGCGGCCAACAAATGTGTCCTTCTGTCCCCGAGCCATGGAGGCCACACCGGGTGGATCCTTTTCCCGGTTCATCATATCCTATGATTCATTGCATTTCAGTGACTTTTTCAAAGGGGTAATGGAAGCAAAAGGTTAGGCGAGAAAACACCAGAAGAATTTATTTTTCAAAGTAAGTACTCAACTGAACAGCTAATTGTACACGTTAAAAAACACATTTTCGACACAAACAGTTTCGTCCGTCGCTTTGTTGCTATGCGACGGCTGTAACGGCGGGACAAGCTGGAGACGCATTAGGAAGATCAGACCACGTCATTTCGGTTCGGCCGACATTGTGTACGCGGCCGTTGGAGGATGCAGCCGACGTCGGCTGCGTAGATAGGGTCCTATGCGGGATCCGGCCGCTGATTTGAGACACAGCTCTTTATCTTCCCAAATATCAAAGTAAGATGATACTTCCTCAAACAATAGTTAATTAGTTGGTAATTTGTATGCATCAGACCACAGCTTTGTCAGCTTTGTTAACTGCGTCAGCTGATTTTTATAAATTTTTTTATCATGGCAGACGGGAGGGTGCAGGGGGTCAATGGTGGAGCCAGGCTCAAAACCAGAGGAATCGCACAATGATACAATGGCGATCACTTTAAAACACAAGGCACTCCAACAATCATCATTACATCAGAACTAATCACCATTATTGACGGTCTGTAATATGAGGTGGACTTCATGTTATATAAGCTCACTGACCAGATGCTCTATAGACTGAGGCACAGCTGCTCATAGAGATTATCTCACTGGCCACACACACCCACACACCCACACACCCACAAACACACAAACACCTTTTGACCAGCACATGATGTCCTCCATTCAAATCATACACATCCAGAATTAAGAGAGGTGTCCAATATAAATAATCTCATCATGGGTGCCGATCGGTATATTGCAGACACATCTGTCACACCTAAATAAGTAACCCACACACACACACACAATATCCCTGAGTCACCCGTGGAGTGATATTGACAAAGGTTGTGTGAGCGTCTGTGCACAGGACAGAAGGGGTCAATAAAAAAATGTCATTGATTGAGCTCTTTAACATATGCCCCTGAATCACTAAGAACCAAACATATGCAGAAACACACTCTAAATATATGCACTGGCAGATTTAGAGTCAATTGGTTTTGACCATAGGAACCAATCAAACCTTTTTTATCTAATCCTGGCCCGGTCATCACATTACCGCTGATGAGGACCATGTTGTTTCCATACATCCTCTAACCCCAGGGAGCTCAATCTATATCTATCTGCAGAATTATACACCATGTTTTTCAAAGTGTTAGCCTACATTACAGCTATATGCGGTTTTCTGTATTAAAAAAAAAACAGGGATTGAGAAAATCCCCTGGTCTTATATGACTCAGTCCTATACATCTCAGTGCAAAACATGCTGTGTTTGGTATGTGCCTGCAATTTGTATTTGCCCGAGTGCACCCATATAGGAGAATCAGGGATTTGGGGAAATGCATAAGGATGAGATTTGAAAGATGGTGGTATTGAGGTTAGCTGCAAGAGGAATAAAGTAAAGCTTTTGTAATGAGAAAGGGACCATAAATATAATTATAGTGATTTATTAGGACAGTTAAACTTTGATTATGGGGCTTTTGTGAAGCAATCCTCCTGAGAGTCAACAAAATCCAACCATTTCATTAGCTTGAAATGAGCATCCCGATCATTTCCTGGTGACTTATCATCGTGACATGTTATGAAGTGGGACACAGCCCACTGACTCAGGAGCAGGGGATTTCTCATTGGGCGGCGTATGGTGAATGGGGTCATGGGATCTGTCACAGATGGTGCAGATGGGGGGTACCTCAGCCCCTCCTCCGACCAAGCCTCGGACCCCCTGCAATCCATTCTGTCATGGCTCTCGCCCCACTGAAGCTTCAACGTACTGCGCCCTAAAATAAAAACCTTTATGGGATGCATTGTGGGATATCGATCAGGTGGGTTGACCATTTCATCACGCGGGAAACTGACAGAAGAAACTGTCAAGTAGCCTCTAATGCATTACTTTAATTCAAAACGCCTGATTGTTTTTTTCCTCAGACAAATTAAGTTTTTATTTACCGTGAAGGAATAGCTTAGGGCACAAATGTCTGTGACAACACTGGTTTTGTCTGATTTTTTACAACACAGCGTTTGTCTTGCAAGAGTTGTTTGTTCCAGCACAGCAGGTCGCACGTTTCTCCTGCCATCTGACACTGACGCTCGCTGCATTTTAACAGTGGCTCTCGAGCTCTCGGCTTGCACGCCCCCAATATGATTCAACGCCTACTTTCACTCTAACACACAACAGTTGCAGGTGTTGAGATACAAAACATTAAACTCTGATACCAAATGACAAGTTTTATGTTCCCTTGACAGGCAATTTCACTTTTCTAATTATAAGAAGAAGCCTCTAGGCTGGAAATACTCATTACTTGACAGCTAAAACTCTGTTATTACGGTGATTCAAAAAACAACTTTGCACATCGGGGATATATTTTTCCAGATTCAATAAATCATTTCATGGCTGCTGAAAATAATGCTGTGAACCCACCCCCCCTCCAGTATTGTATTATTTGAAATGAGTAACAAGTCCAACACATTGTAGTTAACAACTTTTAGTTTCTATTGCTTCAGAAATTAACATGGCAGGTAGTTAATCATGTTGAAAACTGCATCTGGGCCCTGCGAGCAGTTTGACAGAGAGGTCTCTTGAGTTCTTCACCTCATTTTAACTCTTAGCAGCCCCATCAGTCACAGCCCATCACCCCTTCTTCTGCTGCGGGTCATTTTAAACTGAAACCCAAATAACCTCCCCCCTCTATGGTACCATCTGCTAGTGTTCAACCAGAAAGAGCTTTTGGAGGCTGAAACCCACGCTGACGCTCTTAGTGCTGGATATTCTGTGAATATCAGAAACCACGAGTCAAACGGAGCAACAAAAAAAAAGGCTACCAGCAACTCATGTTGGAAAGTTGTTCTCAGACAGCGTGAAGTTGTCACACTGAGGAGTGACAATCTAAGGAATGATTCCAGGAATCTCTGTCTGTCCGTCAATATGTAGCTCTGATATCTCGAGAAACTGTCATCTTATCGGCTTCACACTTGGCATGTGTGTTGAGGGCCCGACGAACTACAGTGTCAAATTTGGTACGATTTGGACAAACAAATGTTTAATATTAACAAACTTTGCATAAACAGGTGACCAGCGCTCTGTAGCAGCAGTGGCTGGGCCTCATGGACGTAAGAGACGTTGTCGATCACAACGAATTCACAACAACAACTAATTCTCCAGTTCAGGCTTCTGCTTATTGAGTCGAGCTTCTCTAAAGTTTCAATAAACAGGTGGACAGCTCTTTGTGCAGCAGTGGTGGTGCAGCTTCAGGGTTCTGTGGACTGGAGTCCTGCAGCAGGTCTGTACTTGTCACGGCTCAAAGAGAGAGAGAGGAGTAAAGTAAATAAATAAAGCAGAGAAAATTGAGTACCCTCCTGATGAAAAAAAATACTCTTTCCGATTATAACTTGTACCAAATTCCTGCACATTGCTGTATTGCTAAGTTAAGGCATATGATGTCATCCTTTTTATTAACTTCTAGACATACAGTGCATGTGTATAATCATCTCGCTGCTGTCTCATTAAGCCATGTTTTTGTTCTTTTTGGCTCCTACTGGCTGCACATGTCCAAGAAATCAAGCATTTGTAATGTCTGACTCCGTAGGTTTGGGATGCCTTGTTTTCCTCTGTTTTTCTGTGGAACCTCGGATGGACACTCACACTCGGGGCAGTATGTAACTTCATCCATATACTTCTGTATCTGTTCTGATCTGTTAATAATGTGAAATTAAAATTCCATTCAAGTACTTCCCACAGACAAAAAAAGACTGTGGCACTCATCAATTTCCCAATAAATATGTGATCAATCAAGCTCAAACCATATCCATCACAGCAGAGGCACTGACACGCTGATGAATGATTTTTAATAAAGGACCAATACCAGCAGAATCATGAGCTGGTCCAAGACAACGAGAGGTCCCCCCCCCCCCCCACCGACAATAATTTCCTCAGATTCTGACGCTCTGCTGCCCCCTTCCAACGTCTACACCCACCACCACTCCATCAACCTCTCCTCCCTGTTCACTGGTGTGCCCCCCCCCCCCACGCCCGCAGCTAAACCCTTATCATTGTCACCATCATGGCCCTCATCACAAACCTACCCTCCCCACTAACTCCCCTTTCTATCCTTAGTGGGAAACATTGATCTGATTATGGCATTAGATCTGCTCGAACCAAACAAGTACACCAGGAGGTTGTAAAACTCTTTTTTTTATTTCCATCAAGTAAAGTGCTCTTCCAAAGCAGAGTGAATAACATTTGGAGGTTGTTTGTTTATTGTAAAGCATAAGAACCTTACCAGGAAACATAACCTCGCTAACATCAAAAGTCCAAGGACTTGATGATGAGAAGTCACTAATCCTTTGTGTAGGTATGTGGCTTCAATCAGGTCACAGCGGTAAGATTGTGTTTTAGTGTGTGTTTGTGTGTGCGTGTATGATACAGCATGGCATCTGCCAGAATTTGAGTCATGGGGCCTGAATGTGGTGGATATTTACAGGAAAACACACACACTCATTTTCAGGAACACTAACAGGTGTCCCCATCACAACTTTTTTTTTTTTTTTTTTTGTGAGCACAATATGAGAAGAAAAACAAAAGCAGGAAAGAAAATACAACACACAGACAACAAACAGCCGAAGCTGATTCTGTCATAATTTGGATTGGGGACAGATTAGAGGAATATTAGGATGGGATTAACTGGCCAGGTTAAGCTATTTGATCATCAACTAAATATGGCTTAGGAGGCGAGGAGCCACAGACGAGCTGATGTCACATGGAATTAATCCAGCCATGATTTCCGTATATGATTTAGAAACTCTTTGGTAATCCACTCGTGATTTTAACATGCTGTCAAATTGGTAGGGGCTGAGGAGAGCTCTGTGTTTGTGTGTGTAAGTGATTGATGTCTGAGCATGTGTGTAAACAAGTGACTCTATACTGAACTTTTTAAGGAATAGGGTTCACTTATGGCCCCCCCAGGACTCAATGTATGACCAATTGGAAGAGTTTTCTTTTTGATGAAGTTTATTATCATAGACAATATTAAATAACATTACTTGATATATCTTGATGGAACCCTGCAGACAGCAGTGTAGCAGATTAGATATTTTCCTTTTGTATGTGTGAGAAAATTGTGCCAAGAGTCAAATGGTTAAATAGAGCTAACTTTTAGTAGCTTAATATAGTTTTATATAGGCTTTAGTTTTTTCAACGTCTGATGGTAGCCAGGACTTTATATTAAATATCTGCAGGTTATACTTTCTGAAGTTATAGATTTTAGGCAGTATTAGCCAAATACAAGGTGTACTGCTTACAATGTACAACTTTAATTACAAATGTTCACAACTGCGAAGAGCAACTTGTGTAACATTAGTAAAATAAAACACATAGGATCCAGCTTTGGTAGTTTACAAGGTCATGGCACACAGGTTTACATAGCACACAGCTGGGCCAGCGTTGTGGTATGTTAGCTTGCATAACACCTTTTGTTTAATCTGAGAGAAGGCAACATCATGGAACTGGAACTGATCACCAAATAAACTTAAAACTTAAACTCAACCTAATTCATTGAAATGAGGTTGAAAATACAGCTTTAAATGACATAAGTTTGTAAATTCAACCAATTATCAAGCTGACATGAACTACGATTATGTCAAAATGCTAATTCTAAGGAAAGGTGTTTATAAGATTATAGTAGACTGAAAAGAAAATTATTATTATTTAAGAGTGCATCTGTGTTTGTGTCCAGTATAGTATAGTTTGTCTTAGGTGAGATTTAAGCTTTAATCCAACAGTGAGTTGATGACGTGACTTGGTATGGAGCTGTAAATCAATACAAAATGTTTACATGTGTGTGTGTGTTGGGGATGAGTGTAAGAGGGCAAGGTGTGTGTGCAGTATAAAGAGGTTTATGGTGGTGGGGGTCCTTCTTATAGGAGAAAATCTGTGTGCTTCTATCTGCATATGATTTAATGCAGCACACGTGTGAATGTGTGCGTGTGGGAGGTTTGTGCGTGCTGTTTTTGTTTTTCTACATTCACATCTGTGTCAAAGCTCCCAGGACCCCCCCCCCCCCCTCTCCCTCCACACACACACACACAGACAGACACACAAACACAAACATACAGTACACAGATACCAGCTCCAAAATCCCCTGAAAGCTTTTGATCCTGCAGGAATGTGGAACTCCCCCTTTTCTTTCTCTCTCTCTCGCTCTCCCACACACACACACACAGTCTCTCTCCCTTCTGTTCTTTCACTGTTTTTCTCAGAATTGGGATTAAAAGTTGTTCAAATCAAGTCTTGATTGGGGAATCTCTCCTTTATCATAACAAACTTTGACAGATCTAGAATCAGGAGGGGAGAGAGTATAGGATGTGTGTGTGTGTGTGTGTGTGTGTGTGTGTATAGGTGCTGCAGTGCACTATAGGTGTGTTTGTGACAGCTGTCTCTACTAACACCAGCATTCCCAACTACAAAAGGAAGCCAGTGGGAGCGTGCGGGAATGCCGGGAGATCATCGTTTCCCTGATGCTCCCCAGAGGGAATCCTTCTGCACCTCGCTCACACATCCCACCTTGCACAGATCCACGCCACAGATGTGCGTACAACGTGCCAGGGAAAAGAGACGATGAAAGTGACTGAGGGTTGACCTAAAAATGTCACCACAGGAAAACGGGGGTGGGGGGTGGGGTGGTGGGGGGGAACACGGTAAGGCATGTGAGACAGAAAGAAATAAGGTGAATACTGTGAAAGGAGTAGGGAAAAATAAATTTGATGCTATTTCAATTTGTCTTTTTCCTGCAAATTATCTTTCTGGTGTGCACATGGGACTCATACCCACCCCCCTCCACTCACACACTCATACATATATAACACTTTTGCCAGAGCGACTTTTTCTTTTGCTGACTTTACATTTAAATGAGAGAGGGGATTATCCTAATGTCTGACGCTTAGGGCCCCAACAAACCCTCTGCATGTGCAGGATGGGACGGTGGTGGAAGTTACGTTGCCATGGCGACAGACGGCCAATGAGAGCACAGCGGGGTAAATCCCGAGTCAAAACATTTGACGCGTGCAGAGCGAGGCAAAGAGGGTGAAAGGGTTTTGTTGTTTTTTTTTGGAATGCCAGTTTATTGGCACTGTGTGCATGTGCTCAAGATTGGGGCGGAGAGCGGTGTTCCATTAGGATGTTCACACACACACATACACACACAGACTGATGCACACAGCCAAGCCTTATCTCCCCTTTACTTCCCCTTCTCTTCCTTCCATCTTTCTCTTCCTCTCTCGGGCAGAGAGATGGAGCAGAAAGTGGCGTGTAATTACATCCTAATCTTTGGCTGGTATCTGCTCTGCCACAGGGGCTGTTGGTACAGGGAGCTGTTAGGGGCACACTGACAGACAGACACACACACACACACACACACACACACACACACACACCTCAGAGATTTTGTCCAGGAGTCTGTGGTTAAATGGCTGTGTATCTGTGTATATAATTCACTGCTTGCTTGATCGAGAAAGACGTCCAAAGAGAGATAGGCGACTGACTTTACTCCAGCATCTATGTGCATTTAGTTATCTAATTGTACTTTTAACGTAGGCCAGCTCTGCCATAATGTCATAAAGGCAAAAGACCGATAAAGTCTTGTTCTGCTAAAGCTGAACATCTTGAATGAGCACAGGCTTGTTATCTGCCTATTTTATAAGTCATCAAGTGCATAGCTGTGTCTTATCTGACCCAAGTTCTAAGTCTTCCTGAGTGATGTCGGAGCCAAAAGAGGTCACACTGCAAGGCTATATATCTTCCACACAGACGAGCAAATGTAACCCGTCTCTCACAAAAAGACACACACACACAGACAGCCAGGTCTTCGGGAGCATGCAGCTAAAGATATCTCACTCCCCCAAGCATGGCGATATATGGATCTATAGCTGAGGAGTTCTGCATTATACATGCAAAGCTAATTTGTTGTGCACACACTTGCAGCATGCAGTCAGTCAGTCTCTCTCACACACACACACACACACGCAAATGTACACTTAACTCCATATAAAGAGCACCAAAGTTGTTCAAAGTAGGCCAGGGCTTGGTGGGGCCAAAGAGAGTAAACAAGTCCTGATCAGTTTGGTTCCCATCCAGTGGAAGGACTCTGAATTAAACATAACATAGACTGGATGTGTTTATGCAGGGGCCAGGCACAGACCTGAGGCAATGTTCAATCAATCTGGCTGCAAATTCAATCAAAGGATCCCTCCCAATATACAGTACTGCTGCTTATGCTGCCAGGTAAATTACCACGGGGGCGTCTTATCTGGAAATACAGCAGGATGTCAACATGTGTAAGTTCATAATTAGCATTCTGATGTGGCATTACAGCAAGAGGCACTGCAAGGCATAAAATAAGCAAAACAAATACAGAGACACATTATTTCAGATTTGACTCACTGGGTAATGACCAGGACTTCTCTTATTTCCTTCAGCTCAGTTTGCAATGTACTGAGATTCATTAACACCTTCAATGCAGGAGCTACCAGTGTAATTAAGACAGGTCACAGCTCAGCTTTCCACCAACAGGACTCACTATGGTTACACCATCATCCTCTGGTTTAGTTAAATGCAATCCAGAAATTAGAAATACAAGTCAAGACTTAAATCATGAATAAATAAATGAAATAACTACCTTTTGGGAAAGTAAAGTTACTGCACTAGTAAATCATTTGAAAGCACAGCTGAAAAATGCAATTTACATCAGAATAAAAAAAGATTGATGAAACATTAATGAAGGATAGTACAGCTGAATGGTGGGCATGAAAAACTCTGATCGTATTACTTTTTAATTTCACACTGATTTTGTTTTAACTAAAGATGTGTTTAGGCGGAGATGGCTTTGACGGCAGGAAAAGGCACAGGTGTAAATTTTAAAAGAAGTGAAGGATGAATTCAAATGAGCTGCTTCAGTTTCAGGGACCTGCTGTAACACGTGTTTGCTCATTGTCACAGTGTCACGGCTTATCACTGAAACTCATGACGTAACATGTCTGCGATGTGTCAAATTGTGAGTGAAAAGGCTGTTTTATCGACAAGATTTAAAGCCCTATTTACTGAACAGCTAGCATTTTAATATCAAAATCTTAAACAATAACAAGAATTCTAATTAGCGAACAGCTAACATTATTAACATGTCTCAAGAAGCTGTGAAGTGAACTGTGACCAGCAAATTCAACTCAACTGCAGCTAATTAGCATTAACTCCAGGAGTTGACCAGGCTATTAAATGAAATGCTGCGCTCTTGTTCTGCTAATTTGCTCTCTGCATGGCCGTGTCTGGTGGGTTCCTCAGGAAATAATCAACTCTTTGTATAATTTTTGATGATTGACATGACATGAGTCTTTCAGTGGGTCAAAAAGACCAGGAGATAGATTAGTTAAAGATGAGGGATCACACAATTACCAGACAAGTGGCTACGAGCTGAAAGTCAACAGAGATAAACTCACAACTTCCCTGTTAAATTTAGAAGCACATACACATTATTGTTTTCAGCTTTTCAACTATGAAATTAGGTCTTCCGCATTTTGTTGCTTTCAGTCAGTTCAATAGAACTACGTAGCTGCTTCACGTATCATTATCTTCTAACAACAGTGTCATTAAGAGTTATTAGCAAGGTATTAAAACATACACTTTATATAAAGATGGACGACAGGTCTCTACTTCCTCTCGTTGTACAAAAGTGAAACTAAAATTTCTCGGATACTTGTGTCGCAATTCTGTGTTTTTAACCTCATTTCAAGACAGAGGTCTCGCTGATTCACGCTCATCAATATACATTTTAATAGCATCAAAGTATTAATTAAAAACAAACTTAACGTATTAAAAAAAAGGACGAACATCAGTGTGATAGGAACTACCTAAAACGACCGGACTCTTTGCTTGGTCCATGTTCAAACAACTATCATGAGTGAAGTTTATGACCCATATTGCAGCCAGCCACTAGGTGGCGATCAAGATGATCTGGCTTCACTTTCTATGGTTACAAGTTAGTTAAGCAGTATTAGCAGTTGTAGCAGTTTTTATGTATATGTAATATGTATAATAATATAATATGTATGATTATAATGCCAATGTAATATTACATGTGATAAATCTAATGCCAATTTATCGTATGATCAAATATTGTTAACTATTATAAATATTATGCCAATTTGAAGTGATATACCATAAACATAATGACCCATATAATACTATGATTACACTGATATTGTGACACCACCAATAATCTTACTAAACGTAGGACAAATTGTGTAGTTTTTTTAACTAGCTACTAGAAGAAGCTAATGAACTCACAACTAACAATAGTCTTATCAAATTATTAGAAGGCCACGAGTGTGTGATTAGGTTTGATATTCCTATGTTCAATTCCCAATTCTAACCTGGTCCAGAAATAAAGTACAGGTCTAGAATGATTCATGGGCACTAATGGCAATTTAAGATAAAGTAAAAATTAGGTTTTGTTCTTTCCGTTTAGCTTGAAAATGATTTCCTTTGGCTTGTGTCCTATAGGTTACTTTACTTAAATGTACACAATTGACAGATATGATCATCTTCCAAATGCTCTCAACTTGGCTCTGCACAATCTAGAAATGTTATGTCGCCCCGATATGGTCTTCTCTTTTGTTATTTGCTGAACTCAATGTTGCTGGAGCCAAAATACTACAGTAACACTGTGACCTTAACAATGAAAATTAAAACTAACAATAGCGCATTAGTTTGCACCCTAGTATGTCTAAGGCCAAGATCAACACAGGGGAAAAGTCTCTCAGATATTCAGAACATAAACACAGACACTCGGAGCAAACCATTTTTTTTACAGTACAACACACACGCACACAAATCACTTTTCCCTTCCTGGCTATAAAACTCTTTGGGTCAGCGTGAGGTCTCCTGGGCTGGATACTCAACCTCTTGATGTATCCCGAGCCAACCTTGGCTGTGTCCCCATGCTGGTTCTGTGTCTCTCTGCTCCACACTGCCCTGGGCCTAGTCCTATCTTTCTAGAATGGCAATGAGCCCAGCTATTTTGAGCTTCGTTATGTATGCATTCGCAGGCAGACCTATAGACCCCTGCTCTTTTTCATGCAGGCGTGGACATTACTTTGCACTAAGAGAGCCGGATACCGCAGATGGGATGAAAGCCTTTTTATCTACTGTAAATAAAAAAAAAGATGGGTGAAGAAGTCTGAGCTTTAAAACCGTATTGGTGGGAGAGGTAGAAGACGGAAAAGTGTTTTACAGCGGAAGGCTCCGGAGCAAGCCGGGCCAAGTGTCGATTAAACATGCCAGAAATACAGTGGGAATACGAGACAGAACAGATAAGAGCCTTCCAAATATAACAGCACACACATTTTCACACATTCATACACACAACACTCCACACGAGTGGAGCAGACACTATCTACCTCTGTGGCACTAGCACTGTTTTCATGCCAAGGAAATACAAATTATATCTATTTAACTCTGAGGGCCACAGAGAGTCTTTGTGTAGCCAACAAAGTTGGACCAGAATTCAGAGATTCAGAGGAGGAACAACAGGCAAGGCTGAGTATTCACACCCCCCCCCCCCCCATCTTTATCCCAACAAGGACACACGTATTTCCTTTAAATGCCATAATGCTTTTTATAAAAAGAGAAACATGAAAATCCAATCGATAGTAAAGCCAACAATACACAACAATAAGGGAGGAAATCATTGGCCAGGTGATGACTGAGAGCACAAAAGGTAAGAACCTTTACAGCTTAGTCGAGTAATATATTGCAAATGCGTTTCATTTCACAAACCTTACAATAACTCTTACAAACAGGAATCAAACATCACCCGGGCCATAATAATGTGTGCTGCTTCCATCAGGAATAACAACAATGTGTTGCATTGATAACTACTCTTTGCCTCTCATGCATACAGCCTTCACATATACCAGGAGAGAGCGTCAGCGCTGACGTTCTCGGCCACATTCCTAGAAACAGCAGTACATTCCACACAAGTCACCCGCAGTCAAAAAACGTATTTATTTATTGCTGGAGCCAGTTCAGCCTGTTCCTCGTGAATCAGAGTGACACTTCAGTGTCACTAAAAGCTGTAAAACAGTGATCAGGGGCAAATGGGGTGAATTTTTCATATGGCTGTCGGCAGTTTTGGTTGATACTTTGTCTGGGTGTCAAGTCCTCTTGTCTCCACATTGTCACACCAAATGTAATGAGGTTAGACAACTGTATGAGCAAATGAAGAGCCTTCTTCACTTGGCAGTGGCTGGTTGCAGTATTTTCACTCAGTGGGGGGGAAATCTATGGCAGTAAACGGAATCAATAATTGCTGCAGAGCTGCTCTTGAGGTACTGTCACAGGTCCACAGTAAAAACAGAGGTAACATATCAGATCATAAGATCCTGTATTCATTCATACATCAAAGAAATACACTCACTCACTTACTTAAATGTGTTTGTTGAGCTGTAAACTAACTTATTAACCATATTATATAAAAATGATGCATTTCATTAGTTGAACATGGATCATATTGTGAGGAGTTGATCAATTATTCTAGCAATCTGTGACAATACTCGTGTACACCGGCACATGTGTGTACGGGACAGGTCACGTGATGTGGGTCTGGACGTGATTCAAACTGATACAGAGCCAAACCACTTGTGTGGATAGAAATTGTTTTAATTAGAAAACGCTGTTTGTTTGACAGTGAGTCTCATATCCAGCCCTGCCTCCCTTGCCCCCTGCCTAGTTTTTAACATTTTTTTAAATGATGCAGTGGGCGTGGCTAGGCTGAGAGCTGGCGGTGAAGTTGCACTTTAACCTTCCATCTACAGTGTCTACACAGAATCTGGGCAGAATCTAGATGTGAGTGCATCTAAGCACTCACAAGTATCTGATAATTGAGATCAACAGCAAAAATCAGCTTCTGTCTGCTTGCATCTTTCTCTGCTTCACTGTGTTTATACTTCACATCTCATTTTATCTGTTGCAGTAGTGATTTCATAGCACACTCCCTGACCACGTCTCATATTTAGTATGAAGTTATAAGGTGATCATCATGCCACATAAACTCTGTTGTACTGTAATATGTGTGTATATCTTTCTATTGGGTGAGAGTCAGATGAAATTCAAGTTTGCATGAAAACTCACACAAAGAGACAATGAGGCTGACATGGTTCACAAACTACGAGACAAGCCAAGCAAATATTATCAGAGCACTAGGACAACTCATGGGGCAAACGTTAAAATTCAAATGGCTTTATTCAAATTGACACATGTAAAACTTAATCCAACTGGCCTGACAGGCACCTGAACAAAGATTCTACAATTTTCTTTTTCATTAGCTGGAAGCAATGCGAGCTGGCCAAACTTCACTTCTGAGAACTTATTCATTATGCTGCGTGACTTCTTGTGCCTTTGAGAACTGCTGTCTGGTGGAGGGTGGAGTTACAGTGTCAGTGTCTACATTGGATCAACAGAAGCTGCTACGACAGATTTACTGCAGAAGCCAGCAGTCATCAATGATAGTTTTTACTTTTACTTGGTGCAACAACTTGCCTGTTGAAGCTGTTTGAGTGAGCGACTGTGGCCTCATGCAAATACACTGATTTGATCTGGACATGATGAATATTGGTAGCATGACACCAGAGCAGGGTACACAAAAAAGGACGGTTGAGATTGAGATGCTCAGTGTCTTTTGTAAGAGGTGATGCAGAATTAAAATGAGAGCGGAAAGGAAGCATCATTTAGAATACAGTACATACTTGAGAAAAATCTATTTTAAGTAGAGTCCGGCAATATATTGGTTGGACGGTAATACGATATACAGTGAGCCCTTAACAGAAATATCAGGATCTGTCATTATGTTTGCCGATATGAAAACTCCTATTTTACAGAATAAACAATCAAGACAAGACGTACATTCATGTTTAAAACTTATGCAAAAATGTTTCTGAATTTTACACCATTTATACTAAAGTTGATGGTTAAGGACATCAAGCCTTGACTATGCAGGTTTCATCAGGACATAGAATAATAGCCTCAGCGTCCCCCCCCCCCAAAAAAAATGTATTGGTCGGACTCAAATTTATAAGCCATGATTTATCTAAAAACATATGCAATACTGTTAGCATGCATTATTTAAACCACACCTGCTGAGTGGATGTTGTGAAATTTGTGACTTTGAAAACTCATGTTTTTAGAGTCGGATTGATTTACTGTGATTTCATGCAGGAGGCTGTTTCATATGGGAGGTGTGCAGGATTTACGCAGCAGCAGTGTTATGTAGCGTTATTAATACAAAACAGGGTTATTGATATGGCAGCATAAATCAGTCCAAGACATTAAAGTGTTTCAACTTGAGCATAAAATTCAAGTTTATTCCAAGACCGAATGACTCCACCTCATAAATGTACAATAGAAGAAAAAGTTAAGAAATTAAAAGACTTAACAGTGGAGTTCATACCTCCGCCAAGGCTCAACAGTGAGTGTGTTTACATGCACACCAGTCTTCTAGTTATATTTGCACATGTAAACATCTTATTCTGGTTTCAGAAACCTGGATTTCCTATGTCTGACAGAAAGATATATTGGGACGTGAACACAATCAGAAACATGGAAACTGTTCTGATCATGGATATGTTTTTTATGCTCCAAATAAATGTCATATGTGGAGTGGGATCAAAACCAAATCAAAACAAATCAAGAAAATCTCGCATTGTTAAAGGGATAGTTCACCCACAAATTAAAATGCACTCAGTATCTAGGGAAAGTGTTTGAGTCCACAAAACACTTTTAGGAGTTTCAGGGGTAAACACTTTTGCAGCAAAATCCGAAACAATTGAATTAAATGGCAACCACTTCTCCCACTTCACCTCCGAGAACCCCAACATTCAAGTAAATGACGCCATTTCAAGTCAAATTTAAATGTTGTGGCTTAGGGACAGTTGGATGACTGCACATGTTTTGCTTCTGTTGTTTTTTCAGGTTTGCAAAATCAATCACCAGTTAATTAAAATGTATTGGATTTGGCTTCAATGAGTTTCATGGAAATCTGTTGTTGTTTGTGTAATCTTGTATACAAACAAACAAACAAACAAACAGACAGGGGCGAATAAGGATCATAAGAAGCTAGTTTTGGGGCAAGTAAACAACGACTCGCACAAATAACCTGAGGTTAAATACTGCTCAACATTCGACTTGAATAAACCACACTCATTCTGTAAACTCTTTGAAGAAGCTGTTGTGCTGCTCCAGGTAACAGTTTGACAACAAATGACTAAGCAAGAAAAACTACAACCTGAAAATTACTGGAACAACTGAAATGTTGACACACAGTAGCACTTAGGCACTTGTTTATACTCTCTTCAGTCCTGAAACACACAAACACACACAGAGAGAGAGAAACAGATTTACAAACTCTTCAAACGAGGAGAATGTAAACTAGAAACTGCCTCTAAATCCCAGCGACAGAAAAACAGCGGCACTGGGACAAATAAAAGATTAATCTAATAAGTCTTACTCGCTCAGGCCGCCGAATACAGAAGACCAGTGCTGTACAAACAGGCTGAGGTAATCATGTCTGTTTGTGTATGTGTGTGTCATGGCCTGATGGGCAGAGATGCCGTGCCACACCAAAGCTGCCCTCACCATCTGGCCCCGGGAAAATGAACACAATGTTCCTCCACGGTGTCTCTCTCCCACTCTCTCCTCCTGCCTCGGCCGTTTGCTGGGGGATTTGATACTCATCCACCCAGAGAGATTAAGCGTTTCCATATTCCAGTCATATTCGCCGGGTTGTTTTGCTTTCTAAAAACGATGTTTGTATGCCAACATGCTGGTTGGGTGGGTGTGTGGGTTAGAAGCCGGGCAGAAAGAGAGAGGACCGGGGGTATAAACCAGAAAGAGAGGGGAGACGGGAAATGGCATGAAGAAAACATTTCAAATCTGGAGCTCAGCGTCAAAACCGCATGATGAAGGTGAAAAAGTAAAGCCGAGCGTGGGTCATGTTGGTATAATGAGTGCAAAGGTGAATAAATATAGTATAAGCACACACATTCACACCTGCAGGGAGCCTTCGGGGGGGTTGAGGGCGGGTGTGTTTGTGTTTGGGCTCCATGCCTCAGGGGCTGAGGTTAGACTGAGGGTTCACAAGTTCAGGGACTTCCAACACTGCGGAATAAGTGTAAAAACACATGTTTGTAACACTGTACCTGCGAGGACTTTCCACTGGCTTACAGCCAGTCCTCATCCTGTAACCTAGACGAGCCAAATCCGTTAACCCCCAAAGTCATAACCTCAAAGAAAATGATTTCACAATAACAGTCTCCACTTTAAAGGGATTTCACCCATCTTTGTATCCTAGTGAGGACGTTTCAGAGAAAACAAACACACACACATAAAGCCACAAATGACTTGACAGGAGTGTTAGCCCACAGTGCTCTAAGAGGCTTTACCAGAAAAAGATCACACTCTCATGCACTCCCCCGCCAATCTTATATTTTCCATTTGCTTGTTTGCTCCCTGTCAAATTCAGAGAAACTGACGACAGGATTAAAGAGTGCAAATTGAGGCCAAATGAGCTTTTGGTCAATCTCACTGGACTGAGTCCAGACTCTGCTGCATTTCCTCCTTTTCCTAAACTGTATGACTCATAAAGTGGATGCTGCGAGGCCATATGTGTATCCATGCTATACTGAAAGCCACACAAGAAGACGCACACTCATACATACACACTCTGCTCTGCGGTCACACGAGCAAGCCACGGATATAGCGTTCGCTCATATGCTCCCCCATGTGCTAAATTATTCAGGGAGGACAACAAGACTCACCCCATGGCAGGTCTTAAACCCCTGCTGTGCTTCATCCCTCACACACACACACACACACACACAGAGAGAGAGAGACAGACAGACCGACACAAG
This sequence comes from Verasper variegatus, assembly GCA_026259375.1. Lineage (NCBI taxonomy): Eukaryota > Metazoa > Chordata > Actinopteri > Pleuronectiformes > Pleuronectidae > Verasper > Verasper variegatus. Next base: position 15,049,669 of record CM048038.1, read on the forward strand.
CTATGAATTGTATTCAGGCTTTTCAGCAAAAGAGCGCAAACCCATCAAGGACACACAACATTACTAAATATTCCATTGTGTGGAATCGCATGTTTTCCTTTATTCAAAAGAGGGAGATTACTGAAAAGCATAATGATGATGAGAATCCGATTGGGAGGCATAAGGGAAAAGACATAATTACATCAAAGAAGCTTGAAAACAGAAATCCACATTTAACACACAAACACACCATGAAGGAACAACAGAAGTGTTTGGTCCTTCAGTGTTTGTTACAAAGCTGCATATTTTACAGGGGACCCACCCAGTTGAATTTTAGTTTTTGTGATTTTCTATATTTGTGCACAACTTTTCATTCTGCACTTAAACTACTAGAATTGTAATTTGCAATGTTTTTTCTTTGAATTAAAAACATTAATCAGTTTTATTTTAGTATAATTAATGGCCTGTGCAAGGTCAGGAAGGGGTTGGCGGTATCCCAGAATGCACTGGCCAAAATAAGCACGAATAACCAGGAGATAAAAGAGTGTATAACTCCAACATATTACGAAGGTGAATAGAAGATTCCTGGACGAACCTGGATCTGCTCTAGAAGTGAATTGGTTCGCCCTTGGGTTTTCCCCCGTCCCTCCACAACATTTCATGGACGTGGTTTTTGTTTAATCCTGCTAACGAACAGATAAACAGACAACAACAATCAAACAACAGTGAAAACACAACCTCCCTCGCATAGGTAATTAGAAACAACATCTTTGAGCCATAAAGCTCCATTATGTTCACTAGCTACTTGTTAACTGTGCTAGTTTGTTGTGTGGCACCAGGCCGATAATTTACAGTCAGTTCATCACTGAAAACAAAGGGCACGTCTGTCAGCAACACTGGTGAAGCTGTGGGACACAAAACGAAGACAATAAGCCACAGAAAATCCCTTTCAGTTGAGCAGAACTGCAGAGTCAGGTGACAATTGTTCCTGCAATATTATTACACCTTTCACTCAATACATATTGTAACCGCTGTTTTAATTATTCACATTGTCTGCAACTAATTGCAATACCATGTGTCCTGTTTCCATCAGTATTTCAAACGATTTCATTCCGATGATGTTGGGGGTAAATGCAAACATCTTAAAGACACTGCGACAGCACTGTGTCAAATACTCTGTAGTGGGATGGTAAATCTGTAAAGTGATTCACATGTCATGATGAACAGGTCACGAAGCAGTTGCAGTTTGAAGAGTGAGCACCGGATGCAGATCAGGATGAACTCGAGATGCACTGTTTCTAAAACCTCTCAGGATCTGCAGCCTCTATTATTTAGAGAGACGGTGAATAGGGGAGCTATTGTTTTGTTTGTGTTTGTCTGTCAATCAGCAGGACTACACAAAAGCTACTGAAGCTATTTTCTCGAATCCTGGTGGAGGGGTGGGGTCCGGGCCAAGACAGAACCCATTAACACCTGGAGCATATTCAATCAAGGAGGCGGATCCAGGCTTCTTTTTTTTTTACTTCCTCTAACATTCCATGAATTTCTCGAGAAGAAATGCAAACAAATAATGCAGAGATCTTTATGAAAACATATCAGGCCTACTTGGAGGAATAATATTTAGGATTTGTTGGGACTGTTGGGCCTTGGCGGTAGCGCAGCGCTCTACTAAGTGCTATTCTAGTTTTATATTTAGATTGATCTGTGCTCTTTAAACCATTTCTCACGCGTCCCCTCTCATTTTCCAATTCTTGCCAAGCCTCTCCGCCAAGTCTCCTGAGAGTTGGAGGCGTGTCCATGCACGTCACAGGTGATCACAGAGGAGGAGGAGGAGTCAGCGTACACATTCCACTGAACTGTTACATATCAAATGTTTGCTGACCCTTTGGATTTAGTAATAGAAGAACAAACTGACAGGACACATTGATTTTGAAAAATATGCTGCGAAGCTGTGAAGTATAAAAACAGCTGCTGTCTGCTCCGCGTTGAGTTACTCTACCTGCTGAAAGTTCAAAGCACATCCGTTCTCCTGGCAGTGGTTGTGACACACTGCACTGTGCTTCATTGTGAATCATCCTGAGCCTCCATGAATTGTTTAACTGCTGAATGTGTGAGGTTTTAAAAGTGTAGACAGAACAGAAACAAAGGGTCTGGTTGTATTTGAACTTTTTGGACTTGGGGAAAAAGCCTGTTTGTGAATAAACAGCAGAAATCAGGTGCTCACTGAGACAATTGAATTATATTGAACCACATTGTATTGAATCAAATGACGTTCGTTATCGCACTGTATCACATAAGTAGTTGCTTCATGTTATCTTTTTTGTACTGGATTTTTTTGCCAATGAATGGAGATGTGTCAAAAGGCCTTGCATTTACTTTTGCGAAAAATGTTCTATTTCATTTCTCCAACTGCATCTTTGCTGTAAGAGGATGACGGTCACAATGTTGCTGTACATGTTATGTGATATATATGATTCTCAGGAGCGTTCCAGTGAGGGGTGGTGCAGCAGGCAGAGGCAGGACGTGAAGTATTAACTCCGTTGAGAAGGTCACAGACTTTATACTCGGAGGCCAGGCAGGGAAAGTCCAAAGAAACTGTCGAGACTCCAATTCAGACATTTGCGTTTACACAAGCACCTCCTCTGCAGAAAATACAGAGGATCTGCGGAGTTCAGTGCACGTCTGAAAGCTGCTTAAACGCATTCAGGTGTTTGTGTTAATGACAAGGGCACGGCCGTATTCTTAAAACACTTTTACCGTAATGCAGTTCTGTTGAACCCTACTGCTTCACTCAGTCGTTTGCAAGGAAATAGGCTCTGCAGACTTTCACACATCTACGGGTTATTCATAAACTTTAGAGTGCAGAACTCCATCATCTCTATAGCACAGTGTCTGCGTTTCACATTCAGAGAGCGTTTCCACTCAGCGCCTCATTTTGATGCGTGTATTTTTTAAAGTTTCTGAGCTCAGATGAGACGAGCATCTGGCTCCCGCTTAAGTTTCAGGTTCACTTCATGTACACTCTCTGCTGTTCCTTTTGCCAAAAGAAATCTTTCAACCAATACCTCAAATTCACTTTGATTACATCTGTGAATTAAACCCTGGTCTAGCCAACAGGCAAACAGAACATTTTGGCAGCCGTAATCCATAAAAGGATCTGGAAATTAAAGCTCCATTTTATGAAATGAATGTTAATTTGCCTTTGTTTTATGAGAGAACTTGCATGGCATGTGTTTTTTTTTTTTCTTATATGAAAAACCTCTATAGAACTGAAGGAAAAGTATAGAATGTGATAAAACAACTGGAAAACAGTTTAAAGTCATTTAAAACATAAAGGCTGAAAATGAAAAAAAAAAAGAATTGTCTGTCACGCTGGAAAGGTCCTTCACCACCAACCATTATAAAAGAATGGAAAGTTGTAATAAAAATGAGGTCCTCTGAGGTTAGTACAAGATCGAAACTCAACCTTTACTCCTTCCATCATCTATTCCCAATTTGTTTTTCTTATTTCATTTCCCCCACATTTCCCCCTTCATATTCGGCACTTCAGCCATAGACTGACTTCATCCTGAAAACACAATGAGGTGTGTGCGTGTGTGTCTGTGCGTCTGTGTGCCTGAGCCTGTGCGCGTGCACGAATGTACTCTCTGTGTGAACGTTCCTGCAGTAAAGGGTGAGTCATGTTAATGTCTGGAAGCCGTGTGGTGATCTCTGAACCACAGGCTGGCCGACAAGAGGCAGCCAAACAGTTGGTCATCTGGTGTGTGCCGAGATATCGCAGCCTGTGTGTGTGTGTGTGTGTGTGTGTGTGTGTGTGTGAGAGACATGCATGCAGAGCCACAACTAGTCTCACTTGGGGGACTACTTGGACCAGTCACCTGTACAGACCTCACTGGGAGTTATGGATTCCATCCCAGGCCTGATGCCTAGACAGAAAATGTTAAATGCAGTCTGGCAATTCTTTGTAAATATATAATTATTCAAACATTTTGAGATAGATGGTTCTTTATTGATATATTAAAGTAAGTGAGACATAATCAGGGATGCAGCAGTGTTTAAAGCTTCTTAAATGAAGTAGTTGAAAGTAACTTGAACATGTAAATCTCTCTTTAAAGTTGGGATGTGTCTCTGCTGGTCTTTGAGATTTCACTGTTGTAATTAGCTTCAGCCTCCACAGAGTTTCTTACATCTACTGCCAGCTAATCTTGTTAATCTATTTCACTTTCAGTCAAATCATGATCTAATTTAGATCATCTAACATCTTAAAGAACATTGGTTAGATAACGGTTATAAATAGCAGCTCTTTGGTGGGGTTGTCACGATACCAAAATGTTAGACTTTAATACAATACGACTTTCAATACCATAATAAAAAAGGAAAATAAAGTGGGAGAGACTCCGGACTTTCTACCCCTCCGGAAAATGAGCCCATGTGAGAACACAGCAGGATTCAAGCGAGTGGGCGTGTTGATGACGTTTCGAACACGTGACAGACGCACAAATGAATGAAACAAACACAAATATCTCCGCACGAGTCACACGTAGAAGAGTCCGACAAAGATGTCAAGAGAGCTTTTGGTGATAAGGTCCGATGCGGGCGTCGATGTGCTGTAAACAAAAACATGTGTTCTCTGCAGAGGAATTAATATGTCATAATACGTTAATACTGTCTGCTGCACCCGGCTGCTCCACCTCTCGCCCTGAATAATGCAGAGGATTTGTTGCTGTTGTGAATGCGTCCGTGCAATAAACGTCCCGCTGCGTTGTACATGTGTGAAAGGCAAACTGCGGGTAAAGTCCGGAGAATTGGGTCCAGACTTGTGCACCCTCTATCATGTCCTGTCTGAAAACGTCTTTATATTGTTTGCATAACAAGTCCACCACTTTGTTCCCGGCTGGTGACGTTTCTCAGCAGCTATTACATTGATTACCATGAAATTCTGTACAGACGTGCATGGTCCGCATACCACACGAACCCCCTCCATTCTCATCTCTCTACTTTAATTCTACATTCTTTAAGTAGCTGATCACACAGAGACTTGACTGTTAGTTGCACATTGCCGCTGGTATAAGCCCTTATTAATAGAAGTGATATAGTGTTGATAGTAATAAGCAATTCTGTGCATATTTAGACCAGAAAAAGAGATTCTTATCAAGAAGCTGCTGTTATCAGGATCCTGAAATTGCACAGATTAGCTCCCCACTGCTATCAGCTATAAAATGAGACTTCATTTGAGAAACATCCCAGTGTGTTTTTTGATTGAAAGTCTGTGAGTTATATCGTTCACTTTACTTATACAAACCTCAAACAGAGAAGTTCTGCTGGTTTAAAACACCAAAATTCAAGATTAGTTCAAAATGGAGTTGTGCAGTTGTAAAATGAACAAAACAAAAACTGAAAAGCAGTCGACTCAGATGGAAATGTTTGCAGTGGATAAGGAGCAGAGGGGGCCGACAGAGGACTGGCATAAAGAAGGAAAGCGCACACACTCGCACACACACCAGTCCAAGGACTAGCACTGAAGTTAAATTAAGGGTGATTGTATTCTCGGCGTAGACTTGTCTTTGTCCCTAAGCTCTGTCTAAATATTGAAGCAGATCGTGGTGAAAAGAGCCGGCTATCCAGAGGATTCAACCCAATCTGCATATTCATCACAATTAATTAGGATTCCTCTCTCTGCCATCATTTTTTATCTTTCCTGCTTTATTTCTCGAGAGGCAACTACGAGACAATGCTGGGGCAGTGATCGGAATCAGTTATTGGGGGGGTGTAGATGCACGCAGACTCTGACACACACACACACACACACACACACACACACACACACACACACACACACACACACACACACACACACACACACACACACACACACACACACACACACACACACACACACACACACACACACACACACCTTTGAGCCACAGCTCAGGCTGGAGAATGATTCTGTCTGCATCAGATATGATGATGAGTGTTTTACCGGCAGCAGCGTTCATCTCTCTGTTGATACAAACTTCCAGTGCTTTCTCTTACTTTGTCTTGTTCCCCTCCTTTGTCTGGGCTTCGCGCCTCCACTAAAGTCACTGAGAGCTGCCATTGTCTGGTGAGGCGTACGAGCGCATTGCAGCTCCGCAGCCTTCTCGCAAGGCTAACTCTTTTAATTGCTCGAAGAAAAGGAGTAGAGAGATGGCGTGAAGCCTCGGGGCAAGAGAGTAGTGAAAGTTAGTTTTATGAAATCTGTCTGCGTCGTGCTCCGAGGTCACTAAAATAAACCCGCTAATATGAATTCATATCCACAACAGTTTTTGAGAGACTTTCTAGATCGAATACTCGCCGCTAGAAAATGTGGAGCGTAAATATTTAATCTTTAAAAAAGGAGATGAAAAAAAACTATAATTATCAAAAACAGGGTGGAACTAGGATACACTAAGGGATGTAAAGGTGGAAAGAAGAATTTTCTTGAATCTTTTGATTCAGTTTTTAGGCAAAAATCACCGGCATCTTCAATGTGAGAAAATGCTGCTTTTCTCTGTTTTACAGTCTTTTGTTGCGAATGGAATATTTTATCCTCGTAAATTTGCCCTTAATAACTCAACAACCTTGATGGCATAATTAGTTGGGAGAGTATGATGGGGATTTCACTTTTAATTTACATCATCAGATCATGACAATATGGCATGTGAGGTTCAAAAATGCATTTATTAAAGTGCTGCATCTTATGGCACTATAGTGAATCATTCGTCATCATATGATATTTAAATGACAGTATGCATCATCTGCTTTCTTCGGGTTTTGAAATGTTGCTCGAGCAAATCAAAAATCAAAACAAGTATTTAACACAAAATAACCATAAAATATTGAGGTTAGGGACTAATGCAGAAGAAGAGCAGGTGAACAAAAGGAGGATCATGCCAGGTGGTTAGAAGTCCGGACTAATCTCTAAACTGAATCTACATGTGAATATAAAGAATCTGTCAGCGAGGTTTTGGTGCAGGAAGCCGCTGCTCTCCATTTTGAGTTTGACCAATCCTGTTTGAGCATGCTCCGGTTGCCCCCAGGTAAACAGTCCGTGTGCAGAGCAAAAGTTTACATGTTGAACGAAATGCATCGGCTATGGGCTGTTTCATTCATCTTCATTTCAATATTTCATTTCAATACCCATGTTAAAAGCTTGGAGCAGATACATGTACTTATATCCTATGTGAGACATGCTGCACTGGCATTTAGAAATTCCACGTCTGGTTTATATGAATATGCCTCATACATGAAAAATGTTTTTATGTATTTTTTTTTTACCATTTTAATAACTCCATATTATTAAAGCAAAAAAAGTAGATGCATGTGTTCTATCGCAGATAAAGGATGCTGTTATATTATGTCAAGAAGAAAGTAAGTGACTGTTTTCTGATTACAAACCTTCACTTCTCAGATCATTAAATTAAATTAGACATTAGACTATTGAGGGCCATTATCAAAGGTTAATTCAATATAGCAGCGCTGCAGCACACACACAGGAGATAACTAAGCTGGTAGTTTACCTTCTAACTGCTTCTTTGCTGTTCATATGCAACACTTAGAGTCATGAAAAAGGTCTTAATCTTCATGATTAACTATCTTGCATGACAGCAAATACACATATTACACATGATCAAAAACATTGGGGGGGGAATCAATCTCAGTGTGAACATATTTATATTCATTAGACTGATAAAAAGGTAATGTGGTGAGACACACAGGAATGTTACAAGCAGCAACATGTTGAGTAACAGGCAGCAGCACTGTTTATTGGAAATGTGGCCTTGATTTTAAGAAACAGTTACGCTAACAAAGCCATTGTTGGGAAGAGGATACAACTAATCAGCCACAGCAATGCTTAATTCTCTAAATATGATGATAGTTAAGGTAACACGTGTATCGAGAAAAGAGTCTTGTTGGCGTTTTAAAAAGAGACAATTTTTCCCGAATTTGGGGTTGGTGATGAATTGGCCATCTGGCATCCGAGGGTGATGCAAGTGTGGAAAAGATCAGACAAAAATAAAGGGAGAGGAAAAAAAAGGGAGGGAGGGTGAGACGGTTGACAGAAGTTGTCCATTAAGCGAGCGGAGCGGCCCTCGTGTGAATATTGCATTTCCATGTTTACTGCAATTACAGGGCTGTTCGCTGGTTCACCTCCTACAGAGGGTAAAAATGGAAAGAGGGCGACGCTCCTGTGGGACGATGAGAATACTGCCTGCCCAGTCGGGGATATGAGATATGAGCACACACAAACACACACTTGCACATCTTGCTCGAGTTTACCGCCACTGCTGTCACATCTCCAGCGCCTCGGTGGTTAAACTGATCCTAATCGGTGTCTGTGTACTGCAGGGAGCTAAAAAGTCACTTTGTCTAACCTCAGCTTGAAATGCTGTTTCCCTCCAAAGATGAAGGGGGGGGGGGGGGGGATTTGCCACAGAGACTCAGACACTTAAAAAACAGCATTTTCTTCTTTGAATCAATGATAGAAAAATGAAATCTTCGCTGAGTTTCCAGCTTGTTGTCATCGTGTGTGTGTTCACGGCACTCGAGCAGATTAAGCAGACAGTCTAGCGAGGCTGACTCCTACACAAACACTGCATGCGGAGGAGAACATAAACCAGATTTGCATTCCCGCTGTGCAAGAAAGAAAGTAGTGGACACGGACGCACAAGATGGAAGTGACAAAGAGTTCGTCAGAAGGAGACTACAGGTCAAAGGTCAGACTGATGACTTTGAAACAAAGGACAAATAAATAACTGTTGCTGCTTATCACATATAATGATGTCTGTGGAGGCTGAAAAGCATTAAGGCATTGCTGTCATTATAAGACTCTATTTCCCCGTACAGACAGAATGAAGGTTTCGTGCCGTTAGATCATTTTCAGCATCCATTTTCCCCACACCTGCTCAGTCTCTTTCTTTCTCATTTCCAGCGTGGACATAAGTTTGACATCCGATTCCATAGAAACACAACGGCTTGGTGACTTCTGTTGTCTTGTAGTTCAACAACCTTATCCTCTTTTAAGAAATAAGACTTGAATTTTAAGAACAGATTAGAATCAAGGGCATTGAGTTCTCCAACCTTAGATTGCACTGAAGTGCAGATGATGTTAAATGCGTACCATCATTTCAGATTAGCCCTCCAACTCTTTTTTTTTATACGGTAGCTTTCATGTAATTATCTTTTTAATTAACTTTGACCTTGCTTTCACGGCTGATTCCTTACTTTTATCATTCTTACCTTGCTGTCACTGACTTTTTCGCCGTTGCCTTTTCAAGGTACCTTGAAAAAGCTTTAGAATTTACTATGTGGATGAATGTTGCTATTTATGTTTTTGTGGCTGTGGCCTTGTAAGGTGTTGGGCTCATATCCTGAAAAGATGAATTGCTCCTTGGTGTGGATTCTCAGGACCTCTACAGGAGCCTTGTACAAACATCAGTTGTTTTTAAAAAAGGGAGAACAAAGCCTGCAAACATATGTTTATATTCAAGTGACAGAGATCTCTTACAGCTGGAACAATTATGGCCGTATTAGGTTGTGAAAGAATTAAGCAGTGTGACATTGTTATATAGACCCAAAGGCTAAAGAGAGAGAAAGTGCATAGGTTGGAATAGGTCAGACAAAATGTCCGACCAGGGCTCCATTTGTACGTAACAGCTAGTTGTTTGTTATGTCGCAATGGCGGGGAAAAGTCAAATGTAGTGCATACAAGGTTTTGGTATATAATCAAACTGTAGGAGATATAGGAGATGCTGCACAGCGAAATGGTTCTGGAAGTTAATTTCCAATAAGTTTTCTCTATTGATGCTTCAGAAAATCCTTATAAATAGAGTCTGGAACCAGGTCGACCAGCAATGACATGAATCGTGACCTTAAAACATTTAATATAGAACAAAAAAAAGTCAAATATAAAAAATAGTAGCGCACTTTAGCCAGCTTTTCTAGAGTGAAGGAACTACACATCCCATAAACCATTCCGAACCGAGAAGCTGGTCCTGCACTAGCACTGCTCTCCAGTACTGACTTAGATTTTCACACCTTTGAATTATTTCCCTCATCTCCAAAAAAAAAAACGCACCATGTTACAAAGGGAAATCCTCGTTGTTCTCTGGTAAGCCTAATGTAACGCTGAATGAGACAACATTTCTGCGGCTGTGGTAAACATTTCCATGGTAACAGCGAGCTCCAACAATCAGAGATGTCGCTGATCGTGGGCAGTGAAGTACTTCTTATTGACATTGGGAATAAAACGTGTTTTCCTTATATTCCAGTTGATATCATACAGACCTGTGGCTTCAGGAGCACATTATATCATTTCCCAGTCTTGTAACTTGTGGTTAGTCTACCTGGGATGGTCACGATAAAATGGCTAAAATCTCTGTTAAAAAAAATGAATGGGATTTTGATTTCCGGAAGAACTCTGTTGAGCTCTATAAACTGTAATTGTATCTTTTTAGAGCTTGTAAGTGTTGGCATTGACACCACAGAACATTTTTCTATTTAGATTCTGCCACTAAAGCCAAGTGAAATACTGTAGATCATGTATGGTTGTGCTGGTACACATGTTTACTTGCTGGGTTCGGCACATTCAGCATAATCTCCCGTTTTGTGTGCCAAAATCAAAAGGGTTGGGAAAGGCGTCCATCCAACTTGTTTTAACCCAGACCATGAGCTTTGTCCCTAAACCGAACCAAACCGCAACCGCGGCACTGTCAGAAGATTTTATTTTTGCAACAGTGATTTGTAACCATTATGGAAGCCACGAACAAAAGATGCTGACTTGCTGACGACATTTCTTAATGTTTGATTGAGAGGATTTGTTGGATGGAAAACCAGTTCTCCTTGGTGTATTGATCCACAATGTTCCAGTGGTGTTCAGTTTGGTTGATATGACTCTTCACTCCAATAAAACTGCTTTCTTTGTTCTCATTTTCCAGATTATTCCTTTAATTTGCCACCTGCCTCTACACCTGAAGTTATCTATTAGTGTCCCCCGAGTGTCCCCCGAAATGCCTCAGACTTCCAGTTACATCTGCCACGTAAGGGAAACTTTTGCATTTAATGGAATTAGCCCTCAGGACTCGGAGCAGAATGTGAAGCAACAAGGTCCTAATGGTTCAGTCACAACAACACGGGCGGATGTGGCAACCGCTGAGTAGCTGTTACTGTAAAATGCTGTGAGTTTGACATGACCAAAAGCCTGAAACCACACTTTTGCCACTGGGAGCAACAAACAGAGCTTGCACTGCTGTGATGTATCCCGAGCCTGACCAAAGGGTGGAAGTAATAAATTTCAATTACTCTCCTCATCTGCGACCAACTGGGTCTTTTTTTCTTGTCTTGCACTTTGTAATTTTGCTCCAAGGTATGTTTTGACCAAAGTATTTTTCTGTGCTACATTTCAAATTGCTTGCAGGCTCTTCATACACGTCATTAACTGGCCAGCTGCAATCACATTGAATCAGCCGTGCTTAGGTTGTTTATTTTGTAGACTTGGCTTAAGATGGACTACTTGAAACTTCGCCTTCTTGTCCTTGTTGTGTTACTTGGTGAAGATCGACCACTGTGGCGTCTTTTCAGAGACTGTATGTCGTCATTTTCTAAGATCGTTTGTCCTGAAGGTTCTCAGCTTGACCTCACTTGACAGAGAAGAATATGTCACTCGAAAGACAGAAAAACATTGGAAAATAGTAATGTACAGATATTCACATGACAAATGTGTTATACTATATTTATACATATACATAAAACATTTGAAGAGGATTTAACTCCACCGATTTTAGAAGCCAAAGTTTGTTTACAGATTTTGGGCAGTACTGTATGATGTACAAAATCCTTTTGGGAGTCCAGGGAGTCTGTGTTTATGATCGAGATGAAGTAGATGTCTTCCACAATGTCTTCTAACACCTCCATTTGGTAAATCCTATCAGCTTTACCAGATGTGTGATAATTATCGTATTTGCGTGATATTTTTGGCCTCTGAACAATGTAGGATCAATAATGTCAAAATTCCTAAAATACACAATCATTTTATCATTTAGTGAGAGGATGAGGAGTCAGTGTTTCAATGTAGTAAAATACGGATACGCTTGTTGTACGTGAATATGGACCATTGTGTTTTCTATGTAACTCTTCTCACATGAGATCTTTCCAGACAATCAGTTTGGAGGATGTAAGAGACACAGACGCGAATCGGAAGCTGAGCTTGAACTTTCTCACTCAATTTAAATATTGTTTCTTTTCCTAGATATGAATAACACACGATAATTTCCCCCAAAATATGATCATTTTAAGCCTCTGCTATACGCCACTTCAACATTTCCCATCTTCTAATCTGATCCTGCCTGTTTAAAGGCACATGGTGAAACAAGCCGCACCCATGGAGAGGACAAGCTATACTGCTGTTGGACACTGTATTACATGACTGTTTTCATCACGGAGACTGAAAGAAGTTCCGTGATGCGTTTATTGGTGAAGTTCACAGAAGTCACTGGAATCATTTTGAATACGAAGCAAAAACAGTCTTGGCTGATCATGAACCACAGGAGGAGAGAAGCTGGACCCAATCACTCCTAGTAGGTTAATTAAACAGACAATCGCCAACTACAGTTCCTCATCATCCAAATCACAGAGGAACCTCACCTGGGGTTTGCCATGTGGTGAGAAAGGCAAAGCACTGCCTCTTTCACCTCAGACAGATGAATAAGTTTGGCACAAGGCCCGGAATCCAGCAAGGCTCCTTCAGAGGCACCACGGAGAGCATCCTGACTGGAGGCATCACTGCGAGAACTGTTCTGCCTCCTCTGGTAGGGGAGCGCAGCGGAGGGTCATGGAGACGGCCCAGCACAACAGTGGAAGTGAGCTTCCCTCCAGCTGTGCATACAAACACACACGCAGTGTGTGACGCAGCTGTGCATACAAACACATGCAAACAATGCAATTTATACAAACTTCATATTATTTATATTATTTACAATACAATTGTGCTGTGTTTGTATGTTTCTGTTATTGTTGCAATGTCTTGGAGGCAAAACCCAGCGTTTGTTTAACCCTCTCTCTATCGGAATAATGAGACGAGACAATAAGGAAATCCTTTTTTTGTTGTTGTAAAGAAAGAAAAAATTTTCACCAACATTGAGCCTAAATTGTATTTTAAGATGTGGAGAGATGCGATAAGCTTCTCTCTCCTCGAGGCTAGCAGCTTAAGGCTACACTAGCCATTACTGGCAAAACTATGCAGTTTATTTGAAGTCGGAATTTGTGAGCACAAAATCATGCTCGCAAGCTCTCGTCCCCGGACATGATCGTAGGGGAGGGTGAGTTTGCGCTTGTATCAGCCCTGTGCTTGTGCACGAAGAACAGAAATGCTAGAGGTACTGTTCTGTGTGCTTGCAGAGTAGAAATGCTGCCTCTCAAGTATGGTTTTGCGTTCGTGCAGGAGTGGTTTTTATGCAAATTTTGAGACTAAATAATGCCACATTTATTCTGATCCATATGTTTTAACTGTTGATGGTGTTTTCAAGTATCCTGTAAGTATATTTTTCAGTTACCATCTATTCTGGTATATTTTAATGTCAATAACTTAAGTCCTTATTCAGTAAACTTTCACCGGGCATCACATTTACAGAAATAGGACATTGTGGAACCAGTGTTGTTGAGCTTTCCACCCCTGTTCACCAAATCCCACTTGGACGGTTCCAGCTCCACAGTGTTGTTCCAGTAAAGGAACTGGTGGTACCAGTCGTTTTCCAGTTCTCACACACAGACACACACACTCACACAGTGTCAAACCACAACACACTCATGTTGCCAGGAAGGGGTCAAATTAATGGCTGACTTTGCAGCTCTTGGGCAAACGCTCAAACACACACTTACCAGCTCACGCGCACAGACCCATTTCCATTCGGCTTCTCTCCCTTCTACGCCCTTCCGCTCACTGCCACACTCTGCTTTTTTACTTGTTCTCTCTCTCTCTCTCTCATTTGCATAATATACTCTCCCCCTCTGAAGCTCTGGGTATGCACAGACACACACACACAGAACTGACAGATGGCACCACTGGCTTCAGACACAGTGCAGAGCGGGAATGTGAGGGCAAAGAAGGGAAGAGGAGAATGTTATGGTAAAATAAACACATACACACACGCAATAATACCATAATTATCCTGGGCACTGGCCTTGGCACTAACCTGGGGAAAACCCTGATGTGCCAACTCACTGCACCCAATGACCTACCAAAACCAGCAGGGAAGGGACACACTCACACATCCACCCATGTATAAGCTTATTTATGCAAAGACATGCATGCATACACAAAGTCAGCTGAGGAGAATGCAAATTGTGTGTACACAGACAAAATAAATCTGTCTGCCTGGTCCGTGCTTCTTAAACAATCTCTTTTCTTTTCTCTCTTTGCTCTTTTCTCTCTTTATCAGTTTTTGTTTTTTTGTTTATGTCTTTTACGGCGTGCTGATGGTGGGTTAGAGCGTGTCTGCGCTGTTGGGCTGAGTTATCCTCGTAAAGCTCTGGGCCTGATTATCCTGCAATGACTCATCCAGGGAGAGAGGGAGAGGTGAACTCAGTGCACAAGAACCCAACAACCAGGCCACTGGTTATATAGCTATAAACGAGCAGGAGAGAGAGAGAGAGAGAGAGAGAGAGAGAGAGAGAGAGAGAGAGAGAGAGAGAGAGAGAGAGAGAGAGAGAGAGAGAAGTAAGAGAACTAGGCCTTGAAAATCATCAAACAGTGCAATCCCTGGTTCAGGCATGTGAGCACTCAACTAGGACGAGAACAAATCACACACAGGTTTTGTTGTCATATACCCACAAACAAAAACAGGCAGACATCCATTATTTAACCTGCTTCACTGCAGCTTGTTTATCGTAGGCTCATAAGATGGACTCGCTGGCTATCGAGCGCCAGTTTTCCCGATGTGATTCTCACCAAGCTGTACATGTCAGGTCATGCAATTAAGTTGCTAATGTAGTCGGTAATCACAGACAGAGAGGGAAACAACAAAAACAACAGGCTGTCGTGGACAGATCTGCAGCGGACAGGCTTTGTTGACACCGCAAGAGGCGCAGTGACTGGGATGAAGTTGCATAACATCTCCCGCACAGCGCAAGAGGGGGCGGGGGGTGGGTGGGGGGGGGGGTGACATTTAGAATCGGCCAGACGAGGGGTCCGGAGGGGTGACAAACACATGTTGACGTGCGCACACTCACACAAAAGTTGTACACACAAAATTTGGGACAAAAGCAGTCGCATATATTATGTTCCTCTAATCAAATGTGTTTTTATCCATTTGCAATTTTTTGGTAATATTTTGGGGGAAATGTCCACCTTCGCACACACACACACGTTCCGACCTCGACAACCTCGCACTTTAGTGAAGAGTTTATAACATGAGTGGGTTTTGTGTACATTTCCTACTTGTGCATAAGTCACTTTCAGAGCATTCATCGCATGTGTACTCACAAAGCTTCCCAAACACTCACAAGAATGTGAAGCCATTAAGCCATTTCCACCAGTCCAAGTTCCTCCTGTTTAACTTTTAGGACACTGAACGTTTACAAGCTTCTGTGACTTACCATAAGTTTTTAAGTATTTTGACTTGATGGGTTTTCTATGTTTTCCTCAAATATAATTTCCCTTAGGAGCACTCGCAATTCTGGGCTTCTGCAAAGTAATATTTGCTCTATTTGAGCTGAATATTTCAGAGGGCCTTCCACTTATGCACATGAACACACACACACACACATTTGTTGAGCCTGATTGAATGGGACCAGGCAGCGTTCTCACAGCACTAACTGTCACCACAGTGAGAGGTCAAACAGAAACAGTAACACAGCTTATATAAGTCACAATAACAGGAGCAGGGGGGAGAGCGGACAAGAGAGGTGTGTGTGTGTGTGTGTGTGTGTGTGTGTGTGTGTGTGTGTGGGTGGGTGGGTGGGTGGGTGGGTGTGGGTGTGTGTGTGTGTGTGTGTGTGTGTGTGTGTGTGTGTGTGTGTGTGTGTGTGTGTGTGTGTGTGTGTGTATCTCCCGAAAGGGAAGAGATGCATCATTTTTTATTTTCCAAAATAAAGATTACTTTAAACTAATGCATCCTCTCCTGTGTTTTTTGTTTGAAGTCGAAACTGATATTGATTTTTTTATTCGTGTTTGTGCGAGGATGGCACAGATATCGGGCAAAATAGTTTTGGGAAATTTTACTGGAAGCGACACCTACCTGTCAGCTCCAGCCTCTGGTGCGCAGTAAGGGACTGTCATGTGAGAGTTGGTGTTCTGAGGAGACGACGCTTTCAATTTTTTTGTGATGAGCTACCGACCAAAACACATTCCGACATATGCGGACAAAACAAAAGTGCAGATAAGATGTGCTTTTATATTTTCTTAATTAAAGCTGTATATAGTTGGGGGGTTTTCTTATTTATAATTACTTATAATAAAGTTTGTGGTAAAACCGTACAATATCAAGCCTGAATTACATTTCTTTGTCATGATTGCTTCGAAGTGACATAAGAAATCATTGTCAAATATTAATATCAGTATTGATAATTTATCCTCTAATCAGCCCCCAAAAATCATAGGTTGGGCTCTAGTCTAAAAAAACTAATTCAGAGAAGCAGTATAACCTTCAAGATTCATAACTCACTCAACACAAGTGAAGCGTACATACGGAGACACTTGTTAAGTTAACAAACAAGAAATAACTTTATAATAACAATTGCACAAATGACACCAAGTCACCTCTACACCAAGTGATACACACAAGTCAAAGCAAACAGCAAGGATACATGAGCAGATTAAGTTTCCCCTTAAATAAACTGAATTCTGGTGTATTCTTATTGGGTTTCTGGCTAATCACTACAAGACAACATTAAATCTGTTGGACAGATAGGACATTCAAAATCACAGGTTCAAGAACCTGAGATTTGGGTTGCAAGCAACGTGTTACAGTCGTAAGAAAATTTAAAAAGACACTGACTCTGGAAAGTTCAAGACTGATTCGGAGAGACAGTTTACAGGGAGGGGGAGAGGGTGTAACGTCACATCGCAGGAGAAGAGGAGACCAGCAGAGGGAGAGAGAGCAAGAGGTGTGGGGGGGAGCGAGGGAGGGAGATTTTCTATAAGCAGAAGCTAAAGAGGTCAGACTGCCCGTTTCTGGGTCAGAGCGCATTAAACAAGCAGCCGCGCTGAGCTGTCGTCCTCAGCCCCGTGGCAAAGCAGCAATGTGGACAGGCTTCTACCAACTGTGACCACACATTAGGAACTTACTGCGAGCCATACAGACACTGCTCAGGGCATCAACACATAAAGTTGCCCTTTATTCTAATCCACACCATATAGGGACACGCGCACACACACACACAGACCCGACATCTAAAGAAGCCGGCAGCCAGCGGAGGTGTGTGTGTGTGTGTGTGTGTGTGTGTGTGTGTGTGTGTGTGTGTGTGTGTGTGTGTGTGTGTGTGTGTGTGTGTGTGTGTGTGTGTGTGTGTGTGTGTGTGTGTGTGTGTGTGTGTGTGTGTGTGTGTGTGTGCTGACTGGCACAAATGTTAACTTTTCAGTCTCATCAGTAACGGTCCCAGGAACTCATCTGTAGGCATAAACATTGGGAGGTAACACAAACAGGACATGCTATGGAATACATATGAGCCGAGAGTGGTTTGCAAGTCACCGAGTTGGCAGCGGGACATACCACGTTCATTGGTTTATTTTCATGTCATATTTCCTGCAGTTATTTAGCCCGCAACCATGCTGGAACTTTGTCAATCAGTCTTTGGTGGTACAATTTAGCCCAGCTGCTGCTAATAGTCAGTGCATGACAGTCACGCAAGGGGGAATATTCTGGACAAATCATCCCATTTAACGTGAAGCAAACTGGTGCTGATGGTTCAAAGGGGTATTGAAGAAATGTGGTGTTGCACTTCCATAGAGTAGGAGAACCTTGATTGGTAAAATTGGTTGAATTCCTTTTTTAAAACTGTTCTGTTGGGTATATGCTCACCAAAAACGGCAAGGTTATGTGGGTTGCAAAGATTTGTTGCAACAATTTTTTTGCCAAACTATCATCTCCAAACCATAGATTGTATATAGGATGGACGAATAATCTCCACTTCCTCCCACTATCCAGAAATGAAGCCAAAATATCCATGCTACGAATTCTGCCATCTTGTCTATATGGAGCCAGAGTGCAGTATAGCTATATCATCAATCAAGGTCCCACTGTTACAGGCGCTTGACCAATCATGAGCTGGTCTCAGCAGTCAATCATGATGTGTCACCGTATTTTTATAGGATCAAATATCTATCTTAGACTAAACTTACCTGAAAAATAAGCACTTGGACGTACATCGGTGGGATAAGAACTACATAAAATGACATCATGTGTTCTTTGACTATTTAGTTTGGTCCAAGCCTCATCCACTAACATGAAGGAGGCTGGATTTATGCAACTAGCCACCAGGGGGTGATCCGTGACACTTTGGCTTCACTTGTTTAGAGAAGTCATGTCCTTCACCTTTATATACAACGTAGTCTACAAATGAAACATGTCCAGTAACCAGCAGTGCAGAAAGGGAAGTCATCACCAGGCCACTGTGGCTGTGAGGAGAAATTTGTTTTCCATTAACCGAATACCTTTGTATTTGGGATCAAATCCTACCCAGACCCATTTTGGCGCGAGCCTAACAAATGTGGTTTACAACATTCAAAGCAGTTAAAGTTAAATATGAGAGCAATCGGTTGAGCGTGTGCAAAAAGGGATAAATTGGTAAGCAGCTTTGTGAACAACTCCAGTTTTAACAAAACAACCCCAACATTGCCCATGTAACAAGACCTTCACCTACAGACGGTGTGTTTTTGTCTCAATCGTCATGGAGACGGATCCATTGACTCAAGCTACAACAGTGGTTATGATTTATTTCATCGCATTTGAATTGAACTGTTTTGGCTCATGAGCTAATCATAAAGTTCCTCTTGTAACAATCCCAACTCAAAGGTTCACTTAGTAGCTTTTTGGCAGATGGAGTAGAGTTAGTTGTCAAGGAGATGTGTTGACCTCAGTAGCTATTAAACAGGGGTCAGGATTTGAACTGAAAACTTCGGAAAACCCAGTGATTAGACCTTGATTTGGATGTTTTTATGAAAACATTTCCAGATTACAAGTGAACTTTGATTCTTAGATTTTGTTATTCTGATGAATTCACTTTTCATAGGATACAATGGCTTCTGTGTGCTTGAACTACATTAGGGGAAATAAGACACATGTCCATTAGAGATTATGTTGTTATACAAGTTTTCACATTCAAGCACTGTTTACTTTAATGTGATGAATGCAAAACTTTGCTGGCACCACTGCCTTTTGACTACGTCTGAATGACTCCCATTCATTTGCCATCGCCATTAGGCTAAATTTGACAAATGTTTGAGTGGCAACTACTAGAGAAGTAAACATGCCACTTTCACCTCACCTGTAACATACGCTCTGAGTAGAGAGCCAAAATGTGACAGGGAAAGAATGAGGAAGAATAATCTTTCAAGGGCAAAATACACCCAACTGAACTGAAAGCAGCTATTAGACAAAAGATAGAAAGAGAAAAGGGCAAATATCTTTCCAATTATCAGCTCTGGAGCATTTTCTTAAGAGCGAGCTGAAAGGACAGGTTATTAAGGTTTAATGCATCACAGCATAGGAACCATTCAAGGCCTTTTCCCTCATTAGACCGACCACCAGCCTCGCCACATGTGTCTGAGTGAGTGAGTGTGTGTGTGTGTGTGAATGTGTGTGTGAATGTGTGTGTGTGTGTGTGTGTGTGTGTGTGTGTGTGTGTGTGTGTGTGTGTGTGTGTGTGTGTGTGTGTGTGTGTGTGTGTGTGTTTGTCTACATAGGCTTGTGCATGCAAGTACGCACAGCTAAGCACCTCACACACTACTAAACACTTAAACACTGGTAATGAGAGTGTGAGTGCTGGCTAGTCCGCTTACAGACGGAATAATTGCAGATTTAGCCAACAAGGACATTTTCATCCCCTTGTATAGATGGGATTAGCACATACAGAAAACACGGGTAACATTTTCCTAATAAAACCACTCAACAGGAGCGAATACGCTGCTGGAACCATGCCCAGCAAATGTATACAATATACATATATAAATGAAAGTATTTCATAAATCCTTGAGCAAAAGAGGGAGAATAAAAAAAACATTTAATCATATTTCCTGGCTGTAAGATTCCTTTTGTAAGATGTAAGATTCCTTTTATATAACAGCCGTTCAACTGGAGGTAATGCTTGTAGAAAACACTGTGCTGGGAAACAATTCTTCTCGGAACTAAGGCCTAATTCCTGACTTTAAATCCTTCCTATTTGCTTTTCAAAGCAAACAAACAACATGATGAAAATTCTGCGGATGATATATTGCCCAGGTTGTTGTCTGCGTATTAGTTTGCAGTGTGGGTTGACTCCACAAACAAAGCCCACGTTATTCTACTTATTGAAATCCACCACATAATATCTGAGGGAATCCGTCTGCCCATAAAGCTCTCTTGCCCTCTATAAATAAAAGGATAAAAAAAAAATTGAGATGGAGGGAAGAGGAAAAATAAGAGCCTCTGGGGGAGAGGAGGCCTGATCAACCTCAACCTGGGGAGGATGCAGGAGGTAAACGATTTGGCCTGCACGTGAGGCCGCTCGCTGGGACTTAACGCAGCCAGGCGCTGCCATGTGAACACATTAGCCATCCAAACCACCGGCTGACGTCCAGTCCAAGACCTGCGGATCAATGAAGAAGTATCTGCTGTGGAGCTTCTGCTCAGTGAGCCACTAACTCTCCTTCTGTCCGTTCCTGCATCGGGTGATCATCGCCATGTGGGCACACTGTTGCCCCCAAGTCTGATGAGGATGATTTTCCATAGATGGAATGATTAATGTGCCTGCTCTAAGATGCTGAGTGAGATTGATGCTGCCCGCTACCCCCTCCATGCCTAATCTTTCATCCTTACAGTAAATATGACACAATGTCCATATGCACACGAAAACAGCCTGATTACAAACAGCTTGCAAGCCCTCGTCCCTTTTAATGATTACATCCAAAGGCGCTCTCTCAGTCAAACAGCAGTTTCCCTTAATGAAATTAGCTGATCGCACTATCTGCCTCCTTTGAGCGCGAGGTAAGGAGTTTCCACGGGGGGTCACTCGGCTAAGTAACCCTCGTTAAGCAACTCTGATGCAAATGAGATGCAAATCTGGCTAAAACGGAACACTGGTTAATTTGGCCTCTTGACATTGCAAACAGTCTCAGGGGGATGGGATGCAAATTTCATGCAAATGACAACTGACGGTCTGATGGCTAAAGGGTGGGAGCCCATGGGTTCAGGTTCATGACGGGTTTTGTCTATGCAAACATTTGATGTATCCAAGTGGAACTAAAGAAAGTAAATACCCACTAGAGGGTGAGGTGGAGTGGCAGGGGGGAGGTTCACGACAGGTCAGGAGGCTGTCATCGCAACAGCTGAAGGCATTCTACACCCACGCCGCGCGGGCGCAAGAGATGGAAAAATAGAAACCTCAAACCCAGAGAACAAGAGGGAAGTAGACATTACATTCCAACCGCTCCACATATGTACCAAAGCCAGGACCCAGCTGTGTATAATCCAGCCAACTCCTACATCATCTGGAGGCATGCCTCATATATTCGCTCCTCAGATCCAACCCTCAGTGACAAGCCCACATATAAAAACAGCAATCTGGGCAGAGTTCTGTTAGCACCTGACAGAGGTGCCATCGAAAGCCAAAGACTCCCGTTGAGAGGACAAATCTCAGTGCAGACAGGCCCTAAAAGACCTTGTGACACAAATCCCTTCCTCTAACGCTCAGTCTGTGATATGCAGACAAGAGCAGTTTTCATCCGTCCATGTACGTTTTTTAAGTCTGCAAGATCCTTGTACTTTTAACACTAAATACACACCAAAAAAAAAATTGACATTTAATTCTAAAATGAATGTTTCCAATTGTGAATGCTGCCAAAGGGCTTCGTGCAAATTCTGCAGCCCTCAAATGTTTGGGGAACAGACGTGCGTCCTTTGCAGGTTTCAGCGACTCAAAGCCCACTGCAGCTCGGTCAACTGATTCCACGAGGCTCGTTGAGAGAACCTGCTGTGGGTGTGATGCTGTGTCAGCCGGTAACTCAGGGAGGAGGTTCGCTCTCAATTCAACGAAGGCCACCCACTGAAGTGGAGCGGCTAAAGACTGAGTCACGAGGATGTAACCTTAGATAACTTGTGCTGTAGTGAAGTTTGTTTGTTCAAGAATGAAAACCAGATCAACACTGTCCTGATGTGACCTTGGCTGTCTTTACAGAGAAGTATGAAGAAGATGTGCCCAGAGAAGAAAAACAACATGTTATGCCCTTTCACAACCATGCATTTTACCATTTCCTCTGAAGTTTCTGTGACTTTTACTTACTATGTGTTTTGTTTGACCTTTTGTTGACTATGTGCCTTCAAACCTGTTCGCACCAGCATTTGAAAAGGTGAAACCTGCAACATAAATGATGTGCCTTTGCTAAACATTGGGGATTATCAACATGCACATTTGCAAACTCAAACATTACCAAACCCACCTAACATTGCTGACCTTTGAGAGTACGGAGAGAGCCGGACAGGACAAAATAGAAAATTCTGTTCAGCCGTGCGTCACCATCCACTTTTATTTAACTTCCCTCGGTCGGAAAAATGAACCACATAAAAGAGCCGTGATCAGCAGACAGTTATGAGACAGGATTCGCTGACACAAGTGTGCCTCCTAAATGAACTGTGTGAACTTAATGTAAAGGGACTTTTCTCATCTTATCGACCACTCAAAGCAGTTCACTCACATCCATACCCTGACAGTGCAAGCACCTCAGTATCTTATTTTTTTGTCATTTTGTATCATTTAGAGTCTTTGACAGGAAAGAAGTGCAGGAAACATGCCTGCAGACCCACATGATTTAATGAACCCCATTTAAGCCCAACAATCCCCTTTTACATATTCTAAAACTGCCTTCAAAGCCAGACGCCACACAGTTTCTCCACAGAGACACTCCCTCGCATCTCTGACAGATTGATGCTCCAGCGTCCTTCCGTAGCTGAGTCACAGATGGCCAAGATGATGTCCAGACCCATAGTTTTAATGACAGTTTTAGACAGTGATGTCTGAACAGATGCATGCAGAGCGAGCGACAGGACAGCAGGTCTGAGTGATAGATAGGATGAAGATTTGCCAACTGCGTATTCAGGCAAGTGTTCAGCTGCCTTCATGGAGAGGGGCGAGAGGCCGTAGTGATTCAAATGGAGCGTGAACTTTCTAATGGTCTCCTCACAATCAATCATGGTGTCGCATTTGTTTGTAGATGCAAAGTGATGGCAGCAGGTGAGTGAAGAATTAAAAACCTTGGGAGAAAAGTTCAAACCCCTCATATAACTGCTGTTTTACACCAAAAACAGCAGTTATATGAGGATTGTTAAACACACTAAAAATAGTTTATTACTTTGCCATTCACAGTGGAGGAGTTTGCCTCTGTTCCCCCCCCCCAGGTGAGGTTCTCTCACCTCACTGTCTTATCAGTGTTGCATTGTGCAAGGTACAAAGAAGAAAAAAGAAAAAATGCTGTTGCACATTGTTCCCAAGATGTAAACAATAAGTACAAGTTTATGGCACCAGTACGTGGTATTTCACTGCACATCATAACATCCTGCAGAAAAAGTGCAGCGTTGGCATCTGAACAGCCAAAATAAAGACATGTGCGTTCACCAGGGTGTCATGTTTCCATCACTGCCGATCACAGCCGAGAAAAACCTGTGTCTGTGTCATTTGACCTGCGAGTGAATGCTGTTTGTATCCGTTCACATTACAGACAGAAGCCAGATGGGTCAGTGGGTTTTCTGGCCAGAATACAATGGGACAGTTTCTCACCTGGTCAGTCACTGCATGGAGTGGACGAGGTTTAATGTGAAGTTACAAGAATTGTAGGAAGCAGCGTGTGTTTGATTTGCTGCTGCCAAGACTGATGAGAATCTACATCTGCCTTGTTTCTTCAGTAATACAGAACACAGAGCTACGTCACAGACGTTTTTATCTCAATGGTGGCATTGCTTGAAAAGGCTCAGACCTTAAATTAACACTAGACAGGAACTACAAACAGAATCAGTTAAGAGTATAATAAACTGTACATATATTCACCAACTCAGAAACTGTCTGTGAGGTCTGGAATTGCAACTACAGAGGTATGAGAAAGTCAAACTGGTGAAGCAGCTCCTCTACGTCTGAGTCCATCAGTGCGGATCAGACCACACGTCTGCACTGGAACGTGCTGTAGAAAGTGCAGCTACTCCTTCATATGATAGAAAAGACAGGTAGAGGTGCCTGCAGGTGCTTCTTTGCACGTCCTGCCATGATCATCTGTTGATCGTCGACTTTGTATCCAGAGGCCCGCGCAGCAAACAAGCGCACCTTCCACTTCAGCGTACTCAGTGCTCCATGAGCTGCGGGTGATGAATCAAACTACTCCTGTCCTGCTCTCTCACTATTCATTTCATTCATAAACCCAAAATATTGCAAAGGCAGCCGATTGGCTAGGAGGGAGCGACGCAAAAAGACGGCGTGCTCTCGGTAGCCAATGGCTGAAGAGGAGTACGCTCTCTCCCTCTCGCTTTCATGCTCCCTCTTTAACCCTCTCTCATATTTTGTTCTCTCTCGCTCTCTCCCTTTCCCTGCCTCAGTGAATTACAGCAGTCAAAACAGCCTGACTGTAGAGAGTGGAGTGTAGAAACCAGTGCTGTATTTTGGGGACAGGTGGGACAGCTGGACAAGACTATCAACCTACACTTGTAGAGTGGATTGCACTTGCTCCAACTCACTCCTAAATCCCCTCAGGGGCCAAACCTTAAGTGGTGACTTAGTCCTATGAGCCCCTTTAGGCCTCGCCATCTGTTTACTTTGTTAGGTGCTGAAAAAAACCCTCCTAGGTGACAGGGAAAAGCACTTTAAAAATGAAACTTCATTGACCGATTGATCGGCTGATTGACAGTTATATTGGCAGATCTTTAACTGAGCCCTCTTGAGATGAGAGTGTGCTTACGTCAGTCCTAACTCAATATGACCCAATTCAATATTCACTTTGTTTTTTTTTCCACGTGCAAATCTTTGTGGCACAGAGAGGACAAAAAAAACAACAGAAAGACACATGAATCAATAATTGCAGTGATCCAGTGACTCTCCATGAACTCAGTGAGTGTGCCACTGTTTATAGGGAACTGGGTTGACCGGGTTTATGTGGGGTTTTGAGGTGCAACACTGCCATCTATGGACGGGTCTGGGTGCAGCAGTCTGTCCACAGATTACATCATCATGTTGAGGGCACTGATGTGTTTTTCTACGACGCTGAGGCTCAGACAAAGAGAAGCAGGGACACTGGAATGAAACTGGACCGGAACAAGAGAAAGTTTCAATATATATATATATATATATATATATATATATATATATATATATATATATATATATATATATATATATATATATATATATATATATATATATATATATGAGCACATACATAGAAATAAAGAGGCAACATAGAGTTGTACATAAATCCCCAAACAATTTGCGATGTATATGTCACATTTACATGACTTCAAATCATCCAATTTGACTAAATCATTAAATAAAATGTATCCATCATCGATACAACTTTTCCTTTCAGGGTCGCGGGTGGCGCTCGAGCCAATCCCAGCTGGGGTGAAAGACCGGAGAGGTCACCAGCGTATCACAGGGTCGACATACAGACACAATTTAGAGTGTCCAATCAAACTAACCCTAATCTGCACATGTTTGGACTGAGGGAGAATAAGTGCCTTATAGGCTGAAGACTACTGTCCACAAAATAAATGTACTAATCTTTTCTTCAATATTATGTCGGATGTTTGTTTGCATGCTTAAAATCATTGTTTTTGTAGCAGCTAAAAAAAGATCTTCTTCCCCTCATTTGTAAAAACAAGGCTACTTTCTTTCTGACAACCAGCCTAACCAAAGAGGCAAGTCAGTGATTTCTGGTTTTATACAGACGTCTCAGGAATCACTCAGAAAATAAGACAAAATAAACCTTTGACCTCTGTTAGATCTCTGCTCGTTTGTTTCTCAGCCGTAGATAAAGGTACGAAGACAAACTCTATAAACATTTTTTTTGGATTTCGTACATTGATCTGAACTTATAATTAAAAAGGTTATAAATAAGCTGTAATAATGGAAATGTTGCCACAATTATTGTCTGAATGTCACAGTGAGCTTCACATGAATGAAGGCGGAAACAGTCACACCACCATTTCAGTGTCTGTCTGACTGATGGGATGATGACGAATTAATATACAGTAGCAATATATGTTAATATATGGCTAATGTGCAATATTCTGCTCACACTGCACATATTCTGTTTACACTGTATATATTATTTATAATCCATTTATATTTCTTCATTTCTCTTAATCTTATTTTCGGTCAGGTTTTGTTGTGGCTTAAAGTAAACCCCACACCAGAGAGTTAATTTCGAAAAAAAGGGTATTTCTTTCCCTCTTCAGGGAACTTGGAGCACTGTAAAAATATTCTCCAATTCATTTCCATACACTGTATTGAGGATTAGGTTTTTTCATGTTAGCAACAGATGCAGTTGCAAAGGTTAAGCATCTTAACTGTGGGTTGGGTCGGACATTAGGTCATTTCTACTTGATGCCACATACATAACAGGTCAAAACTCAGTCACAATTTCAAACCAGCACAAGCTTTTGAGTGAGGATGAAGGATTCAGTGGGATCACACTGCCTCCTAGTGTCTCCATATGAACTACACCGGATTCAGGTAGAGTTCACTGTGGATGGATTCTGAATGTTGTTATTTAATGATGTAGTGCTGTAAAAACTGAGCACATGACATGATGGCTGTTCTTGCAGCAGGCCAGTGAGAAGGGAAACTGGAGGCTGCAACATATTCACACACACACTAACACACATTGGAACAAAGCTGTAATATCTACTCGAGTCAAATGCTGTAGATTACTCAGTTATTAATTTAAATATTAGAGTAGAAACATCTAGAAACAATTACTGACTTCCTTGCAATTTAACTGTATCATGGACGACTCAATTAAAACTGTAGTTATAGTTGTTTAAACATTTACTATATGATGGCAAACCAATATGACACAATGACAAGCAATTTTTCAAACACGTGTAAACCATCCATCACTTATTAAATAAAAGCTTGCTGGACACCGTTTACCTATTGCTATGATCTACAGCATCTTTGTATTGACAATATTGTTAGACGGCCAAAAGGTTTGAACGAGATGAGCCAATGAAGTTGACTTTTCCTACAACTCACTGTAAGATAACATTGTAAGACTCATGTTATTTGCTTTGTGGAAGGATTTGACACGATTAAAGCTTCAGCAAGTGAACTTGACAGTAGCCTCACAATCATATATCACTGAGCCAATCACAGCTGCTGATACATTGTTTTTGTGATATGCATGTCACCAAGCTGTGACCTCTGCTGTGTGGGGTCAATGGTACCAGGTCAAACTGTATTTCAAACCAGAGGTCAATGTAGCTTGGTCAAATATATAAAATATAGAAATCAGTCAATATTGATAATTATCAAGATTTATTTATGAACTGAGAATGACAAAACAGAAAAAAAACATTTTATAAATCTGGAGGTAGATGTGTTATACCTCCACACTGTGTTTACACAATGCATAAGCAATATATCAATATACATTCAACCTTTTTTATATTGTAATAACTATTGTTATACCTCTGACAACTCTGAGAACATGAATCACCTCATTATCACCGTCTTTATGGGTAACTGCTGAAATCAAATTCAAACAAATTGCACTTCTAGCTAAAAGTCCCAGAGCCCTGAGAAAACGGTGAAGCCAAAAGTCAGACAGACTGAGCTATTCTGTAGTTTGTCTTGCATAGCTGACAGGAAAGCACCAATCCAATACCTTATAAATGACTGATCCCCATTACATACAGTTTGTCAGTGTTATTAAACTTCCGTGTATCCAATACCAGGTATATTATTCAGACATGAGGCATCACTTCAGTTGTTAGAGCTACAGCCTTCCTCACCCTTGTTATACCTCAGATCACATTTATTACAATTCTGTGAGATGTACAGATTTTTTAAACAGATCAGCATTTGGTATCTGCCAATATCGTTTGTTGAGATAAGATGAGAGAATGGATCAGTGCATCACATGACAGGCAACCCAAGACAAGTGGGGTATTTCCATGTCAGTGGAAAGTGATGAGGGACTAACCCTTGGGAATGAGGCACAGAAATGTAATTTTGTATTATTGATCTTCAGCAGCAGTCTCAAAATAAGGAGAAAAAAGGGAAATTATCCAGCAAAGTCCAACAAAGTGTCAGGAGTTTTTAAAACAGGAATCTCAGCAGATAATGATGGCAAACGGACGGTTAAATCTTCTGGCTGCGTCGAGAAAGATCCTTCATGTTCACGACAGGAACTTGGAGCCACAGTTTCCTTTAAGTCCAAAAGTCGTAAGGACGTCTACCTTAGTATCCAGAACAATGTGGTCATTGCAATAAAGCTCCACTGTAATGTTTTGGTGTTGCATCTACCTTCACATACCTGAGTGTGAGTAAACCAGAGTTACATTGTCCAGGATAGGTAAATTTGGATTATTATAATTTATTTTTAAATCATATTCGGAGCAGTACTTTCATTAGAATTCCCTGTGATATCTCGTTTGTGTGAAGGTATCCACTGCCGCTAGAATTATTGATTATTTCAATAAGAACAGCTGCTCAGACAAGGGGCATCTTCACTGGAAATTGCCCCAGGTCGACAGAGGAGAAGTGGTCAGTGATGCCCTCGTTCTCAGCCAGGCTCACGAGGTACTGCTCTCCATCAACAGAGAAGGCCACGGGTGAGGCGAGAGGGACAAAGCTCTGCTGGTCTTCCGAGGGGGGTTGTAAGGAGGTGAGGGAGGTGGGCGCGAGGGAGGTGGGGGCAACCGTAACCGGTGATGAATGTTGTGTCGGATCGGACAGCGTGTTGCAGATGCTATTGATTCCGGGTGTATTGTGAGCATCATCTGGAAAGATAATGGGAGTGTGGATAAGGAGACATGAGTTGGTGGAAAAAACATGAGCAATGATCGTGTAAAAACGCAAAGTAAATGTGAACCAGCCATCTAACCGTAGAGTTATAATTAAATACATCATCTTATAAAAAAGGTCCCACGTATGGGCAAAGGCTCATGGGTATTTTCGGTGGCAGTTCAGTCCCCCTTTGCATGAGTAATCAGTGAGATGGACCACAGGATTTGTACGTGTAAGACTCACCTTTGGAAGACACCTTGGCGAAGGACGAGTCAGGCGAAACTGGGACCGAGTCATTCCTACTGGTGGACAACTTCGAGTGGCTGTCATTGGCCGCAGAGACATCTCTGCTGACCAAAGAGGGGTCATCGGAGCAGAAGAACACATCAATGGGCCCCTGGGTGCTCCGGAGGTGGACCTGGAGCCTCTGAAACACAAGGCAAGTAAACAGTGATTTTCACTAAATGTCTTCCAGACACTTTCAGAGAGCGGTTTCTGGGTTCTAATAAGTTCATTTTAGGCACAACTGAAACCACAGCCATGGTTCCACTCAAAATAATGACAAATTAAAAAAGCGAAAAAAGTGAACTCATCATATGTTGAGAGACATACCTCCTCTGGATGTGGGACCTCCAGTTTTGTCTGTGGAGGAGCTTTGATCACAATCACAGTCTGTTCTTTCAGACTGGGGATCATCTGAACATCCTCATAGTTCAAATAGGCAAATGTTTTCCATAAGGTCAAGGATGATAATCAAAGTGTTTTTTATATACAGACAGGGAAACATTCAATGACTTGTCTAAATGGAGGAATGTCATAAAAAGTGTATACAATATACTAGCTCTTTTTCACAGACCCACCAAAAAGTGTCAATTAGTCGATCAGTTTATCAACATTAAAATAATTGAAACTATTTTGATCTCTGATTAATTCTTTTTTTTGTTCTTAGTTTAGTTCCAGCCTCTCAAATCAGAGGCTTTGGTATTTTTATTTATTTTATCATTTTGGAATAGATGAAGATTAGAATAGGCTTCATGTACAAAAACAGATGAGGATTTGTAATTATGTGTCTCAGGTGTGCATCTTTGATACATCTGCGTAACAGAAATGTATCTGATCTTTTAGTTGGAAGAATAATAAATATACATAAAGCTCCAGAAACGCCTCAAACGCAACATGATGGGTGAGGGAAAATCTTGACTTCCAACTACACATAATAAAAATATAATGATACTCATTCGAGTGCATACTGCCACCAAGGCCCGACAGGGCCAACAGCAGAAAACACCCAATCTCACAATGTTAAAGGAAGTCCTTAATCCACCCACTGATCCGGATCTGCACCGAAGTTAAATAGATTCTTCCCTGACCCATTACCACATCCTTGCAACAAGTTTCTTGGAAATCCACTCAGCTGTTTTTGTGTAATCTTGCTTACAAACAAACCAACGCACAAACAAAAAGACAGGGGTAAAAAGATAACCATCTTGGCGGCGGTAATGAAGCCGAGTACACAAAGGATATCTCTGATTGTACCCGTTCTCCCACATCTGCTGAATTTTGCACATACAGATTTCAATCGCCTCGTCCAGCTTCCTCTCCTGCTCAGTGAGAGCCTGCAGTTCTTCAGTTTCTTCTCTACTGATTGGAGCATACCTATGCACACACATTCAAGCAGCAATACAGGATGAACGCCACGACAAACATCAACATATTATATCTGACTATTATGTTGAATCATTCTAAATAATAACCAAGACAAATTAGTGAATGTGCGTATATCCGCTTTCAGTGCAAAAAGCTCCTTTCCTAAATACACTTCCTACAACATCCATTCATACTTACATCCACTCAATTTTGTTTTTAGAATTCTTTTTGATGACCTGGATCCCCTCAAGGACGTTGGTGATATCGTAGATACGCCTCTTGGCGACATTAAGCTGAGTGGTGACTGAGTTCAGGTCGACCACGCCATTGGAGGTATTCTTTAGCAGTTCTATAAACCTCCGTGTCAGCAAACAGAGTGAGGTGTCATTGCGCGACTTCTCAATCCGAGAAATGCCTGTTTGGGGATTGGGGGCGGGACCTGTAAAAATGGGAGGAAACGTGTGATTATTTCTTTCTTCTTTATTTCTTAATACTTGTGATCAGCCTTGTGTCACTATATGCAAATATATACATACATCAGTTGTGTTTGCAAAGACCAAATAATGCAATTGTTACACCGTTTGAGTTAACATATGTGTGTGATGACGATGTTTCAGTGTGTGTCAGCATGAGTGAGAAAGAGAGATAAAAAAAGATTGCGCAAAGTGAGGAGGGATTGAACGAATAAATACACGCAGCTATGAAGAAAGATTTAACAAATTTAAGAAAAAATATCATACATTTAACACGTATACACCCAAATCAGTGGGTATACATGTTATAAAAAGGTGGGTAAATACATAAAAGGCCAACCACTAAGAACAGACGTTCATACCAGGATGTAAGGGTTTCTGTTTTCCTGTGTTGCAAAGAGGGGCCGTGGGCCTCATGGCTGTGGCAGTCCAGCCTTCATCCTGCTCCAGTCTTCTCTTTAACTGAAAGAAATTGCACCGCTGTGAGACAGCAGAATACATGTATACCTCAACTATACACAAAATGGTTGGTATTACAATACCTCTACACTGACATTTTAAGTTTGCATTGCAACTATGTCATTGAGTCCTGTGGCTCGCAGGGCCATAATACATTATAATCTTCTCGCCAATCCATTGTATTATATTTCATCAGAAGCAATGAGTCTGGTTGTTTAGAATGTATTTGTGATTGCAGGACTGATCAAGCAAAGTTATGTGTACTTGGTATATTTCAAAAGGACTAATTCAAAACAGATAACTTAAATTGACTTTGGACTCCTGCAGGACAGGAGGACAATTGCTCTATCTTGGAGAAAAGTGGATATACCTTCAATAAATGTATGTGTGAAGGAGGCTTACTTATAAAACTTAAGGCAAAGCGGGAGAATTAGTGGAACTGTGGAAAGTAACCGTAACTAGACACTACACTATCACTATGAGATAGAAGTGTGTTGAGTGCTTGTACGAGACCCCTGAGATCACAAGTGCATTAAAATAAGCTACTTTACAAGGTCATACCATCATTGTATGTCATTCTAACTACATTTAATCATTTTACACAATTCCATACGTTTTGTTTGTATTATCTCTTTCAACTTGTTTTGTAATTTCGATACAGATTTGTCATTTTTATTTCCTTTACCTCTTTTATTCAACTTTTTTAAAATCTCATATTTGCTTTAAACTGTTGCTTCCTGATTTTACTTCTTCTATCTGGAATGTAGTTTCTCTTTAATCAAGTGAGGTGTTTTGGTTTAAATTTGCATATGTAAAATATGGGCAAAACTTGATTATTGGTGGTCAAATGAGAAGCACTGAGGGTGTTGTTAGGTTAAAGGTTTGGTATGTTGTTACCTGGGGGATGGGACAGTAGCCCACCTCCCTCTGCAGGGAAGAAATAACCCCCCCATCCCCCTGCCATGCTGATCCAAGGCCTCCACACTCATTAGCTTGTGGCTGAACATTACATTACATGGTTCAGTCTGCTTAAGTAAAGTCAGGAAGTACACGACTGTAACTTCACCTTCAAAATAAAAGCATGTCACCAAAACAGACACTTCTCACACAACATAAATCCAACCAAGAGTTTTAAGCGGGATATAATTATAGCCATAACATTAAATCCAATATAATATACTTTGCGCTACAGTGGCCAGTGTTACAATGTATTAGATGACATTCAATTTCAATCAATTTTAAAGTTGTATTTGTGCAGCCAATGTTCACAAATAAAAATTTGTCTCACATGGCTTAACATGGTGCGACATCCTCTGACCTTAACCTTGAACAAGAGGAAAAGGAAGAACCACCAAAAAAATATATATTAACAGGGGGAAAATGTAGAAACCTCAGAGAGAGCCAGATATGAGGATTCCCTCTCCCAGGAAGGACAGAAGTGCAATAGATGTTGTGTGTAATGCAGAACATCAACAAAATAACAGTATTTACAACACTGTGAATGAATTGAGGAATCATTGTCAGTAATGGTAGAGTATGTGCGTTGGCGTATTGTATGTGAAACAGTCTTGTTGAAATCATCGTCCACGATCAGCTGCCACCACGATGACACCATCCGTCAAACATACTTATCATTGGGCTAATTCCGGGTAGTGACTGATTGACACCTATTACCATTGCTTTTGATTCAAGTTCAAGTTGTATTTGTCATGTGCAAGTTAACACAGGGTGAACAACCGTAAACAATGACAATTGTTGAACAACAAAGACAGGCCAGGTCAGCAATGCGATAAGAGTAATAAGTATATTTAGTAGGGCTGTTAACGAAGCCGCGGTCCAGACGGAGTCGCCACACGTCTCCCTGCCCCATCCCACAAGCTGCCGCAGCAGCAGGTGAAGCCTATTGCGTGTGCGCATGTGTCCAAATCCAATCACAACCCCGCATGAGCTGAACCAACACAGACGTGACTAGTATCTTCAGAGTGTGGAGGTCGGAGAGGATCCCCCGCTTTTTCTTACACACCAATTATACCCCCATCAAAACAAAAATGATGTATGAACCGAACCGTGGCTCAAAAACCAAGGTCCGAACCGAATCTTGGATTTGGCGCATCATTACAGCCCTAATATTTCGATAAAATAAAGTCAGAATAGCTTCATTATAAAATTTGAAATACAATTTTATAATACTAGAAAGTGGCATGTGTATACTACTCAAGTACATATAAATTATTGTATATTTTCCAGAGGTCATTAAGTAAAACTGTAAACAGGCAGAAGCTTTACAGAGGATTGAACAATGAGTTTAGAAGCTTGACGGCCTGTAATAAAAACTTTCCTTAAATCTGGTGGTGCGTGCGGCCCTGCTCCTGTACCATTTGCCAGATGCTAACAAGAGAGATCAGTCTGAATGCTTCCACAGACACCGCTGTTGGTGGATGTCCTGAAGGGCCTGGAGTGTGTCCTGAAATGTGTTGACTCGTGATTTGCAGCTGCAGGCAGAACAGTTCCCATACCAGGCCATAATGCAGCCTGTCAGCAAGCTCGCAATGGTGCACCAGTGGAAGTTTGTGGAAAGAGACACTGACAAGCTTTCTTGACCATGGTGTCTGTGTGGCGTGACCAGGAGAGGTCTTCAGTGGACTCAAACACTTCACCCACCCCTCCATCGGCATAGTGGTGAGTAGATAACGAATGGATGTTCTTTTTTTCGGGGAGAACTATCCTTGACTATCCACTAACAATCTTGCTTTATTTTGAAGGGACGTTTGGAGTTTCCGGTGCTGTGGCGTGAAACAGTTTGCGACTAATGGCGAAAACAAACTAAGTAAATATGACTAATTTGACATGAAGAACTGGTAACAAGCCTTCAAACATGTATTTAATAATAAAGACTGCATTAAGAACAACATGCCCGGTGTGAGAAAGGTGCGTTCAACACAGGATGTGTGATGTAAACAATGCAACATGGCTGACATTGAGTGAATAGTCACGTTGATCTTGTTAATGACTTTAGCAGTAGCCCCTCTCTAGAGTTATTATATACATTTACAGCTGTACCCGGTTACTTGCTCTTACCTGGGCTTGTTCACGTTGACATGGCTGCTGCCCTGGGCCAGTTGTCGGTGGTGGTGGTGGAGGGCCCGGGAGGCGGCTTCACGGAGGCGGCCTCGTTGAGGGCGGTCTGCGGGGTGAGGGTCCTGGTGGTCCTGGCGGCGCTTCCCTCTGAACCGTCGGAGCCTTCCGGAGCCGAGAGAAGCTGCTTGATCATCTTGTTCCGTGGGTTTGACTCCTGCTGCGGGGCCGATGTCTCATTTCCCCCCGCTTGTTCGATAGATCAGGGGCCGTATCCAGGGTCCAGCTCTGCAGACCAACACACACACACACACACACGGAGCTGCAGAAGATCTACGCGCGAAACTCAGGTTCCTGGTGACACCTTTAAACCTCATTTGCATCTGAGTTACTATTGGCTGTCGCTCTGTGTACGTAAAGGCGTGTACGTGATTTGACGTATATGGACTTTACCTGAATAACTTAAACATACACATTCCATACAGTTAAAGTTGCCACTATATTTGCACATTTGAATATATATAGTTGTAGTATTGTATCGTATTGTGTTCTACTTTTTTTATAGAGTTCTTTCTACCTTGGTTATATTTTGTTTTAATTATTATCCTCCAACACCTTTCATTGTACCATTGAACCCGTGTCAACTTGCAAAAGACAAATAAAACTTGAAGTTACATCTCCAGGGGAAATAAAGCACATTTTTTCTGACGGCTTTACTTCTTAGTTTATTTACAGAATGCATTTTTACACCCCTCCTCTTAAGTGATAAAACCCCAAATGTGCTGATTTATTTTCCTAATAAGATGGAGGATTAAATTATGAATCATTAAAAAGAAAATCTACTTCTTAAGATAAAAAACATTTTGGAGAACTTATTGGAAAATGCTGAATGCTGTCACAAAAGCTGAAAACAGGTCTGTGTTGCATATGTAGAATGTATGATGCATTTCTGTAAATTACCCTGGAGTACATAAACTAGTAAAAAAACTGCAGTAAAGTGCAATATACGCATCAACACTGGACTAACATTAATTTACATTTCCATTACTCCAATGCAAAAAGACAACTGTTGGTTCAACCTAAAAAATGACTGCAATAGGTAAGACTATTTAACAAAAACTAACTAATTGATTAGCAAACACAAAAACGTAAGCATAGGACCGATCCCCGGGTACTGAAACCATGAAACTGTCTCTTAATTTACCAACATGCTTCTCCAAGCAGTTTAAAGGTGTAGTGTTTCATAATCGAGTGTCAAAAGCTGCCCTCAAGTCAAGATGAAGCAACAATGATGTTAAGTCGGAAGTGTTTAGTTCAGTGGCATGAGA
Organism: Verasper variegatus; assembly: GCA_026259375.1. Lineage (NCBI taxonomy): Eukaryota > Metazoa > Chordata > Actinopteri > Pleuronectiformes > Pleuronectidae > Verasper > Verasper variegatus. The sequence continues at coordinate 15,085,826 of CM048038.1, forward strand.
CTGTAGTGATGTTAAATTGTAATGATGCAAAGTCAGTTTTATGGGCAAACTTCTACAGCCACAAGTGTTGTCTTCCCCAGTCGGGTTACCTTACATTTTTCATACAATCTGAACTGACTGACATTGGCTAGTGTTCTCAGAATACTTAACTTATACTTCAACACAGAAGACCAACAAATGAATCTATACCACCATTTGTGGAAAAACAAACAGAGAAGACAGTAAATTGGGGCATATCTGTAAATACAACATTTATATTGTTCAAACACAAATAATGAGGAAAAACCCAAACTGTCATTTGGTTCAATGTTGTCTTCCTGCCACTCAAGTGTATCTCCATACATCAGTTTCATAGAATATAGACACTGACTAATCCATTTAAAAGTTTTAAAAAAAAATTCACAATTACAAATATCAAATATCTTCCCCAGTCTTTTGTTAGCTGGTAAACCTATAACACAGAGAAGTTATTCGCTTATGTGATACATTTCTCAGCTTGACTCTAAATCATATTTGGAAATCACAATATTTGAACAACTTCATTCTCATGATGTTTTATAAAGAAATGTCAGGCCATTGTTCTTTTACATACTTTAAAAACACTGTCACAGAACATTACCTTCACATTTCCATAATGTGCCGGACAACAACAATCAACTACATCTGTGAGTCACTTGATTCTGTTCAGTCATCATCATCAAACTTGATCTTCTTCCCCTGGAAGGCCAGGATTTGTCCTTGCTGTTCCTTTCTTTTCTTACTCGCCTCCCAGGATGGATGCAGTGCCTGCTGTGGTGCCGGCTGGGAAAAGGCACCTCGACCCATGTGAACCTTTTGCCTCGTGAAATCGCCTCTGCCTCGTCCCCTCCCCCTGCCGCCAGATGCAAAGCCCCTCTCCCCCGACTCACTCCGTCTGTCTTCAGGCCTGCTGTACTTGGTCCCTGAGTTTCCTTCTGCTCCTGTGAACTCTTTTTGAAACTTGGATTGCTTACTGAAATCTCTGTTTGAACCCCTAAATGTATCACCACCTCTTCCCCTGCCTGCACCTTCACCAGCCCTCTTCTGAGGCCCAGAGAGTGAAGAGAAGAAGACAGACTGAAACTTTGCTTTAGACTTCAGCCTGGACTCAAGCTCATCAAGTTCACTTTGGACCCTGTCTGAAGTTGTCGCCTTGTCACTTGTCTCCACCCTTTTCTCCCCTTCTACGTCCTTCTGCTTCTTCTTCTTCTTCTTGTATTTGCTGACTTTTCCTAAAAAGAAGTCATCTTCGCTCTCCTCCGACTGGGAGGACTGCTTGAGGAAACGTTCCTCTGTGCTGTCGTCAAAGTACTCTTTCTCTTTCTCATCTGATGACTCTAAATCACTCTCTTTCTCATCTGATGACTCTAAATCTTTCTGTTTCTCATCTGATGACTCAAAATCACCCTCTTTCTCATCTGATGACTCGAAATCACCCTCTTTCTCATCTGATGACTCTAAATCTTTCTGTTTCTCATCTGATGACTCGAAATCACCCTCTTTCTCATCTGATGACTCGAAATCACTCTCTTCCTCCTCTTCCTGTTTTCGAAGCACTGTGGCATTTGGCTTCATTCCTGCACCTTTACTTTGAGGAACATCTTTCACAGTGTCCTTTACTTTGCTACTTTGTGTTGATACTGGACACACACTCTCAGACTCTGGTATGTCGTTCTTTTGAACATCAGCAGTGGCAGATGAATGAGCTGCTAACACTGTGTCTGTTTTAGGTTTAGCAACACTTGAATCTTTAGGGATACCATCTCCTTCCTTGTTTTCTGACATTCCCTTCAGCTGCACTTTAACGTTGCCCTCTTCTTTGTCTTTCTTTTTTTCCTTACTTTTGTCTGGTGACGGCGGTTTTACTTTTTCCGCTTGAATTTGCACCTTTACCCCTCCTCCCTGCTTTAGATCCTTCATCCTATCCTCTTTGAAGGCTTCCACAGCAGCTTTAATGTCCTCGATCTTCTTGCTGAACTGAGGGTGGGTGGCGATGCGTGCTACAGCCCGGTCAACAATGGTAGACTTGGGGTCTCTACACACCTGCTCAAAGTTGAGTTTCTTCTGCAAGGATTTCTTGGTCACCTGGAAGTGGGAGAAAGACATTTTTGTATTTGTCAAATAATTCTAAACTTTTTTGCTCAAAGTTGCTGAATAATGTGTTCCAAAAAGAATGAAAAAGTTCTTATGAAACCTACCATGTCTGGTCTGAGCACCTTCATGGCGTGGATCTCCTCTAGCATTCGGGCAGCTTTCCTCTGACTCTTCTCAACTTGCGCCTCATTCCCCTTCTTCTTCTTCGAGGCACTGATCTGTCGTATCAGTTTCCTGATGATCAACACTCGCACCCGCTTCACCTCCTTCCTCATCTTCACCACCTCGTTGTTGAGGTTCAGGACACTGTCCTGTTCTTTGTCTTTAGTCTGAGCGGGTTTGGGAACCTTCTTTCTTTTCTTTGTGGCTTTTGCCTTTGCCGGTTTCTCCTTTTCTTTCTCATTGGAACCATTCTTTTCTTTGTCATCTCCCTCCCGTTCTTCTTCTTTGTCATCATCCTCCTCAATCTCTTCCTCCTCTCTCTCTTTTTCCTCAGCAGATAGCAAAAGTTTCTCCATCTTGTCCTGGGTATGTATTATCTGTTGAAACACAAACCACTTACACATTAGTAACAGTTCACACACATTCTCAATAGCAACAACCACAACAGCATCTACCTACTAATTCCACAAACGTCTATCTTTCTGTATGTGGAATGCATAGTGCAGTGTGCCTTCAGCCTGTGGACCGAGTTCAATATGTCCTCTTCTACTTCCGCAAATAGCTAAGAAACCAGATCATATTGATAATTTGATTGTTTTTGTTTTACCATATCTCACTGACACACCGAACATGTGCTAATCTCCTTAATGGCAACAACATTTACAGAATAACTTCCTGTTTGGCAATTTTTTTCTGCTATGCTTTGTATCGAGCTGGATTACCGAGCTTTTAGTTTTATAAGTTGTGAACTTGGGTCTGAGATTTTGTCATTGGTTAACAGACCTCTGAAATAGCCGACATATAATGAAAAATAACACCAGTTTGGTAAAGCTTTCAAGATTATATATTAAAAACTTAATTGCAGACAAACCAGGCAGGATGAAAAGACTGTTGCTAAAAAGCATCTGAACAAAACGTCCAGCACACATAATTCTGGGGTAGTTTCAGAGCGTTTTTGGACCCCACTGTCTTCAACGTGTTTTGCCAAGCAGGTTTGCACATACAAGGAATTTGCTGCAGTGTATTTGTGCAAGTATAAATATAAAAAAGAGGACACAAAATAAAATATAGAAAATACTATAAGCACCAGGGGAGTGATTTTGCATTACGCTGTAAGTAAACAGTAGAGCACAATCCCTCCCCTGGTGCTTATAGATTTTCTTATGTTTCATTTTGTAAATTCGCTGGTGCTATCAGTGCAGTATCCTCACGTTCTCCCGGACACACAGAACTTACAAAACACGTGTACTACGCTGCTTTACTGAAATAGTGTATGTTATTTTTATAATGTTACGTCGCACTTTAGGAGAAGTACATTTCCGTGGAGGGAGCAGAAATGACCACGTCTGGCAAAACAAACGTGGTTCGGTGAGCGTGGGTAAGTTTTGTCACGTTACGTGTAAAATATGACTTTTTTACGTAAAAACAACAAACTACAGCGCGTAGGGTAAAATTATTTGACATATTTCACTGTTTTCACACTTACCGCTCAGACGTGACCGCTTTAAACACTTAAATTTGAGAGAAACACATCTACACTCGTTGGCACTCAGAGGGGGCGGCCATGTTTATTTCGCACGTCACCCGGCAGCGGCGTCACGACGTTGAACGTCGGTGACAGGGAAGGGGGTGGGGGGGGGGGGGCTGGCAGCGTGTCGTGAAAAGGGGCGGGGCCTGTGGCGGACTGTTGTTATTTATTTCTTTGTTTCATGTGCCGAAAACAACAACAGTCGCGGAGGATCGAAGCAGCGACGACGACGCGAGGATGAGCGAATGACGCCTCCAGCCTCCAGCCGCCGTCACCGCACCGAGAGCTCCAGCGAATCTCCGGGGGGAGGATGAAGCGGCGCAATGCGGACTGCAGCAAACTCCGACGGCCGTTAAAACGGAACCGAATCACGGAGGGTATATATAGCAGGTACCGAAAGTGGGCCGGGGGGGGGGGGGCGTGATTGTGTAACAATGGCGCCTCTCTGCATGTGTTGAAGACAGCGACGGCAGCCGCAGCTTCAGTCATGTCTCTGCACAATCTGAGCTACGAGCTAAACGAGCGCGCTAGCGTTGAGTCACAGGCCGCGACGCTGCTCGCGGAGCGTCTCGTTCGCGATTCGCTCCGAGCTCAATAAATTCCTATTCTGGCTAAATTCAAATTAAACGTGGCATAGTGCGACTTTGTGTACATTCAATGCGACTTTAACGCGTTCTGTTGGTTTTTTCTGTTTGTTTTTAAAAAGATGTAGTTGATCGATAAAATGGGCTGAATGAAGTAGTGAGAAGAAAACGTTTTGTTCCTGAGATGACAACGGCAATGTCAAGGGGCGCTCGTTTTGAGGTGCGGGGTGACGCCAGCCGCCGGTGGGGCTCTCACCTGTGCTTTGTCTTCCAGAGGTGTAAATAACTAATCGCCGCCAAACTAGTCCGGACTGACTGAAGCATATTAAACGCACATATTATTTACACAGCGTGTTTTCCTTTACACTGGTTGATGGCCAGTGAAGGGGGGGGGGGGGGAAAGCCGTTTTAGTAGCATGTCTAGACATGACACTCTCTCTACATTCTCAGCCTCTCTCTACCGACCTCCTCGCTCACTTCTCAGCCGATACTTAATCTATTTCAGTTCTTTTTTTTATCACAGCAACACTTGGAGATTCTTCTATTTCCACACACGCTCACTGTTGCATGGTTGTTTCTCTGTATTCAAACCTTGTGTGACCTTCAGGTTACATTGCAAGTCACACTGTCTCATAGACACCAGACTGTTGTATAAACCTGATGTCTTGATACCATCTAAATCCTCGGTAAGTCTTGTGTAGTTGCTCCTTGTCGTCTCACGCTCTCCTCTCCGTCTTGTCCTCTCCCTGCAGCACCTTCCTGTACCTGAAGTTCCTTGTGGTGTGGGTCCTGGTTCTGCTGGCCGACTTTGTGCTGGAGTTCAGGTTTGAGTACCTGTGGCCCTTCTGGCTTTTCATCCGCAGCGTCTACGACTCCTTCAGATATCAGGGACTGGTAAGGGTTTTGTGTTTGTTTGTTTGTTTGTTTGTTTGTTTGTTGTTTGTGTGTGTCTCCAGTCAACACAGAACAGAATCACACCTACAGCCGCCACCAGGATGCAGCAAAGAAACACACACAGACTCAGAATACCCCTCACCTCAATCTCCCCAAACATAAGACACAACCTGTCAGTTGTGATAAAAACCCAAAAGGTGTTTGTCCAGTTTGGGCTACTGGCAAAAAAATTGCGGCCTCCGTAGAGAGGACCAGCTCCCGATGTAAATATATAGTTTTTACATATAAAGGGCCTATTCTATGGAAAAGAAAACAACAATTTAGATGAAACACACATATTTTATATTCAATGTCTGCCAGCAGATCCCTTTCACCTAAATCTTATACACTGTACCTTTTTTTTTTTTTTTTTTTTTTTTTTTTAATGGTCTGTATTTGTATTGTGCTTTTCTAGTATCAAATCCAACTCAAAGCGCTTTACATTACAGTTTTGCCATTTACACACACATTCATACAGTGCATCACTTTCACTCAAGGGCAATTAGAGGTTCAGTATCTTGCCCAGGGACACTTGGGCATGGGGGAGACTGGGATTACTACCACTACCTTCTGCTGAGTGGACAACCCGCTCTAACTCCTGAGCCAAAGCTGTCCAATAATGTAGGCAATCGTGCCTTGGCGCTTAAAAAGGTACAATACGGTGTGAAAAAGCAGTAGGTAATAAACCGAATTACCTAAAATTTCAGAAAAATACGCAATACTTTATAGAACAGGAGGAAAAATCTGACCTGTAGCAACCAGAAACTAAATATAAAATACTAAATATAATTACGAAATTATGTGCAGTTGTTATTACCTCCCCCGAGAAGGTTATGTTTTCCCCTGTTGTCGTTTGTTTGTCGGTTTGTATGTTTGTAAACAAAATTATGTAAAAACTCGTGGGCTGACTCCCACAAAACTTGGTGGATGCAGTATGAGTCAGGGAAGAACCCCTTAAAGTCTGGTGCGGATACAGGATTTAAAAAAAAGCACTCTCTTTAACATTTGTCAATGATTTCTGTGGGGGTAAAAAATCAGGAATGTCGGGCAATTTGGTCCAGCTTGATCTAATTTTAGGGGACTGTTGGGCCTCAGCGGTGGTAAGCACTCCACTGAGTGCCATTCATGTGACGTACTTAATCGTCTGTCTCATTTCCTCTTCACTCAGGCGTTCTCTGTCTTCTTCGTATGTGTGGCGTTCACATCGGACATCATCTGCCTCCTTTTCATCCCCGTCCAATGGCTGTTTTTTGCCGCCAGCACCTACGTATGGGTCCAGTATGTCTGGCACACGGGTGAGTCCAAGTTTTCTGTTGAATCTTTTTTTTTTGTGTGTGTGTGTGTGTCTGCCAGCCAAATGGCCACTTTCTCCTGAAATAATGTGTGCACAAGAAATTCATTGCTGCCAAGTTTCTTCTCTGCTGGACCTAAAAGTGCTGATGTATTTTTTTCCCCCCTACATTCATGCAGAGAGAGGAGTCTGTCTACCCACTGTATCGCTGTGGATTCTGTTTGTGTACATCGAAGCTGCCATACGGTTCAAAGATCTGAAGAACTTTCATGTAGACCTGTGTCGACCCTTTGCTGCGCACTGGTAAGTGTCACATTGTTTAATCCGTAATGCACATGGGAAGAAGAACAGTTTTATTACAGCACATCCTGCCCAAAAGGATAATGATATCTTTATCAAAAGTTGACACTGTGTTTCTCTTCCCCTCCCAGTATCGGCTATCCAGTGGTGACGCTGGGCTTCGGGTTTAAGAGCTACGTTAGCTACAAGATGCGACTGAGGAAACAGAAGGAAGTGCAAAAGGAGAATGAGTTCTACATGCAGCTCCTACAGCAGGCTTTGCCTTTAGAGCAACAGATGCTGCAGAGACAAGAGAGGGAGGCAGAGGAGGGTGAGAGACGCACAAAAGAAAACACATGAAACACAACACTCATTACGCAAAGTTAAAGTGCATATAAACACATATCTTGCAGACGGAAGAAGCAACAATGATTTAGAAACGGTCGACTGATACAGTACATTTATACAGAGCTACACAATCTCTTTTTGAGTATATAAAAAGTTTCCATTATATTTTAAGCATTTTTAAGTTTAAGATTTCACACCAGGATTTTTGCTTTTCTGGTCCAGAGCCCCAAACAAATCTACTTTATTTTACAAAAGAAATAAGAGCAGGAAATATGAGCTCAAATGTATGGACAGGTAACGTAAGTAATCATTATGAACCCAATTGTGGAAATATAACTTTACCATATGTGTTTTATATATCTTACCTAATGTTTAAAAATAGTTCTCTATGGTTTACTTTTTTAGGGGAACTATGGGTTGAGACTGCAAGTCAGTAAATTATAACAAAAAACAAGTAGGAGGCTTTTGCTCTGTGATATTACAGGAGAGTTGTTGCTGTGTAGATGCTTCTTTTTTTTTTGATTGCGGCTAAAATTAGGGCTGCAGTTAATGACTGTTTTCATTATAATCATTAAATCTATGAAATGTAAAAAAAACTAATAAAATGCTGTCATTTGCAATTTCTCAGAAGCCAGGTGGATTACTTCCATTAGTTATTTTGTACAGTGGTACAAAACCTACACATATTCAATTTGCCGTAATACACAGTTCAATAGAGCGTTCATGTGGTGATTTCTATAACAAGGGTTATCATCACATTATCATATTATTCAATATAATTAATGAAGAGCATTTTCTTTACGTTTTGCAGCCAGCAGCTGTAGTTTATGGTACTTTGATGTCAGAATTTGTAGTAATTTAAATTACATTTCACTTGGCTTTGGGATTTGGTTAATTCTATCCGGATAGCTTCGTACATTCACTAACGCTTCCTGTGCTCACTGTCTTCCAGCTGCTTTAGCTAAAGGGATCTCAGAGGTGGAACCTCCAGTAATATCCCAAAACGGAGCTCCTCCTGGAAAGAAGAGCACATCAGTCCCCTTACCAGAACTGGAGTACCGGGAAAAAGGGAAGGACAGTACTGCAAAAGAGCGCGAGGGCAAAAAAACAAACTCCATTGGAATCAATAACAACAGTATTATACACACACTGGACTCCAAACTACAGGAGACAGAGTATATTGAGAACTACGTTGGGGCAAAGAGACTAAATAACGACCTGGCTGGAGAAAACACCCACGCTGACACTAACACACACACTACTTCGAAGGAGGAAATGGGCGGCGCGGGAAAGAACTATAAAAATGCCAGTGGCGGTGCGGGCAGCATTTCCAATTCATCTCCACGGAATCACAGCTCCACCAATGGCAGCGTGCCGCAAGGCTCATCGACAAGTAAGAACGAGAAGAAGCAGAAAGGGGCTGGGAAGGGTCAGAAGGATCCGGTGGAGAATTGCATTCCCAACAACCAGCTGGGCAAGCCAGATGCTCTAGTACGGTAAGACACACACACACACACACACACACACACACACACACACACACACACACACACACACACACACTCATACCGTTTGAAACACATCTTCTTACTGTACATCTTGTTTCTGGTGCTTTGAGTTGTTGATGCAATTTAACATTTGCAAGCATTCAACAGCAGTTTCATTGTACCTTCAGTTTGACACTTTGAGGATACTAGTCAATGCTGTCATCCCCTTCCATAGCATAATGAAACAAGTATTTCTATATTGCCTGTGGCCCTCATGGCCCTCTCTTCTTCTTGCATTTAAGGTTGGAGCAGGATGTAAAGCGACTGAAGGCAGATCTCCAGGCCAACAGGCAGCTGGAGTCCGATCTGCGGAGTCAGCTGTCCTCTATGAGCAGCCAGGACCGCAGCCTTCGTTCTGAACTGGGCCAGCTCCGCCAGGACAATGAGCTGCTTCAGAACAAGTGGGTGCATCTGCAGTCTGAACACCAACAATACTTACCTCTACTCTAACAACTTTTCTTTAGTCGCCACAAAATGAATGGGCTTATTGATCTTGAGGTATCGGCAGATATTATGAAAAGATTGGATTTTATTACCAAGTAGTTTGAATTAGCTACAGCAGCTGGTTACTGATGGGCCACGTGATGGTCAGTGTGTACATTTGGCACAAAAAATGCATTAAACTGGAAGCATTGGAGCATTTTATTTATAGAAGGGATACTCCGGTGGTTTATCATTGCACATCCTTAAAGTTGTGGGATTTTCAGACAACAGGTTTGAATGATAATGGTCAACGGTGAAGGAGTAGATGCAGAGAAACTGCAACATTTAGTCTGTAGTGTGGGCCAAGCAACCAAGCTGGATCCTACATTTCCCATAATGCAGTTCAATAGTTGTTTCCATTACAACCTCTAGTGAATGCCTAGGTCTTCCAAACTCCAGAGTTCCAAAGTTTAGGAGAAAAGAATTGGTGTTAAGTTTCTAAGCAGAGACGACCCTGATTATGTCTCAGGAGCTTATTTTGTCAGATATTGTAAATCTTCCATCACAGAACATGATTCATAATTCACATGTTGCACAACAGATATGAAGTAATGGTGCAAAACTGAAAGTTAGACCTTATATGTTCTTGTAAGTGTATCAAAAATATTATGAAACTGTGTTGGAAAAATTTGACAACGGCGGGCTGCCACAGTCTAAGTGATTAATAGGAAACACCAGATGTTTCCCTCTTAAATGAAAATTCGATATTGTACCAGATAGCAATATTGATGTCTGTATCATATTGTCACCAATTCATCCCAAGGTGTAGAGATATTTCACATTATAAGTGACTACTTTGACCAGCTGATGGTGCTAGAGGAGGCTTTTCAAGTCTTGTCTAAAAAATCTACATAAATACTCAAAATATTCAATTCTCAATCTCATACCCATGTTCACCTTATGATCCAACCTGCTTGACCATTTTCCTCCTCACACCTCAGGCTCCACAGCGCCGTCCAGGCCAAGCAGAAAGATAAGCAGACCATCTCCCAGCTGGAGAAGAGGCTCAAGGCTGAGCAGGAGGCTCGGGCCCTGGCTGAGAAGCAGCTGGCCGAGGAGAGGAAGAGGAAGAAGCTGGAGGAGGCCACGGCTGCCAGAGCTGTAGCATTAGCTGCTGCCACTAGGTACTAATTAAATGATTGTTGGGATGTTAACCTCTGAACCAAGGAAAGCCGAGTATGTGCACATATTTCAAGAGATTAGTCTTTGTTCCCTGTGGCAGATGAAACAGCGGACGCCAATGTAAACTCATTTGTGCCTAACTCAATTAAAATGTAAAATAATGTTGCCTAAAGCTGCAGGGGGGGTGTGATAGCTTCATGGTTCTCACGACTTCTCATCACTGGCTGTGCAATAAGTGTAATTTCTTCAGTAGGGTTTGCTGTTTTGTTTTTTTTATATTACTAGTGTTATATAAAGTGTTGCATACGGCACTTATGTCCAAGTGTACCATATAATATGTTCCCTCTATTTTCTGACTCTTAACTTTTTGCCTTTTCACAATGTAATTGCTCTTTTTCCCCTTTGTTCCACAGAGTGGAGTCTAATGACTCTCTTCGCGTTCGTATCAGAGAGCTAGAGACAGAGTATAAGAAGCTCAGCTTGGACATGAAACTTAAGGAGGAGCAGATTAGGGATCTGGAGGGCAAGTGTCAGGTAAGACTGACTATTTTTCATTAACATAAGAGTTTTATGTTTGTAAATGTGCACTTACTTGGTCAGTCACAGGATTGAAAAATATATCTTCTATGTACTAATTCCACAAATCACTGTCTGTCCGTATGTGGATTGCACCTCTCTGGAATCATTCAAGTTATCAGCTTAACACTTGGCATATGTATTTTTAAGGGCCCAAGGAAGTGCAGTGTCAAATTTGGCATGCAGTACGTTCAATGATAAAAAAACATCTAATAAACAGGCGATCAGCGCTCTGTAGCAGAGTTTGCTGGAACTCATAATGAAAGTGATGTTGTCACCTTCTTTTGCCATAGCTCAATTTATTGAAGGTCACTTTTATGGTTTCAGAAAGTAAGCTGCAACCTAGTATTACCACAGGCCAAGCAAACAGCCCATTCCAAACAGGCAGGTTTAGAGCAGCACTAAATGCAATTAGCTATATTTATCTCTAGTTATCTATGAGCACTTCAATTTCTAAGAGCACATGATCCCTTAAATAACAGTTGATGCTGTTTTAGTTTGAGCTATTGTTGTAAATAAATAAAGAGACACCCTGTGCCATATAAACAGTAAAAGTTTTGTTTGGGCAATAAAATAAAATATCCACAAGAAATGATGTGTTTTGTAGTGTGACCATACATTAATCTAATATCCTATTACTCTTACCACACAGGAGCTGAGGAAGTACAAAGAGAATGAGAAGGACACAGAGGTGTTGATGTCAGCACTGTCAGCCATGCAGGAGAAGACCCAGCACCTGGAGAACAGCCTCAGTGCTGAGACCAGGATCAAACTGGACCTCTTCTCTGCACTGGGAGATGCCAAGAGGCAGCTGGAGATAGCACAAGGTGGGTGGGGACTGGGGGGGGGTACAGTGAAATAAGCATTGTAGAAGCTACAGAATCTGTATTTGGTTCTTAACATCAGGGTGGAGGTGAAAATGTAGAAGATCTTTTTGTCTTGTCAGAGAAGGAAAAAATCTTGTCGGTGTATATCAGAGATTTCCGCACACTGTTCAGTGGTAAAGTGGTAGCTGGCTCTTTAACATTTCTGGCTGCATTAGCCCATTGTAGGTAATATTGCAACCATAGGACTGTATAAAAAATGGACGTACACTACAGGTCCGGAAAGTGAAGCCGATGCTGAAGTGCCTAAAACCTGTGTTCTCTTAAAAGACCAGCAGAGGGCGACTCCACTGGTTGCAAAAGTAAGTCAGGTTCTATTAGGGAACATGACTCTACTTCTCACTAGATTTATAATGTCCGTAAACATTTTCATACAAAGTTTATAGTCTTGATCAATAGTTTCAAGTCTTCCTCAATACAGCATGATGTTCATTTCGTAAATAATGTTCCCATTTAGATTTAAATGGATGTTAAAGCATGGGATTGTGGGACATGGATAATGTGTAATTGACAGCTAGTACTGTCCAGTGGGTGTAGGTCACAGGTGTAGTTTGCAGTGTCCTTGAGCTCTGTCATATATATATATATATATATATATATCTATCTTGTATTGATGTGATGAGGTACTTTGATTTTAACTTTGAGGCAAGAGTAACTTAATTAATGCAGTCAGATAAATTGTTTTATCTCTCCAAAGGAAACTAAAATACCTTTTGCGCTCTCAGGGATTCAGTTTGAAAGGTCATGTGCGCCCCCCCCACTCAGCTCCATACTCTGTGTGATTAACGTCTCTTTATCCTCCATGTCCTCCAGGCCAGATCCACCAGAGGGAGCAGGAGATCGCAGAGCTGAAGCAGAAGATAGCCGAGGTGATGGCGGTGATGCCGAGCCTGTCTTACTCCTCGGACGGCAGCAACCTCAGCCCCGTCGCCCCGCACTACTCTTCTAAGTTCATGGACAATAGTCCCTCCTCCCTGGACCCCAACGCCTCAGTCTACCAGCCCCTCAAAAAGTGACTCTGACGTCCACACTTTGTGTCAGACAGAACTTTTTCTCTTTCTTTATTTCAGTGACGTTCTCAGTTCTGGCTTTTTGTTTTTCAGTTTACCAGCCCCTGACAGTTGACACACACACACACACACACACACACAGTGCACACAGCCCCTCTATATATATGTGTACTCGGGTTAGTTTTTGGTTCTATTATGAGAACTATTATTTTTAGGGGGTTGTGTACAATCAGATTCTTTTTGTTTTTACGATTGAGTTTTGGGATTTAGCCATTAGACAGCATGATCTGTTTAAAGGGGGAGAAAGGAACATGCAATTTGTTGGCCAAACTTTTACTTAAGAGCCATCATGCATCACGTCATGTCATTCTTCTTTTGCTGTACAGTATGAATTCCCCCCCACAGCCATACTCACTTCTATAGTGAACTCACTCCCAGACCTTTTTATTTGAAAAAAACAATTGGCCTCCATGATCGTTTATATACAGACAGAAGACGTGTTTTAAGTTTAGATGTGTAAAGCCAGGTGTGAGATACATGAATGTAAAACTATTCATGTTTTGATATTGCCATCTACTCAAATCAGTGATTGTTTGTTTTGTAACGTTTCAGTTCAGTTACACCGATGTACGTTTCCTAGAAAATATTGATATTGAGCTGGTAAACGTTTGCTGTATTCTTCAGATATTCCAGTACAATTATGCCCCTTAATGCTGGAATATAGTGGATTCTCCAGGATTATTAGTAAGTGGATGAAGCAGATTCAGTTTTGTCCTAAAATAGAAATGCTGTTAGATTTGAACCTGGCACTGCCAAAATGTTCCATAAGCGGTCACCTGTTTGCTGCCGAAACCTTTCCTCTCCCTCTGGACCAAATTAGAACCCGTTACACCATATTGTCCACTGGATTTAATGATGTCAAGGTAACCAGTCGTTACCAGTATCTGCAGATCTTACAGTGCCTTTCAGTTTCTCTTTTTCAGACGCAGAAACCACATACTTTGCAATCCTGGGATCTAAACGCATTGAACTTCAAAACCGTCCCTTTCTCTCTATGGCTGTGAATCGCCTGATTTCTCACAATCCAGTCCTTTCAATTCAGTATTCAAAAGTTAAACCAATGAAGTGTCACCTCAGTGACGTTCGATCGCTTTGAGCTAATTGATCTTCGCAAACTTAAAAGGGAAGACCTAACTTTGGACAAGGTCAATGTCATTTCACAGTGACACAGTATTGGTATGCCAGACACCAGCCAAACCGATTGTCTATTATCGAGCCCTAGTCTCGGCATTTAGCTGTTTACACAAATGTACATTAAGATATTGAGGAATGTTTTCTTTGTTTGTTTCTTTTCCGTTCTTAAGTGCCAAGTGTTGATGTTCGGTTTTCATCCATACTTTGATCGATGTAGCTAGCATAAGGTTTGCAGAAGAGTGCTGTCATGTTGTTTTGTTGTCATTAGAACATATCGGGATGGTGTTGTGTTTACATGGTGCTGGGCTAATCTTGATGATGCAGCAGATGGTCAGTCAGACCGATTTGTGTTATTCACTCATTTATTTATTTGTTCCAGACCTTTTATTGAGAGGCACCACTTTGATATCTCCCATCATGTTCAGTTGATTTCCCAAACGTCCACCAGGAAAGATTCAGTGAATGTGTTGTGTTGGGGAAACGGTTACCCCATGTTGTGCTGTTATGTTTCTTACCGGGGAAGAAAAAAAAAAATATAAGTCTTTTTTTGTGGATTGCTCTGGCGTTGTGACTTCAGTTCTCGAGTTGCTTTTACAAGTTTGTGTAGAAGGAGGAAAAGGTTGAAAATAAGTGCTCTGTTTTATTTCATCTTTGTTCCACCATGCTTATTTTCTCAAAGTGATGGTGGCTATGTCACCCTCCTCACTTTGACCATCACTATTAAAGAAAGTCTTGCTGGTGGCAATGCAAGCCGTTGAGTCTGAGTTTGTGTCATTATCTTTGTGTCTGGTTTTACTTTTTGCAGCTCAAATTTAACCAATTTTATCTGTGACATCCAAACCCCAAAAACTATTGTAGTCAATATAGTTAAAAAAATGTTCTTGTTATATTACAAATTTTACTACAGTAAGTGCAACTGCGATGTGTGCCAACCTTTTCTGTCGTAACAATTAACAAAAGTTAAAAGGTATCCAAACATAATTTCAAGATGTTCTTAGTTCAGAAGCTACAATTCCATGTAGCTGACAACTGTTTGCAAGCCGTTAGTTTATGTTGTCATCGCTCAGACCTGCACTCCGACCACACAGTCCTTTCACACATTCCTGTTGCACTGCCAGTGGTTAAAAACAGGGAAAATGTGGTGCCCCCCTGGTTTGAGGCTGCCTTCAGGTGCCTCAAGGACAAGATCTGTTCAGTACCTAAAGCCACAGAGCTGCTTTGCCTTCCAAATTTTGTATGTGTGTCGCAATGGGCTGTTTATAAATGTTAGGTTGGTAAATATTTTCAACTATTGAGCTTGCATTTCCTGGAAGATAATGTAAAACAGTCCTGCTTACTCAAAGGTGCAGCATCAGAAAGCTTAACTGTGACAACACAAACACACATTGATCCAAATTAAGTTCAGAAAATACTGTTATTAATGTTATTGATAGTGCTTTAATATCAAACACCACATCTCAGCAACTATACTGCATTCATGTATAATAAAATAATGGTATTCTGAAATAACTGCGCATGAAAGTGCATCTGCGCAACTAACAAGGTACTATGACTGAATTTTTAAAAATAAGTTTTATACGACATGCCAACAAACTGATGATGTAATAATAGCATTATTATTATTATTATCATTGTCAGTAGTAGTAGGCCTTGCAGTGGTAATATGGATTAACAGTGGATGTTCAGTTTTTTTTCTCTTTATTGAAAAAAGAAACATTTACAAACATGGTGGTGTAGAGATCATAACCTTCAACACCTTTTATGTACAAGACTCGCTTAGTTAGATAAAGGACAAATAAGACAAACAATAAGAAATATAAAATAAATTGAATCAAAGAGAATACTCAAGTAAAATTAATAAGTAAAAGTAAATAACTAAATGAATACATTGATTGAAAAATAATAAAACAAGTAAAAATAAAACAAGTCACCCTAATTGCTGTCGAGGTCATGGAGGTCAGTCATCAAATATTTTCAGTTCATCATAAGCTGTTCTTCTGTGAGTGTAGAGAAGGTAGAAGAGAAAGTAAAAGTTAATAACTAAATAAATAAATGGATTGAAAAGAAATATAATACAATTAAAAAAGTACTAATTAAATAATGAGTTACCCCAACGGCTCATCAATTATTACCAGTCCATCATGAGCTCTGAGCAGAGGTTCGACCTGTAGCATGGAGCAGTGGGAGAACTGGTGATCACTGGTCAGTTACTGTGCTCAACAGTAAAATCCCAGGTCTTTCCTCGTGTGGGTGTCTAGAATTGTAGTGAAATGTCCGATGTGACCCGAACGCAGCATCTCCGGTATTTCTGGCAGCACGTGAAGGCACCACAGGTCCATCCTCCCCGGCATCAACAGTCCGGTCAACAACACTTCTGCCGCCGCCGCCGCTGCTCCGACGCCCCGCGGACAAATCCTGCGAGCCTCCGCTCTCTCACACACCGACATGGACGCCCTCAGGTCGGCAGGGAGAGCCATCATCCGCAGCCCCAGCCTGGCCAAACAGTCGTGGAGCTCCGGCAGACACACAAGTAAGAACATAGGAGACATTTGTTTGTTTTGGCTTTTTGAACGTGTTTCTTTTTTTGTTAAGGTTTCAAAGTTTGACTTGGACTTCACCTGAAACCCCCCGAGGCACGGGCAGTTGTTTGTTTCACAACTTTATCAACGTGCCCGAAGCTTTTTTTCGTTGTTTCCAAAGCGTGATGTTGGAAGCGACAAAATGAAGTTGACACGTTTGGAACTTTTGTGTTTGACAAAATCCGCTGCAGAGGAAAAGATGGGGGGGGGGGGGGGGGGGGGGGTGAACGCTCAAAGACGCGACAGTTGTTTTCTCTTGTTTTCTCTTGGAGTTTTACACATCTTGTATTCCTGTTGTCCTGAGGATTGAGTTTTCAATACATCCTGATTCTTTTATACCCTGGAAGTTAATGTTGTTATGAACCTTGAAACGACCAAGAAGCCACTGTTTCCCTTGTTCCCATTTTGGATCAAATCTATTCCTGTTGGGGGGGGGGGGGGGGAGTGAATTTGCTTGTTTTCAGCTCATCTTATGTCTTTAATATTCTGGAAATAAGTGTAATCATGAACCTTGAGAGACAATGAGTTGCCCCAAATAAAAGCAACGTTCTCTAGTTGGGTTCCATTTTGGACCAAATATTATTATGTGGACTTCTTGTTAGTTTGCTTGTACATGGAAGTACATCATAATGATAAAATCGACCAACCAAACATGTCACCTGATTAAGTTAAACTATTTTTATTTACATATTTGAAATGATCTCACTCTTAGAGTTGTGTTTGTGTGTGTGTGTATATATATATATATATATATATATATATATATATACACACATACATACATACATACATACATACATTTTTAATAGTTTTTAATCATTTGGCAAATCCAATTACCTGTTTGATTGCCCTTTTTGACAGTCTTAATGGCTGAAACAATCAGGATTTAATATCCATGAGACTTTTCAACTTGCCTCAGTTTCGTTCAACTTGGTTAAAATAGATCGATCCCCAAACTGAAGAGCACCAGAGGGACAGCCCTATATACTAGCTTACTGTTTTTTGACAAAACTTATTTTATTGCCTTGTTAAACTATTACTATTACTAATACTAACAGTATTTTGGATTTGTGGATAACACCTCCAGAGTTTGTGCAGAGGTCGTGATCAAAAAACTACAACTCCTAGTGACCCTGTCTTCTGCTCAAGGGCCCTTCAGCAGGGCAGGAAGCTTGTCTCCCCCCCCCACACACACACACACTGCAACACTAACATGAAACGCCTTTAAATGCCACTCTGGCGACCATTGTAGCTCTCAAGGGCCACTTTGTAAGCTAAATCTGACTTGATCCCGACCGGGTGGCGTGGAAAGCCTTGAAAGCTCCTCCGCCTGTAACCAAGAGGACGAGGCAGGAATGCTGCCTCGGGTCAGTCGGTGCACGGCGTAGCTGGTCTATTTTAAATTCCATCAGAAAGGCCTAAATGGAGGTACATACAGGCTGGATCACATAAACACATCCTACATTAGCACATGTAACTTTAGGAGCGCACCAGGAAAAATGTGTAATGACTCAGGAATCTGAGACACATGAGGATGAGGGTTTGACGTAGTTACGCCCGGCACAGCTCTCAGTGGCTGTGGTTACATAGGCCAGTCTGATCGTGACCCATCCACAAGTACGGCGTGCGGTTAATGGTCAGTAAATAGAGTTGATGAGCTGATGCGTCCACTTTACAGGCTGCACAGTAAACGGTCAGAAAGTGGCAGATCCAACATGCACAGTACTGGAGTGGAGGGCTGTTCACCATCACCGTTAATATGGAGCAACACATACCAGAATAAACTGCTGCTGTGTTTATCATACAGAGGTCGAGCTGTCTGAAATGCTAACTTTTTCGCCCCTTTTTTGATTTGTACCAGAGAGTTAAACCAGCCTGCTTTAACCAAGCAACAGGATTTCTTGGCGAATTAGCTAGTTCTTTTGGACTGAGGTCTTTCCATGAGGCATTTTGACTTGAATTGGACTCCTGCTCTAATTATGAGTGGAATTAAAAGCTCCTTGTAAATGCAGCCAGTGTGACCCACTTGTTGTAGTGGTGTATTGTAGTATAGATTACAGGGTCTTCTCTGGGCTGCAGGGCACACATTCCTTCCCAGCGCTGACCCATATCGCCCAGGCCTGACTTCAAGGTCCCCGACGGGACCAAGTTGGGGGGGGGGAGGGGGCGACAGGTACTGTCAGGACCAGAGGACCACGAGAGACATGTAGCATTTTACACAGATATTACCATTAATGGGGCTCTAGGTTTCTTCAGTTTGCATCGAGGACAGACCTTTTCAACCACATGAGGACTAACCCCATTTTCTTTTTAATGGCAGTGGCCTCCCTGCTCCAGAACCATTTCTCTTTTTCTGCCCCCGCCAAGGACCAGCCAGAGGGTGCTCGTCTGCCGCGGACTTCCTCGAATAGAAGCATGCAACTCAGACTGACACATAGTGACTTCAGAACCAGTGCCAGAATGGGAATATCTCTTCCCTATTATGAAGCAGCTATTTCACCAAAGTGTAGGATTTGCTGTCTGGTGTCTTTTCTCCTTCAGTGAGCAGCTTTTTTTCCTTCCTTTCTGTTTCCACTGTTATTTTCTCCTATTGTTGTCAGACTTTCACAGCAATCTGTTATTTACTCTGCTGGCAAAGTGGTATTTTTGAAGGCTGCGAGAACCAGTCGAATATAACTTAACCTGCTTTAAATTTACTTAGAGTCAAAGGCTGTCCTGGAGACAAGAAGCGAGTGGAATCCGTACTTTTCTTCAGTTGCAGATGCAGCAGGTTGTATTTAATGTGATCGTTGTGAGAGGAGCCAAAGCATCAAACTCAGTGAAAGGCTGGTCTCTGTAGACTGGCCTACACTGTGAGGATGGATATGAGAAGATATATGATGAGGCTTATTGTAAAGAAGCCCTGCTCCTCCTGCACATAACCTCCTGGGGTCAGGGAGCAAGGACTGTGATATGTTAACATATCAGTGCCTTAACCTACCGAGTGGTTTATGGCTCCTCTGTTAAGGAAAAAGGCATGTAATCTCTCATAACAGATCCATGCGTATTTTTAAGTGGACACCAATAATCCGACTTTTGACCTTATTCTGAGTAAGACATTACTTTATCACTGGTACATGTAGGATTTTTCTAAATCAGGGCTCATAAAGGAGCCACACTTTCCGCAGAGGGGACAATGACATGTCCAACATTCGTGCACAATTCCTGGTTCAGTAAGGTGCAGGTATCACTCGTTCCTTGTTTACTGTTGGCGCTACCAGCTTTGTTTCAAAGCCACAGATGATTAGATATGTTTTGAAAATTGTTCCTTGTTCAAGCACATTGTCTAAAATAAAGTTGACTTTTCTTAGTAAGTGAGTAAACTTTATTTTTAAAAACTACTGACAGGACAGGGGCAGTTGAGGGGCAAATCAGATTTTAGCTGGAGCCAGTGCCCCCCTGGCCTTGCCTCTAGATCCACCCCTGACTTTGATTCTGATGTTTCCATGAGTTGCATAGTCCGATTAAGATGTCAAGCAGTTAGTAACTGCCGCATGTCAATGCTGCAAAGGCTGACTATGATTGAATTACTCTACAATTCTTAATTTGATTATTGCTTATTCCGAGTATGACCATATTTCGGTTGTTCAACTTCATAACACCTGCAGAGGCGTCCAGACCAACTCAAGAAGTAAAACATTCAGTAGAAACCATGACATCATCTCCGACCAGTTTGGATCCCTTAAATTCAGAGTTGCTGTTCTATTTTAGCCTTGTGGACGTTTATCAGTGGTGTTAAAAGAAATGTTAAACGGTGGCATATGTTGGTTTTGTAAAAAAGGTTATTTGGCTCAGAGTGCTGTTGTGGTTCTAAGTTGCAGAACTGCAGTTGGTGGTTTCCACAGTGATTCAGTGTTTGGTGCAGACACACAAATCAGCCTGGATGTGAACTGCCTGTCAGTTTGGTCCTTTTTGGATCAGAACACTTGTTGCCACCGTGTTCAACAAAGGATTTAATGTGTGAACTCATCCATCAGTGTAGGATGAAGAAGCAGAAGACGAGAGCGTTGTCTTATCTCTTTTTAAATTGCCTCTTTTTTTCGTACTTTCCCACTCTCATCAAAGACACGGCCCTGCCATCACAAAAAGGCGAATTATTTTCTTTTACATCCAGACATATTTTCTCTCAACACAAAGGTATTGTCGGCTTGTATTTCCAGCAGAGTCACCTGGTTTTAGTTGGACTCAGTTTGCATGTGCACACAACTGTCTCCTCTCATGCGCCGCTGTGTCTGACCTTTGATTCCACAGCCCTGCACTCTGTGGTAGAGCAGTGCCTGGTACCTCTACCTACCACTGCTGACAAAACTGATTCTGACAGTTTGGACATTAAGTGCTATCATTCCCCAGGATAATGGTCTTTTAGTGACCACAGTTAATCCAGAGTGTTGTTTTTGCCCATATCTTTATTTAAATTATTGATTCCATGTTCAGATTTCTAACGATTTCATTCAACACTACACTTGCACTCAAATACCCCCTGCTTGTGCTTAGATTTGCTCTGTTTGTGCCCTAACTTGCGCATTTTTTGTTGCTTGGACAGATTTCCTGTGCTCCAGCTTCAGCTCTTCTCCTCGGGCTGGAGGGCCACTCACCCCAACACTTGTACCCACAATGAGGGTGGGACGATACCTGACTTTCTGTTGGTTGAGGGACAAAATATCAGAGTGCAAGCAGTTTGAGCATAAGCAAAGCAAATCTAAGCACAAGCAGGCAGGGTATATTTGAGTGAAAGTGCAGGCTTATACGTTTAAGCAATTCAAACTCTGAAAGTGTAAACCCTGCTCTCAAACTAAAAGACCACTCTTGAATAAAGATAGGGGAACAAATAAACTTATAGTCCAGTCTTTCCTAGAACAGTCTGTAAAACTTGCAATGGAACCTGCTGCAGCCAAGTCTTATGGGTGGCCCCTTAATGTGTTACCAATTTTGGTATGGACGGTGGTTCAAGCTAAAAAAATAAAGAAACAACAAAATACACAATTATCAGCCACAGAGAAAAGTATGTTCCTGTGATTCCTTTTCATCATAATATTTAGAATCTGGACAAAAACAAAATTAAACTTTGAATCTAAACAAAAAAACCAAGCTTATGCAATTCAGAAATTACACAGAAGTCACAGTGCCTAAATATTTCCTCTCAGAGCTTTGGCTGCAGACTCTGATGTATCTGTCCCTCAAGGCTCTCACAGCGGGGTCCAGGACAACATGGTGTATGTGTTAAGCTGGAATTTAAATTCATCCTAATGATTATGAATTAGTAGCTTCACAAAAATTATTCACAACACGGGTTTGGAAATGTTGTAATGTTTTGGCACCAAGTTTGTCTTGTCATTATACTTAATTTCAGCCTTTTAAGATACATGTCTTTTATCTGCTTCAATCAAACAAGGATCTCTGTCGACCTCTAGAAACCCTCCATGTCTGACTTGACAAAGCACAGCCCTCCCCTTCATTTTATAGTGTGTCCACAAGGTGTGCGTCAACATGTGTCTGCATGAGTGTGTGGTATGCACTACATCCCAGAGGAGTTCAATGCTACGAAGATGAGTTTCTCGGTATCAGACATGTTTTTCCTCCCTTGGCTTCTCCCCCTCCTTTTTGCTCTCTGAGGAAATCTCTGTAAACAAAACCCACAGGGTCAGGGCCAGACAACCCCACTCAAAAAAAAGATAAGAGACTCCATGGAGGTAGCGGCTGTTCTTTTGACACTCCTCCTGATCTTCTGAGAGAACATATCGGCGTGCTATCTTTTAAATCTTTGCAGAAGTTAACATAAAGTTTGAGACAGTAATGCACTTTCAGAGAGACATCTGTGGCCTAGTTTGGGGGAAATGTTACGTTACTTTCCACAAAGGAGACCCACACTTTCCTCTTATCACAGTATGTCAGAGTCCATGTGTCTTTGCACCCATCTCTTTGCCTTTTTATTGTCAAGCGCTATAAGTTGTTTTGGAGTTGAAATATTTACTTTACATCGACCGTACCTCTGAACTAGATACCCTGTTTTGCCTTTCCACCTCAGGGAGTGAGCAGATGAAATGGTTCGACTTAAAAAAAATCAATGTGGGCTGTTTACATTTCCTCTGATTGGTGTTTTTCTCGAACCCCCTTGGATGTTCTCACGACTAATGTTAATTTTGGGATATGAAATGGAGGGTAAAGCATCTGTGAAGCTGTAACCAACTAATATTTGATGTTTTTAACTTGATGAGCGGCACAGTGGTGCAGTGGGTTAGCACTTTTGCATCACACCAACAAGGTTCTAGGTTTGAACATGGCCGCTCTGTTTGAAGTTTGCATGTTGTCTGTGTGGAGTTTCTTCCTCTGGCTTCCTCCCACAGTCCAAATGTGCAGGTTGGGTCGATTTCAGACATGCACTGAACTGGAGACATTTTCCTGAAATTTTCTATGGCCTATATGTGAGAACGGATATGTCAGTTGCTGCGGCCAAGTTCTGAAACGTTTCCTGCCAGCTCCCAAGTAAAATATCTGGAAAATGTGCGAGTGAGCCCATGCGCGAATACAGCAGGACATTGGCAGGAGGATTCACCGCAAGCGAGGGAGCGTGTTGATGATGTTTCAACCCCCGCGACATGGAAAAGTGAGAAGACTAAAACGATGTATATCTAAGGATGAAAAAGAGGAGCCATACATGTAGAAGATGCAGACAAGATTCAAAAGCTTTTCACGATAGGGGCCAAAGCTGAATTAATCCGTCACTTCCAGCCTCTTGTATGCTCTACCCAGAGCATACACCAGCCCTGGCCTGAATGTTGTGGACATTTTCCTGTGTGTTTTTGCTTCATTCTTCATATGTGAAAGGCAAATAACGTTCATGTCTCAGTTTAAATGCTTTAAATTGTGTGAATGTGATAGTTGTTTCTCAGCTGTGTGATAGACCTGTCACCCACCGCCTACCACCCACTGTCAGCTGACATTGGCCCCAGCCCTTCTCTGATCCTTGAAGGATAAGTGAAATAGCCAATGAATGAATGAATGAATGAATGAACTTGATGAATCGGTGCAGCAACAAAATGTTTATTGACCCACTTTTCACGTAAAATACTTTCATTTTTTTCTCTCTCTCCTTGCAGAGCTTCCAGAGAACTGGACTGACACACGGGAGACCATCATAGAGGGCATGACCTTTAACCTTCGTCACCTTGGCATGACGCTGGTGGACCAGCCTAAGGGAGAGGACCTCTCAGCTGCTGCTGTGAAGAGGATTGTTGCCACGGTAATGGCTGGAGCAACAATCACAATGTCAAGAACTTAGATGTTGCATATTTTAATATAATATATATTATATATATATATTATATATAATATATAATAGGAGAAGACGACTGAATGTTCATCATGTATCATGTTGTCTTCACTGTCGACAATATCTACCGCAGTCTGTCGGAGAAACCACAAGCAGCTCAAACTAACCACTCACAAGACCAATTGACCAATCGCTACAAGAAGTAGATGTATTTTTCGTATTAATTTTGTAGCCTTATTTCAGCCTCATTCTAACTAAATGGGGAACTAAATGATTCGCAAATTGCTGCAACACAACAAAAAGTGGAACAGCGAAGGGCCGTTTAAAAAGGTCTGAATTCACTGTAGTCTTACGTGTGATTGAACAAAGGTCTTGGCTTTACTCTTTACCAGGCTAAAGCCAGTGGGAAGAAGTCCGAGAAGGTTGCTCTAAAGGTTTCCCCTCAGGGAATAGTGCTGCACAACAGCCTGACCAATAAACTCCTGGAAAACGTCTCCATTTACAGGTATGTGCAGAGCTGAAGGTTTTTTGGAGATTGGTGGCATATCAGTGTGTTGTTCCACTTACAAATTAATGCTGTGTAGGTGTTCCAGCGCGTGGTTTCCTTATCCCATGAACCCTGCTTAAATACTCTGAATGCTGTTTGTCTAACCTGTGACCTCTGACCTGCAGAATATCCTACTGCACAGTGGACAAGCTGCACGACAAAGTGTTTGCTTACATCGCTCAGAACACCCTCAACGGGACCCTGGAGTGTCACGCCTACCTCTGCTCCAAGAGGAAAGTGGTGAGTTGTTCGACTCGAGTATCACAGCTCTCATGTTTAATTCAAGATCAGGATGAATAACGAGAGCGCAGTGAGTTTTAAATTGACTCAACATCACCTCATTATGAATTTCTCAGTCAGAGTCTAGTGTATGTTTCTCTGTGGTTTGAGTGGATTTCTATGGGATAAGTATTGAAACTAGGAAAAATGCTTTAAAGTCTAAAACTCAGTGTTTGAAAGCTTGAAATCAAAGTAAAATATGTTATGCGTTAAAGTCAATGTTTTGACTGGCGGAATTTATTTGGGGAAATCTCTGCAAACATTATTTTGTGTTTTGTGTTTTCTTTCTTCAAAACTGCAGCATTCATTTTAAAGTGTTTTTTAACACATTATCAGAGTTTCAAAATGTTTTCACTGACCATCAGTTCTGGAGTTTCTGCAGGAATCGCGTGATTCACAAGCTCGCAAATGTGAAAAAGTCTCTGAAAAGTGGGTGTTGTCTCCTCAACTCTGAAATAAGTGCAACAGGACTGAAGGTGTACGTCCGCAAAGTTTCTAAATATGTTTTCCAACAGACATTCACCAGTTTACGGATCACACATTTACAAGGTTTCAAAACTGCAAAACAAACGCAGTTAATGCAGTGGGAGACAAGAGACTCATTTGAAGACCTGTTGGAGAAGCAGTGTAAAAAGAGAGCTGCCGTTTTGAAGAGGGAAAACTAAGATATAAAAAAAATATATGTTTGCAGAGATTTGAACAGTTTTATCATGAAAACATTACACAAGGCTTCAAGACTTTTCAGTTTCATAATACACCATGATACTTATTCCTTAGATTCAAACCTGTCGGCATTTTCAGGTTGATCATTTGAATCGACCTGAGCCTGTGACAATCCAGGTCCATTAAACAGCAGTGCAAGTGTCACTGGTTCCAAGTGATTCCTCTTCCTCCTCATTGGAGTAAGATGAATGCCCGGATGCACTTTTTGGTGTGCACATGATTTTCCTGTAACCATGCTCCTCTGCATTTCCGACACTGTAGCTCAGCTTCCCCTCTTCCTCCTTCCTAAGAGGAAACCCTAGAAGTGAAGCTCCCTGTGCCCTCCATCTTCTTCCTGTGTGTTGAAAAGCAGAAGGGCACTTTTCCTCTCATCTTACCTTCAACCACACTTATGCCGCTTTTCTCCCAGGATAACATGATAATACCCTGCTTCCTTTATACTTGATTCTCATCGGGCTTGTGGAGATGTTGCTGATGACCTCTTTCTGTCCTCGGCCATAGCAGCACCCACTTCTTTGTTTTAACTATTGGAAAGAACTTGCTTTCTATGGTTTCTTATTAAAATGATATTCCTCATAGCCTCCAGTCTATTCTTAATGAATGAATAGCCTTATCTCAATTCAGCTGGCTTAAGGTGAAATTATCTTCACTCAGCATCTTGCAGGCTACATCAGTGGCACAACTAGTAATGTCAAACACTGAAGTGATTGTGGTGGTGAGAGAAATATAAACCATAACTTCTGGGGACAACTGTATTATCAGCTGTGCAGCTTTGCTTGTTTTAACTCAAGTTTCAAAGTAGTCAAGCCTGTCACTATTGTGAATTTGAATGTATCAAATTGTCCAGTTTATAGATTTACCAGTTAACTAATTGTACTTCTAGCTATAGTTTGCCAACATTGTTGCTATTTTACAGCCACTGTCGGAGCTAAACTGAGAAAATGACAAACCTGTCGTTGATTTACATATTGGAAATGTCTTAAAAGAAACACAGCCATTTGGCTCCTGCCTCCATTTTGGGTAAAATCAGTGACAAAATAGCTCAGGCTCTGGTTTATCTGCAATAATCATAGATGGCTGATGTATCAGTCAGCCTCTAGGTGAAATGCCACTTTGCATCACGACCACAACAACAGGATCAGTTCACAAAATAAATGGCTCGTTGTGATCAAGGTCCCCAATAATCATTCTAATGTTTAACTGAGTTTAACAGAGTTTCACTTGGGTCAGTGAACACAGAGGAAGTCTCTTCACTCACGGTCAGTGTACAAACTGTATTTCTCTCCTTCTCTCCAGGCTCAGGCTGTGGCTCTGACTGTGGCCCAGGCCTTCACAGTAGCTTTTGAACTCTGGCAAGTGGCCAAAGAAGGTAGACACCTCGCTCCCCACTCGTCAAGTCCTTGACATGACACACACACACACACACACACACACACACACACACCCCATCTCGACTTGCTTGTGTTATGTCTCTGTACATCTCTCTCCCTAGAGAAAGGGAAAAGAGGGACGTCTGGTTCAGCTGGAGAAACCAGCAGCAGCTCTCATTCAGAGAGATCTAACAGCCTGGGGAGTCTGAAGGGGACAGGTAAGAAAACGAGGTTCTGCAGTAAGGCTTGTGGTTCTGTGAAACTGTTCCCAGGCTCAGCACAGGGCTTTGAATCATTGACTGTAAGTAAAGATGGACGACTTGTCTCCACTTCCTTTAACTGTATAACAATGAAGCCAAAATCGGGTGCTGCCATCTTGCACTAATGATGCCATTCAGAGAGCAGTTATTGTGGTGTAAAATATGTCTAATCTGTTCATATTGGAGGAGGTGGGGTTTATAACTTATACTGCAGCCAGCCACCAGGGGGCGATCAGGATCATTTGGGTTCACTTTTGGGGAGCAGTCATGTTGTCCATCTTTAATTACAGTCTACTTTGAATGCATGCTAACATACTCGCACGGAAACTAGCATGTTGATATTTAGCATGTTCACCATCTTAGATTATATTATTATGCAAACATCTGCTAATTAGCACTAAACCCAGATCACAGCTGCAGTAGATGGGACTTTTGTAGGTCATAGGTCAAACTTTTTGACCTGTTGGTGGCGCTTGATGAAGAGTCTGTTATAACTGTTGATTCTTGAAGTAACATAAATGTTTTTGTACCACGGCAAAGATATTTCAATAAAAAACAAAGATATCAACCTCATGCTGACACTAGAGGAAAGGTCAGGACATCAGCATCTTTGTTTTATTCTCAAGGGAATGTGAGCAGACAAAGCAAATTTCAAGGCAATCCACTCAGGATATTTAACTCTGTGGTAAAACAACAATTGATGTCCTTCCTCTCACTTCACAACTAGATGTTGCCACAGACAACCTATTGAACATCGAGGACAGTGTGAATGTTGTGGTTGAGACCAATGGGAATCCAGAAGAGGATCAGTTGGACAATCACAGGCCCCCGGAGACCAATAACAACCCTGCCTGGGTACGATTCTCCTCTTCTGCTCTTCCTCAGTGTCTCAAGTCTCCTTCAGACTGAAATCTTTATATTCACTTTCCATATGACATTGTGAGTGAAGTGGCTCAAGCCAGATATCTGTAGCTGACAAATTCTTACATTTTAGTGTCTCACACATTAATATTTATATATATATAATAGCTATTTGTGAGAAGAAAAAAAATATATACACATATACTGTATATTCTGAGTCTGCTGTCTATTATGTCTGCAGATTTGTCCTTTTTCCAAAATCTTCTGTTATTTTGTTAATCCACCATCCATGAATTATTTTATTTTTATTTCTATACTTATCTTCTTTTCTTAACGGGGTGTGTGTGCTGTTCCCCTATATTTTGTACTCTTTATTTCAGGGAAAAGAGGATGGTTTGGATGAAGCCTTCTCCAGGTGAGATCATTTTTGTTTGAGTCGTTTTGTTATAAAGTGAAATAGATTCGGACTGATTCCCCTTCTGCTTTTTTGTTATGATCACTGTCCCCAAAATTCTGCCATGTCCAGTCCTCAAGTATCTCGTAGCTGCTGCTGGGCTCCACATTGCCACTTACTGATGATTTGTGTGTACTGCAGAGTACAAGTCCTTCCTCGAGGAAATGAAGGATAACCTCGACAGACATGATGCAATCACTGACTTATTATAGTTTGGTTGACCACTGAGCTTTACACTGTCTTCAATCTACTGTGTGTTTGTGTCTCCAGCTGTGCTCTGGATAGCTATGGTTCATGTCCAGGTAAAGTTGAGTACCGCTGTCTCACTGTGTAGTGTAGTGATCTGAATCACTAACCTAAATCCATTCCATTCAACCATCTCCAAACCCAATGACACAGTTTATAGGTCAGAAGTGTGAAATGGCTTCATTTGTCCTTTAGTCACTCCCTCATGGAGAAAGTGTCGACTGGGCTCAGAAAAGGAAACTGACTCAAAGTACCGATTTTCAGTCCGAGTGAAAAAATTCCATCATCTCTACCTGTCTCATCATCACCACAAATTAATAACCCTTTCTGTTATAGACTGTGTGTGTGTGTTCCTGTACTTATATCTTTGAGAGGACAGTTTTAAGCATGGACCGGACAGAGTGAGGGGATTTTAGGACATTTTGACCGGTCCTCACTTTTTCAATGGGCTGTTTGAGGGTTAAGACTTGATTTTAAGGTTAGAAGTAGGGTTGGGGCAAGGGTTAGGCATTTAGTTTAGGCATGTATAATGTCAATGAGTGTCCTCACTAAGATAGAAGTACAAACGTGTGTGTGTGTGTGTGTGTGTGTGTGTGTGTGTGTGTGTGTGTGTGTGTGTGTGTGTGTGTGTGTGTGTGTGTGTGTGTGTGTGTGTGTGTGTGTGTGTGTGTGTGTGTGTGTGTGTGTGTGTGTGTAATGGAAATAATGGGACTTCAGTGCACACAAAAAGCTTTGTTGTGCAGTGTTTGTGGTCAGTGGTATAAAAGTGGAGCAGTGGGTCTTAACTGAACCTCAGAGACTGTCGCACTGTTTGTCCCGTGGTTGTAATGAACGTCATGTCTTGAAGTAATCCTGTCGAACTCCAGCCAGACTTTTGTTTTCATGAATTATCTCTGAGAGAAATAAGGCTGTTTGCAGCCAAACAGAACAGCACAGATTACAACTGACTTGAGGTTTCAGTTATATAAAAAAAAAAAAGGTCTGAGCTGTGACATTAGTCTGAAGTCAGCTGAAAAAGAACAGCAGAAAGAGAAGACTAATCATACTGCACTGTACTACAAAATACGCCATCTTGCGGGACGTCTAAGATCATGAATTCTGGCTCATGATCTTTTCCCAGGGGCTCACACACTACACACTATTTCACCAGGAGAAACCACTGATTACTTCGTCTGATCATCAACTACATTTGGTCACAAAATCACAAGCGAGGAGAGACAAACTGATTCCTTTTCATGGATTTTTGTCAACTTACAGCTTTCTTTCTTAGCCCATGTCCCATCTTTACACCAAGTTGTGTGGAAATCCATTTAGTAGGTTTTTGCGTAATCCTGTTCACAAGCAAATCAACCTACGAACTAACAAAAGGGGCAACAACAACACAAAAATGAGTCACTCTGATGCAGTGGATGACATGTTCTTTTATTAAGATGATTGCGGAAACTGAATCATTCCCACATACAACACATAAGCTTCTGTTGACAGGCCATTAGGATGGTGATCTTTGAGCCTAGTGTGTCCTCAGCCATGCCCAGCACACTGCTAGACACAGACATTTTACTGTTGTACACATGTTAACAATTCTTATATACTATATTAAAATCAATGTGTTGGAGAACATTTTTAGATACAGTGTCCATTATTTTAAGTGTTAAGCCAGACATTTGACATCACCCTTGTTTGTTTTGTGGTTTCCTTGGGATTTATTAACAATTAGGGGAATTATGGAATAAAAACAACCAGTTTATTCAAAGACTGAAATGATTTAAAAAAGAGCTCCTTATTTCTCCTCATCATTTCCTCCTCTGTCTCCTCAGACTGGCAGTGTCGCGTACTAACCCCCAGGTCCTGGACATTGGGGTGACGCCACACGACTGGCTCACAGAACCCGACTGGGACAGCCCCAACGGAAACACTCCACGCGGTCTCAGCCCATTCGGGGACGACACCTTCGGCTTCTGACCACCACAAACACAGCAGAGGGAGACAAGGAGGGGAGGGGAGGGGGGGTGTCTTCATGGCTTCCTATGAATTAACCAGGCATCAGTGTCCCTGCGTATGAAAGATGAGGATCCAGTAAATCCATAAGGGAATAAGTGTAGAACTGTGGCATTACGTTTGGCCACTTCACCTTGTTGTTGCCTCCTTCAGTTGGACGATTCTTCACTTGTTTGTGCTGCCCCCTGCTGACCAAAGCACCACACTGCAAACATTCCTCTCAAACGTCGTCTTATGTCAGCGTCTGTCCTTTTTGTTTACCTAACAAATTCTGAGGTTTTGGCTTCATAATCTGTGTTTTGCACATGTGATTAGTTATAATTTATAGTTTTCTAATTCTTTTTTATATATATATATATAAATATATGGATGAAGACAAGAGAATGATTTAATTGAGACTGATGTACAGACTATCAACAGGCCTTAATAACAGCAGGACAATCAGCTATGCTACATCTTTCAGTTGTTTATGTACAGCATCAGTGGATTTATCCTTCCACCGCATCGGACGTATCCTAAAGATTGTTATATTTCTATAATCTGAAAATCACTCTAGTTGCTGTGTTCATATGAAATCAACCAGTGGCTCGTTCAGAACTGTGCTGTTTACAGGTGCAACTTTTCCTCTGCACTGTAACAGTGTCCTCTTGAATGAAGCCCAGCAGCGCGCACCATTTCAATGTACAATATAACCAATCAGCATTGTATAGAATTAAAATATGTTCATGATTAAAAAAATGGGTTGATTTGGTTTATTTGATGTAATTTATGAACAATGTATGCAGTCGCAGGATGTACAGCCGAGAAAAGGAACATGGTGTGACTGAGGTTCAATGCTCAGTCTTGAAGTTTCCATCACAAGGGCCATTTAGTAGCCATTATGCTTTTAGTCATTTACAAGGTTAAGAATCTATGACGAGAGTATTACGAGAAAGGGTCGTGATTTAATAAGAAGTCAACATTACAAGACTACATAAATAATTTAACACCAAAAAGTGATAATACGAGAATAAAGTTGGAACGTAATGAGAAAGTTATAATATTGAAAGAATAAAGTTGTAGTTTAATGAGCAAAAAAGTAATATTGTGGGGAATAGAGTCATAATGAGAAAATAGACTTTTATGAGAGTAAATAAAAAAGGTTTTTTAAGGCGGTCTGTGCTCACTGGAGTTCCACTTCTTCTGGATCTAAAGTCTTGAAACAATCCCTAATATCACAGAGATGTTACCAACGAAACATTTCCTCCTCCACAAAGAGACAATTTCCCACAAGTCTGTGTGGTTCTTTTGTCAGAATAGACATTTTCGAACACAATCTTTTCACAGTCATGATACTTATGATAATGTGGTGCTGATGTGACAAAACAAAGTATTACGTTATTTGTGAAACATAAATTATAATTTAACAAGATTTTACAAAATTCTGTGAAACTTTGCTTCCAAAGCAACATATTGACATTGAGAAATGTTTATTCATGTTCACATCAAGAGTGGGAAAGGGAAAGAAACCATTCTGCTTGTGTTTGACAATGAAATTAATGAAGCTTTAAGTTGAATTTGTTTCCTCCAGACAGAGCCAGGCTAGCCGTTTCCCTCTGTTTACAGTCTTTATGCTAAGCTAGGCTAAAGGTCAGGATGTGCAAACAGACAAACGGCCTTTCTTCAGGTATTTCGCTTTTTGTTTGAATAAACAAATGAGCCAAAATGTTCACTGACTGCTTGCAAAACAATGCCAACAAAAATCGGAACATTCTACAATTCCACAGAAGGTTCCACTTGCCGATGAACATCATGTGATACAATTAAATATTAAGTCTCCAGGATGAAACCTTGCAGACTGGAGTTTCACAACCATTGTTGAGGCGGCAACTTTGTTTTGTAGGAATTTATTCTAAACTGGCTTCGAAGCCAAAAGAGCGTGAAACAAATGGAGCCGTCCTCTGGCATTTGTTAGAGCGAGGAGCTGTTTCCTGGAGCCCCGCAGGACACCACCTGCAGTGTGATGCATGTGTGTGTGGATCCCTGCATCCGTCTCCCAGCAGGAGTCTCCACGGTCTGCCGCCTTCAGCCACAGTTCTGAGGTTACTGCATATATTCTCACTTCCTTCCACTTACACCGAGTTTCTCTGGCTCAACACGTGACAAATGTTTGTGACAGCTGGTAATTTGGCCTCCTCTGTGTGACTCCTCACTGGCTATGAAATGACACTATTCACACTGACAATGTAGTTCTCAGGGGATAGAGGTGAAGTTAGGTTATCCCACCAGCAGGGGGCAGCCCTGCACTGACAGTGAAGCGAGGCCCAGGCGACAGCTGAGGCGACTGTCCTCACAGTGTCTGATGCTGGTCACATCTTTATCTCCCCGCCCGGACCCGGGGGGACATTTGTAGTCCCTGTTGCCAGGCGATGATGTTACAACATGTCTGATGAGCCGTCCTCCTCCTGCTCTGTCCTGGCAGGTCAGGTCAGGTCAGGGCAGGTCAGGGTAGGTGTGCGAGTGTCCCCTTGTTGGCTCCTAAGGATGCTCTGTGTCAGGCTGATCCGTTTGACCACCAGAGAGAGGAACATGATGGCAGGGGAGGAGGACACTCCAGACCTCGGCCTCATCAAGCTGCACACAGCACACGTTGCTCGCCACGTTCTGTATTCAACCCAAGCTTATTCAACGACAAGCTTACTTAACCACCTGCATTATTTAACAGTCTTTTCCTCAAAGGGAGCTCTGACGCTCCCTCTGTAAGTTTGATGAAAGCGCGCCCGCTGAGAAACAGCCAGGCGAGCGTCTCCTCGCAGAGAGAGGACAGATACTGTGAAGGCCCCACGCACAACTTAAGTGGCAGCAGGAGCCTCAAAGTGAGTCACGTGCACCAAGGTCAAGTGACTATGACACTTGTTTACAGCAAACTGTGTGTGACAGTTTCAGATGAGCTGGTTTTCCTTTTTTGGGGGGGTCCGTGTGTTTTTATTGATGCATGATGAAGGTGAATATTCAATTTCTCACTCCAGTGAAAACCTGCGAAAAGGAAGCACTGAGACACGTCTCTGTTTATCTGGCCTGTGTATAAGTCGGTGGTGTAAACCTCAGTACATTATATATATACACACACAGAGTGAATAAGTTCCAGCTCTGCTCCTTCTCATCGTGTTGAGCCCGAAGCAGAGGGGAAGGAAATGAAACCTGAAATCAGTGTATAAAGGAATAGATGGACAATTTCACACATAAGCAGTGTTGTGTAAACACATCATAAAAGCTGTTGTAGCTCAAAGTTCAGTTCGCACAGATTCTGACGCGCACACTCACAAGAATAAACTAGTTCTCGTTCATTTGTTCCATGAAAAAAAAAAAATAAACAAGCTGCTCTGATCTATTTTCTATAGTAGAACCTCTTCCTCCTCATCCATCCCCAGCCCTAAATCACTGCCACGTGTTTAGAACTGGACCCAAATGCTAAGCTCGGACACAGAGGCAGGGTGAAAGTGAATATTAGAATGTGCAAGAGGAGAATCCGACAGTTTGTATGTGACTGGTCCGAGAGCACACAGTGGTAGGTGATGAATCCAATCCAGATGGAACACGACACGAGGAGCGGCTGAAACAGACAAAAGGTATGAACCTGAGATCTAAAGGTTCATATCAGGCAGGACTCAGGAAAACCACGATCAAAAAAGGCACAAACAGCAGCAGTCTCAGCAGCAGATCTGTCGTAAAACGGGTCCAGAGCCGGGGCTTAAATATGGCGGCGACAGGTGGGTTTGGATTGCATGATGATAGGCAACAGGTGTGATGGGGCGAGGAGCAGGAGCAGACCTGGGGGGGGGAGGGAAGCTGCAGATCCTGACAGCCACGCACCAAACTCAATGCATTAAGTCCTTTATTAGTCCTGCCGTGGGGAAACTGTGTGTTACAGCGGGCAAAAAAAAAAATAGTGAAATACACATTCAGTCATAAAGTAGTTAAAAAAATCACAATAGAAACACAAGGGCTTGCATGTGTATGATATTGAAATTGGAAAGACAGGAAATGATTATTGCACAGTTAAATGAGTAGAAAACAGGTGTCCAGTGCCTTAAAATAACGCATGTGGTGATTTGGCACTATACAAATTAAAAGAAATTAAAAACCTGGGCGTGCTATGAAAGGTGCATGTGGTCTATACTGGGAGCAGAGGTGGCTGGAGCCGGAAGGAAAGACCTGCAGTATCTGTCCCTCGGGACACTTGAATCGTTGAATTGGGGGGATTAGGCTGAATTATTACCTCCAACGATTGGAGATATGTTTTCATTGTTGATTGTAAGACTTTTAGCAGGATTGTGCAAAAACCACAAGGCTGAGTTTATCGGTGGAAGGGTGGGTGGGGTACAGGCCCATGAAGAACCCATTCACTTTTGGAGCAGATTTAAGTAAAGGGCTGGACACAGGATTTTGTTCCCACCTTCCTTATCTTTGTGAGATTGGGCTTTTTTCAATGCTTTCTCAAGAGCTAAAGCATAGATCTTAATGAAAAGATAACCAGGTATATTTAGGGAACTGATATCTATGATTGCTTGTGTGCAATTTAGTGCAGCTTGTTGGAATTTAAGGGGACTGCGCTCTAGTACCATTCCAGTTATAGAATCACAGACACAAATGACGCTTTAAAGCTCATGAGCCCATGATTCAGCACTTTAAACAATATGTCATGAAGCAGGAAAAAACCTAAAAACAGATTAGTGTTCAAATGGAATCCAGCTTTATATGTATTCATCATGCAGAAAGTGGGGGAAAGAGGTTCACTAAACGTACACCGTAGAAACCTTATCTAACCTGCATGAACCAAATTATGCAGCAAAACTCAAAATAGATTAGAGGCTGGTCCAGGTTCCACTGCTGGCTTCATTACAGTCACTTCTCATAAGATGCTCTTCTTCTGATGTTTGGTGGCAGTTGGCTCACAGCTTTTTAGTGCATTCAACTGTGTGTTTCTTCTCTTTTCACAGAGCTCGGGTAGCAGCTCTTTCCCCCTTAGCTGTTTCCAATTTCTATGCTGTTAGGCTCTAGTCATCTCAGACTCCAACTAACTTTAATGAGCAGGTAACTACTACTATTGTTACTACAAATAATAATGATAATAACAACAATAATAATAAACTTTATTTCTATTAGATTCATTTCCTTTAAGAGTTACAAGGTGTTCCTCAAAATTGCAAAGTTATCAAATCACAGAAAGGCCTGATCAGACTAAGCAATGCAATGAAATAAAAACAGATACAAATAATAATTATTTCAAATAAAAAATGTAATATGAATGAATTCTAAAATATAATGTATGTATGTAATCTATGTTTGACAATATGTGACAATTGCAATATTTGCAATAGAATTACAGACTTCATGTGATGATTTGTCTCACCACACACACACACACACACACACACACACACACACACACACACACACACACACACACACACACACACGTATGGTCTGCCGTGCACAGAGAAAACCCTGTTCAATGTAAACATAAAGCCCACAGGCAGAAGGTGACATGGATGGAAGTTTCTGGCTCTCACTCGAACAGCAAAATCTCATGCATGGGTAAACAGACTTTGCAGGGGTCAAAGAGGATATACAGTGGTTATGTCACACACACACACACACACACACACACACACACACACACACACACACACACACACACACAACTTCACAACTTGGTGTGTGCTTCCTGTTTTTGTACAGCTGAGACAAGCACTGCAGCAAAACTGGCTCAGCATTGAGTAAACATTTAAGCAAACTAATCCATAGCTTTAGCTTCACGGGAGATGAATCTCCAGCAGCTGCGATCGATGCCATTCTTAATTCACATATCTAATAAATTTCGTGCTTAATGTGACCTGCCAGCCATAATGTATTGGAGCAGTTGGGTGGAGAAATGGTGACATTCATTTTGCATTGTTCCTCTGTCTGGGTATTCAGATAACAGCCCTGAGTGCAGGGGGACAGAGACACACTTGAAAGGGGAGGAGAGCTCGGTTTAAAATCCTGTTGATGCGTGTCCGTCCATGTGCTGCGTGGCTGTGTCTCTTTGTCCTTCACGTCCACATCACATCTGACACACAACGTCTTTTACCTTCCTGCCATCCAATGAACGGGAGAACAGAACCAAGAACAGAAGTGTTTGCCTCATTAGGCTCCATCAGCCTCCTCTGGAATTCTACTCAGTCATCATCTGCCACCACTGTTTACAGCCATTCATTATAAAGCAAACATCATTTTATTTGACACAACACCATTAGCTTGTGTGTGTGTGCAAGTCAGGCAAAGTGTGTGAACACAGTTGTGCACTCTCTGAGTCTAATTTACATTTCCGGTTCCACCGAATGCCCAGGGTGTGTGTGTGTGTGTGTAAGTCTGCGGTTGTTGTATTGATACACTGCACCTGCTGATCCAGCCCCATAAACAAGCCTTGACTTTGAAGGCCTGGGCCGAATCCATCGCAATCTAACCTTGTCACACCCTGTGGGCGTGAGGCCAACTCGGGCTCACGCCCACGCCCTCCGTTAGGATTCAGAGAGACAACTCCCACGCTCACCAAACTCTCAAGTGATTTAGGTGTGTTGGGGTCGGATTGAGAGTGATCTTTGTGCATACATGCATTGTTAAATTACAATATCAAAAGAAATGAAAGCCTTATGGTGTTATGACTCCTGTGGCCTTTTGTTGTGACACTAGAGCAAAGGAATAATAGTATTACCAGGAAGTCGCTGTTCCTCACTACTGCTTTTTATGTTCATATTGTGAGTAAACAAAAGAAATGCAATGTGGTAATCAGGAGGCTTTAGAAGTGTTCTTTTAGCCTTAGCTAAACTAATTCCTCTCCCGGGTTTAGTCTGCTGTTTGTCTGCCTGTGTTATTTCCTCTTTGTAAAGCACTTGCAACTTACAATATAAATATATATAAACATTAATATTATTATTATTATAGTACATTACTGATCAGCTGACATTATCATTATGTGATACATATTCCTCAGTAGATTTATCTTTGATTAAATCACCAAAAACTAATCTGACAAACATACAGTCTTGCATAGGTTTTTGCATTTTGAGGCTCCTGCCAAACTATTTAGTAGCTGCCATGTATAATCTGTTGTGCGCACTGTGCACGATGGATGACTTGATGCAAAGACCTGCAGGACCAGGGGTTAGCAGCAATGTATTGTTGGAGGTGGCCCCCCTGAAGGGTAAATCTGCCAACGCCACAGTGCTTGTTTTGTCTGGCCAGTCTAAAACCCCGGTAATTTACTGTTATACAAAGTTCAGTCTTCAACTGGAAGAAAAGTAGTTTAAAGTTCATTTAGTAACTTGAATGTTGATCTTCATTAACAACGACATTCCATTACTACCGGACAAACTCCATTTGCTGGTGGATATAATAATACAAATAATGCACTGTGACTGAAAGCTCCAGAAGAATTACTAAATGACAAGAAACTTAAAAAATACTTTTTTTATACTAATAATACAAATTTTCTAAGATATTCATTAATACAATTATTTCAGAATTGGCATCAATATGTATGTTCTGTTGTATAGGTGGTAGAGTTTGTGTATCTGTGTGAATGTACAGTAAACGCCAAGAAACATGAATGGTGCTTTGAAAATACTTTATTTTTTTCCTGTGTTAATACATAATTAGACATTTATATTTTCATAGAAATAGTATATACATGTGTGTTTGTGTGTACTGGTCTTTATAGTTGTGAGGGGACTACCTTAACCTTGTGAGGATATTTTAGCTGGTCCCCACAAATTCATTGGTTTTAGTGCTCGGGATCAATTTAATTTAGGTTTAGACATTTAGTTGTGAGCTAAGGAATGCATTGTGTCAATGAGTGTCCTCACAACCATAGAAAGACATGAGTATGTGCATGTGTGTGTGTGTGGTTGGGTGGGTGTGTGTGGGTGTAGGTGTACCATGGATGTGAAGATAGCAGAGTCATGCTAGCCCTCATGAACAGGTTTTATCCCATAAACATCAAAATGGACAACACAGACATGATTGTACATAAAACACTGACTCCATTATTCTGCTGTAAATCCATGCTTCTTGGTTATTTGCTGGAACATACAGTACAAACATATGCCATAAGTATAAAAGGTCCCTTTCTTTACTATGTGTGGGGCCTTATGGGGTAAGTAGTTCAAGGTTTTCAGAAGTTACTCGTCCAGTCATCTACATTACAGGCAAACTAGTGTGAACAAAGTGCGACGACAACATGGTAACGTTCTGTTGGCACATGGAGATGGGGTGAGCAGGAGTTGGGTTTAAGGCTGAGGTTACTGAGAAACTCAAGGTGATGTTGTGGAACAAAAACAGCACAACTGGAACATTTCTTATAATTCGATTAAGTAAATCTTACACCATTTATCAGTTGAGTGCTAAACATTCAAACATGTAGACATGGCCTGTTTCCTGCAGCAAAGGACGTTTGGTACAAGAAGCAGACATTATTTGGCCACTGTCAATTCACAAGGTGTACTTTTAGCTCTTACTTTACACATACTTTGTTATGTCACTATCCATCCATCCATTCATCCATTATCTATTCTAACCCTAACCCTTTGAGGGTTGCGGAGGGAGGTGGAGCCAATCCCAGCTGACGATTTGCAAGAGGTGTGGTACACCTTGAACAGGTCTCCGGCGTATCACGATACAGACAAACAACCATTCACTGCTACGGTCAGTTTTAGGGTCTCAAACGAACCTAATCTGCATGTCTGGCCTGTGGGAGGAAGCTGGAGTACTTCTCCCAGACACAGAAATTCCACAGCGGTGACGGTCAATATTCACTCCTCCAATGATGCACTCAAATCAAGACATTGCCACCCAACTGAGAATCCTATTAACATCCAAATATCTCATCATGCTGGAATGAACTTCCACACGATCCACAGGATGTAATAATCTTCTCTCTCCTGTCTCTTGCAGTTTTACTCCCTCTGACTCATCTTCCTCCCCCCCCCCCCTCTGCCTCTGTTTGTCCGTCTTTAGGATTTTCTGTCCGTCTCAGTCTCCATATTCTCACATGCCTCATTGGATGTTCACCATGAGCAGCTGTTGAGTCGCCTCCTGCAGCCTCAGATAGACAGAGACCGAGCTGTCGGAGCCAGACCCGCCTTCTGCTGCTTCCCTCGGTGTGACAGTTTGGTCCCCAGCCAGCCGGAGAATGGGCTCTGTGCGCGAGCCAGTGTTTTAAGTGAGTGTGTATGTGCACTTGGATTAGACCCGTGGAAAGTAATACCACTTGAGGTTCAGTGCTATTATAGCTTTAAAGCACATTTGTACTTTCATCACCCACTATATCAGATTTACGTCCCACTGATTTTTATCCCCGTGCAACCGGTTTATTGAGAAATTTAGAACAGAACAGTTTGTGTTGATCAATCACAAGTAGCATCATAAACTTAATATAATCACAAGTCTTCTCTTTTAGTCTCTTTCTCTTTGTTTGTGTGCAGGTGGGAAGCACTTCTCTGCCTTTTTCAAAATGGTTTCTATCTAAAACAAACTCGAGTTAATGGCCAACAACAACAACACTGGAGTCATTTATTCATTCTACACAGGCTTTTCTTCTAATCTCTCTTATTTCTAGTCACACGTTTTACACCCGTTCTTATGGTTTGAGAGACTGGTGCGTGGATTCATCTAATGAGTTTTACTGCTGCCTTTGGTGGAAACCTTGAAAAAGCTTTTGATGTTTGACCATGATGTCACCATCAGTGATGTCACGATTCCCTATAGTTGTACATCATTGCAGTACAGTAAAGCTGTTACACCACAGGAAGACGGGCTCAGACATAAGGGCATTTTACCTTACTCTTATATAACTTTTTTATCATGTAACTTTGCCAATACTATTTAGTTAACCACTTTTAAAAGATTTCTACTTGACCGATAACAAAGCCATATCCCAGAGTTACACCTGGCATGCTAGGGTTTAGTGTGAAAATGTTTTGGGGCTGTTTTTTTTAGCCAGAGGAGCTTTTTCTTGGAATTTATGAGACATCCAAAACAACAGGAGACACACTTTTCCAGCTGTTTAAAGATGTCCTGATGAGATTCTCACTACCAGTCAGTAAATGTGGGTCAAATGTGTCTGGCATAAGAAAGGGTCTGCAGGCTCACGTGCGGGAGCCCTGAGCTGCATCCACTCTGCACATCTTGTGAATTGATAACACTAATCAGAAACTCGCCAAATGAATCTCACATGGTTCCACGAGTTCACGTCAAAGAAGCACCATCTTTGAAACCCCTGTGCCCCGATGTGCTTTACTTTGAAAGGGGCCTCCTTACAATCCATTGCTGCCAACCACAGCGCACTAATGGAATTCCTCGAGGATCTGTGTTTAGACGACAAAGGAGGTAAAAGTGAATGGCCTGCTTTTACATGCTGAAAGTCATGCTGAAATTCTTGAATGGAAATTGTCAGTGCTGCACTCGAAAACGAGCCAGCTGCACCTGCAGCCACCTGCAGAACCTGGAGAGTCCCAACTGTGCCAAGACTGAGAAAAATTCCCTGCCGCCTGGAAGATGGAGGGGGGCTGCCACACGGCTTTCAAACACCAGGAGAAATGTACCGACAGCAGTACTTTGAGATCATGGATAAGGCATCGACATCCCTGGATTTCAGATTTCGTCCTTCTGTGTTCAAACACATGCAAGATGTTGAGGATTTTGTTACTGGAAAGCTTGACTGCAGAAACATCCCTCAGCCTGTGGCTAAAACCTATTTGCGGTTCACAATTTTGCGGTTTTAGGATGAGTAATAACCGCCTTGTTATCGCAAATATAGCGCTAGCTCAGGTAACATTGGTTACATTTACAGTTAAATCTGCAGGACAGAGCCTCGAGCATTAGCTTAATAGGATCCAGGACCAGCTTCCACTTAATACTAGAATATACATGCTCTATTTAAAACACAACCTGTTTAGCTGAACATGCTAACATTTGCAACTTATATTAGAAAATACAGTCACTCCACATTTTGGAATAGGTAAAAAAACAAAACAATGAAGCCATCCACCAAACTGTTTAAATGCTGAGTATTGCTCTTCATACACTTTGATACCATATGTGCTTGTTAATAGTGTAAATAGTGCTTTTCTTCCACTCACTTTCCTTTGAGTTCTCCTCTTTTATTGATTCTTTCATTCACTCCCTCCCGCCTCCTATTTCACTCCCACTTAATTCCCAGGTCCATCCTGGCCAGTCCGAGACAAAAAGGTGATAAATGAGCAGAGGGGCCTGCGATAGGCAGTGGTCTATGGTCGGAGCAGAACGAACGAGAGAGGAGAGCTGATGCAGAAAGGGATAGTGAGTAAGAGAGGATATAATGAGAAACAGGGGAGAGGGAAGAGAAGAGAGGATGAGACCGGTGAAGGGGGAAACAAGGAAGGGTGCCATGATATATGAGAAAGACAGCATTGCGACAGTGAGATAGAAAGTGAAGGGAAAAGCCATAAATGGGAGAGTGAAGGCGGATGAAGGCGGCTGGAGATAGAGTGAAGAAAGAGGGAGGCTGATAAGGAGAGGGTGAAAAATGGATGGCAGGGTGAGGGATCGCTGTTCTTGCAGAACTGATGATTGAGATGAGGAAAGTAATGGCTGTCTCTCTCAGCACAGTGCGGCATTTAAATACGCCAGGCAGCTTTTAAATCCAGAAAGTGCAAGCGAGTGCGTGTGTGGAGCTGATTAGCAGTCATCTCAACCTGCGAGGTATTCATACATTCACTAATTATCTCTAACTCTGCTGAGTTCAGCTCTGCAGTGTTTTTCTGTCTGACTTTCTAGTGAACCCAAATGGTGAGCAACGCTATCCAGCGGCTGGCGTCCAATATCTCTGTAATAATGTGACTAGCACGGCATAATTGAACAGGAAGCCCTGAAGAAGATAACGAAGCTTTAACTGGACTACACTGATAAAGTCCTTTACTCTCTCACATAAAACCCTTGATGAAGTGGTAACTGAGGTGACTCAGCGAGGGCGCTATGATTTCTATTTTAATGCTAGGAGGTCCGTGTGAGCTTAAGATCTATGGCTGCAAATAATGACGATTGTATCCACTCATTAGTTTATCGTTGGGATTATGCTGCCATAATTCCATCATTTTCTTTTTGTCAACCTATGAAAACACCAAATTCTACAATGTGGTAATCTGTCTCTCAATACTTTTCCGACATCCTTACCCAGTCTGTGGCACTCACCCCAAGCCCATTTTTTCCTTTGCAGAGCAAGGTATTGTAGTTTGGAATGAATGTAACTCAAAAAGGAGAACAGCACTACATTTGTTGGGGGACTACTACCAGCCAAATAATAAAACACACAATGAGCTATTATTAGAACATTCATCGTCCTTGTACTCTACTATATATGTGTGCCATGCCACCATGAGTCTTGCTGATGTGCACTTAGTAGTTTGCTTCAATCCCAATTTTTTTCAATGTACGTAGGTCTGACCATTCAGCTTTTTCTCAAAGAAGCAGCTATTTCAAGTGGGGGAAGGGAGAGTCATTTCAGGGGGTGATGGAGGAGCCACCGAGAAGAGTGATGAGTATATTTTCCAGGATATTAAAGTAACAGCCTGCCAGACCAATATGGAGGTTGGAACATTTTTCAAATCAATAGTCGTATGTGCTGACTTTTCACTGTGCCAGGTCAACTGGACATTCCTTTAACCAACTGATTGAGATACATGTTCATATGACATTTACTGGTACTTGCCGTTGTATGGCAGTTTGATCACATTGTCATCTGGATATAATGTATTTTCACTCTATCCCAAGATTGTGGGATATGAGTAGAAATAGTTTATATTTCAAAACAGGATTCAGCCACACGGCCAAATGGAACAGCTGTGTGCCTCCACAGCCTGGCATCCCTGCTGGTCTCCAGCCAAACCACAGTGGAAACCCAGCCAAA
Source organism: Verasper variegatus (assembly GCA_026259375.1). Classification (NCBI taxonomy): domain Eukaryota; kingdom Metazoa; phylum Chordata; class Actinopteri; order Pleuronectiformes; family Pleuronectidae; genus Verasper; species Verasper variegatus. The sequence continues at coordinate 15,129,469 of CM048038.1, forward strand.
CTTTGCCCTGTATGTTTTTTTCATTAAGGAACGATGCTTTGCATATCTACATCCTTATTCCCTGCACATCCCGCTGCAGACCACACACAGCATATGGTGCTGAATATGCAGCGCTCAACAATAACCCTCAATATGAACCTCATTCGTCATTTTTTTGGGATAACTTTCAAAGTTCAAGTGTGTTGTAAAATTTAGATTTGGAGTAAAACAAACATCTTTGATGACCAATCCTTGCCAATCCTTCAACTTTGTCTATATTCAGACAACGTCACTCGACTCAAATAAACAAAATATGGGATGCTTTGAAAGTAAAATAAATAGATGGCGTTGTATCTCCGCACTGACAGGGCTTTAAGGTTCCAGTTCCAGACAGAAAAAATAAACACATCATTTAACTGATGACAGAGAGTAAGACTCGGTGTACAGTGTCAAAATGATACCATAATCAAGACTGGGATTGTGAGGGCTCAAACAATCACAGTAGGAGGAGCACCAAATGGTGATGTGCTTATTAGAGAAACACAGACACAGAAAGACGAGGAGAGAGATGAGCTGCTACACAGAGGGCTGTGGTCAAGACAAAAAATACGAGGTTATGACGGGTGGACAGATAGAAAAAGAGAAAGTCCTCGTGTGTTTGTCGCTTGTTTTGTTGTGTGCTGACTAATACCTGGGCCTAAAGGACCAGCTGTTCCTGTGAGACAGACTACATCTCTGCCGTCTCTGACCTTCAGTTGAATATACAAACAACAGACATTCATGTTTGATGATCCACTCCTGGGATTTGATGCCACTGATGAAGAGTAACCAGAACGTACGAATCAAGCAGTTCTCGTCAAGAAGAAACTCAAGTCCCCAGCTGGTGCCTTGACTGAAAGCCTTCTCATGTTTTGTCATATCGGCTGCCCACAAAAAGTAGGCTACAGTCCAGTTTTTGGCACAACAAAGGTGAAAGTGGATTTGTCCTCTTCTGTTTCCTGTTGGACTGTTTGTAGCCTGTGATTCTTCAAGTTCCCGTTTGTGTCTTTTGTGTTTCAAGAGTTCTTCATTGTGTGAAGCTTCTGTGATGGTTAATCTTTTCTTCAGTGGGATGGTGTCTGACAATGGCTTTCTGTTGGTCTCAGGGTCTGGAAAAAAAACAATGTTCCTGCACATAATGAGGACACAATAGCTCAGGACAAGACTGGAAACAAAAGTTCTTATGAGTTCACCAAGCCTTCCACACAGCAGCATTAACGAAAAAACACAAACGCAAAAGCAACAAGATTGTAAAAGACACATAATGGAAACACAATCACAACGGAAGTGAGCATCACAAGATGTCGACAATGAATCAAGGTTACAAGTTTGTAAGTGCCCCCCCCCGTATTCTTGTATTTTGGTTTTAAATCACTAAGCACCACGCAACACACAGAGTGTTAACAACTCCAAAGCTTGACAGACCCAAAGTGCCTGGTTGTGGCTGCTTTGACTAGACTGTGAAATCATAGTTCAAGGAAGAGGTTCAGCCTGCTTCTTCCTGATTACTACTTCTCCTGTCATTTCAGGCCCTCCTCATCCCTCCCGCCCTGCACTGATCCCTGCTTTACCGTCTTTTGACCTGTAGCTCTTCCCTGGACACCTACTTACCTTTTCCCAATTCCCTAAACAGGTCTTAGATGTCGGCCCATTTCCACTCATTCACCGCCACGTTGTCTGTTGTGTTTTTCCACAGCGTAGCTTTCCAGCTTTTCTTTCATTCTTGCCTACTTGTTTTTGATAACCTGCCTTGGGTGGATTTAGAATTTTCTTTCCTCCTTTTACCTTTATGCCTGGTTAATCTGCCTGCCCGTTACTGACCACTGCTGATGCCCTTACTCCACCTACTGTCTGCCTGCATCACTGAGCCTTAATAAAGGTGGACTGTTTCGAACTCTTACCTTCTCTTTAACCTGAGCCATGACAGCAAATGGATCAATTGGAAAAAAATAGTTTAAAATCATAAACAGCATTTATCCCATCGGAAAGATTCCCATCTTATTACGAAAGACCCCATCAAATCTCGGGAAACACTTTTCCGTCCTCACCTGTCCTGAGGTACAAGGAGTTGGTTATTGCAAAGCGATGCAGGGCTGGTCTCAGACGTTGCTGCGCAGTAGCCCCCCTTGTGGGTGCTCAGGAGTACTGCACTCTGAGGAGTTCTTGGCTTTGTCCTTGTTGTTGTTGGGCTCATTGTCTTTAATGATGTCATACTGACGACAAAACAGGGCGATCACACCTTAGAGAGAAAGGGATATTGGGATTATTTCGATTTTTGTTGGCTGTTGAATTAAATAAGTTGTATAAAGAGATAGTTCAACATTTTGGGGAATACAGTTATATGCTTTCTTGCTGAAAGATAGGTGAGATAATCAATACTACACTTAGGCTAACCACCTGGTAGCAGTAGCTTAATTTTTACCATACAAATATAAGAGTGGGACCAATCATCTCATTTAAGTTCAGTAATATGGCAAATATAATGTATTTTCAAAAACAGTGAGCAATTCCTTTAGGTATTAGAAGCTCCTAAGATCTGCCTGGCCTGTATTTATACTATATCTTCAAATGTAGCTTTCCTTATATCTTATATTGACATAACAACAGAGATACCCTACCTACAGTATGTGGTATGACCAAAGCTTGACTTGGAATTTGTTCTAGAAAAATGGAAAATTTGCTCTCCAGTATTCTGAATTAGTTTTTAATTTCTCAGATTTTGTTGTATTCGTTTACATATTTAAATACAACAACACAGTTATTTCAATTACAAGTAAAGGTGGGGATGATATGTACTAGTTTATTTGTTACTTCTATTCAGGCAACCGCCACCTGAGGTGTCCCTAACGCAGACACGGGGAGAGCTGAGGGAGAGAGACGTGAACACAGTGAAATGTGCAGATGCAGATATGAACTTGATGTTTTGATAGTGATGTGATGTCTGCCCTCAGTCAAAACGATTACAAATATGGCAGAGATGGCAGACAGATGCAGAGAGAGAGAGATACGGAGCAAGCACAAAAAAGGAGAAAGAGAATAATTCATGACAGTGGAGGAGTGTGTGGAGGGTTGAATCTGGCCCGATCAGGCTTCAGTCTTGGCTGTTCTGCTTATGTCAGCCCCTGCTCATTTCATCACCGCAATACCAAAGGGCAACATGGGGTATCTCACTGTGATATCCCCCAGCAAGCCCCATAGGCCCAATTAAAAGCTGAAAAACACAATTCATCTCCTTCACCTTTATTTTTTTTTCATCATCCAGCTCTCACTTATTCTTTTTTGAGTTTGGATTGCTCAGATCTTCACTCTTTCCCCTCACAGCTCCCTCTCCAACCCTGTTTGAATCTCACTCTCTGTCACTTGTCCTCTCACAGGTAATTGACGAGGGAAATCAAGGCCTCTCACTGTTACTATATATACTATATATATATATATGTATATATAATACTGTCTATGTGGTATAGACAGTATTTGATCTATAATTGAATCTCATTACACTTGGTGAAGTGGGTTAGGTAAGAATATTTATAGCTGTATGTGTCTACAATGCTGAGTAGACAAAATATTATTTGCAACATGATTGAGTGGCTTAAATAAGAGAAATCCATTTTATTTCAGTTTAAAACACTATTATATGGATGATCAACTGTGTGTGTGTGTGTGTGTGTGTGTGTGTGTGTTGATGAAAAGGTGGCCTTGTCTGCTTATGTCAAGTGTGGATAAATATAAATACTAGGGCTGTAACAATGCTCCAAATCCACTGTTGGGTTCGGACCATAGTTTTTGAGCCACAGTTCGGTTCATACCTCGATTCTTTTATTTTTCTATGAGGGGAGGTGTAGTGGGTGTGTAAGGAAAAGTGGGGGTGGGGATTTCTGGGTTTTATTAAAACACCAACATTCGGAACATTAAAGAGAAGGACTTTAAAGAACATGTTGGACTGTCAGTCTCCCCCACAGTCCCAACACAGTTCATTATAATCCAGTTCAAACAACGAAAAACAGATGCAAAGAAAAAATATTCCTTTCCGTTTTACTGCAGATAAACAAACAACTGAGGAAACTAAACATAAAGAGAAGTGTCCCTGTCCCAGTTTACAGGGTTATGGTTTCTGCAGCTGGAGAGAAGTCAAGATGTCAAATGTTTTCCAAGTGTTTGTGAGTAAAGCAGGATTTTAACAGACATTACTGACAGACTGACCTCTTCCATCCTACTCCAATTAATTACAGTTAATCAATGTCAGGTCAATACAAGTTAAGAAGGTAAATCTCTGTGCATCTTTAGACAGCTAAATGGGCTTTTATGTTGCCTCTACACATGAGAAGAGATAGGCTTCTCATAATAACAGAAGAGATCTCTAACTCTTGTGTTTTGCTCCGTTACTGCATTGTATAGCTGTGCAGCGCTATTTGAAGGGTGCCTGCTCACTCGCTTGCACTATCGTTGGCTCCCCGTTCACTTCCAATCTTTGCGAGCAAGGGGGAGAGTAAATGTAAATATGCTTCCCTGTAGCGAAGCCTGCAGTCTCTCTTCAAAAAGTTCTGCTTGTTGTGGAAATTTCATCCTTGTGTTTTATGGTTGTCTCACTCCAGCTACTGGCTACACTGAGATGATGATGTCAGTCACTTCATCACTTTGGTCCAGACTGAATCATCTGATGAATGGATTTAATTTTGTGCAGACATCTGTGTCCCCCGCCCAGGGTGAACTGCAATAACGTCGGGGGTCCCAGAACCTTTCAAATAGTGTCAACATCATTTCCAAATTTGAATTTGTCCACTAATGCAAAACTAATAAAATTCCCATTAGCCTAAGCTGTGCTTTGTGTTTAGTGCTAATTAGCTAGACGTTAGCATGCCAACGCACCACAATGAGAAGCACCACTGTGCCTGAGTGGAGCATGGCGGAGAAATGATTTATCTGACTGTGCTTTAATGTGTGTTACAGGGATGTCAACATGCTGTTTTTGTAAGTGCATTGAAGATGATGGGAGTTTACCAGCCATAATGACATTGTAACTTGACTTGCAATGCGTTTTGTGTGTGTTAAACTATCATTTATCAACATACTTGTCTTACACCAGTGCAATAAAGCCCCTTAGTTTGAGGTTTACAGCATGAATAACAAATTTCTGAAACATATACACTATACATGACTAATCCTGTTATATCTATTTTATGTTCAAGTATGTGTGTGCTCCATGTTTTGCCGGGCTGCAAGAAGAAGAAGAAAAGAAGAAGAACATTTTCCCTCAGGGAACAAATACTATTTGCTGATCAATTTAAAGGAGACAGATTTCAGTTTTTCTGTTCTCTAGTGTATAATATATTTTTTTTGTGGATGTAAAAGATCTGGTAATAACATGTGTGGCCACATTTGCATTTGACTTGCTTATTATGGAACATCCCCTAAATAAACCAGGTAAATCGACAGCAGGGGCCAACATTTCCTTCACGTGGTGGAGGCGACTGACCAATAGCAACAGTGATTGTGGTCCAGCCGGCCAATCTGAGCAGACTGAGCTTCATCAGAGGGGGGGGCCTCAAAGACAGAGACTGAAAAGAGGAGCAGCAGCAATGGAAAGTATGAGCAAATTGATGTGTTTTCTGAACATTAGAGCATGTAAACCTTTCAAGCAAAATTTAAATTATGAATCTGAAAATGAGCATAATATTTTCCCCTTAGGATAAGGTTCAACCTGAAATTGTGTCTTTTATGTCTAAAATACATCTCAAACACAAAAACAAGTCACTTTCATGTTTTTTTCTTTCTTTTACTGAAACACATTTCTGTTATTGTGATAACTTCTTGCCTTCTTAAACTGTATATTTTGATCTCTTGCTTTTGTTGATGGCTGTACAGAATGGAAACCTGGACTTCATGTGTTGTGATCACCCTAAAATGCATACTGGCCGGCCTTACGTCATTTCAAAAGCACTGCGGGAAACAACGTAGTCATCATAGAGAGATATTTGTGTGTGTGTGTGTGTGTGTGTGTTTCTTAATAGCACTTCAGCCACAGAGCTCATTTTCTGCACAGACAGTGGATTTATGAGATCTGCAGTGATAAATGTGTGATGCTGAAGAGGAGACAAGTATTACCTGCCCACATGATGAGCACCACTACAATGATGATGAGTTCTCCAGCCCTCAGTTGGGCAGTGTGACCAAACTCCTCCATCGTCACCTCGTCTAGGGTGAAGAAGAACACACACACACACACACACACACACACAGAGTTAGCGAAGCGCCACGGAGGACACTGCGATTCATTGTACCAGAAAGCAAATGTGAAATTGCCATTTCACTGAAAGTCTGCAGGGAAAGATAAAAAGAATCAAACGAGGTGACGGGAGAGCAGAGGTGCTGCCTGGTGTAAATTCTGCACTCTGGTCAGTGTAATTTAAGCTAAGTGAGAGCAGAGGTCCGTGGAGGCAGAGGGAGCTGGATCCTTACCCACTTGTCACTCACTGTGTTTTCCTGCAGCTCCAGCACAACACCATTCACTGGGTTAAAGGTTTGAACACGACAATCTCTCGCTCTGTGTTGCCAACAGCCACTCTCATGGTAACCCCCATTTCCCATGTCTCCCTCTTATTTAACATCAAAAAGGTTGAACTAACACAATGAAGACATACTGGCACCGATGTCACTGTGCTTGCAATTGGGACGTTATCCTCTATGTGTCTCAAAGGGTGGTAGATTTAACCACCAACTCAACAAATCTCTACAACTTTAAAGAAGTCTGGATACTAAAGAGGCTTAATGGTTTCTTTTATTTTGAAGTTTTATCAGTTTAATGGAGACGTAACGCTACAGAAGGGGTTCCCCCCTGGTCCAGTCTCTTCAGGACCCTTGTCGGTGTCTGGATGAATCAGGGGCGAAGCTGCTTGCTCCCAGGTCTCCTGTTGCCATGGTGATCCGTCTGTGCTGAGCTGATGCCTCCAGCTCTCCTGACAGACAGACGGGGTTATACTGTTATAATTTGGTGATAGCAGTTTACATGTTTCTGCAGTGAGGACGTATTTTTTCAGATTCTCTCAGACATTTACATTTTACATTTTTCATTTAGCTGACGCTTTTATCCAAAGCGACTTACAATAAGTGCATTCAACCATGAGGGTACAAACCCAGAACAACAAGAATGTACAATTTCTTCAAAAAAGCAAAACTGCAAAGTGCTATAAGTAAGTGCCATTTCAGTGCTACTAAATTGTTAGTTTAAAATTTTTATTCAAGGTATAGTCGGAAGAGGTGTGTTTTTAGTTTGCAGCGAAAGATGTGTAAACGTGGTTGAGTATCACCTGAAGCTGTAGAATGACGTCTACTGTACATCTCTCTGTATCAAGGCTGCCGCTGTCCCTTCATGAGGTTATCACCAGAGCCTAGGTCAGTTAATGTACAGGTAGGAGCATGTGTTTCATTCTCAAGTATCAACTACTGTTTCTTTTCCTAGATAAAATGAAAAACTACAATGGCATTCAGTATAACAAATACATCTACCGTGACCTAACATGATTGTCTTTTTTTCACTTTCTTTGACATTGAGAGACAGGTTTTTCAATTCGTGGATGCAAATGACAAACATCTGACATTTTTCAGAAATTGTTATCTATGAGTGGGTGGAATTTGGTGCCGATCCAAGGCCCCATCCCTCCACCATGTTTTGTAAAAATCAGCTCAGCAAATTGTGTGTACCACCTGAAGCAATCCTGGGTCAGCAGCACCATTTATCCTGATAACATGTGCTTGAGACCTGCGTTGATGATGCCACACAGCAGACATCCAAACCACTGGGTAACATTATGGGGAAATGGGAGGGTCTGATAGGCTCTCCCAGAATAGTTTCTAGCATCCTCCAGATGTCTGCCCAAACAAATGTGTCTATTCATGGTGCCATCCAAATGGCGGTCCTGGGATTCTGCTTTAATGTGCTGTAGCTTGATGACTTTGCTTTGATCAGTCTATGCCAGGATCCCTGCAAGTCGCTGCTTGGCTAGTTTCCCCATCTGTCCGTTAAACAGGTCTGCAGTGTACTGCCCTCTCCAGGCGTGGGAGTGGCTTTTGGCCAGCCGTGGAATGGGCTGTCCTCCAGTGACAAAGATGGTCTTGTTTTACCGCACTCCTTTCCTTATTATTGCTTAAGGAGCCCTGTCGTGCATAGAGCTGTCTGAGGAATGCTTGCACCGTCGTCCAAGCTCCTACGGGAAGGATCCTCTTGCTTGATGGTAGTTTGATGCCCCTACAACCTGTCCGCCCCCCTCTGAGGATTACTTTAAAAGCTATATATTAATAACTGACATAAAATATTACACCTCATTGCTTGCCACCAAGGATTTTCCTCCACTATGGAAACTTCAGAGCATTCAGGGCTTTTGAAGTGTTTGCTGTATTTTACACATGAGCTACAGACAGACAGGACAGACAAGGAAATTCAGGCAGACAGGAGGAAAGATAAACAGACAAGCGGACAGAGATAAAAACACAGGGAGGTCGTGTGTGGTGTTTACATTGCACCTGCAGATAGTAAATGGTGTCAGGCTGATTAATATCCGCTGAGAGGGGAAGGGAAGCAGTAATGGCTGAGAGATTTAATCAGGCCGCCTAATGAATGCTTCCACAAACACACACAGATACACACAGGGAACTTCCATCAAAGTCGAAGCAAACAAAATGAGTCCGCCCCTCAACACCAGTACAAATTGTCCCACTAAACACCGAAGTCACATGACCTCACATCCACGGAAAATCATTTCTGTCTAACACTTATAATCACATTTATCTTCAAACATTTGAAAAACATCAGCGAGCAGTGTTTCTACGTTAGTAATTCAAGTATACATTGAATCACTATAGCTTAGCACAGTTAACTAGGAACAGCAGGTCAAACCGGCTCTTGTGTAATAAAAGCCCTTTTCCTGACTACTACTGATACATCCGCTGCATTGTATTCCCCCACATCTATGTGATGTAAACTGTAATATGGTATGTGCTGTGCAAATAGGGAAGGTTTGCTGTTGCAGACAAAGAGGTAAGACACATAAAATGGCCATTTACTTGTGAAAATGTATCTGGATTGTTGCTTTTAAACGTGCACTGCAAGCCTGAAATGTTCTTTCCGTCACCTGAAGGATCCGCATGTGTGAACCCAAACGTTTGAATCAGTGGATCCAGACAGTAAATGGACTTTACCCTACCAGCGCCCCCTGCTTCACAGTGTGTGTGATGTCCGATAAAGTCGATAGTGTGAATAGAGCAGGTCATTGTCTGGAGAATTCACAGCGTGTTGATGACATAGCCACCCTCTCTCCTGCAGTGCCTTTGAATGGTGCTGATCTCCAGAAACTATCCTCGCCTAGTATTTCCTCTCAGTCAGAACACACTGCACAGCATGTGTGCAAGGTCAACTCCAGACAAAATCCAGGCCTGATACTCTGATGTTCACAAATCTGCTTTCAGACTTTACATTTTTTGAACTTTTTAGACTTTCTCCAGAGGGGCTGTACGAGAGAACACCAATGTCCCAGTCAGTTTCTGTCGACATTCTCAGGAACGTTTCCTGCCAGTACCCTAGTAAAATGTCCCAAATATGTCTGAGTAAGCCCATGTGAGAATACAGCAGGTTTTTGTCCAGAAAATTCAAAGCAGGTAAGTGCGAGTGAAATGTTAACATGTGACGGACACAAGACTGAACAAAACAATGAGAATACAAATATCGCAGGATCAAGAGGTCTCGTGCACGTAGAAGACGCGGGCGAAGATGTCGGGTTGGAAAGGCGACGAGATTCAAGAGCTTTAGGTGATAATTGTTGAAGTCGTGATTTCCGCAGTGTAATTTATACGTCATGTCCTACCTCTTTTTCCTGTTGCTGTGAACGTGCCTCACCCGGACAATCTCCTGCTCCGTTCATCACATGTGAAAAGCAAACTTGTGTCTGAAAGGATCACATCTTAAGTCACTTGTTAAGATGTATGATGTAAGTCCACCCTCCCCCTCACAGGGACCACAAGCTCCCACATGCAGGGTGATTCCAGGGAACACGCTGCTCCCTAACGTCCCATCTTCCCTCTCTTATCAACTCGCTGCTGATGAGCATTTAGCTGCTCTTGCCGCTGTAACTGGGTCGGACGTGATAAAATTGGAAGTGCTGCAAGCGGCTCTAGATGACAGCAGCCTCTGAATGTGAGATTGAGAACAATGCATTGCATTGGAGGAGTGGGTTTTTTTTCACAAAGATTGGTATTTCTGTATTTTATTGTCCCAATGAAGCATTAACAGAACATTACTCCTCTGATGTGATACTATTTCTGCCATTAAAATGGCTTTGTGCATGGACCTGTATGAGTAGACCCATTTGTGCATGTAGGTGTTAATGGAAAACACAAATTCAAAAGCCACAACACACCTGCAAAGCCTTAATCGTAACTACAAAAGCCACACAACAGAAACACAACGGAAGTGAGCAACAATGGATGTTGACACTGAAATGAGCAGAGTTACCCTACTGTGGTCAAGTGAGCCGCGGATGGTGAAAAAACCCAGACAAACCAATCGCCACTTCAAACTTGATGCTTGTCTTTTTGTGGCGTTACGGTAAAGGTGCTCAGAACACAACTGCTTTTATGTGATAATTTTCTGTGTGTAGGTCAGGACCTGTGCATTAATCAACTCTGCTTGTTTCATTGTCAACATTGTTGCTCTCTTCCATTGTGGTTGTGTTTCTGTTGTGTGGCTTCTGTGGATGTTTTGTGGCTTTTTTTTAGTTAAGTTGTAACTTTTGCAGTTGTCTTGTGGCCTTTGCATTCGTATCGTCCATTAATGAGCTACTGTGAGTCTCGATCCCTGTATGTGTGTCTCATCAAGGGGAAGAAACAAGTTGTTCGAGTACTCTGTGCGAGTGCTGCTGGGTTCATGCATGAGTGCTTCTGTGTGCTTTTATACTAACTTTTGTTTATGCTTGCATATATTGCATATTAGTGATCTACCTACAGTATGTGTGTGTGTGTGTGTGTTTATAACAGAGGTCGAAACTGTGTGTGTAAAATTTACACTCATGCAGGCGCAGTACGTGTTGTCGACCCTCACCTGGACTCTTCGACGCCATCTTCTCCGACTCTTTGGGCGTCCTGAAGAGAACGGGCTGACTGGGGGGGCTGCTGCCTCCCATGCTGATGCTCTGGACGTGGACGATGTACTCGGTGTCCTCATCCAGATCCCACAGTGCGCAGGAGCGTGTGGTGGTGTTCACCTCCTGGATGAACCTCAGCATGCGTACGTCCTTCTTCTGCAGACGAGGGGCGAGAGCAGAGAAGCAGAGAAATCAGGGCCAGGAGGTTCAGTGTAATGTGATACTCTATTGATCCCTGCAGGGAAGTTCTTTTTTTCATTTTGGCACCACTTCAGCTGAGAACTCACAGGTCAGGGTTAAATGATGCATCGGGCCGCTGTCTGATATTTTTAAACCATAGATTACAGAGGGTTTGATTTTGCCTGGTTCAGATGTTTTTCCAACATGTCAAGAACACAAATTCGAGGGGAACAACAAAAGGGTTATATACTTGTTAGCAGAAAATTAATGGATGAATACTTAATCAAAGATTCCTGGTGCTACAGGTCAAACCGCACACCAACCCTCGCGTAAAAGTTCCCTCTGGTTAAGGCTGATGGTGCAAATGCAAACACGTCTTCATGGTCAGTGGTCAAGAAAAAGCTGCAATGAAGCCTCGAGGGGTTTTACTTGCAATGTAATTAAGCCTAAAGAAACATAATGCTTCTCTGGCCGTGTACACTCTACTTGGAATGTACATTATTATTCAGCTAGGACTTGCTTGCTCAGGTCAATTGGTTCCTGCTAGAGCAAGGGGAAGTCTCCTTAGGGACATTTTTATTTACGAGCCAATTAGAAAGGGAATTTCTTAACCCATTAAAACTGCATGTGGACAAAATCTACATTTGAAAAGCATCTGAAAGTGCATATTTACTTTACCGCAGAAATGTAACTTTACTTTTTGTTTATTTATGAATGTCACTGGTTTTTTGATTCTGACAGTGTGGACTCTCCCTCAAATAAGAAAACAGCCTAAACTTGGTTACATTTTGGCAAATTGGCACCATTAAATGTAGGTCAGATTAGCTATGAAACATTCCTATTGGATGTAGAGACGACTATCACTGGAAAACTGTGATTCGATGATTCTCTTTCAAGGTCTGGAGTGTATATTTGTATGCATTCTACCAGGGTTTATGGATGCTTATTTGCTATGGATGTTAAAAATTGTGAGTCACACTGAATCTGAAAATATGTGCATCACATCAGTGGGTTAATATTGGACTGAGTAAAGACTCCAAGAGAGATTTAAGAGGGAAATTACACCAATCAAGCACTAAGGGTTTGAAAGTACCTTAATTGCCATCATAAGCTGTGTGGTACGCCACCGCTGCTGCTGCAGCTTTTGACCATGTGGGCAAGTGGGCTATTGAACACGCCAGGCTATGCAAACTGGACTAACCCTGTGGTTTTTACACATATCTGTCTATTTTCACCTCACAGTATGAGAGCCTGTGCCTGTGATGTCCGAAGTTGTCACTTTTCCTCTGCACACACTCACATGAAGGACACAACACAAACACACACACAACACACACACACACACACACGTACCTGCTGGGTGATGGCGAATCCAATAACGGGGTCTCCCTCCAAGATTTCCCACGTGACCACGGCGGAATTGACCTCAAGCTCTCTGATGGTCACATTGAGCGGAGCTGACAGCAGGGGGTCTGACACACACACACACACACACACACACACACACACACACACACACACACACACATGCAGCATGGCCGCAGGAAACAATATAGATGAGACAATTCATTTACATTTTGTCTTTATGCCTTGTCATACACACAGTGGTTGAACGCACATCTTGCCCGCTCCATCACTCTCTCTCTTTGAACTTCTCCTCCACCCACAGATTAATCTTCCTCCTTTCATTAACACAAGGCCTAATTAACAACACGCAGGTCTGCTGGTGTTTCTCTTTCACATCTGTCTTTGTCTAAGTCTTTCTCTTTCTTTCACATGTCTCTCTCTCTCTCTCTCTCTCTCTCTCTCTCTCTCTCTCTCTCTCTCTCTCTCACACACACACACACACACACACACACGCTGATTACCATTTCACATTTTCCAACCTTTTCCTCTCTTCTCTATCCTCTCTCTCCCACTCACGTCTCATTAAAGCGTGACTCATGAGGATGTATTTATTATGCCAATAAATGTAACATCCTAGTCGGCCATGCATTTATTTGGTTGGAGATTATCTGTGATGGATTAAATTATAGTCTTGTTTAATTTCCTCCCCCCCGTTAAGCACAGAGTGGAGAAAAACCTGCTAATATGAATGTCTGTATATCAAGGTCTGACTCTGATGTTGCTGTTACAAGTCAGGCTCAAGGGAAATATCCTGCTCCCTTCTTTATAAATGCTGATTAAAATACACACTTTTCCCTCCAGCTTAACCAGTTTTACTGCTTGTTTTGTTTTGTGTCTGAAAGCAGCTATTATCAGTATTTTTTATTAGGGTTGAGTGATAATAAGGTAGCACAGTATCCTGGGGTACAACTAAATGATGTGCAACTGAGTGTTTCATATTAAAAAAAGACTAAATCAACATAAAAACTCATATGAAAATCTGCTCTATGGAGCGTGTAGCATCTTTTAACACACTGTTATGCTTTTCAGGCCAATAACTCTTACTGCTCTCATCAGCATCTTTAGGAGGACAAATTGGAAGATGGACAAATGCGACTAACTTGTGTGCATTTAGTAAGTGTAGAGCCAATACTTCCCTTTGGAGTTGGAGGAGACCAAAGCAGAGTTAAGAGTGAATAGTGGATTTACACAAATCCTGTTCATAACACATTTACTTGTTGAAGGTTTGACTGCTTGCTATTGGATAAGGACAATACTAAAAAGTAGTGTAACGATAACACAGATAAAGAAGGGTCAAAAAGGCATTGAGCCTCTTTCCCACTGACAAATCAAAAATACTCTTACACATTACTGCTCAGCTGATTTAGTGCCATTACCCAGTCTGCACAGCTTTCTGGTTTAGTCCATTTTGTGCAAACAAAGCAAAACAGTCAGCTACTTCAGCCGACTATCAGACTAATCAGAACTAATCAGTTTATTTTTACAAGGTGTCTGGCCTTGCTTATACATTATGCATGTTTTCATTTCCTTACTTCCAATGGCACTTCAATCTTCAAAGAAAAACACACGTTATCAAGTTTAAGAGGTTTGTTAGCCATTATAGTCTAGTGGTTGTAAGGCTGTAGCTAATACCTTTGTGTTGAATTGAGCAACAAAGCACTTTATTTCCTTTATTTCTTATGAACACTCTTTTTTATTGGGAAGAGGAAAATTGATCTACTCCATCTTACAAAAGTTATTGAGTCTCCTTTTAGTCCTGATTTTCTGTCCACTCATCTCCAGCTGTAACCCTCCCCACTCTGTTTTAAAGTGTGTGTTACAGTACCGAGCTCTATGTTTTTTTTCTCGATGTTTGCCCACCAGATTACCAGTAGAAAGTGCAGTCTGTCACCTTAAGCAAATTAGACTCATTGTCTCACACGTGGGCAAATATTGAACCATCCAGCCCGAGAGTCGTTTGAGGAGTCAAACGATGGTGTTTCAGGGAGAAGAAGGAGCTCTCTGTGTCTCTGTGTTCTGTCCTACACAATCATCAGAACCCAGCAGAGAAAACTGGAGTGTTGCATAGTGCTGGTGAGATTAATATTTTGGTGGGCGACACACTCTCAGTGGCTCCCAACGGCTCTGTGTGTGTGTGTGTGTGTGTGTGTGTGTGTGTGTGTGTAGATGCAGAGTAGATGTATCAAACATGTGTGATACATAGTCACGGCTCCGTGTTTGACTAGCTGTTTCCCCACTATTTATCTTCCAGCTCTCACACACCCACAGAGAAACAATACAAAATTGAACAGGGATTCCCATCCATTCTTGGGCTGTTTGCTGCCAGAGAAAAAATTCCAGATGCTGGCTGCAGCCTCCCAAAATTCCCTCTTTAAACTACATTCATCTTCAGCCTCAGGAAGCCAAATATATCAAATCCCTGCAGGCTGAGTTAAATCCACCATGATCTTATCAGCAGGATTTGGGCTTTACAAAGGACTATCTGTCATCTTTCGGCTTATCATCCAGATGCAATGTAACAATGTAACACTAAGATGTGAGATCTCCCGCATGAAATGAATGTTCCACTGGCACGTAAGCTGCCGCAGGTTAAAAATATGCAATATCATGAAAGATAGATGAGGTGCTACAGTATATCTAACATGCATGATATATATATGATGATTAGAGCTATGCAGCATATATGGGGCTCTGAACAGAATTAGACATTGTTGTTTAATCTCATTTCAGGACACTGATGGATGCTGGAGCTCAAGTTTTAAGCCATGGACATGCAATTAAGGGATGTGGCTAATGACAATTTCCTTAATCAACTGAATTAAAAAAGGGTGAATAATGAAAAATGCCTGGCAAGATTTTCCAGAGGCTAATGTGACATATTTAAATGTCTTGTTTTGTCATATCAAGAGTCTAAAACAATAAAAGATTAACCATTATATAGTAATAATAATAGGAATAATAGGAAATCTGGCAAATTGTTGTGGATACATGTTCTGACCATCGCTTATGAAATTAATTTACTTGGAGTTTCAGCTGTAACACCTACGTGGTGTTTAATTGAAGTCTGACTGGCCCCTGAAGTGCCCCTGTACTATCAATAATCTTTAAAAAATATAAATAAACTATTTACTTACTTAAAATAATAACGATAAATATGAACATTTGTTTGGAATTTAGATTTTTTTATGCTATTTACAAGTACACAATGTGCTTGAACATGGAACAAATATATTCAATGATGTGTGGCTTTGAATCAAAGCTATAGAGCAAACATTAAACAAGGACTGACTTAACTGTGACTGAATCAGGAATTGAGCATGGATATCGGACATATAATCGTCCCCTCTGTGTAAACTGTGGCCCCCCCTTTATGGCCCCTGATTTAGACAAATCCTAGATCCGCCTCTGAATTGAGAGCACATTTTTTGCCAGTATATTTCCAGAAGAGAAGTCAGAACTTTCTTGAGCCAATCACACAAAAAGCTGATCCCTCCCACGTCAGAATAATGCTGATTTCTAGAAATATGATCCAAACTGCAGGAAGAAAACCTGGTTTTTATCAAGTCTCGATACTTAATTGTACCAAGCCTTGACCTACCTGTGTCAGCCATGTTTGTTATTGTCTAATTGTGTCATCTGATGCAGATGTTGATGCACAAAGCAACACAGATGCAAAACACATCCTGAACAAGGTGTCACGTCGGGTGCTTTTCCAAAGGGACCCGCTATCCTCTGCACTGTACATGCAGCGCATCATCACCACTACACAGCAGCCCGTGCTCAACCGGCTACGAACACACCCGTCGTGCTTTGTTTACCCGCGATCATCCCTCATCAACCTGTGGTGGTTAGAGAAAACCACTCACCGGCATTGACGGAGGACGCGGAGAGGAAGCCCAGCAGGAGCAGCAGCACCGCCGCAGACGAGACTGGTGTGGCCATCCTCCTCCTGCTTCTTCTAGCGGGGCTTCACATCCTGCGCGGCCCATCTATAGCATCCCATCCGACGGCAGGGAGGGAGCGAGCATCTCGGTCTGTGCGTCGGGACTTGTTGTACCGGACACCAGCGCTCACCTGAACTTGGACGCTGCAGCAGAAGCGCAACACTGGCCACGGGAGGAGGGAGGGGAGTGTGTGTGTGTGTGTGGGGGGGGGGGGGGGGGGGGGGGGGCGGGTGACGTTCCGATACCGTGACTCGGTGCAGGTGGTGGACAAGCCTCCGGACTCTGGACTGTGAGTCCGGCAGCTGGTGGCGGAGCGGCGGCGTGCGGCGGCTCTGAGGTGAGCGGAGCGAGGAGTGGGCAAGTGCTGCAGACTGCAACGTGCAGACACCGCTAATGATTCTCTCTCTCTCTCACACACACACACACACACACACACACACACACACACACACACACACACACAGACCTGCAGCAATCCTCACCAGGAAAAAAACAACCAGTGGAAATCTTATGAAATCTTATAATCTGATAATGTGGCTCAGACCTCATCCTTTACCTGCACAGACACAGTTAAATTCTTCTTTTTGTATTATAGGTGTACAGAATCCCGACATTCTTACTGAAATCAAAGCCCCCCTGCTCTGCTTCTCTATCTCCTACAATGTTTCAGGCACAAGAAACCTTTAGGAGTTTTCTTTCTGGCAAGACCTCACTGATGCAGTCAGGGTGGTTCTGAAACTACAGCCATTTTAATGTGGGTACTATGACAACCTGGCTGCAGTTCAATGCTTTGTGAAGTTCTGTCACCACTGCTGAGTAGCAGACTTCAGTAACTTCACAAAGCATTGAACTACAGCCAGGTTCATCACTCTATTGGGTCCCATTGAAACATTTCCTGTGTTGTTTTTGCAATTTGCAGCATGTTTATTTGCACGTGTTGTGACTTTTTGCAATCAAATTGCTGTTGTTTTCTTAATTTGCACATGTTTTTTCTATATTTCCATGTGTTTTCTTTATCTGCAGTGCTGTTGAGCTCTCTCTACCATCGTATATTTGCAATTTTAGGAGGTTTTGCTCCAAAGTAGGGTCAGGGCCAGATTGAAGAGGTAAAAGAAGTATTGGCCTCCAAAGAACCAGCCGAGTATTAGTCATCATATTATTTCGATTTGATTTCCCAACTCAAGGATTAGCTACTATTTTGATTTTACAGCTGTAACTGTAAATTGAATATCTCAGGTATTTAAGACTCAGTTGTTGTTTAAGACTGTTGCCCTTTGGGCTCTGAGAAGTTGGAATGGGTATTTTCACAGTTTTCTTATATTGCATTGAGCACAATAAACAGATTCATTGATTTATTAAAAATAATCATAGTTGAAGCCCTTGAAGTTAATGTAATAGTTGAATATACTTCAATATGAACGGACAAATACTTTGAGTGTCGTGTTTCCTATGAGGTTATAAAAGCAAGTGAAGGTGGAGGATACACTTTTAGAGGAACTTGAAGTATGATCAGAACATGTGTACATGTGCTGTATTTTAAAAGGACACCAGTGTCACACATGAGGATCAGTTTACTTGACATGACGAGAACCATTTAACAGTTATTTGACAACATCAGCTGCAAGTCAGAAACAATAACGCATCACAGATATCAAATCCAGGACATTTTGGCCTCTGTTAGTTCTATTTTGACCTTTTAGTTTGTCTCCCAACTCCAGAAAGCTCCAATACCAGCTTTATAAAGAACCTTCAATGAATTTTTGCATGAACAAACACTGGATTTATTCATTGGTCAGATATGAATGTTTAATATGCGGAGCATACAAATCTATTTATAGGTACATTTGGGAACAAAATGTAATGGGTAAATGGGACAGAAACACTGACCAACATAAGAAATATGACATCAGTATAAAACAGATGTATTAATGTATTAGGATATAAGTATGTGTTTAATGTAAACAACTTGACAGGTGACATTTCAGCACTGAGATATGTCAGGCCAATAAAATCACAAACACTAAACATCAGTTTCTGTAGGACTCAGGAGACAGAATTCCAAAAACAGTGCTTTTATGTGGCAAGAATATTTCAGAGCAGAATAACGATGGACGGGACCAGAGCATGTGAATTAACAAACGATCTCTGGATACATTTTGCAGAATCTGACTGCATTTTGTGAAGAATTTGGCACTAGATGTTTTCATGTCACAGAAAAAATAAGACGAATGAACTCTGTGAAAAATGCAGTCTCAGTTAAACCGACATCCGGCTCCTCCTCCACATGGATTTCATTTCTACAGAGGAATCAGCCTGAATGGACTGGATTAGTTCATAGAGCTGAGATTTGGTTCTTTCACAGGAGAGGGAGTGGTAGATAGTGACATACCTTTGGAATTTAGTGCTCACATCACAGGACTATGGTAATTTGAGGATGTCAAGTAAGTTTCTATGATATGCTCAAGCCACTGTAGAGAAACAATGGTGCAATCAGTGGTAATACTGCAAAATATGCATTTGACTTACTAGTGCCTATTCTGAAACTGCTTGTTTGGAATGGGCTGTTCTCTTGTCCTGTGTTAATGCTCCGTAGCTATTTCAGAATCATTCCTTGACATTAGTGAGTCCTCCCCAAAGTTCTATTGTCACTTGTTGTTGTTTGTGTGCTGGACGTCGTTTATTAGCCATTGGCAACCAATGTCAAGGTGCATTACCATCAAGTGTGTGGAAGTTGTGAGCAGAGCTTTTTATTAACAGTCTATGGTGCAGAGTGAAGTTAGAAAACGTTATCTTACCTGGTTTATCTGCAGTGAAGATTTTATAGTCAATGCTTTTCATTAAAAGTTAAAGGGATGTTGATTTATTACTGTTCATGTGTTTGAAAGATTTACTGATCTGCTGTTGCCGCTGATAATGCTAAATATAATCTCTGTAATTCATCTTACGAATCGTCCCTCATCAACCTGTGGTGGTATACAGGTCTATACAGCTTTTACATCGTAGATAACTTGCTAAAGAGGAAGAGATTCTTATGAAAGTTTTTGCCATGACAGAGATCTACATCCGCTGACTGCCACAGAGCGCTGGTCGCCTGATTGTTTTTATTGATATTGAACATATCTTGTGTACAAATCACATCAAACTTGGCACTGTACTTTCTCCAGCAGTTAACAACACACACACGCCAAGAGTGAAGCTGATTAGATGAATAGTTTACGAGATCTACATTCCAGATAAAGACAGAAGGACATTTGTGGAATTAGCAGGTATATGACTGCACAGCACCAAAGCAAAAACCCTGCAGCAGAATCCATATTGTACGAGCATTTTCTCGTACATGTTATTCAGCACACTCTCTCTGGCCTCGACGAACATTATATCACAAGACAGTGAAATATCCTCGAGTCTGGAATGTGACTAGAAAGCATGACTCATACGCATTTCTATGAATCAGAAGCCCTATATCTGCTCCTTAGAACAATGTGGTCAATAGAAAAAAACAAAAAAAACAAAGACATAATCAGGATGCGCAACAAACCAGCCCTGACTTTGGTCTGTAAGTATAACACAGAGGTCATATGGGAAATGAGTCCTATAGCTGGGTGCTAAAATGAAACAGGAGTTTTATACCTGGTCCAAATAAGGAACTATGGGTCATATCTGTCTATTGACAGGAGATAGAGGCGACTGTACAGTCAATAAAGAGGAAACAGTAAATGTGCACCTTATTAGGAATAAATTAGGGCCACTGCTCCTCCTGCAGCGTGGAAGAATGGCAATTATAGCGCTTATGTATGAGGACACATGGACAAGAGCTGCCCATAGATTACACGGATCGATACGCGATTAACATTCCTAACAATTCTTAATGTCTCCTTCATTTCAATGATAGGAGGCAGCAGTGCCACTCCACCACATCCCTCCTCCTCCTCCTCCTCATCCTCCTCCTCCTCTCTGCTCTTCACTGTCTTTGGCTGGAGGTTACGAGAATGATTTTTGACGACAACAGTCATATCTCTTTGCCCCGCCACTGACAGTTTTATCACTCAACTTAGGTTCCGATGAGAAAAATCTCCTCCTGTGACCTCAACAGATCCAGCATGCAAAAATGACTGTGCCTTCTCACCTATTCTGGGACTCGCCTGTTCCTTTCATGGGCCGTGATGCTGAGGGATTTATAAACAGTTTTGGAGATGTTAATTTACTGAATAGGTGAGGGAGAGTGTTGTCTGACCTGAGGGAGAGTGTTGTCTGACACAAATTTCACATTGTATCATTGTATTTATATGTCTATTATTGTATTTATTATCTATTATTCACCATTGTCAAACATGAACTGTGAAGAAAATCGGGTCCAGATTTTGCCTTTCACATTGAAAGAACGCAGCAGGAAAACATTCAGGCAAGGAGTGGTGCCTCGGTGGAGCACGCCACAGGTGAGCAACGAAAGTGGCTGTAAACACACAAACAATGAAATATTATCAGATTATGAGCAGCAAACAGTTGCTTATTTACACAAAATCATCAAAGAACCACATTAGAAGTTGTGTTTTTTTGGCAACCTGTCAAATATAAGTCCAGTTGCCACTTTTCCTCTTACCTGTTTATGGTTGTTGACTAGAGGCCAGGTCTCCAGGTCAGATAGACTGTAAATAAAGATGGACGACACGTCTCCGCTTCCTCCCATTGAACAAAAATTAAGCTAAAGTATATCCGACACGGGTGCCACCATCATATTTGATGTCCTTTGGATGATTTGGCTTCACTTTTATAAGCTGTCTTGTCTAAATACAGGCTATGGTCAAAAACTATGATTTTGTCATTTTGTGAGAATGGATCAAATGTACATTAAATAAAAAAATGCTGAAAGGAACTTCAGAGTTTGGCTTGATCACTAGGAGCAACATATTTCACTTTACACACAGTCTATGAAGCTATTATTGATATTGAGCATTTTTATCGAAATGTAATGTAAAACCCAGAAGTCCTGGAATAAAATGTTTAAAATGTAGGTGTGTAATTCTCCATTAATTAAAAATAGACATACTCTCTTCAGTCTTTGTAAGATATGAGATTTGTGAAAACAAACAAAAGAAAAATTGTTTATAAACTCAAAGTTGAATTTCAGGTAAAAATAAAAGCAATTGACCACTTTTCTTTGCAAACAAATGCCAAATCTGATGTAAAGCAAAATGCAACAATCTGTCTTCAGATGTTTTTAGCCTTAGAGAAATATTTGACACATTAAGTTCAGACCTCAGTGATAAATTGATCAATTATGATATTACACTGATATCCTTAATCAGAATGAGTTTGTAACAGTTTATCTATGTAGCAGTGTGAGTTTATCATGACCACTTACTTGATGGGTGGTTTACCACTGCTGTGGTTTGGAGTGTTGCAGGAAACACTGTGGAGAAGTGAAGGGGAGCTGTTGGGCTGCAAACAGGCCTGAAGTGACCTTAATCCATCTGAAGCTGCACGAGAACAAACCAGTCTGGAGCTGCTTTGAAGTTCCCTTCTTTCCCTCGCCTCCACTCACTGTGAACCCCCCAAACTGTCCCTGGAATTGTTTAATTACACTGTGTGTGTGTGTGTGTGTGTGTGTGTGTGTGTGTGTGTGTGTGTGTGTGTGTGTGTGTGCGTGCGTGCGTGTGTGCGTGCGTGCAGAAATATTTATGGTTGAGTCATGCAAATGAAGATGAAGGAGGATCATGGGCGAAATGAGGTGAGAAATTATGGCAGAAACTCGGCAGGGAAAGAATGACTGTAAATAAAAGTGTGAAGGGGTGTAGACAGAGAGAGGAGGACAGGACTGTCAGCTCTCAGCAGAGAATTGACGTTTAAGCAGAGGGAATGCTGCTGAAGAGGGGGAGAGGAGGAAAAAGTGATGGGGAAGTGTCAAGTGTGATATAGAGATAATAAAAACAGCTTCAGCCCATTACCTTACTCAAGAACCCCGAGATACCAAACTGAACCCGTTCAACTTAGCATAGTGGCACCTCTGCAATGTCACCTATACACACACACACACACACACACACACACACACACACACACACACACACACACACACACACACACACAAACACACACACATGAATGCTGCGATCCAAGAAAGAAAAAAAAAGCCATAGCCAAAGAGTTGCTGACATCATCCGATCTCCTCTCAATCGTGAATCAATCAGTTTCCAAGGCAAATCTCATACTCTTCACTGTATATGTGAGTGTAGGTGAGCTGGCAGCACAGAGTATATTTGAACCCTTGTTGCCTGTAGTGTAAGTTAAAGTGAGTGCTTTCATGTCCCATCTGCTAACTTGGAGGAGGTGGGGGTTATGACCTATACTGCAGCCAGCCACCAGGGGGCGATCAAATTGTTTTGGTTTCACTTTTGGGCAGCTGTCACATGTCCATCTTTATCTATGGACACAAAACTGCCTATTGATGTTCTTCTTTGTTAGTTACATTCTTATTCATTGTTCAACTGATGAACGATGCTGGTTCATACTCTCTGTTATCTCAAAATTGAATATGGACAGGCTTTGTCCCAATTCAGGGGCTGCCTCTTTCACGCTTTGGAAGGTTTGGTCTGGTCTTAGTGGCATTATCTCTTCGTTAACAAAGCACACTGAATCCTGGGATAGGTTGGGTCTGGGAGAATTCACTTTTGTCACATTGTCTGTCGGCCTGAACCTAACTATGGCTTGTTTTTTGTTATTTTTCTGCACCTACGACCATGTACCAGCCCTGCCATAAAACTGCCACATTCATCCAGCCACCTCCACAGGGACCAAGGCAGCCTACTTTCCAGGAACAGATAGGTAGGTCATTGTCTTTGCTGGAGGATACCGCTGAAAGTTTCTGAGGAGGATTGTCATCTTCGTTCTTTTTGGGCCCCCGAACTCCAAGTGCCCTAAAAGTAGTTTGTACTGGTCTGATTGAAAATGTGTTTGCAAATTTGCAACAATCAAACACAATATCAACTGACACAATAAAGGCCTTGAAGTGGGTCCTGCTTCATAACCAAGGCCCTATTGAAGAGGTACTGCATGTTTAATCTCTAAACTAAATTATGTCACTGTTCATTGGTGATATACATTAATATCACATTTATGGCCATATTTATCTAAAGAATCTACATTCATGGGTTGAACATGGCTCATAACTTGGACCTTGCCGGGTCATTGGTCACTATTTGGGGTGTCTCTACACCATGACATTTAAAAGTATTTGAAAAACGTAGTTATTTCCGTTTTGTGGGTACATTGTATATTCTTACAGTATTTAGTTGAATGTTTTAAATTTTAATTATCTTGCAGCACATCTGGACCAGCATAAAAGAACGACTCAATGCACAGAGCAGGAACATTGGAGGTGATAGTCGAGACCCAGTTGCTCCATTTTGCCCCCGGAATCGAGGAGCAGAAATACAAAGCTGCACCAGTTCTTCAGCACTACTTATAGTTTATTTATTTGATTCTAGACACACACTGAAAAAACAAAGTCTCTCCAACTTGTAACACACATGGTTGACAGCACAGTGGTGTGGTGGTAATAACTGTCAACTCACAGCAAGAAAGTTTGAATCTTCTCCGCATGTCTGTGTGGGTTTTCTCTGGGTTCTCTGGCTTCCTCCAATAGTCCAACGTCATGCAGGTTGGGATTAGGTTAACTTTGTCTCTAAATGATGACCCTGTTATTCGTTGGCGACCTATCAGGGTGTAACCAGCCTCTCGCCCAATGTCTATTGGCTCCATGCTCCCCCCGCAACCCTCAAAGGATATGCTGCAGAGATAATGGATGGATGATAACATTAATCAACGGTGTTTATATAACTCGTTGACTTTAATTTGAACACACTTCATGTATTTCCGTGTAACCCATTAGTCATTTTGTTGAAGTTGGTCCAACAATTTTCTTTTTTCAGTCTAAATCCAGGCACCTACTGTAACTGCACACATGAAACTGTTTTAATGTGGACAAACAAAAGAGATTTTAACTACTTTGTTCTCATCACTTTATGGGGGGGTTATTGACCGACCACTGCATTCCTGTGACATCAGCATCCCTGCAGAGCAATGCCACCAGCAGCTAAAACATGACAGCAGCTTATTTCCTTAAGTGCTCACGATTGAAGTGAAAGACGGAGAGACAGTCAGAGAGATAGAAGGTGTGTATGTCAGAGAGAGAGAGAGAGAGAGAGAGGTAGAAGCTCGCTGTTCTGACGTCAGCGTCTTTGTATCCCTCTGTGTCTCAAGGACGGGTACAGGTGCTCGGCACTGAGGGTGCAAGCCCTTGTGTTACCCAAGAGGACGGAGACGTGTGTGTGTGGCAGAGTTGACTTTCAGAGCTTCCAGGTTGTCATTTCATCTTCATATTCGAGCCAATTGAGACCTGGTCTATTCTTATGCTTTCTAAACCTTTTACAGAACTATGCTTCCAATTAAACTCATATTAGGCCCCATGGAACCATGTAATCACACTATTCCCTGATGATCTTTTGGTGTTAAACTGTGAAACTGTTTGCTATGTATCAGGGGGACACTCGCAGTGATATCCATTATTAAACCCTCCTTCCTGATTCAGGCTCTCGTGAATTGAATTATTGTAACATAAAACTTTTTGTGTTGTAGGGGGAATCCTAGAATCCCTCACATAGTCATATCTGGGTGATTTTCAAGTCATAGCCTAGCAACCGTTCCAGGGATAGACGGAACTGTTATGAATTTATGTGCACGTTAAATCAGTGTGTAAGTTGTATAACGTATAAAGAATTGTGTGTTTTTGTCAACCCCATCTGAAACCATAGATATGTAATTGAAGAAAAACTAAAAGTGAGGAAATGGATTAAACCATGTATTTCTATCATAAACTGCAAACAGCTCACTCCCTACAGTGTTACAAGGAGTATCTTGTAGAATATTTTGCAGAGTTTTTTGACTGTAAATAAAGATGGACGACGGGTCTCCACCTCCTCCCACTATCCAGAAAGAAAGAACAAATATCTGAACGCTCCCATCTTGCGCCAATGGGATCGTGGTGCGCAGTCCAATTGCGAGTCTCTGCTGTCAATCACGACAAATGTCTGCATTCCGCAGTTTCCTGGAAATCCATTCAAACAAACAGACAGGGGTTAAAACATAAACTCTCTGGTGGAGGTAATTGAAACCAAACCTACTCGAAAAATAAGACTTGAACATACATCAGTGTGATAAGAATTACCTAAAATGATTGAAATTTATTCAACATGTACCTTGACTTTTTAGTTTGGCTCATATCCAATCCGATAACATGGAGGAGGTTGAATTTATGACCTATACTGCAGTCAGCCACCAGGGATTGATCGGAATGTTTTGTCTTCACTTTTGTGGGGGCAGCCATGTCGTCCATCTTTATATACAATTGATGGTGGAGTTACATTCACCACCATTCACAACTATCCCAGCCTAACTCATAAAGACCAAACTTATCAGTTAGTGCTCGTCCTAAAAATCTTTTCTGTTGTATAATAAAGAGTCAAACATGCAAATAAAATATAACAAACCTCCATCTTGCTTGTCTTAATATGTAAATTACAAGCAGCTAAAGGAGGTAATGCTTGAGTAAAAACCCCATCTGATAAAAGGACAAATAGCTTTAAATTAGAATACATGGACAACAGTGTTTCACTATTTCCCTGTCTTCTGCATGGATCTCCAGCCGGTGAGAATTCAAACTTTTCTTTCCAGGACGTGCAGCCTTATGTGTGGAGCCAAGACCTGACTCATGGAGTTAACATTATGTTGGCCAGCTGTCTACAGCAAAGCTGCTTGCGATGGTTGTTGGACACAGATGAGAATCCTGCTTGGATGTTTTCTATTGGAATCAAGCACAAAAAGAACTAAAAATGTTGGAAACAAAATCAGCTGGTGTTTCAGCAACATGATGAATTCATGTCACACAATTTAGATGAGCAAACTGAGTCCCAAATCCATCGCCTCCTCGTTCCATTTTCAAGTCAGAGACACTGGGGATTTCTGTCAGTGACGATATGAAAAGACCCAACAGAAGTGACAACAAACTATTGGAAGAAAAGCTGCCAAACCACCATCGCTTGCAATTACATCCGTCAATCAGTCCAAGTCCAATTTTTTTCTTTGACCTCTAATCTCATTGGATTATTCAAAACTAACTGGAACTGTGGTCATTTATCTTATTCCGATCATCATTAGGTCACTTTCAGCGCCGTCCTGGGTGTGGAAGTGTGTGTGAGGGAGGGCTGAGGATGGAGAGACGATGGAGAGGAGTGGCTTTTGATGAATAACTGCGGTACTGATGCTGACAGCACACTCCAGTAATGGACCCGCTGTGTGCGTGTGTGTGAGTGAGTGCTGTACATATTTCCCATGTTGTGGCGACCTAAGCCTGTTCACACACTAACTTAAATTAATAGATTTTAATGTGAAGGCCATGTTATGGTTAGTGTAAGGTTAGGATTAGGTTAAGATTGGGTTTAAGCCAGTAGTAGTAATGTTTTCTGAAGTCATGGACTGTGTGTGTGCGTGTGTGTGTGTGTGTGTGTTTGATGAATGACAATCTACTGCCAGCCTGACTCACTCTCTCCTCTTTCTCTCTTTCTCTCTGCCATTCTCTTTCAAGATTTGGGCGATAATGAGCAACATCTTGAGAGAAAGAGAAGCCTGATTTTCTGATCTGTTCACTACACAGGCCCGTTTTCCAATCTATAACACGCCACTGATTCCTCTAAGACACACACATACACACACACGCTCATTTTCCTCGTCTCTCTTGTGGCTTCAGGCTCTAAAGTTATTGCCAGTGTGCTCTCATTAGGGGGAAACATGGACACATTGACCATCCTTGCTGGATCGAGTGGTGCAAATACCTCGCTTTGTTGTGTTTTTGGATGGAGCCCTCATATCCAGCACATGTCCACACACCACCATCATCATCATCATCATCATCATCATCATCATCATCATCATCATCATCATCATCATCATCATCATCATCATCGTCGTCATCGTCGTCATCACCTCACCAAACTCCACTCTATTTCTCCTTCTATAATGATCCTACTGCTCACTTAGTGTTTCCTACATTAGCGGTGCAGTAACGGTGCAGCCGGCCGAGTGAAAGACATGCATCACAATTGGATGTATTTAGTATGATTGTTATGCTCAGGAGTAAAAACCATTGTAATTATATCTGCAGGGGTTGGGTGTTATTGCCACGGTGCTGGTAAAAAACTTTGTGCCACCTGACTTTTCTCTGCTCTGCAAAACGCTGATGAGTAACTTCTACTCAGCTTGTTTGAAGAAACCAAATGCCTCAAATTATTTAAGTTTATGAAAGCAAATAATTAAAGTTTAAATATCTACTAATTACACAATAATTCATAATTACAGAATGTGGAACGGATATCTTGTGAACAGTTCATTTATTGGCTTCAGGCGTGTGCATTTTTGATGGCCCAGTAAAGTGCAGTCTCAAATTTGGTTGCGATTTGGAAACGAAATACGTTCAATATTACTAAAACTTTAACAAACAGGTGATCAGCGTTCTGTTCCAGTCAGTGGGGGTGAGTGGAATGAGTTGATCATGTCTTCTTCTTCATCCTCAGATGAATGGTCGGTAACTGGGTCAAACCCGAACTGCAAGATCATTTGAGTAATTATATATTTTTTAGTATACTGAGTGTCAAAGCTGTCAATTAGAAAAGCAAACATAGTGCTTTCAATTTCAGCAGCTTGAAAATCAATTAAAATATATATATATATATATTCACTTCCAATATCTGATATTCAGGACTTTCAAATCAGAATATTTAAAGTGTATTTTAAGTTTTAGTTTAACATTTTATTATTTGTAACAGTTAACGTAAGTTTTGTTAGAGATCAGGTTAAAATTTAGTATGATTTTAAATTAATACTTCATAAAAATGCTGCTTAAGTACAATACAGTGAATGTATGTACATATATTAATGTGCCGTATAAGTCCACAGTAGAGGAAAGTATGGCAGATAGGAGAGTTGTTAAGTGACTGTGAGAGTGAATGTGGCAGCAGACATAGAAAACCACCTGGAGGCACTTCCATCGCCTTGAGGCAGCATAGCAAAAGAAAACTACATGAGCAAATCAGATTGTTGAAATAAAATAATTGGCTCACACTGTGCTGTACATACAGTGCATCCGGAAAGTATTCACAGCGCTTCACTTTCCCCACATTTTGTTACAGCCTTATTCCAAAATGGATTAAATTCATTTTTTTCCTTAAAATTCTACACGCAATAACCCATAATGATAACGTGAAAAAGGTTTTGGGGAAATGTTTGCAAATTTATTAAAAATAAAAAACGAAAAAAACACATATACATAAGTATTCACAGCCTTTGCCATGACACATTTGAGCTCAGGTGCATCCTGTATCCTGTATCCACTGATCATCCTGGAGATGTTTCTACAACTTGATTGGACTCCACCTGTGGTGAATGCAGTGGATTGGACAGGATTTGGAAAGGCACACATCTGTCTATATAAGGTCCCACAGTTGACAGTGCATGTCAGAGCACAAACCAAGCCATGAAGTCCAAGGAGTCCAAAGTCTGTAGACCTCTGGGACAGGATTGTATCGAGGCACTGTAGTGTAGTGTACACCGATGGAGGATGTCCAGTGGTCAGTGCTTGTGTAATACTCCTCTTTTTTCTGCTGCTGTAAACGCTGTCATCACACGTGTCAGCAGGGCAACAGCTGAAGACATTACTTATTCACATCGATGGCTTTGTGAGCAGTGGGTGACCTGGGTGTGTGTGAGGGTGTGCACGTCATGATCAAACTACTGCGATCGCAAGTCACCTCGAAGACACACACGTTTGTACAGCTATCTTAGTGAGGACACTCATTGGCGTAATGCATTCCCTAGCCCCTAACCCTAACCCTAACTTTAACCCTTAACCTAACCTAAACCTAATTCTAACCCTAACCCTAAAACCAAGTCTTAACTCACAAACAGTCCATTAAAGGGGGGGGTCACAAAGTTCCCAAAATGTCCTCACTCCTTTGGTTGTAAACTCAAACTGGTCCTCACAAAGATAGCTGTACAAGAACACCCCCCCCCCCCTCCAGCTGTCGTGAGAGGGCCCATGAGGCTGTATGCACAACAATGAAACCCCCCCCCCCCACCCCCTACACACCCACACACACACACACACACACACACACACACACACACACACACACACACACACACTGCTTTGGTCTTTTTTCTACAGCAGCTTCTGAGAAGGTAGATGGCTTTGCTGCTTTCATAAAATAATTGTGAATCAAACATTGTTATCCAACAGGGGGCAATGTAGGAAGTGCATTTCATCCCCTGCTGAGACATACACTACGGTCATTTAATTTTTTTCCTTTTTCTGGAGGATGTAGTCCAACTTAGATTGTTGTAGTTTCATCTATTCATCATTCACAGGCAAAGAAAAATGACTAGTAACAGAACTGGTGGAAGCAGATCCTGAAAAATACAAAAACAACAATCTGAACAATGTTTATGGAAAGTAATACGTTTATAATTTCCTTATTGAAAATTCTATGAATCAGCTTGAAGTACATAGAGCGTCCTCCGAGTAAAATGACCCCTGAGATAGATATATTATTAAATATATGAGATTAATGGAGGCACTTTTTTTTAATACTGTATTGAATTTGTTATTGCCCAGAAATCCCAATCCCAAGGTGTTGTCTCCCTCCAAAGGCTCACACAATAAATCTGAGGGGTCATGAAGAGTGAAAACATAACATCAAAACAGTGTGCTTATAATCAGTATTTAAAGATAGAGGATATTTTAGTTACTTAAATATCCATTTCAGCAGCTTAAAGACCAATTTAAGTTAAAGAGGTTGCGGCCGTTCACCCATCAGCAATCTAAAATACATTTCCTTGCATTGCTTCATATGAAGTACCTCTGCTCTCGTGCTCACATTCAGACGCTCTCTTTATCCTTCAAACATCCAGCGAGTGAAAGCTGACGCTGGAGCAGATTGCGTGCGCTCCATCAAAAGGAGCACGCAGTTTGACTTTTATGAAATGATGACAGAGTTCATCCTCTGAAGCGTTGAGGCTGAGTGACAGCTCCGAATCGCACTCATCAGATATGATTGTGTGAAACGCAGCGAAATGAGGCTTAATTGCAGCGAAGCTAAACGTCTGGTAATGAACCCAGCGGCACCTGACTGTGTTAACATGAATGACTCCATTGCAGGAATAGACATGAATATTGTCTTTGGGAACGTGGGATGAAGACAGAGAAAGTGAAAAAGGGCTTAATCAGCCTTCATTTTCATTTGGAGAGAAAGTGCGACTCAGTGGATCATTTTGACAAGTGGCAAGTCATTTAGATTTCTCTTATGTTAGAGTCTCTCTATTTCGAATCATCTAATAAAAGTGAATGAAGTCTGGATATAAGTTTTACACGCTTCCAAACCAAACTTTCTCTGGAGTTTATCTTTCACATACTGTATGTATAACCCAGCAGGACATTCTCTGCTCAGACAAGTTCACAACAACATAGAAATCTCAGGAGCGTTCAGGTGAGGGGTGGTGCTGCAGGCAGGATGATGACGTGACATATTAATTATTCTTTAACTTATTGGCCCTTAGAACCAAAAACTCTCCTGAAATCGTCATCCGAGTCCTCTACGTGTGTGCCGCTAATTTTTCATCCTGAGATATTTGTATCCTTTTTGGGGTTTTTTTCAGTTTTGTGTCCGTTGCGCATTAGAATTGTCAATAACACAACCCTTGGCTCGCGGTGAATCCTCCTGAGGATTGTCACATGAGTTCAGTCTGACATTTTCTTACTGGGGGCCTGGCAGGAGACACTCGAGTTCAGTGCAGGTCTGAAAGCAACTATAAACTCTTCTACATGTGCTTATTTATTGACGTTTGAGTTCAGCCACACTACAAGTTGACTATTTCTAAACACAGCCGCTAAACCAAAAGTCAGTCTCAGCTGTCAATAGTATAACTAGCATAACAGAAACCATATTATTATTTAACGTAACTTTTTAGTTTTGTCGATGTCCCATCTACTAACATGGAGGGTGCAGGGTTTATGACCTGTACTGCAGCCAGCCACCAGGGGGCAATAAGGTCAATTTGGCTTCATTTTTGGGGAGCCGTCATGTAGTCCATCTTTATACTCGGTTTATTCTTTCAAACATTATAGAAAAATACTACAGGTATATAAAGAAGAGGATACTTATTCAATCACTGAAAACCTCCTCTGTGATAGTTGTCACTGCAGCGGGTAACTGCATGACAAAACACACACACACACACACACACACACACACACACACACACACACACACTGTTCATCCCACTTTACTGAACTTACAGCTGACAGGAGCGCAGGAGACAAACTGTGATTTAGTAGCGGTGTAAACTAGAAAGCCGAGGCCCGCGGCTCTGCTTTATCAGCGGTGCTCCATCTTGCCGTGGGGGACACAAGAACTCATTTAGGGGTGTTACCAGAGATGGTCTTGCACCAGCGAATGATAGCACGGTTGAATTACTATTGCACTGCTCTGCTTCCACTCATTTATTTCTCTCCGTTTGTCCGCCTGTGTGTATGTGTATTGCTGCCTGAAGGCACTGCAACAAGGCGTCGGGAGACCGCCTGCCTCTTTTGACTGCTTCGTGACTATGGTGGCACATGCAAGTATTGCGTTATCATAACACACACACACACACACGTACACAGTGATTGTAATGACAAACACAAGCTTCCCAAAGGGTTTCACTGATTTTAACAGTGAGTGCACCAGAATGATAATTACCAGTTTTGACTCAAAGATATTGTTGCCGGTGTTTCTGTGTATCTCTGTGTGTGACGCCTCATATTGTTATCCAGAAGGCTCCTGGGTCACCATGGAGACTGGAGACTGCGGGTGTTATTCCTGCGTCCTGTGGAGTTGATGGAGGGTGGAGGGGGGGTGTTACCGTTTCGCTTCATAAAATTTGAGATGTTGTGTTCTTCAGTCACCTTATCGAGACATATTGTTTCTTTGCTATTGTTTGCTTAGTGGTTTTAGTTGAAAGGCTCAGCAAAAGTCGTTCTGAAAGCCAATAGTCTCTCAGCAGAGATTTCTATCCTGTAAAGGCAATGCCACTGTTTATCCTCGTTTTGTGTCAACACCCGTACTGATTTCGTTTCACCTCATTGTGCAACAGTTGTACATGCTACCTCGATTTTTTGTAGTTAAAATATAAGTACGATCCACCATTTAGCGTGATTTCTGTCAGCAAACTTCCAACAAATATTTAAAAACAACCTCCATGTCCAAATTCTTCTTCTTTCTATTTTTATTTTTGTCTGTTGTATTTGTGCAACACAAAAAGCCATTTTTTCCATTGTGAGCTACTGTAGAGACATGGCGTTTTGTCTGTGGAAGCGAGACCTGCTCCCTATTTAAATATAAAGGGCTAAAAACACCAAGGTTTTTCATTTAAGGTGGTTACACAGTCACTATAACATAGTCATGAGAATTGTATCCCATGCAATGGATTCTTATACCCGCTATACCTTTAAAGTTCAGCTTCACCCTTTGTAATACATAACGGAAAGTCGTAGTTGTCACAAAGAGTGTCTTGAAACTTGATGAGGAGAAAATCTAGAGGGAGACACGCCACAGCACTCCACACTGTGTCCGACTGCTCCCACTCTAATTTTGGAACGCCTCTAGTAATTACAAACAGCAAGACGTTTTGTGCTGGCAGGACGCTCCCCACAATGTCAGAGAGGACGTTCATACACATCAGTACCTCCGCACATCTGTCTGTGACAAGTCGTCTCTTCAGCCGCTCTATGGGGAATCTCAGGGGAGGAAGATTACGCCGACTCCATCTGTTTTTAATGAAAACAAGTTCATTTGTACTGGCATTTGTTTTTTGTCTTTTATCTGATTAGTCTTAATTCAAGCTACTATGGCAAGAAATTAATTCATCTTATTTTTGTTAATGGTGGTATTTTTAATTTTATTTCATCATGGGCAGTATATTGTCACTAGATCCATGACTTTATAAGATGCCATATAACTGAATAATGATTTACGATGAAATGAGGAAGTGTATTTTATTACCATGCGCTTATTTTACAGTGTTCATGGTGATCGTGGCCATAACCAGGCACGGTGGGGTCATATTGTCACTAGATCAAGACCTGGAAGTGAAGCAAGGCACCAGGTGAGCGACCGAGAAGAGAGAAAAGAGTACATTCACCATGGATGAACATTGTCAGAGTGGATCCTCACTCTGAAAACCTGAATGTCACTCAGTAGAGCACAGATGTCAGCCTATAGGCCCAAAAGTCCTTTTAAATTAATCAAGCTGCACCAAACTTCACACACTCGTATAGATCAGTCCCCTTGATGTGCAGGATTTGTTTTTCACCAGGATCAATTAATCAGTTGTAAAAAAAGACCTGCCTTGCAATAAAATACAAAACTAAACAATTCCTGGATCCACCCCTACATCCAAATCAAGTTTCATGGAAATCCATTCTCTAGTTTTTGCTTAATCTCGCTTACACGGTGAAAACTCAACCTCCTTGGCAGCCGTAAATATCCCAAACAGTTCACAGTGGTTTATGATACCATAAGATAGAATTTTATAACTTTGTTGCATGGTTACTGTATTAGTTACCAAGTAAACCAAAGTGATCCCTTATCGCACACATTTACAAGTCAGGCCCAGTCGCAATTTGCACGGAATTCAACTTTGGTGAACTTTGATCCATGATATTCACTTTGCATTCCCCCCTAATCTGGGACCAGGCCCTAATTTGCCGGCACAGGACACGCAATGCAGAGGCTTTTTTGTGGGGGGGTCAAAGTTAAAGCAGGTTCAACTTTTTTGGATGACAAAACACTTTTTTTTGGTTAAAGCTGTGTTGGCAAACCCAGTGCATCAAGAGCGGGTCGTCCACTAACCTGAAGGTTGGTGGTTCAATTCCTGGCTCCACCAGTCTGCATTCTCAAGTGAAGATGCTGAACCTCAGATTGCCCCTGAAGGTTGTGCTGACAGTGCATGAATGGTTAGTGATAGTAAAAGGGCTGTGTGAATACAATACAATACAACTTGT
This sequence comes from Verasper variegatus, assembly GCA_026259375.1. Classification (NCBI taxonomy): domain Eukaryota; kingdom Metazoa; phylum Chordata; class Actinopteri; order Pleuronectiformes; family Pleuronectidae; genus Verasper; species Verasper variegatus. Next base: position 15,164,292 of record CM048038.1, read on the forward strand.
TCTCCATTCACTCTTACCTCTGCTGCTGAGGAGCAGCGTCTCTCACGTTGGCCACAAACTGGAACTTTAACTTTAATGCTGTATTGTGCTGAACTCTGGGAATACTACATGGTGGATAAAACACAATCATTCACTTTTTCAATAACCCCTACTTCACTAGTGACTTTCTATATAGAAGACTATGCTCGACACACAAGCATTTGTCTGATCTGAGAGAGGGAGGAAGAGTTCCTTGACATTATAATATAGACAACATTATAAAAATGTATTGAACATTTTCAAATCTCATCTATTGTATTTAATTGCAACATTTCAAAGTACGCTTAGTAGCACAGCTCCAAAACAAAAAACACTCCTCTCAGTGACTCATTGTTGTCATATTCCCAGTGTGCCACTTCGCTGCCTCTCTCACACTCCCCCTCAGATGTGTGTTTCATTTATACAGGTCCAAAGTATTTACACCTGCTCCTCATGATTTGTTTCCATGACGGCGTCACACTGGCAGGTCTGGCGTGTGATATCTGTACTTGAGCGCGGGCAGATGGTGAAGTTAAAGTGTGTGTGACCTTTAACTCCTGGGTGATCTCAGCCATCCGTCCTGTGAGTTGACAGATGACAGCTTCCTGTTATGGATGGTCTCAGTCTCAAGGCTGGAGGGCACTAAACAGATGGACAGAGTGGTCGCTAAGGAGGAGGTGAGCAACTGACTAAAGGTGCCTGTTTGGACTAATGGACTAACCCAGAGCTCCCCCCTGTGGTCGCTTTTGTGCCGCAGCTATATTTTTACTGTTGACGTGAGCTGAATAATAAACATGTCAGTGAAAGTGTATTAGCTGTAATACAGTGGAGCTTAAAACAAGGATGTGTCATTAATTATAAACATAATGTGTTGGCACCGACGCTGTTGACCGTTTTGGCCACTTACGTGTAATGATACAAGCTTTAAACAGAACATTTGCATATTCAGGCCTTTTAGAGTTTAACACATTTAAGTCTTGTTTTCCTTCGACTCTGTTTTGGTCTCCACCAATTCTTGACAGAAATATTCAGCTCTAGAGAAGCTAAATGCTTTGCTATTGCTTGTCACTTACTTTGTCGAAGCCTTAGGTGGGTTTGTTGGAATGAAGATTAAGCAGTCATCAGTGAGCGTGAGTCAAAGCAGTATTGTGTGCCGTAAAAAAACAAAACAACAAGCTGAAAGAAGCTAAAGTGCTTCATAGACCTGATTTGACTCAAAATGTCAATTTGAAAAATACTATTTACTGCACACTTTCAATAATGAGTTTTGGCCTCTCACCCACACGCAACCAATACTTTGACTTCACTGAAACAGATATTTTATCTCCGGTGCAGATTTCTGCATTTCTTAAGTTTCTGTGTTTCCAGGTGTACGTGCAAAAAGAAGCGCTTGGGAAACAATGACACCATCGCTTACTTCACGCTTACCCACTGATGTTGTCATGCACTGTATAACTTTGTGTCTAGTTTTTCTCTCCAAAGTGGTTGTTTGTTTGTCACTATTCTTTCTTTACTGTTTTCTTTTCATTGGTGTGTTTTAGTCATGTGACACAGCTGGGTCATAGTTCAGAGATGACAATCTGGAACATGTGGTCAGAATACAGTTCCAGCTATTTGATCCTTTTCATCATTGTTTGTGTCAGTAAAAGCATTGCTTGTAAGTACATTTATAGTTTAGTGAGATTTGTATGATGTAACTGGTATTTACGTACTTAGTATGTTTGTGCATACATTGTGTTGCCTGTTAGCTTGAGTTAGAATCTGTTGATTTGTGTACAGACACAGTGTGTTGAGGACAGAATAGTTGCTTTGTGTAATGAGCATGCGCCATTACAACAAGCTAATTGAGAAGGCTAACCATCTTCTTCTCTTGTATCTGACAGATGGTTGATGTAGAATTTATCACCACCTACTGGCCTGGTATCTTAGAATTTTTGTGTTCTCGTCTTCGCTGTAAAACAGGAAGAAAAATACCCATGGTAGTGGAGACAAGGCCTAAATGTTTTGAGTTCTACATAAAGAATGACAAAACCCTCTACCAAAAGAGAGTAATTCCTCATCTTTGTGTGCTTCTATCTCTCATTTGTCAGGAGGTTGCCCAAAAAGGTTTAGTCATTTACATAAAGTCTTTCGTGATAGTAAGTTTCTTGTCATGCTACAAATCATTCTGCAGGATTTAAGTGAGACTCTTAACCAGTGGACAATCAAAGGTGCAGTTGTTTTTTACGTTCTGATCGTCCACTTTCATTTCTAAAGGACAAAACATATTTTTTTTGGACATTCAATCAAACAGATCCCGATTTTAAAAGGCTTCAATATCGGAGACAAATATCTGTGTGAGTGTGTTTCAGCGACAGATTGACAGCGAGAGAGACAGCCGTACATCAAGTCAATGGAGTGAAACCGATGTGTACTCTCAATCATCTGCTCCAATGTTGGCATGGAAATCTGCCAATCCCACAATGAGTGATGCTTGTCCTGCATGCTCAATTGAGAGCTTGGTAGTGTGCCTGAAAGTGGATGAGGGTGTCTGTGTGTGTGTGTGTGTGTGTGTGTGTGTGTGTGTGTGTGTGTGTGTGTGTGTGTGTGTGTGTGTATTCTGCATTTGGATATAGCGACAGTGTCTTATTATCAGCTGTATTGTGTGTATCATGCAATGTGTGTGCATATATTTCAACACTGTATTTTATCATTGACACTTATACATTGACTTTAATTTGATGTTCATCCAGAATTCGGATCTGACACCAGGTGGCGATGTTGCCTTCAAGATTCATGACCATTCCCAAGCCACTTTCCCTTCCTCCTCCTCCTCTTCCTCCTCCTCATCCTCCTCCAGCTCGGTGGATCTGGCGCGACAGTCAGATCCTCTCGCCATGCCGGTCACGCCCCACACACACACACACAAGCTATCACATCACTCATACACATGTACACAGTTGATCACACACATACTGTGCATTCATGCCCATTTATCTATCACAGACAGACATCTCACAGCCAGTGTGCTCTCCTGCATTTAACCCCCCCCCCCAAATTCATTTTCAACATCCACACCAAGCTGCACCTCCTTCATCTTCATCTGTTTCCAATAACGCTAAAAGCCTTCCATCATATCATAGCTGTTCCAAGCCAAATGGTGAGACAGCCCACTCTGTTCTATTTTTGTCCTTTATTACAGTCATCAGTGAGACTTGATGGCAACAACACAGGTGGAAAAAGATGGATTCTCTGCAACCGATCAGTAATTTGGAACCAAAGGGAAAGTTATAGAGCAACCAATGACATTTCTTTGCAAATGCAATATGAATTAAGACACACGATTAAAAGTATGTGGATTATTCACGTGTGCAATGAGTCAAATTCATCTCAGGGACACTTAAAAATGCAACAACAGGAGGAGACCTCGTGACAGGCACAAGAGGCTCCCTGTGGCGAAAGCTGCCCGTATTTGGATTCAGACTGTATACTCTGTACATTGGTTTGTGTGGCGTCTGTATTCTGACAAACCATAAGCCTTCCTCGCTTCACCAAAAGGGAACAAGGCAGTGCTGTATGATACAGTGTCAAGCCCGGAAGCGTTTGGGAGAGCAAAACAGGGATCATTCATAGCTGTGGTTTTGTTACCGTGGTATCAATGAAATGCCCACTATCCCAACAACAAGAGCTTGGTTATTTATTGACCGAAACATAAATGCTGTTGCGCATACACATGAATACATAAACACACACACAAACACACACACATCCAAGCCCCATCTCCCTATGTGTGGGAGACAGAGACCATCACCATGGAAACAAACGTCATGTAGCCTAGTCTCCCACCATCTACCAGCATCCCCCTCCCCAATATGAACTCACCCCCACTTCTCTGTCTCTCTCTCTAGATGCTTGTTCATTTCTCCTCCTCGCTCTCCCAACATCACCCATCCCCCTAAAAATACCATCTATCTATCTATCTATCTATCTATCTATCTATCTATCTATCTATCTATCTATCTATCTATCTATCTATCTATCTATCTGAGACACAGTGATAGTTAGAGCCAGAGAAAGTGGGGACAGGGGTATGTCACAAATGTGATCGATGAATCGCTCGAATATTATAGGTGTGAGCATGTATCTTGTGAAAGAACATACAGTCAGCAGCACATACGACCACAGATTATCTCAAAATAAATACCACAGCCATGTCTCCATCCAGTCACTCACTCTGCTCCAGTCGCGCCTGCAGAGGTTACAGGGTGCACACAGCAGCCCCGGATGTTCTTTTCTCCCACAGCTCTTCTTCAGCTCATACAGCTGATCTCTTTCTGTGTCATGCTGGGAGATGAAGTGTCTCTAGCTACACTGGTATGTTTCTGGTGGTCATTTACAAAACACATTGAATTGTGTTATTACCTCCGCCAAGGAGGTTATGTTTTCTTCTGCCTTTGTTTACCTGTCTGATAGTTAGAATGTTCAAATCACTGTGTGTTGTTCAAATTCTATTGAACAGATCACAAGTGGAAGGATGTGTTTCGGGTCAGGAAAGAACCGATTCACTTTTGCTGTGGATCTGGATCAGAGGGGTGGATCAATTAATTTCCTTTCACTGTCTTTAACATTGCGAGTTATTCAAGATTTTCATGGAGTGATTCATGGATCTTGATTTTTTTTTTTAATCAGGCATGGCACTGGGACATATATTTATTAGTGTGTGCAATTTGGTACAGATCCAAATAAAAATCTGAAACTAGCGGATATAAATGTGGTTTCGTAAGGGGACTGTTGGGCTTTAGCAGAGGTATGTGCTCTACTGTTCGTTGATAAAGTTAATGATGGCTGTGTCCGGTCCATGTGTTCAAGGTCATACCGGGTGTGATGGTGAAGACTGTTGGTGCCTTTAGTGGTTTACAGTTTACAAAGTGGGCTGATTGACTGGTTGAGGATGCAGAGATGCTCCACAGAATCATTTTTAAACAGAGTACTGTATAACTTAAAAGACTTGTAATACCTGTTTCCTGACACTCCTGCTGTGTTTTTGACATCGTTTGTTATGTCTTAACTTTGTTTATCTAGTTTTATTGGTCCTATTTATGCACTTCACTTATATTGTTCTTTCAATTAGTTGTTACGCAGGCTCCTGATCAACACTAATGTCCTCATTGAATATCCCTTAGCCAGAAGGTTTGAGTCACTGCTTTTGTGGTGGTGTCTATTCAGGGCCTGCATTTGAAGACAGACTGCGTCACAGCGGTGCAACCAGCCCGTCCCATTTCAAAGGCCCCGTTGGGCCTTATTAAGGCTCTTTTGAGCTTTTCTGGTTGACATATGTGTCCCTGAATTCCTGGGAAATGAAGGCTCCAACAGGTGAATATGTCAAGGCCCAACTTATCCCAGGATACATTGCACTTCAGCGATGAACAATTTTTCTAAAAGGTAATAGTGCCGGAAAGCGATGATATGTCAAATGTTCCATATGTTTCAACTCAACCTAACTGCAAACAAAAAAACAAGGGGCCTTTTAAACATTCTTGTAGTGTCCCAAAATAAGCAATGTTGCTATGCAACAGTAATAACGGCGGCCCTTGAATTAAGACACAGCTATAATGTGACCTCTTTTTATCTGGATTATTTCATGATTTATTGGTGATAAAACTAGTTTCACCTCTGAAGATTATTAAACTGATCTAATCAAAATGAACCATTCACTTGGGTCTGGATGCATAACTGTGTTGCCCTGGGTCAGGTAAAACTAGATGGACACCAAGGTGAATGTTATAATCTTCACCTGAGACCTGGTAAGGTTTGGCACAGAGGAATATAACATCAGTAAAGGAGGGTATCCACCACATGACCCCACCGACATGCTCACACTGTCCTGTCCTTATATTTACTGCATGATTAAATGGTGAATACCTGTTTTATGTTGTTTCATGATGCACAGTCTGATGGTTGCTTTGGTTTGTATTTGCATAGCAGCACGTCATCCAGTTAAACTGTGAATTGAGCTTTTGTATAGTTTCTAGCTTTGGACTGTGATACAAGTGAAATTTACTGAACCCTGCACCATATAACCTTATTTCCTGATAAACCTGATAGGCATTATATTATTTGCATGATTTCATGATGTATAATGTGAAGATGACAAGTTAAGACAACACCATCCATTCAGATCTTTAACATAATCAAAAGTATAGCACCCTGTGAAAATACTCAAATACAAGTAAAAGTCATCGAGTTAAGAGTATATAAGCAAAATTTGGAAAATTATAAAGAATATATTGGCCCCATGATAGTTATATTATTATATATTATATCCTTGGATTATTATTACTCATACACCAATACAAGTAAAACAAAATGCATGTTCTTAGTTGAGCTAGTTTCTAACTATTTTGTAAAAAGTTCAGTTACTCTGGACCCCCCGTTACTTCAGACTGTGAATGTGCAAATCATGCTCAACTGCGACACTAATATTTTTGTACAAGATCAATTACAAAATGTATCTCTCATCAAAACCTTAATGCCTGGGTGCAAAACATTTTTTGCTGAATCTGCAGAAAACCAGACACATGAAATCAGCTCATGCTCTTGCATAAATCAGCCTCACCTTCATAAGAGGTAAACACTAACTAGAGTATCATAAAAAATAAACCTGGATAGCTACCCTCACACTGAAAGACAAATATTGAATCACCTGGAGTGGAGGTATTTGTTTATTAAGCTGCCACCAATGACATCTTTAGTCATTTAAGGTGCCTCATCTCTGCAATGCTCCAGTTCAAGCTCCCTGGTCCATCACAGTTCATGGTAAAGGCCATCGCCACCCTCTGGCACTCCCTCTTTCATCTGCGTTTTCACCTTCTCTCTCGCCATCAAGCTCCACCTTGCTTTCAACTCCCAAACCCCTCCGACCCAGGCCCCTCCTTGAATGTCAGAGGTAAAAGGCAGGTAGTCATGGAAGGGTGAGGAGATGGAGAGGGATGGTACAGGGTCATAGATATGAGGTTAGGTTCATTGGAGACTGTAGATTGTAGGTTTGAAATTGAGTGTGAATGGTCAATATGTCGGCCCTGTGATACACTGGTGACCTGTCCAGGGTGTAACCCACGCCCAATGTCAGCTGGGATTGGTTCCAGCTGACAAGAGGTATAGATAATGGATGGATGGATGAAGGGATGGATGTTTAATTTGACGTCGCTGTGTCTCAAAATAGTTTCCATCATAATTGCAGTTGTGTAGATATGAATAAGATACAACCTTTCAATCAATCGAGATCAAAATATCTGTCTAAAAACATCTGACGACTCAACACACAGTATAGGCAAACACACACACACACACACACACACACACACACTCACAGAGACAGGGGGTTGTAGATTTCCTAGTGTGGCATTGTTGAGGTTGAAACCTCAGTCTCACACAAAGGTAATCAATGCGATACATAAACCATCCCAGTCATGTGTTGAGTTCTTCTACACAGAATCCTCCCCTGGCCTTGCTGAATGGATTAGCTCATTAAGAATGTGTGGCAGACCACCAGGACACACAAGTGATCCAGTGATTGATTCATTATGTCTGGACAGTGTAGCCACAAGACTAATAGTCTGTCATCCATTAACAAGGTCTCGTACCTTGCTGACTTTGCTGTCACATCCTGCACTCAGGTGACCTGCTTAATGTCTCTTTTTCCTCTTTCTCCAACTCAGCATTTCTCTCGTCTCTTTACAGTTGGACACTGGAAAACTGTTTGAGTCTTTACATCAAAGGTTCTCTGATTCAAACTACTTTTTGGAGAATACATGTTGTGTGTTATTAACAGTGGAATGTGAGCTGGTGAACTGCTCTTGCATATCTAGTTCACCCAGTAATGGGCAAATTGTCACTTCATTTCTGATGCAGATTTCGCATCAATACTGGCCCACAGACTTCAGGGTGATGCAACTTCACGATGATGCATTTTGGGTCAACTCAGTCGTCTATGGGCCCAAACCTCCACATGGATCTGCTGATTTGCAACAGACAGTGTAGGTCAGAGTGTGCCACCATTATAAAAGTAACTTTATTTTTCATGGTCAATTTTGAATAATTACTGTATAAAGATTACAGTTTGCCAATATTACAAATATTACTATATATAACTGACTTCACTGCATGTTATTATCCAATTTATAAGGTTCTGCCATTAAAAAGTGCTCACCGTGGTTGACGTCTACACTTTAAATTGTTACAAGAGGCAGAATCTCTATCACCATCAGCATCCTCTCTGACGGGGGGGTGAGGGATGTGGGGACAGAGCACATACCGGTGAGGGCACTACAACCATGTTCACTACCTGAGCTGCTGCACTGAGGAAACAGAACCTCATGAAACGTCTGCTGAAATTTTTGTTTGGGTAGTTCGTTCATGTTGGAATTTCCTTGGAGGCCGAGTTGCTTTTCTTTTGGAGTTCGGTTAATCAGGAAGGGAGGAAAGGAAGGTCAGAAGGGAAGGTGAGGTTTTTTACCAGGAAGAAAAACACAGATATGACCCACCCTACTCAGCCTCTGATTGGCTTACTCTGATCTTCTTGGCTTGCAGGACACTAATTAATGATGTGCACCACAGGTGATTTAGAAGTGGGTGTATGCTTTGCCGATTGAAAAATAAGTGGGTATATGCCATATACCTGCGTATAACCTGCACTACACTACTGTTTATATGTTGTGTAAAAACCTGCAAGTAATTATCATCCAACTTTGCGATTCCCCGCAGCTCTGCTTTTAGCATCTTGCAGCTTGTTGTTTTATGGGTAACAACTTCATCTGCATCTTCAGATGCAACAAGCAGCTTATTTCAATGTCATGTACACCTCTCAAAGAGTAGCTGTCTAATGGTGTGTTCCATAATGTCCCACCCCTCTCTACCACAGAAGGCTTTTCACCCCTCCATATGACCATTTGTAACAGCTATAGACACATTTGCAAGAGATTGTCTCAAGCTAATCTGTACAAACAGATTCTGCATGTGAATACACAGAATCTGTGGGCAGATTCATTTCAAGCTGACCCTTTGTTATCATCATCCATATTATATTGGTTTAACCTATTGGTTGGCCAACAATTGTCCAGCCAGTATCATCCATCTCTAACAAGAAGAAATTCCCCTTTTCACCACAGGCAGTCAATAGATTTTTCATGTTTTTTCTATATCATGTGCCTGACTGCAGACGTCATCTAGTTTTATATGTTGGAGTATTTTACTGGGCAGCCGGTCTATGTTCTCAGATACATTTACCACACTGATTTGCTTCTTCTCTGACCTGTTGATTGTGTGGTTCGTATATGTTTGTTGGGGGAGGACATGAAATCCAAGTGAGAAACGTGATGCAACATGAGTTTAGGGCCAATCTGGGTGTGTGTGTGTGTGTGTGTGTGTGTGTGTGTGTGTGTGTGTGTGTGTGTGTGTGTGTGTGTGTGTGTGTGTGTGTGGGCCATCTGTCCTGACAAGATTACTGGAGTCAGACAAGAAGTCTGACTGGACCAGATTAAAGAATGAATATAGGGCAGGAGAAAGAGAGAAAGAGAGAGGGAGGAGGAGGATGAGAGGAACACGAGGAAAATCAGGGGAAAGGACAAAAAAATTAGAGAAAAGAGAGATTGGAGGCAGCAGCAGAGATAAAAGCTTAATTTCAGCTGAAATTTGTGCAATAATGGTTGTGATTCTGAGGAATGGAGATTGTATTTCATTGGAAAAATCACAAGTTCCATTTAGGCAACACAAAATGCTCAGCACGATATAAAAATAAAGTGGCTAAGTGAGTTTTTAAGGTGAACAGCATGTGCAGTCAGGTCTATTTCTATGAACAGACATAATATTATCAGTTTTTTCTTTTAAGTATGCCGACTGCAGCCACAGGTTTGATTTACATTCGTGTGTGTGTGTGTGTGTGTGTGTGTGTGTGTGTGTGTGTGTGTTTATCATGCAGGTAAGAATGCTGACCGCACCCACGAGACAAATGCTTCAACTGAAAGCTGATTGGATCGTCATGGCAACTGGGTCCTACTTTCTCTTTTCCTCGTCCCCTGTCTACGTCAGTTTGAGTGGCGTTTGGCTGTGATAGGAGTCGCTGTGAGTCTTTTACAAACATGTACACACAACTAAACTCCTGCTCACATGAGCACATAAAACGGGACCATAAAAATGATTTGTGTGCATGTGGCGTGTGTAAAATGTGAAATCCTTGCAATTCCTTTTGCTGCTCTTCATCTCCAAAAGCACTCATTCATCCTTTCACTTCCTCGTTACAAATCACTGCAGCACTCCTACTGACTGCATTACTGTCACTCAGACCCTCCACCACACACACTGTTGCCATAAAAAAAACACATATATAATAAACGGCATTCATCCGCTCTCTTCTGCCGATACCAGTGACAGGCCCAGCGAAGAGTTCCCCAAGCTGTTGCCTTGACAACCCAGAAGAATATTCCTCAGTGGCCATGACAACCGGTGATGCACATCCGGTGTGGTCGGCGGATTTTTATTTAGATGCCTAGCAGGGGGCTCAGTGTGTGTGTCGGCATTTGTGTGTTCATGGATATGGACGCGTATGTAAATGCGAGTGTGTATTCGTGTGTAACTCTACGACTGTGAACATTTGCTGCGTGTGAGCTTGTAAGCGCATGTGTCTATTTTGCACCAGGAGGTGTTCGTATAGCCTGTGTTTACTTAGCATAGAGACATTTTAGTTTCATATCCTCACAATGGAGACTGGAGTACATTTTCACTTTTTTCTGAACATCACAATTTTTGTATAAACTTAGGGAAAACTTTCAGAACACCCAATTTGGACAAGATCGAACACCTGAGGCAAACTACCCCACATGGTCTGATGTGCTTCTAGGACTGTTTGTTTTGAAGTCAAGTCATTACAGTTCAAATATAAACTTTCCCTCTCGCATGTGAATGAATGTTAACATTTCAAGTAAATTGTGACTATGCAGTAATAGTAGGGGGTTGTTAGATCACAGGTAATATTATACCCCCTCAGTGTATAAATAATGCTGGTAGCTTTGTACCTTTGCCAGTTCATGAGTTTTGCCAAAGGCATATCAAAGGTCTGCACAAATATAGCGATTTCACATGAATATGTGCAAATTGAATGCCAGTGTGAGTAATAACAAGTGGATTTAATGTATTTTTCATTGCTAAATTGGTCATGTAACATTAAATAGCGCATTACACAAACAATGTAGAGCTGTTGTGTTCACTTGACCAATCTGCTTTTACCCCAACAAAAAAAAAGCCAGCACTGAACTAGATGCAGAGCCATCACCCGTTACTTCTTCACCACAGCGTCTCGCACAGATGGAATTGAATCTGTGGCAGTAACACGCATGAAGGTCACTGTCACATGCAACAGATTCCAAGCGACAGGTACACAGACTAAAGATGAAAGATAAGTTCTCATGTGAGAGAGAGAACTGCATTCAGGCCAAGTCTGACTGTCCATACACGCAGTATGGTAAAAACGTTATGGACCACAGCGGGGGCACCTGGTAGCGTGACTGAGCACGCTGCAAATAGTGCTGCACACAAATTTAGAGCTGTTATTATAGGAAGTGTAAAAAATGTTTTGGTTCATTAAAAAACTATGGCAGGACAAGTAGTAATATGGCAACACTGCAACACAACACAAGCTGTTTTCACTTATGAACTCTTGGTTCACTGTGAATTTTCCGGACAACAACCTATTCACACGTAGGCTCAATCAGACATTACTTAAAGTCTTTATGATGGAGATGGCAGCATAAACTGTGCTTAACGTTCAGTTCCAACCAACATTTACATTCTCACGTACAGCTCCTACAGGTAATGTCTATCTCTGGGTGCAATGCGTGTGTGAAAGCAGTTGTGGAGTCAAGGCGAGTCAGGGTTTTTTGTTTACCTATGCTCAAGTACAACACATTACTTTGCTGTTACACTATGTTTTAGCATGCCAACAATAAAAGTCATTGATTTATAAATGACTTTTATATGGCTTTCACAGAGGCCTGCAGGACGTCTATAAATGTGTCAGTATGTTCCTGTAAATGGCTCCAATAGGATTCGGTCGATAATGGCCCCACATATGTGTGTAGAAATCGATATAGTCCATTAGTGATGTATGAGGACTTGCGCTACAGTAAATGTGGCTTTGTGGAGAAAATAAACTGGCGCGGACATATCTATACTGTATCAGCTATAGGAGGCGTGGGTATTTCAGTAGGCAAAATGCTCCAGGGTTGATGGATGGGAACTGACAAAGAGAAAGTCGACCTTTTCAGCCACACCTGAGTGTGGTCGTGTGTGTGTGAAGACCATTCATTGCATCTACACAGTGTGTCACTACGTATATGACTTAATGATAAACTACACACAGTGTCTGCTGCAAGTGACAGTGAATATATGGGTTGTGAATAAGACGTCTCATCTCTCTTCTTCCAGCTGATTGCCATTTCCTTATATCATTCTTCCTGCTCTCCTCTCTCAATCTCATGCACACGCACACGCACACACACACTTCCCCTAAACCCACTACCCAGCTGTGTGTGACGATGACAGTCCCTGACAGTCATATAAATAATCTATAAGTTCAGACTCCCACTGTCGTGCGCATTTTCACCAAAACCTCCTTTAAGCGACCTAACATCAAGTGTAACGCTCACACGACTACATGGCAACACACATCAACACACACACCTCACACGTCCGACCATTCGAAGTCTGCTAATGACTTGTGATGGATATACATGTGCACGTAAAGACACAAAACACTCTAAAGGGCAAGCTGAATCAAATGTCATCTGCTAGCAAGAAGGTGGAGCGAAGGGGAAGTGGCGGGGGAGGTTCGATGAAGTGATTTCAATGAGCGGCCTCTGGGTGGAGTATCAGTGAATGGTCTGTGTCAACGGTGGAGCTCAAAGTAATAATCTGACACGCTCTCGTCTCATTGTTAAATTACAACATAAATCTTTCACAAATCTGTTATCCGTTTCTACTTTTATTGCCACTGTCTAATAGTTTCCTCAATGGCAGTGCGGCGTGATGGCCAGATGAAAAAAACAGGGACACTGGCACACATCAAGGACACCTTCGACCGTCAAACACTTGCATGCAGATCAATTTTGCTGTCAATCCAAATGTTATTTACTGCTCCCCTCTTTGCTCGATGCAGTTTAGCTTCACAGATGATGCAGATTGCTGCAGGGGCTGTGGTATAATGTAATAAAATGTGCGTAGTGACACTATGTGCTTTGTGTGAGGCAAAAGTTTACATGCATTTGTATTAAATAAATGACAGATGTCAGGTGTGTTGGCTGAATAAATGGGCCCAGACGATATGTTTACTGACATAAGATATGGCTGATATAAGTGGGTATTGTAATAATAGGAAAAGTAATAATGACAAGTGTCAGTAAACTACAGTACAGAAATGCCACAGGTTTAAGGGGCGGCAAGTGACAAGAGGATTTTTCCATCAGCCATTACAGCATTATATATCAGTGTCACTTGGCTTCAAGTATCTTTTAGAACGGAAACATGTCACCTCTAATAAAATATGGCTTTTAAACTACTGCAATATGCCTTTTGGCCACTAATGGCACTGCTGAGCAGGATTTCCTGCCTCATCTTTGGTTTTAAACTTTTGAATGGTCAGGCAGAGCACACAGGCCCCAAAACATCTATCTACTCATTTTAGATTCTGTCTGTATATGGTTTTCATATCTCGAGAACCATTCATATTATCGGCTCCACACTTGGAATGTGTGTTGTTACGGGTCCAGGGAAGTTCACTGTTGAATTTTGTATGATTTGGACACGTGTACACTCAATATTAATAAAAATCATAATAACAGCCTGATCATGACAATGGCAAAGACAATTGATTCTCCAGTTCAGGGTTCTTCGTACGGAGTCGAGCTTTACTAAACTAGGAATAAACAGGTGAAGAGCTCTTTGTGCAGCAGTGGTGGAGCAGCTTAAGGGTTCTGTTGTTTAAGTCCAGAAGTCGGTCTTTCCTTGCCACGGCTCAATTACTGCAGGTCACTTGAACAGTTTCAGAAAGAAAACTGCAACCACCATCACCTCAGGCCAAACAAACAGTCCATTCCAAACAGACATGTTTAGAACAGGCACTACAATAGTTTTACCAATAATCACACACTGGAGATAGAGAGGCAGTAAATTGGTGAATAGATTTTTTTTTTAACACTGCAAATCCTGCAAAACAACTGCAACAAAAAAGATGTATCCATATACTCCAATAAATTCAAAAACATACTTTATATGGAAGACATATCTCTGCCTGATGATGGTTATTTTCTTCTTAAAAGTGTTTCTAATGAGGCCACCTGCCGTTTGTTAATTTCATATTTTCAATACTTTATGAGTACCTGTGTTTCCTTAACAACTCCAACAGTAGGTATTTGCTGATAACTCAGTTTCTGGCCCTGTTACAAGAGAGCCTCACAGACTCCAGACTCTGCTGGCACCTTTACCCTGGCCTCTTGGAATTAATTGAGAGGGTGTAATGGAGCTCGGTCGATTTGATCCAAATGAAAAATCCTTACTTTGTAAATTGCTGAGTGAAGGTCTGAGTTGAGATGTGAGCATGCAGCGTCTGAGCCCTTCTCCCTGTGAGGAATGCTGTTGTCTGAGCTGTTTAATTATGGCGCTCTAATTATATTGTTTAGCGTGGAGAATGAATGTATAGGCAAGACATGGCTGGAGAGAAAGAGAGAGGCATTGAAAAAAACGCAACAAGAGGAAAGATCAAAGGCTGATCAAAAGGTGGAAGGTTCACAGAGTGACACACGTAGAAAAGAGAAGAGGATGAGAGGCAGAGGGATGGAGTAGCTCTCCGCTCGAGCAAGCGATTCCTCGTTGCCATGGCAGCACCGTCTCTGCGGTCTCCGTGGAAACGGCTGAATCCTGTTGCAGCTCGACTTTGCCCCTGGGTGAGAGAGAGAGAGAGAGAGAGAGAGAGAGAGAGAGAGAGAGAGAGAGGGAAAAAGGGAGAAGAAAAACAGTAACAGAATGGCGAGTTTAGCCCGGGGCATTTGGACTGACCTGGAAAATGTTGGGCGGGTGCTTATTCCCTCTCTTTCTCTATTATTCCTGCTCTCTATTTCTCGTTCTCACCTTTCCCTGTTAATGGACCTCTAAATGTTTTCACAGAGACTGTCTGACAGTTAAAGGTGAACGTACATTGATATTCAAAGCCTTTAATCCTCATTCTCTTTCTACTCCTGTGTGTGTGTGTGATTGTTTTTACATCCCTCCACATCAACTATACTGCAAATGTACACACACACACAACTTTATCTGTGCTTTAAACGATTTGCTTGTTGGTAAAACACACCCTCCTGCTAAAACACACACCCACGACACAGCGTGACAGTTAGTCTGTTTATTTCGTCCGCTTGTCTCTGACCTGGCTATGGCCCGATCACTGAGCATAAGTAGCCCTATTAGTGGGCCAACTAGCCAAGAAAACAGATGATCCCCTTCAACAGAGCTCCTTTTGTTTCAGTCGGCGGCGAACAATGCCACGCTGTCTGCTCGCCACAGTGGTCGATTCACCGCTGGCTTCAGCCACTGGTCACTACTCTATCAGTCGCAGCCACGGGGAACAGGAGGGAGTTCAGAAGCTACATTGTACATGTAGGACATGCTTGATTTATGAGCATGATATTGCGTAGGGTTATGACTTCTTCAAAGGCTCCATTCTATAAGGCTTTTTATTACTTACTTTATTACTCATGAATGTCACAACACTCTTATTGCTTTATGATCAGGGATTGTTCAGGATCATGTGTAGTTTATAAAAGTCTCCGTTTTTTATGGGACAGGACGACGAAGCAGTGAAGAAGCATTATTTTTATCATCTAGTTTTTAGTATCTCATTATTATTTTATTTATTCTCACTTTCCTGCTAATTTCCTTGAAACCTGAGGAAGTTAAGCATATTGATTTACTCTCTGCACAGCATTAAATCGGCTTTTCCTTCACATCCTATGTTTTTTGTTATTTGATGAGTCCTCATCAACTCAGAGTGCACTAATTCATTACTAAACATATTTGACAACGTCCGATCACTTGGTGTATCCATAATGTATCCTTTTGTTTTTGATTTCACTGAAGAAGAAATCGTATCTTTTTTATTTAGTCGTAGCCTGAGGCCTGGGCCTATGTTTTTGATTTGACCGTCATCTGTCACATTCATGTGGACGTCAGGATTGGGGGGAAGTCAAAGGTCAAAGGTCACTGTGACCTCACAACACTTGTTTTGTGGCCATAACTCAAGAATTCATACAGTCAGTCCATCAAAGTCTTCACTGCATACATTACATGATTCTGGTCAGACATGGAGCAATGTAAACTACAAATATAATAATACAGCTGCAGTAACAATACTGATGGTACTACCACAACAATCAATATTATTATAATATGAAGGGCTGTGGCTAAGGGGGTAGAGCGGTCATCCTCTTACCGGAGAGTCAATCTCATAGAGAAAGTGCTGCACGTAGATGCACTGTATGAATGTGTGTGTGTGTGTGTGTGAAAGAGTGAATGTAAAACTGTACTTTAAAGCATCAAATACAGACCCATATACCATATTTCATTTTGTTGTTGTCTCAGTTAAACTTTAAAACCTCAAAACCTGTGTGTGTGTGTGTGTGTATGTGTGTGTACGTCATGTGTATGTCCGTCATGTGTGTGCGCTCATGTATTATGTAGTCATTTGTTCTGTGTCTAACCATTATAATCTGCTGTGAGTGTGTTTTGTGTGCTGTGGTCATGTGTGTGCACACGTCCTTTGTCCTGCATGGATGAAGTCACATGTAGTCGGTGCCTGTGTGTGTGTGTGCGCGTGAGATCATCTTGCCAGCACATCACTCAATCACAGCCACATATTACAGCAAATGTTTATCCACTGTTTTACACCTGTATGAGATTAAACTCTGAAGGCTAATCTTAATTCCCGGTAATCTGAGACTATTCTACGGCTCAAGTGACGTCAGGGTTTAATGCCGCGCTGATAAATAGCAGCAGCCTGCTAATAGATTACCCAATTCTCTCATGTCAAATCAAATACCACAGCCCACAAATACACAAGCTGCGCCTGCATTTGCTTCTCTGTGCCCTTTAGTCAGCTCGGTTTTCTTCCATTCAGTCTGACTGATGTAAAAGACAAGTGGGGACTTTTAATCACCCAAACAATCAGATAGCAGCAGATTATCATCAATTATCATGAAAAGCTCCTCAAACACATCAACAGGGAGTTTAATAAGGCCTCTAGCTTGCAGCCGTATTCAATTTATACACAAGTACGGTAAGAGAAACTGTGATTTAGTTGTTTATACTTTTTGACTCATATTTTCAAGTGTTAGAGCCACTTACAGGGGAAAAATTGGGACATTTCGAGGATAAAGGCAAAGATTAGTTCTACATCAATAAACTCACAAATTTATAAGAAAAGAGTTGTAATATTATACAAATAAAGTCATTATTTTGACTGTAAAGTTGTACATTATGACAACAAAGCCATAATATTATGAGAGTAGAGATGAATTTGCGACTTTGCAAAAATGATGACTTTATCCTCATAATATTGTGAAATTAAGGATATAATTTTAGCCTACGTGTCAATCTGTTTCCTGTTTCAAAATGAGGAATGTGGGGTATTTTGTTAAGTTACACTTTAGTATAAGTTTCACAAATAACAAAATATTCAATCTTTTGTCACATCAGCAGGACGTAAGATTGTGAAAGAAACTATCTATTCTGAGGAAACAACCACATGGACTTTGAGGTCACCACCTCTGGGGAGTGACCGTAGGTGTGGATGATGTTTTGGCGGGAACAGCTGGCAGGTGCTGAGTGGGGAATGAGCAGAGGGGTGTGTGCCGAAGCAGCAGCAGGAGGGTGGGGTTTAGGAGAAGAGCAGGAAGTCCAGCCGAGTGGCTGTGTCCTAAATCACTAACTGATCACTATGTAGTGAGCTCGACATTTTGTTGATGTGTCCGAATGCTTAGTGAAGTTTATATATATAATGCACTCAGTGTTGCCCAGAATGTATCAGGAAAAATATTGTATTGTATTGTATTATACAACCGATGGTCACTAACAGAGCAATATCTACCATCATGCATTGCACTTGTGGTGGAGAGACGAGTAGCGAGAGCAGTAGGAACAGTCCGTTAACGGAGGCAGAGCAGTGCATCACAGCACAAAGTGCAGGAAACAAGTTCATTTCTTCATTTAGAGATTGTCATTCAACATGTTTTTTTTACCTTAAATTATTAATACTAAGTGTTAAATAAACATTTGAAATTTACTGTGATTTTCCACCCGCCGACGTGCTTGTTATAATCCTGGGATTGTCCGAAAAAGCGTTTTATTCTTTTCCAGATAAATTCACTATATGGTGATCTGTACAGTTGTCACTAGATAGATAGATAGATAGATAGATAGATAGATACTAAGGGAAATCTAGGCACTTCATATATAGTAAAGTAGGGAACAGTAAATGAGCCCATGACAAACTGTGCCTTAGTCTTGTCAGGTATATTGTCATCCACAGTGGTGGTAAAGACAACAACTCTCATCATCCCACACTGCTTTACAACATCTTTTGTTGCATGTTTTTACTACTGACTCTTGTGCAGGTGCATGTGGCTCTGTTAAAGGGAAGAAAATAAAACATTGAATATGCTTTTGAAATACCATTAAGGACTACAACACACAAAACCACAAATTTCCCCCATTACACAATAAGACAATATGCTCTATGGCGTTGCGGTTAGGACAAATCCCCTGAAACTAATGAAGCAAAAATACATTACATCCTCTCCCAGTTCTTTCTATCTGTGGCTCTTAACTCCAACTCTATGCGTTATTAATGAAAAATAATTTACAAATGTAGATTCAAAATTTATAAAAGGGCTAAATTATTTCCTAAAAAAGCTGGCTGCTATATATATTTTTTTAAATCAAATCCAACTGGAATAAATAATGCATTTGCTGGGAACTATTTTCAGCTGCAGATTTGACTCTAATGACGGAGAGTGCATGTGGGATCAACGCAAAAATAAACTGCGGCGCGCATGTTCAGTGAAATGAAAGAACGGGTCGCGTTGCAATGATGTGGCTCACTGTGTGTTTTAAGCAGTTTAGGGCAACAATCAAGCTTAATCTGTTGACATTTAATGTTTGTGTGTGTGTGTGTGTGTGTGTGTGTGTGTGTGTGTGTGTGTGTGTGTGTGTGTGTGTGTGTGTGGAGGGACAGGTGTTGCTGTATATGACATGTGTGTTGCCCTGTGTCGTCCGTGTATCCGCCACTGACCCCACAAAGCAGGAGAAAGTGTGTGATGTGTGAATTCAGCATCTCTTTTCTTCTCCCTGTCCACTTCACTCCTTATCACCGGAGCTGGAAAAGTTCAAGTCAGTTCTTGCTTCTCACAGGAACGCTCGTCTTTTTTTACTCACACACCATCTCTCCATTTCCCTGTCCTTCTCTTTTTCTGTCAACCCATTTTGTGCTCCGGCTCCCTGTTTCCTCATTCTGTGCGCACGTGTACACACACACACACACACACACACATAAACACAAAAAGACTCACACACACACACACACAGTGATTTACAGCAAGCTCCATTTAAGAGATAACTTGATTTTTAATCACAAGAATGAGAAAGAAAGTGGTTTAGCTTTGAGTTTCACCTATTTGGACTGACTGTGCACACACACACACACACACACACACACACACACACACACACACACACACTCACACACACACACACACACATAAAGGAAGAGAGAGAGCGGGGGGGGGGGACCACTTCAGCCCCCATTTTCAAAGCTGGAATCTGAATGTTTAATCATTCCCAGCTCTTTGCCGAGAAGATGCATGAATTTTTCACAGTCAAGATAAGGGAGGGAGACGGGAAACCTGGGTAAAAGCAGGCCAACAATAACACACATGACGTGGGACATGAAAAAGATGACACACAAATGGCCATTTCGGTTTTCTGGCAATGATTTGTTTACATTTTATTATTTTCCTGCTCTGCCAATATAGTCTCTGACTTTCTATTTTTTGTAAAAACACATATCTTGGGTGTGACATTGCCATGAGCCATGTACTCATCAGATCTTATGACTTCAGCCGTCAGCATCACAACAGATGTCACAATATGTCTGTGATACATATATGTATGTACTGTATATATATATATATTTACACAGTATGAAGCTGATCTAGGTTTAGTTGAAATGAGGGAGCGTTCATCACTGCCACCAGAGCTGACACTCTGCAAGTGAAACTGAGCATATACTTCATTAGTGTTGTATATTAAATGCACATTCACACACACACACACACACAGGTTCATAATCATGACTCTACAAACATACAATAATTTACTTGAGCATTCATTTACATTTTATGCATAAACACTGTAAGTCATGTCACATGTATGTTTGTTAATACACGATTACATGTGCATAGACACACATCTTCCTGTTACACACAGGCACAAACACACACAGTGACGGCACCAACACATTCAATGTATTGTCCCCAGGGACATAATAGGCCATACTGATTGAGCCTCCACTGGGATATTAGCGACAATGAATGCACAGTGCACTTTCAACACACACATGCATGCACGCAAACACACACATACACACACACACACACACACACCATGCATGTATTCATAGATCTTGTGCCAACTCTGTTCCAGTATAAGGCCAAGGCTCCTCTCTTCCTTCAATCTATTTACACTACATGTTCCTTCACCCTTCTCATTGAACCCTTCAACAGCTAAACGCAGTATTGAAACCTCTCTTGCTCCTGCTCCTCCTAATAGATACTGCACTCTGATTGGCTGGAAGGTGTAGAAGACACCTATGATGTAGGTGTCTCTTTGCTGTTCTAAATAATCAACTGAATAATTAAACTGAAGGTAACGACAGCTGAGCCTAAACTCAGAGTTGGGAGCTAAGGTTAATGGTTTAACTACCACAACCACAAATGTATATCATTTTTTGATCAGTTTTCCAGCCCACATTCATCCATTATAATGATGGTATGTAGAACGTGTCAGGTATTATCTCGCAGGTTCACTGCATGTCACGCTGCAGAAGTTAGGTCTGATAAAAATCTAGGTTGCTATGTTTGTCGCACTGTGTGGCCTGGTGAATGATATATATGTAGAAATGTAAATGTCCGTGCTTTGTTTGATTGTAAGGAAAATAATATAAAAACAACTTAATCGATTTCTGCGAAACTTGGTGGAAGGATTTTGGTGCGGATACAGATCAGATTTTTTTTATGGCAAAGGCCCAAAATTTGCACGTTATGTTGGGGCCGTGCGACAAAAAATCTTTTGTTATGTAATGAAAAAACATGAAACCCGGCTTTATAATTAATTTGAGCTGGTACCAACCTTTAAGCTTTGAATACAACTAGCTGGCCTACATTAGCCGTATCCTGCAGTGTTGTAAGTAAAAAGATATGACGCCCGATCTTCTCAGTAGACACGGCAGTGTCGTTATCTGTTTCCTTCCTTTGTGCTGTTTTTCATATATTATGTTCTCCCCACTCGCTCCCTCCTTCACACACTCATACACACTTTGCCTCCTGTTAACAGGCACAGAGACAGACAAGCTATTGCCAATTCATTAGGTCTCATCTCTCTCTCTCTCTCTCTCTCTCTCTCTCTCTCTCTCTCTCTCTCTCTCTCTCTCTCTCTCTCGCTCTCGCTCTCTTGCTCTGTCACTCTCTTCCTCTTCTCTAATCTCAGTGGGAAGCCCTGGAATTAACCGCCAGTTTCAATCAAGTCCAGCCAGATTCACTCTCTTCTGTGACCAGTGACCTGCATATTACACACACACACACACACACACACACACACACACACACACACACACACACACACACACACACACACACACACACACACACACACAGCAACCCCCTCACTTGCTTAGTAAGAGATCAGGAGGTGAACTTCACTGTGTGTTGACATGTCACACAACATTCTGGCAGTTGCGAAGGGAGAATTTTCATTTAAATCCTCAGTGTGTAGTGTATGTGTGTACATCATGTGATATGTTTGGCTGTATTTTTTCATACAAATGTGTGTTTGAGTTTATGTGTGTTTGAAAGCAGAGCTATCTTCCCCCGGTGGAGATCAATTAAATGATAGTTATGTGTTGAGTCCATTTTTCCAGCAGTTTGAGCAATGATTACATGTACTGCACTGATGAAACAAACTGTTAAAGAGCAGTGTGTATATATGTATTTATAAATGCTTGTATATATATATATATATATATATATATATATATATATATATATATATATATTGCATGTATATTATTTGGAACTGTCAAACACTTAAAACGGTGCAGCAGCTCCTCATCTGTTTAATTCACACAGGGAAAG
Organism: Verasper variegatus; assembly: GCA_026259375.1. Classification (NCBI taxonomy): domain Eukaryota; kingdom Metazoa; phylum Chordata; class Actinopteri; order Pleuronectiformes; family Pleuronectidae; genus Verasper; species Verasper variegatus. Next base: position 15,186,788 of record CM048038.1, read on the forward strand.
TCAACTAAGCACCAGTTTGTGCCACTATGCACTAATATTCTTCATCCTGCCAGAACATTTGAGGAAGTATGTTTATTTGCTTTCTTGAGAGTTAAAGAGTTAAATAAAAACACTGATGACATTTCCATCTCTCCATTGAATATGGATGAGCAGCCAGGATAATTAGGAATGTTACCTTAGCATAAAGACTGAACTAAACAGTCAGCCTGACTCTTGTGTCTTTTCAATTTGTGTGTTCCTTCAGAGTGTGAGACGACTCTGCCACTGTAAAAATGAAAGTTGTTTAAATTTTCTCATTTAACTTTCCATGAGAAAGAAAATGAGTGTATTTTCCAAATCTTTTGAATTCTTGCCTAACAGATGCAATCCAGTGAAATATTATTACATTTGTATCATATTGATCAGATAGGACATTCCAGTTTTGCCTCATAATGAGGTTCACCAAAACTTTATACGACCTAATCTGAGTAAAATTTATTGAACCTCTTAGACCCTTTGTTTGGCAAACGCCCACATTATTCAAACTGTAAATCATTCTAACGCAGATGTCAATTATATCGTTTTTAATCTTAAGGTCCAGGCCTGATGACCCTGATGACATCACTGGGGTTGTATAATTTGATCATAGCTCCTCCAGAGCCAAGAAGAAATTACACAACACATATCGCAGCGGAGTGGTCCTTCCAATGGTAAAATGAGCATCTTCACTGTATGGTGCCTCAGTAACAATTGATGAAAACACATTTTCCCAAAGCCAATGTTCTGAAGAGGCCATGATCCTGCCAGAGACCGGATTAACTTCTCCCAAAACACAGAAACAGGAATTGTTGCTTTCACATTAAAAGTGATGCATTCAATTGCACATGCTGCATGGTGGACTGATTCACATTTTTTTCACCAAAATCTGAAGGGATGAAGATGAAACGCTCTTCTTCAGGGAGGCAGGAACAGAGAATTAGCCACGCTTTCAGAGTATTTTATTATCCATCCCTGCATACAGTAGAACACGCTGCTTTCTTATCGTGGAGTATTTGCTGAGACGAGAGGGTAATAGCTGTGTCAACACTGCGGTTGCCATGGAGACAGCAGGGTTTCCATAGCCTCGCTCTCTTTCCCAGTGACCCAGTTTTTTCTCGTCGCTGTGGCATTGAAACCCTCCAAGAGCGCTCAGCGCTTCACTCCTCTGCCTGCTACCTAGCCATTGAATCCAGCTGACTGATGTATAATTTGAATAAGTGCTATGCGTGTCATGGGCGTCAAGTCGACACCCTGCATCTGGCGGCTCTGTAGAGGAAGCAGGGACAGCATCGATCGGTGGAGTGCATTTGTGCCTCTTGAGCTCGACTGGACATGTTGTTATTACTTAATTAAACGAAACAAAACATTGAAGAAAAAGCTTTGCCAGAAAATGATTATTTCTACCTACTCCACTTTGTAATAAGACTTAAATTCAAAGATTGTTCCCATTTACATTCCTCAAGGGGATATTTAGCATTTTGCCAAGCTGAATAAGACCATTTGTCCCTTCAGTGCGTGTATCATGCAGACTATGCAACCAAATTAAATACAAGAAATCCAGGAGCCAACTTGTTCTGCTCACCTATTTTCTTGTACTTTGTAATTTTCCGAATAAAGAAAATCCCTGTGTCTGTGCTCCAGGGCTGTTGTACAAGTTATGTCCAGGTAGTCTGATCGCCAGATTACTGAGATGTACAAAAAGATGTTTTTTGCTGAATTTATATTGTATGATTTAGCAGCATGTACTGCACACTTCAGTGTCTATTGAAGGTAACAGCGCACATGGACGAGAGGTGAGTTACACCCTGGACAGGTCACCAATTAACCTAACCCCAATCTGCATGTCTCTGGACTGTGGGAGGAAGCCGGAGGAAACCTACACAAACACCAGGAGAACATGCAAACTCCATGACCCCTGGTACAAATCAGAATCAGAAATTGTACCATTCGGCAGCCGAGCTACCCCCTGCACCACCTGCTGACTTACTGCCACATGCTCGTCACTGCTGCTTCACAAACATATAAACAGTGTCACTCACACCGTATGACAGCAAACTTGACTCATCCAATATCTCTGGTCGAGACAAAAATCCCAGATCAGCCAGAGTCAGAGGCACAATTCCCTTCTGACCACTGTGAGCACATTCACTCTCTGTGGTTAAAACTCCAAGCTTCAAGTCCATGATGTGTTAAAGAGATGTTTTTAATCTCCAAAATGTACTGTATGTCCAGTTCACTAATTAAAGGCATCTCAGTCTGCCCTCTGGATATTATGTTTTAGTTTCCCCTCCCCTCTTCTTTGAATATTATTGACCCTCTCTTTCGTCCTTTGAAACAAAAACATCTAAGACTCTATAACTGATGTTATTATGTGAAACCTTATCTGAGGTTACATGAAGAGTCTGCCTGGTGAAACAATTACTGCGCTGAAGAATCGGACAAAAATGTATTACTTCCTGAACTCTAAAACTAAGAAAGACACTAGAAACACTTACTCACTTTATTGTTGAGAGTTTGATGAGACAACTGATTCCACTTTTATATTTGTATGATCATAAAGATGTACATCCTGTAACCTCTATAATCAGATTCTGCATGAGAATACACAGAATCTGTAGAGAGGGAAGTCGTTAGGTTTCTGTTTCTGGGTTGACCAATCACATCCCATCATACACAGCAGGCTTTGGTTGCCCGCAGGTAAAGAGAAGAGCTACAGAGGTCAAACACATCCACTCGAATACATCGGCTATCTGTTTTTCAATTCATCTACATTCATATGTAGCTGTTAGAGATTAACCAAAATGTTGTCTGGACTGAAAACCTCCACATAAAGCTGTGTTTTGTGTGGAGAAACGTTCGACTCATGTGATTAAAGAAACAAGTCGTGCTGTTAACAGTGTACAGTGGATGGGCCCTGGATATCTGCTGTCTACACCTGAAGCTAAAATGTTGGCCACTGCCCCCAGAGGCTAATTCGTCTTATATCTATAGCCGATGGGCTCCGGGATTGTGCAGCCTGAAAACCAGTTATCCTAGCTCACTTCCCCAAACACAGACTGCACTTCTCATTGGTACAGATGTGTTCAGTGAGTCAAGGCACACGTCACAACCAATGACAAGCATGAGTGATAGTGTTGCTACGTTACGGCTCACGGTGGTGGGATATTTTAAAATGTTTCGCTTGTGAGCGCAGTCCGCCAGCTAAAAGGGGAAGAGATTGCAGAAGAGAATGGGAAAATGATGTTCAATGTTTGGGATTCGGGGGGGCGACGATGTCTACAAGGCCAACTGCACCGTCACGGAGGAATTTGTGACATTAAACAACATGCATCCGGAGAAAATCACAAGAGGCTGTGAGAGGCTGCAGAGCGAACAGGGAGCCTCTTTTGTAATGCCATGACAACTAGTCCATTAATATCCAGGGCAACTTAACTTAAGTTCTCTATTAATCATCTCATGCTCATATGAGCATATTTTGCAAAAGTGTCATTCATGAGATTTATTAGATTCTTTTTGATGTTGTGGAGCGATGCCTGCGAGCTAGCTCAGGCAGCCATCTCGAGGTGCGCTGCTCCAATCATGTGACATACACCACATGACGTAACTCACTCTCCACAATCATCTATAATACACACTCACCTTATTAGTCTATTTAAGCAGAGACATTTTCCCATCACTCCCTTTGCTTGCCCCGCTGCTGCATCAGCTGTTGCTGCCAGTTGCTTCAGCCCCTCCACCACCCCAGCATCCACCTGTAGGCTCCGACAGGGGGGTTAAAAGTATTTGCTCATCACTCCCATCATATGTAATCATATGGGGTGGGGGGGGGGGGGGGGGGGGGGTGATTGAGTAAGATCCTAAAAGTCAACATTCATGGTACTGAATTTGCAGGTAAATGTTTGGAAAGCAAATTTAAATGGATTCATCAGCTAAAAATAAATTAGTTGTCAGATCAAATCTGTGAATCAGTTTTTTGTTCAGAGATGTCAACTCTTTTCTTTTACTTCTGGTATGAGAAGAGCATTCTTGACATTTTTTCATTTCCCAACTCCAATTGTCAGTTTCACCATCAGTGGCCGGTGATTGCTATAAAAAAATGTAGAGTTACCAGAATAACGTTAAAAATCTGTCCTGTCTGTCACTCCCTCTCTCTCACACACACACACACACACACACACACACACACACACACACACAAACACCGCTGGCTGTGCTGCAGCAGTAGCTCTGTGGCTGTAGGTTTTGGCAGCGGAAACCACCAGACAGACACTGTTTTTGTTTTGCTTTCATGCAATCCCCCTGCATATTTTTGTGCGGCCTTCTCTTGGAAGGAAGTAGTAGGCGGAGAAAAGACAACATAATTTAGATTCCCCCTCATTGAAAATCAAATATCTTTGGAGCGGAGAACATGTGGTTTTTGTAACACTGTGACCTGCATGGAAATGGGATCACAGTAAGAATGAGGACACTCTCCACCTGTCAGCCGTGCTGACTATTGCTGTATTTGCAGAGTTTATTTTGGAAAACTGACATTAACACTCTATGAGTGTGTGGCAATATAACACTGTTTGTACCACAAAATGTGACACTCATCTTCAAACACACTCTGAAACTCTCATGAGTTCTTACAAAGACAAATGTATTACAAGTCACAGAAACACACAAAGACTCCTAAGGCGTCTTTCCTCTCACATATGGTGGATAAGACCCCTGGCGGTCTTTTGCCGAAAGGGTCTTCCATTGTTCCTCTGCCTTAATACTGCACATTCCCTTTTTATAGATTAACACAATTGATCACAATTAGTCAATACTGGCAGCATATAATTCACGTGTACAATCCAATACTTAGTTCATACCTGTTGCATAGCACTTGTTTGCCCTTTGGATTCCTGAACAAATCAGAGATGGGTGGCAATTCAGGAATCTGGACCAGGTTGCAGAGAAATAATTCAAAGATTAGAAGAAGGAATAATCAATGTAAACTAAAGTAAAGTAGTTATTATTATTTCTGCCTATCCATTTTATCATCCTGTGACTTTTGACTGACCCACTTGAGGAATCCTGGCCCTCAGGATGGGAACCGCTGATCTAAAGAAAAGTAAAGAAAATAAAATAAAGAAAAGCATCTGGACAGAAATAGAGTTTGCTGTAGAAATCCGAGGAGTGAATAAGCAGAGGAAACAGGTGGGAAAAGGACTACAGCTCAAGAGCAGAGATTAATAAGAATAATTTAATTTACACTGAAAAGACAGTCTGGGAAAGAGTTTTGAGATTTAGCTCCCGGGGGGGGGGGGGGGGGGGGGGGCTAATCAGGTGATCAGTTGGAACAATCCAGTAACATAGATTTTGCTCTGAGAGTTTTATTCTCTCTCTCTCTCTCTCTCTCTCTCTCTCTCTCTCTCTCTCTCTCTCTCTCTCTCTCTCTCTCTCTCTCTCTCTCTCTCTCAGCACACGACCTAGAAAATTGAGCTGGGATGGCAACTTTCTAGAAATCTCCTGGAAATCTTAGGAGTGTTTATCCAGCCTTTGGCACCATTAGAGCTGCCAATCCTCCTGTGCACTGATCCCTGATCCTTGTTCTGACACTCACCAGGCTCTGTAAGAGGGGCTGAAAGGAAACCAAAAAACAATGGAAGCCTTCTGATCACAGCACCACCAGTTTGGCAGAAAGAGACACAAACAAGTAAAGAGGATCATGAATGGGGAGATAGACCACTGACCTTTTGCACAGACATTTGCACTCATCAGACACATGTCTTGTCAGAGTGTCCTCATACAAATTCCTAAATCTGCTTTACGGCAGTCTTAAACAGGACCCTTGTGATTTCTTTAAGGTAATTTAATCAATTCAATCAGCTCTATGGCTGACGTTCATTCCCCTGCATTCATAACATAACTCACTCTCCTCAAGTGTTTTCTGTTTCATGTTACTTTCCTTGCATTTCTTCTCTCTCCTGCTGTTTCTCTGACTCTGTGTGTTGCCTGTTTTTTGGCAAATTCCATAAATTCCCTGCTCAGAACGCACTGAAAACACTGTGAGTTTTGTTGACTCCTGCCTGTGGAACGTACACACCACACAAGGACAACATGGGAAACTAAGGCCCAACAGTCCCATTAAATGCAGCTGCAACAAACTTCACACACTCATGGATATCAGATCCTAAATATGTCTGATTTATTTCCATCAAGATTATTATTCCCTTGGAAAATGTTGAATATCTCGCAAAGTTAAAAAATCCCTGGCTCCGCACCACAACTATGGGATCTTCCATGAAACATGTTCGGTTATTTTGATGTAACCTTGCTCACAAACAAACAAACAAACAAACCGACAATTAAAAGGACAGTGGTGAAAACATTACCTCCTTGGCGGAGGTGTAATAAATGGAAAATGCCAGAGCTCTTTACTGCTGCTCTTTGACCATTGGACCAAAAACCTTGTGATGTGATGCACTGGCAGCTCAGGTGAACCATAAAAATGTTATGTTACAACATTAGCATATGGCAACTGATCCGAAGACCAGGTGACAATAAAAAAGGTCCAGAACAAGAAAGTAAGTAAACTTTGAGTTCAGATCTTTTGTCAAAACCATCTCCATAAATTTAGTGATCTGATTCACAGCTTTCTGACATTTATGTAGTTGTACACAAAACAATTGATGTGACATGGCCCCATACCTTTGGCCATCACTCAGTAACCTTGACTGCAAAACACAGTTTGAAGATTCAGGTGAATTTTTAGGACATTTTATTAGATTTAAGGACGTTGGTGCGGTCAAGAATTGTTTGAATTTACGTTTATGTTCAAAGCTAATGAAAGGTTGAAAAGGCGAGAAACAAATAACAGTTACATTACTGAAGAAAATGACTGGCTTCAAGGTGACGAAGAAATATTCAAATGAAATTCAACAGGAGAGACAACGCAAAGAAAAGTAAAATTACATTTTCACAGTGACCTGCACTGAAAAAATATGAAGTTAACCGCCAAGTGTTAGAGCACTGAGAGTGTGCATGTGTGTGTGTGCGTGTGTGCGTGTGTGCGTGCGTGTGTCTCCACCTCGTCTAAACTTCCTCAGCCTTGACTGACGGTTGCAGGGTCTATTCCCTGCAGCTTTGAAAAACACATTCCATTTTAATGTAGCAGCAACTCACAAGGTCATTTGTCACTGGATAATGACAAAGCAAACCCAAAGGCATTTCACTTTCTACACACGCATACACAGCATGTGTGCTCGTGAAGAAAGTGAGGTGAGAGGGGCGGTGAGTTCATGGACTTTTCCTGAAGTCTTAAGACGTGATCAGATGCTGCTGTCAGTGGAGCGGGGAAGGAGTGTGTGAGGTGTTGTCGGTGGTTTGAGTGCAGCAATTCTCAAATATGCTAAGAACTTTATATCTCCACGCCCACATAGAGGTTTACGAGGTAGCAAATCGCTATCAATAAAGCTGGTGCAATCTTATGTGGAGGCGATCTCAATCACATCCATGAAGATTGCATATCAAAATAAATGTGTGCTGTGCAAATCCCATGTTGTTGCTGAACATTGTCCAGCAGGTTGGCTGCATGTGAACTCGACGAAAATATCTGTTCAGTCCTTTTTATTGCCTTTAGTTACGTTTTATGCTGCGCATATCGTTCCACCATTTCCTGACAACTTACATAACGCCGCTAAGGAGAGAGATATTTATAATTAGAGCACAAGGCCTCCAACCTCCAAACCGTATCCTACGTTTCCTCATGGGCATCGATGTTGCAAAACATTGTGTGAAAATGTGTGGGCGGGTGTTTGTGTATGATCATGAGTGAGCCTGTGAAAATAGGCATGTATGAACTCATAGGATATTGATGCAAACGTTATTAAACGGATCTCTTCCAGCATGACCTTGTCAGGACTGTAGACCTCATGGGGACCAAAGTCTGGTTCTAATGAGGAAAAAACTACATTTCTGAGGCCCTGCTTGAGTGTAGTGGTAAACGGTGAATGAACTGTAGTTAGGTTAAAGTTAGGGTTAGTCATGAATTGGTCAGGATTAAGGTTAGGGATAAGGTTTTCGGTTAGGCTGTCCACATTGAATGGAAGTCAATGCAAAAACCAAAAGGAGAGCTGCGCAAAATGGTGTGTGTTTGCTTGTGTGTTTGCTTGAGTGTATCACTGTGTGTGTGTGTGTGTGTGTGTGAGTGTGTTAATCCTGGCCAGACCTATTTGCTGGCTGTGCTGGTAAGAGGGGCATGTGGACGGGGTGGCACACAAAGTGCCCTTGTTGGCAGGACTGGCATAAAAACAGATTACAGTAAAGCAGCAGCACAGTTGATACCCAGCCTGAGCTGCTCTGAATATGGCCGCTGTTTAATGAAACTGACTGGTCTGTACTGGTAAATACCAAACAGTCTGTACCCATCTGTACTGGTCTGGCTAGGTTTGGGCTACTTCCTCCATGTTTCCCCTGATGTGCGCTTTAAAAATATGTTTTAATTTGATGCAGTTGTCACATCCACCTCACCAGATACCCTTGTGCGCTCCTTTTAAGACGCATTAAAGCTGATTGTAAGAAACATTCTGGCTGAGTGATGGACCATTAACGACTGCTTCATTCAAGGCTGACTCATACAACCAATTACGCTTCCATTATCAGACAGACAAATAGTCCTCAGCTTTTCTGAATGACTAAAGAAAAAATTACGGTCATCATTCAAAGGTAAGGGCAGGATTGTAAACTGCAAATCATTCATCATAATGTTTTACAGGGGTCTGCAAAAAAAATTACACATTTATTCCGCCACCTATTATAAATGGTAATTGGTCTGTATTTAAACAGCACTTTTCTAGTCTTGATAACCACTCAAAGCTCTTTACGGTGACATTTTACCATTCACACACACATTCATACAGTGCATGTGTGAAACACTTTCTCTATCACACTATCAGCACAGCCGTCAGGGGCAAATTTGGGGTTAGGTATTTTGCCCGAGGACACTTTGGCACGCGTAATGGGGGGGACTGGCATCAAAGCGCCAATCCTCTAGTTAGTGGACAACCCACTCTACCTCCCGAGCCAAAGCTGCCCCTGATATTATACTATATCAGCTCCATTGTGCAGCATCGCTAGAATAAAGGACATTCATTTTAATTTTTCCCAGGATCATAAATGTACAGTAGCGTCAATGTAATATTTCCAAATAGTGCAAGAGGTACAAAGATTAACACTGGTTTTGGTTCTCTAAAGCTGCTTTCAGACATGCACTGAATTCCAGATGATCTCCTGTATGTGTGAACGCAAACGTCCGAGTGACAGGCTCGGGATATTCTCCACAGTTCCTCCTGCTAGCCACGTAGTGGAAATGGAGCTGAGAACACAGCAGGAGATCCTATCAAGGATTCGCTGCGTGTTGATGACGCTGCTAACATGCAAAACTGAAAGCCATCAAAAAGAACACAAATATCTCAGGATGAAAAAGTGGTGCCGTACACATAGAACACAACGATGAAAATGTCAACAGTTTTTTTTGGTAATGAGGACCCGACGCCGGTGTCGATGTGCTGCAAACAAAAACAAATCTCTGCAGCGGAATTTGTTCGTCAACCTGCTGCACCACCCCTCGCCTGAGCACTCCAGAGATTTGTGCCGCGTTGTTCATGAGTGAAAGACAAACTCCAGAGAAAGTCCAGACCCACTTGTGGACATCCTCTGGAGTAGCTTTGTGGGCAGACGTTCACACCCTCTGTGATGGTTTTAACAGTGTTCGCATTCCTGTGATGCATTTACAGTGCAAGAGTTTTTACTGTGAAGCAAAAAATATATATTGTCAACAGGTCAATGGAAGTTAGAGATTGTGAATAATAGTATAGAGTCACAGAGATGTCCCCTGTGACTATCCCTGACAAATTGTTGCAACGCCAGTGTGGTGGAAGAGGAAGCTGAGAGAACAGCGAACAAAATGAGCAGAGATGTTGGAGCCTGGTCTATTTTCATTCACTGCAGAGAGTGGAATTGTATTTTTTTTGGAGGGGTGGGGTGGGGGAGTTGGAAAATATCATGGTTCACCAAACCCAGGTGTCAAAAAGCTGCTTTCAAACAGTAGCAGGTGCAGTGAACATCTTTCTTTAAATTAGAAATAAAGCCTCTAGCACATTCCAAAAACGCTGTATTAAAATCCTGCTGCGTCTCCCACAGGGATCCTTGTTCAGTTTTTACCTTACGATAGGATGATGTGTAATATCTCATTTAATAGAGCTGTATTGCTCAGGGTTATATTTTTCACATTAATGTATGATACAGATGAGAGTGATAAAATGTGAATAGGTGATTTTAAAAGAAATTGTGGTGGATATTCATCTTTCAAATCCATGCAAGAAAATAACGGCCCTTGCTGTCTGGGCTATGTCTGATGTTAAGATACATGAAAGTGCAGACATTAATGCGCGCACACACACACACACACACATATAATACACACACTATAAAAAGAGGGAAAAAAAGTCTAAATCTATACCAACTCCTCCCCCCCTGAGTTTCATCCCCTAGATACGTGAGCGCCATTTGAAGCGCTGGATCCACACACACAGGCTCACATCCGCCTCGATACGTGAGCGCCATGTCGAATTCATGACGGTTGTCATGGTGCCCACATAGCAACCGACTATACATGTACCGGCTGCTGCCTCCGGTCGACTCAGCAGGGTGGTGGGGGGGGGGGGGGGGGGGGGGGGGGGGTTGACAGGAGGGTAGAATGACAGTAGAGGGGTTGGAGGTCGAGGGAAACGGAGAGGGATGAACGAGAGAGGTGGGGAAATTGGGGGCGGGGGGGGCCAGTTGCATGTCAATTGGTGTTTTTTTTTCTGCGTGTCTGAGTTCAGAAGGACAAGGGATCTAAAAGGCTGGGGCATAGAGAGAGAGAGAGAGAGAGAGAGAGAGAGAGAGAGAGAGAGAGAGAGAGAGAGAGAGAGAGAGCAGAAGAGAAGAGAAAAGACAGGGGATGAAGAAAAAAGGGGATCAGCTGGTCTGTAAACCTCGGAGGACGTGGAGACGGGGCAAAGACAGAGAAGAGGGTGAACTCACGGTTGACAGCTCTGTGAAAAGCCATGTGGGTTACAGAGAGACTGAAAGCCAATGAAAGACGAGCACTCCACTCACTGTATCACTGTGTCTTCTGCTATAGCCTCGGAAAGACTGGAGAAATGCAACTGTGTTCACGTGAAAAAAGCACTGATTGAATGCACTGTAACGAAAATAACCATTCGAGGCAACGCGTGTTCTCGCTTTGATGCTTGAAACTAACATTTTTTCTTGAATGTAACGTCCGCAGAATCGACCTCATCCTGCCTTGTTTCAACATGCTCAACCACTGCTTTTGAATTTAGATTTGAAGACAGAGGGGTGGATATTTCTCAGCAGAAAGCACTGCAGCTCATTATGGAGTAAGGCAGGCATGTTCTCCTAATTCCTTCTTCTCGGTGGGTTGTGTGAGCGCGGGCAGAGCAGTTCATGGGTAATTGATGTGCCAAGTCTTATTTCGGGAGCTGAATCAAACGACAGGGCTTTACGCATCACCTGGCATAAAAAAAAATAAATAAAAAAAAGAAGAGAAAAGAAAAGAAATGAAAGAGAAATGCAGCACACGCACACTCGTGGAGAAAAGTACTCATATCAACATGCAGACCTCTGCATGAGCGGCTCCGCTTCATGCAGCAGACGTGAATAGACGCACATGCATATACACAGAGCGAGGAGGGGTACACACGTGAAGTCGCTCTCTCACAGAGACACAGGCACACATACATGAATATTTCAGTTGGCTTGAAAACGTGCATCCAACCATCGCCCATCCCCCCACCCCCCGACCAAGCCTACCCCTCAGCCCAAGCCTGCATACAACAGCACAGGAATAGGCCATAAATGATGGAGAACGCACTGGTACGAGGGGGGGGGGGGGCCGAGATAGAGGGTCTGACAGACCAAATTCATCAGGCAAATGACAGGGGAGGGTGGGAGAGGACGTAGAGGGAGAATATAGACATCAGGGTGGAGTGACAGTCCTGACAGCTCGCCAAGAGTAGTGGGGAAAAGTGAGCTGTTAAATGGTAACAAGTCAAAGCAGCTGATGCACGAAGGGTTTATTTTTGGAACAGTTTCAGGTGAGCGACCGCGTGCTCATCCATCGTTCGCAGTGATTTAGATGTTCCCTCGTGAACAAGCAGCTTGCAACAGTCACAGGGCGTGGAAACAAAATCCTACAAGTGACTTTCATTTCCGGCTCCGTTGTGTTCACACCGGCATCGCTACAGCAAAGCCCTGAAGGGTAACAAAAAACCAATAGGTTATATGGTTGGAACAGGTGTAGTTTCAGGTCAGAGCATAAGTAAATGCACCCAAAACCTCAGTAATTATCCCTAATTCAAGGGAAATAGTGTGTACACATAATAATGGCAGCTTTCAGACCTGCACTGAACTCCAGATAATCTCCTGATATCATCCAGAGAGGCTGTATGTGAGAACGCAAATGTCTGAGACAGTTATCAGGATGCTTTTCTGAGTTTTTCCTAAAGGCCCCTGGTAAATACTCCAGGTGATGTTCTAGTGAGACCATGTGAAATCACAGCAGGAGACTATCTGGTGGATTCACCGTTAGCAAGTGAGCGTCTTAATGATGTTTCTCACAAGCAGAATGCATACGTTGTGTCCTGCCTTCTGCTTGGTGCGCCACCTCGTACCTGCACTAGCGTGGCCATTTTTCGGAGTTCTTATCTAAAGAAGACTATTAAGATAAACTGTACTTCAAGTCGATGTGGAACTCGTTAAGGTTGTTTATGATATGATGGGCGAAACAAAATGCTTTGTGTGGAACACCTGAGGCTAAATCTGTCGCTTCTTCTGGTGCCAGCCAAGCGTATGGGTTAGTTGTATTGAACAGAACAACAGTGGCCTGAAGGGAAAACATTCTAAAGTCAGTACAGCTAAAAGCTAATCTCTGTCACACAATACTCAATAAATTGTAACACTATTTACTGTTATATTGATTACATTAATACAGTTAGCATTCGGTTTGGAAAGACATGAAAGGTGTGTCGGTGGGAGAAATCGTCAGATTTTGTCAGTGTCTGATTGAGAGTTCTGTCACGTGGCTCATTCCTGGAGGAAGTACGCACCAGTGAAATAATAAATTATTAATTTCAACCTCGCAAAAATACCAGTGGAAAAGATGAGTTTGTTCATCTAAGGCAAAGGCCTCGCTGAGTAAAGTTTTAACAACCACTTCTGACTCTGGGGGCACGGGGAGCCCCGGGCATGATTTACTAGACGTGTAAATTTGGTGACCACGCTCTCTTCTTTTAACAGAGAAGTGGCTCCGCTGACCAATTTCCCCAAACCCTGCTGTGTTTCTTTAAGACACTCACCACTGGCGATAGACATACTTCATCTGAAGAGGAGTGAGTGAGTAGGCCTACATGTGTGTGGGTGTTCATGATGCAAGCTCGTGAAAGCATGTGGCTGTACGGGCTCTACAGTGGGCAGGCTCTCCAGCGCACACAGCTGTGGTGGCAATCAAATGACACGGTGCAGAGGCGAACGGATGTTAGTGATCTTGTGACATGAGCAGGACAACTTGTGATTTGTCCGCCGCACATGTTTCTACTCAGCTCAGATTCAGATGGGTCCAGATAAAACCCAATTCATTTGTGTTTGGGAAGCAGGGCACACACACTCATCTGCTCTGTGTGGGCGGGGGAGGGGGGGGGGGGGGACGTGTGGCTTCCTGTGGGATGCTCAGGAGGCAGGAGTCAAAGTATGAGGGTGAAGCGGGGTCACCGAAGAGTGACACTCATGCACACATGTGTACTGACAAAACAAACAGAAGACACACACTCTGTCTTGCACACTGTAGATGTGCCGACCTACTGCAACACATCTCACACACACACACACGTGTGCCGGTGAACCCGCATCTCATCCTCTGCCGCGTTGGTGTTAATCTCTCACTCCATTTGCACTCGTCAGGAGATAACGACATCATTAGCACACATTAGCATGTCTCTGTTATCATTCCCTCAGAGTCCCTGTGCGTGTGTGTACTGCACATACGTGTGTGTGTGTGTGTGTGTGTGTAGAGAGAGAGAGATGTGAATGGGGATGAGGTGTGAACCATAACACCCATTTACACATCAGCTGAGATGTTCCACAGCAGAAAGTACTTGTTAATTACGATCATTACCTGGATGTTCGACACAAGTTTTTTGTCAACGTATGACGATGTCGGCGCTGCATTAATTGTGCAGGTAATTGTTAAAAGCTTTGTATTTACACAGTGGGAATTTATATTTCTTTTGCATTCACCAATTAACCCTCCATTCATCTATTATCTATGCCTCTTATCCTTTTACCCCCCATGACTGTGGTGGGGGGAGCTGGAGTCAATCCCAGATGACATTGGTGCGAGAGGCAGGGTAACCCCAGCGTATCGCAGGGCTGACATAAGTCTTTTATAGACACGAAATCTGGAAAATGTTCTCACATTCGGGGAGTGGGTGGGTACGGACTCTCTCAGGTCAGACAACAACAGAAAATTCTCGTTCAGGAGATAGGTGTCGTTCTCTAGGAGAGAATCAGTATCAGAAGCAGAATCATGGATTTCATACTGTAAATATGCAAAACCTTTTCTGTGATATTTTTGTGTCTTAGAAAATATTCCAACCATGGCAACTCCCTTCACATTTTAGTCTGAATTCAACAGTGAGAGATCCCACACTGCAGCAGTGTGTCAACATTTCCAAAAATGGTTTGACCCTCAGTGTTTTGTTCAAGGTCACCTGAGAAGATATATTGTACATTCTGTCAACCACACAGCAAAAGGACAGCTCTCTCTCTCTCTCTCTCTCTCTCTCTCTCTCTCTCTCTCTCTCTCTCTCTCTCTCTCTCTCTTTCTCTCTCTCTCTCTCTCTCTCTCTCTCTGGACCATCCTGGTGCCAAAAAAACAAGACGACGAAGGTGAAATTCTGAATTATCCTGTTGCTGCGGGTTATTTTCTCAATCATTCCACACACAGGATGAGGGATCATTCACAGCCAGGACATTACCAGTGTCAGGATCCCTGTCCTCTACTACATGCTCAGGAATGACCCTAAATAAACAGCTCCATCTGGGAAGTGTGAGGATGAGGAATTGGACACTGGTGATGTGTTGTGTCTGAAAGAGACTTGTGTCAACAGCTGGTGTCCTGTACCTCAAACACATGGAAAGACATTTGCATGCACCTGAAAACGGAAGAGTCAATAAACACAGAGATGGAAGGGTTAGAGTGTCAAGGCTGCATTTCAAATTAAAAATTAAAAGCAGATGACTGTGTCAAATAATCAAACAATATTTTAGGCTTTTTGCTTGGAATTTTATCTTTTTATTCAAGAAAAAAATATTTAAAAATGTTTACAAAGCCTGGTCATGGTGTGCCTTTATTGGTTCTGTCTCGCTGTTTTGTATAAAAGATACAAAGGCAGATTTATTCATCTTGGTTGTTTGGTTGGAAGCAGAGTTAAGCTACCTCTAAAATCACACACTTGGGTGGGAACCAGTGGTGAAGTACAAAGCCATTCCAGACATGACCTGCGGGTAAAGTCCGAAGAATTGTGTCTGGACTTTACCCAAACTTTGCCTTTCACAGATGCACAACACAGCGGGAGGTTCTCTGCACAGACGCGTTCACAACAGCAACAAATCCTCCACATTATTCAGACGAGAGGTGGAGCAGCCGGGCGGAGCAGACAGAGACAGGAAGAAAAGTATTAATTCTGCTGCAGGGATCAAGTGATCATGTTCAGGGGACCTCGCCAACATGGCCGGCTCTTATCACCGCAACCTCTCTTGACATCTTCATCTGTGTCTTTTTACGTGTATGGCTCTGCTTTTTCCCCAGGAGATATTTGTTTTCCTTTTAGTTTCATTTTTGGGTCTGTCGCGTGTTAGAAGCATCATCAACCTGCTTCTTCAGGCACAACTACACCACTGATAGCAACATGCTGGTTTGTTAGGTTACATTCAAACAAGTATTTAATACAATTATTTTTTAAAAGAGCGTGCATGCTGGTGGAAAGATATTCTTTTGGAGTACACTGCGATTTTGCAGTAGCCTTCTTGGGTTCTTCTGCTGCAGAAGCATTCACTTCCTATTGCCACTCACAATTACATGCCTCTACTCTACCAGGATGCCAGAAAAAAAATTAGCAACAAATGTGGGTGTATGGAACTGCAGCATCTTGGCAGTGCTGGGTGTCAGGGAAAGAATTGGCTCGGACCGTCAAGCTGGTGCCTTTTCTTCTTGTTACATATAAGTGCATTTCCATTGACCTGTATTTATGCCCGTTAAAATGAGCTTAAGACAAGTTGTTATACAAAAAAAAAATATATACATATATATATAAGCCTGTCCTGGTAATAGGCACAAAAACATGCACTGTACTGTTCTTGATCCTGTTGACACTGTGGTCATTGTAGCAATATGTTAACAATAGTAGCAAAGATGTTATAAGAACTTTATGCAAAATTCTTTCTACAACTGCATTATACATTTGTAAATTTAGGTTTCTATGTCCATGTCTTTTTTTGTAGCAGAATTTGGGAGATGAGTGACAACATTTTCTAAACAGGATTGTTGGCATTTTAAACATTGAAGTTTTTTACCAGTTAAGTTCTTGGTGAGGTTGCGGCGTATTTGTAGTTTTTTACCTAAATGAATGAATAAACTAATTATATCAAGTTAGTTGTTTATTTGTATGGATACTTATATTTGTTGTATTTGGTTTTTAAACCAGCTGACCAGTTCATTCCTAAAGTCTGAGTATCTTTAAAACAATTAACTCTGTGTTTCCTGTTTATGCTAATGAATTGTTTAATTAATGCCCTGACTAATTGTAACATTGATAGAGAACATACATGTCAGTAGTTTAAAGAATATTGTACTTCAAAGTATTTGTGTTAGGGGTGGGGGCACCACATATCGATTACACCAGCAGCAGCCCTGCAAATACCAACTCACATTTTATATAAGCTATGCTCACATCTTTTATTTGTTGTCTCAAAAGATTCATGAAATGCAATTGAGTGGATTTCACCTTTCAGTCAGGAACAGTGCCTTCCTGCTACAGCATCAGTATCAGCAAGACTGCAGAAAGTAGGACTTCTGTGGCGGCTACATCTGTTCAACCCCACTATTTCCTGATTTCTCTCCCTCTGCTCAACCCTTAAACATTCCTCAAAAACCTCTGGCTGTGCCTTTTGGTGTCCACAGGGGTGCATGTGTCCGAGCTAAAGCCACCTCTCCCTGCTTGACCTCGCTCTACCCACATGCCTTCCCAGGCCTTAATCCCGATCAAGCATGTCTAGACCTCTCATTACCAGCACATAATCAGGGGGCAGGGGAAGGACGGGACGATGGGGCCGCGGGGAGCGTAGGACGGATGGTGGGAGGAGACGACGCAGGGAAAGTGACCCTGACAGTGACCTGCACATTCATTCAACTGTTTACTCTCCCAGTAAACAGACAGACTATACAGAGAGTCAATACACCGGATGGAAGAGGGATGGAGGCGGAGATATGAGGCAGGGGAGAGAGGCACCAGATGTAAACAGAGGTTTAGACAGAGAAAGGGAATCTTCAACAATATGTATCTTGACAATCTCAAAACTTTGAAAGAATAAATGTTGTTGAGAATCATTTTGTAGCATTAGCATTAATCTAGCATTAATATTAAAGCAGGAGTTTGACATTTGGCGTAATAGGCCTTATTATTTTTTATAACAAGAGTTAGATGAGAAACTCTCAACTCTGTCCATTTAATATACAGCTGGACATGGTTATATGAGTGTAGAAAGAGCGTGGAAATGTATCCCACTTGTATCTCAGAAAGTAGCCAATTAACACGATAGGCTACGTAATCCAAACTAAATGTTTTACAAGGGGTTACATGCCAAACTTTCTGGGCCCAGGGCAGTGAGGTGGCAAACTGATCATCAATTCCAGTAGTTTAACTTACTTCATACAGACAAGTGGCAGGGGGAAATAGATATTCTTCCTTTGTTTAACTGTAACAAAATTTCCCCTTGCAGAATCTAGTTAACTAGCATGGTACTTCTTTTTATCTAATCCATTCTAAAACCAAAGAGCAAATAAAAGACAAGTTGTGGTTTTATGGGCGGTTACATACCAAACCGTTTCTCAGCCAGGAGCAGTGAAGTTCCCATAGATCATTGATCAACAATCACAACTTGTCTTTTGTAAGGCCTACCGTTCGGGTTTTAAATGGATTAAACTAAAAGATGCAGTGTCAGAGAACATGGAAGGTGAATTTTTGTTACACTCTGGCAAAGTCCTTTGTTTCCTCTTGCCTTCACTTTTTATGCTAAGCTAAGCTAACTGCTGCTCTCCAGCTTCACATCGAACAGACAGATATAAAGTCAGAGCACATGAATTAAGACTGTGGTGACCCGCCATATCCTGGTTTGTCCTGCCATAGTTCCATATGAACCAAAACATGTTTTCCCTTCTCATAAAAACAAGATGAGATGACAATGCAGTCCCTGCAGTCAGACCTCTTTCAACCGCAGTTTGCAATGCAATTCTTTCTCTCATTTTAAAACTTCTCTTCTTCTTTAGTCTGGGTACCTGTCATTCGTAATCTGCTGCGCATGAAAGTGACCTTCATGCATGTGCACGTCCGTTACAGCCGTAGATAGATTCTGTAGGAAATGCTGAAAGTGGTATCAATTTTCTCATCCAGCTAAGAACACAACCAATATTTCTGAATGTTAAAAGTGTAACTTAATTCATAGTAATTGTTCTGAAATATATAATTATACTAATAAAATGAACGATGAGTGGAAACACATATGGAGTTTTCTAGCTTCCAATGGTAGACTACATCACCGAATGACATTTTTGCCTGTGTCAATCAAACAGAGTTAGCAGCACTGATAGAAAATTAAAAATGGGCAAAGCTGCTGATGGGCCTGGATTTACCATCATGAGCTCAATCCCATTATCACACATATACTCAGTCTCTGCTAAACCATGGCTCCAATCAAGCAGCGGCGTGTGACATGCTGAGATTACTGAACATGAGTCGAAGTGATGAGGGACTAAACGCATGAACTAATGACATGACAGGCATCGCCGGCCAACCAGGGATCAAAACAATCTCACAAGACTGTAATAATAATAATAAACATAACCTCCTTAAAAAGAAAATATGGGTCTGGAGATGCTTAGTGTATTCCAATGAATGAAGTGTAATTAAACCCAAATGAGGGAAGGAAGTGGCAGTTGCCTGTGTGTGTGTGTGTGTGTGTGTGTGCGTGTGTGTGCATCTTCAAGGTGTTTCTGGTGTATCATATGCTGTGTCATGATGCATCTTTCAAGTGATCAAGTGCAGTAGCGTGATCTTATTCAAAATTCACCACATGGCAGGATTTTAATCAAGTCTGTGCAGCTGAACTTATCTTCCCACTCACACTCACCACACACACACACACACACACACAAAGAAACAATTCACAGTGAGGTTACATTAGTTTGTATATAGGACGACTAGAAGCCTGTTTGTGAAACATTCATGCTGGCCTGCATTTGCTCTCATCCAAGTCTCTCTCTCTCTCTCTCTCTCTCTCTCTCTCTCTCTCTCTCTCTCTCTCTCTCTCTCTCTCTCTCTCTCTGTCGTTCTTCTTCTGCTCTGTTTCCACCCCCTCTTTCACCTAACTTATTTTCTTAATCTCCCACCCCTCAGTTTATCACTCGTCTTTCTTCCCACTCTGGTAATTTGGATTCCTCACTCTTGAACACACAAATATTCCTCATCTTTTTTTGCATCTGCATCCGTTTTTGTTTTTTTTAAGTCTGAGGACTGTACTCCTGCAAATCTTGAGAGCTCTTCTGCCTGGCCTGATTTACATACAGGAGGGCTTAACAGCAGTGTGCTAATTAGCTGTCTGATTTGTATTCACCATGCTAATTGCTTGTCTCTGTTAATGTCCATACAAGGGTCTACCAACCCCCATGGGACGGGTTTATCGCCTTGAATGTCAGTCACTGCAGCCCACCCACAATGCCCCAGGGGAGGGACAGCAATACCTTTGGCAATACAAACTGTTTACATTGGACACCAATTGGGTGTCAAGAGGATAAAGAATAATTCAATACTGATTTCCATGTTCAACTCCAGACAACCAGACATTCTTTAGGAAGTTACATTTTGAAAACACTGGCATCAGGGCTGAGCAATGTTAACACATGTAGTGCTCATGCATTCCATTGCTGGACAATCCATTCATAACACTGTCCCAACACAGAGGAAGTTATCTCTAGCCAATCAAATGGCAGTGTTTGAGGAATAGACAACCCTACTAAGCAATTTAAGTAAATTGGGGTTAGTTGAGTTAGATGAGACAGACTGTAACTAAAGATGAACGACATGACTGCTTCACAAAAGTGAGCCCAAAGTATTTTGATAGACACCTGACGGCTGGCTTCCATGTTAGTGGATGGGACACGTACCAAACTAAAAAGTGCACATCAAATAACTAAATAAATAAACATGGTTTCTATCATTTTAGGTAGTTCTTACCACAATGATGTATATTCAAGTGCTTGAATTTGTTGTTTGAAAACAGGATCAAATGTCATGATTGTATCACAAGGACCTCGCTAGCCAGCGCAGACTCCGGCTTGAAATTCGCAAAATGGCCACGTTCGTTTCCGCGATATAAGGTTATTGTTCCGCCTTGCTCCCAGTCGTTGAACTTACTATAATTAGGTTAATATCTCTCACATAGGAATCAAAAAAACGAGGGAGGTTAGATGAAAGTGGAGTTTTACCTACATCCCTCCCTTTTGTTAGACCCCCCTGTCCAGCTGGCATCCTCCAGCACGGCATTAACCATGTTCTGCAAAAAGTGCCTGTGAATGTGTATCCCTGAATCCTCCAACAGCTGCCTTGTGTGCCGTGTGATAATGTGGCAGAATGAATGCTACGAGGCATTCGACTGCTGCGTTGTTTACCTTGCAGTTAACAAAGCAAGTCATTAACATTCTCCTCATTGTTGTGTGCCGCTTCTCAGACGCCGGACTGCATTTCAATGGGCTTTTTCATTGAGACAGTCAGGGAGTCAATTAGCTTATCTGACTATTGCCGATATCTGCCTTTGTGTTGTTGTAATTGTCTATGCGGGGCCGGGCGAAGCAACCGTCCAAATGTACTCACAACAGCTCCTTTACATGGAGTCACGTCGCTGATAACTCCGGGGCCACCTTAAAAGAGACTTCACATACACATCCACTCTGTAATACGTGCCAGGACACACATGCCCCCCCCCCCCCCCCCCCCCTAGATGTTCCCCTTGTATATTGAGAGCAGGGAGGCCCACAACAGATAAACAAGACCTATTGATTCAGTGTAATTTGACTCAGTTGGTGCCATGATGACATTATAGGACAGGACCGGTGTGTGTTTGTGTGTCAGCGAGTGTGTTTGTGTACACAGGCGCTTGCTAAAGTGAATGATGACACATTATTCAGCTGTGCCAGGGGAATTTGGCTGATTGGAAAGTGATATGGAAGAGGGTACAGAAAGAAAGAAAGAGAGAGAGAGAGAGAGAGAGAAAGAGAAAGAAAAAAAAGTGGCAGCAGTGTCTGTGTGAGAGTGTATTATAGATGAGGAAGCAGTGTGAAAGGAGAAGTAAATTGTGCTGCTCTTGAGTGTCTTTTTCCACGGGCACACAGCCATAAATACTGCTATCTGTGTAGAACCCCCAGGCGATCAATGAGCCATCAGAATAATGTTTTACTTGCTAATCAAAAGGAGGAAAGGCAAAGAACCGAGAGGGAAAGAGACCGTTCGATAGTGGGTGAACAGAAAAAGTCTCCAGCTGAATCCCCCCCCCCCCAATCATTCCAGAGTTTGACTACAGATTGGGAAATGGTAATCAGCCATCTGTTGATCAAGGCAGCCTCCTTCACTTCTGGTTGAGCACAGTAGAAATAGACTCATTTGGAAAGCAAAAGCATTTGTTATGTTTCACTTTGGTGTTTTATGAACACAAAGACATTCAAGCACAGACCTTATAGGCTCAAACAAATAGCAGACGAGTGTGTAGAAAACGCTGTGTTGTTACGCTGATAATGTTTTTTATGACCAATGCGGTTGGGAGGAAACTGCCAATAAATGTGTTGTGCTGATATTCAGTGTCGTCTAATGTGGCGACTTATCAGGTTTTGTTCTTGGCGGGGCGGTAAAGCCTCTGCAGCAGCATTCAGATAATACTGCTCTGAGGTCCAGCATAACAGTACAAATAAAACACATTTATGGATACTTGTGTTGAATCCAATTAAAATGCGGCACTGTGCTCAATTCAGGTTACGACCAGTCCATAAATAATCTGCGAATGATAAATGCACGCTCAAAGTTATTCTCATTTCCTATTAGACAGCAGATATTTAACTCTAGATAAATGCTAACACAGCAAAATTCTAACAAAGCTAAATACAAACAAAACTAAGTACAAACAGATCTAAACATCAACATGCTATCACATTTGATGACACAGACATGACAAAGGCAAATTATCATTGCTGAGATGGTTAGCATTTTTTATATTGTTTGGCCCATGTCATAGTTACCATATTTGCCCTCTTAGTTCAGTGCACAGCTAAATGAGTTAGCATGCCAACATTAGATAGATAGATAGATAGATAGATAGATAGATAGATAGATAGATAGATAGATAGATAGATAGATAGATAGATAGATAGATAGAATAGTCAATACTTTTTGTGGTGGACAGTGCAAAAGGATTATTAGCACAATAATACTAAACCTAAAAATATTCACTACGACTAACCTACTAAAAATGCTAAACTTAAGTGAGGAGAATGAAAACCAAAACCGCACATATTGTGCACAGGGGCTGATATAGCCAGTATATTAATGGTCATCAAGTACTGAATATGAGTTGGTATGGTGTAAGCATAGAGGCAGCCTCATACCCAGGAGGTAATTTCATCCCTCCATCTCTGAGACGAGTTGAAAATACGCATTTCCTGGGAGACAAAAGACGTCAGTCCGTCCATTGAGCAGGACAGCGACAGCCGCTTTCCACTAAACAAACTCCTCTGCTTGGAGAATGAGTTGTGCAGGGGGTGATTGTCCTGGTCCATGATAGTCAGCCCGAAGTAGTGAGAGCCACAGTCACAAGTTGTCTGGGCACATCAGAAATACATTTGGAGGCTGACATGAATGTTTATTCCTACTTTGCTTCATGTAATTCCATCCATCCATCCTTTATCTATACCACTTATCCCTTGAGGGTCACAGGGCTGGATCCAAATTCCAGCAGACATTGAGTTTGCCAGTGTATCACAGGGCCGGCAAATAGAGACAACCTGTCATCGTGTAATTACAGTTTAACTGATGTGATGTGAATGGCACATTATTTATTACTTTGTGTCATCCGTTATTTGCTGTAATCTATATGCAGGTGACACCATGCTGTCCTCTCTGTGAAATTTCTGAACAAGCTGCAAGTACTTGACTTGACTCCAGTGGAATTTTGTAAACCACGATAGTCCAAGAATTCTTGGAAGTAGTGTTTGCTAAAAACTGAAATATTGAATAAAAAGGTAATTCTAGGAAGTCTGGGTTTCCCTTGGGCTCTTTATTAATAAATTCAAATTCGAACTCATTATAGCCCTTGGTAAAAATTCAAAGGGATCACAAGTTCTTGCAGTTCCCCCTTTGTCTCATGACTGTGCCAAATTGCAACTCATTCAACTGTTGAACCACAAATGTCATCCTCATCCTTTGCAGCGCTAAAGGAAAAGTCAAAAGATCACCAAAGTCAGAGGGAGTTATCGTCTGGGGAAATCAGTGTCTGTACAAAATTTCATGCCAATGCATCCAGTAGTTGTTGAGACATTTTAGTGTGGCGGACTGTCAGATACTCATCAGAGGTGTGTACCCTCGCTTCCGTGCGAGCCGCTATCCCCACAGTGGAGGGTAAAGAGATCTGAGCACTGCTGTCATTTCAACCTCTTTTTGGCTTTGCTCTCCTCCAGTTGACAGGCGGAGACCGAGGTAATTGGTGCCACGTATGATTCTGTCAACTCGGACGGCAGGTAACAAGAGACAGAGAAAAACAAAGGCAGGGAAGAGGGAAGACAGACAGGTATTTATTTTGAGAGGTCCGCTGGTGGTTTCAAAGAATAAATTGATTGTGTGTGTGTGTGTGTGTGTGTGTGTGTATTTTCCTCCCACATTGACCCAAAAAATTGATTCCCCTTGGTCATGTAAAATTGGCTGCCTCCACAGTTGTGTAGAAAATCCTAAAATTAGTCTCTGTTTATTGTTTTCGACATCTCCCTGATTTATTCACAGTATCTAAAAAAAACCCCGGCTCTTCCCATCTGGTCTAGATTTCTCAGAAATCCACAATGTTCCAGAAATTTTAAAATCCTAAACCCTAAATGCTCAATTTGTTCGACTAAACGCATGAATTTGTTCCCAGTTGCTCTCCTTTTTTCTTTTTTTTTTTTACAGCACAGCCTCTTATCATCCAACATCCAGATACACACATTTAAAGCAGCATGGAAAAAAAGAACATGCTGAACACATGCATACATTGCATATGTGTGCACAACCTAAAGACACAAGCCTGGCTCATCCCCAGTCTCGGGCATTACAATATACAGAAACAACAATTCTGTCTATCACATGAGCTGCCATTTGCACAGAATTAGGTCAACACCTCTCCACACAACACCCCTCCTTCCTCATTCCCAGTCTTTGCTGATTCCCAACTCATTTGCCTTGACTAACTTCCTGGTTCTTTACTGTAATTCATATAATCAGCCCCCCTGCACAGCAAACACCCCCACCCTAAAAATTGCTATACTCTGCACGTTTGTTCTGTAATGTACAGATGAAACCCGAGATGCCTTTTAGGCGCAATTTCAAAGGTGCACAATCTGCGTTGAGACTTGTAAGCATTTCCAGTAAAAAAATCATTTTGGGATTTGCCCAATATGCGATGCATGCACGTTTCTTTGATATGGAATTTTCAAACGCTCCGTGATTGCTGATGGCGAAGCTGCAGATGTTCTGATCTCAGCAGATTAATTATTCCACATGGTGCATCTAGTTGAGCAGTCTGCCGCTCGCTCACAGTCTTTAATTTAATGGCGAGTGCGAGAGGCAGACCGAGCAGCCATCTTGCCATCCCCGGATCGCTCTCTCTTTTCACTCTCATCCTTGGGCATGCAGCCTCCCTCCCCCCACCGCTCCATGTGCCAGGCTGGAGGGTGTGCTGCGAGGGCAAAGCCAGTGTCTGTGTGAGTGTGTGAGTGTGTGCGTGTTGATGCCAAGGGCAGCCTCGCTACTGTAGCTTTTCAAGCTGCCAATATGTCAGTGCTACTGCCCTTTTCTTTCAAGTGTACATTTCCCCTCCAATCCCTATCCTACCTCCATCACCCATACCTGACCTCACCGTCACACAGACCACATGCTAAACACACTCACCTCATTCTGTGAATGATACAGATTCTCCACATTCTTTGGAAATGATATAACCTGCTGATGGCCTGTGCAGCCCCGGGTTGGGTTTGTCTGGGGATGCTGTGGTTTAATGTCTTGGGTTTACATAGTGGACCTTTATTCCCTCTTAACCAGCTGACTGCCTTATCTTACATAAGCAGCACTGTAGGCTAAAGACCCACAGGGTTTTCAGAGATCCTATCTGTGCTTCTACTTCTAGTTACTCACACCAAATGGTATGATAAAAAAAACTACAAATTCTAACAAGAACATCTGTTTGTGGCTACAACCACATGTTTACATTTTTGTTTGAAAAAGCATCAACTCTGCTACACCTGGCGTCCTCACTACTAGTTTTAGAGCAACTCGAAGGGAGAAGTTTGGAAACTCGGCTGACCCCGTTTTAGTTTGAAAACTCCAGAGTAGACGGGCAGAAACGTAGATGTTGGGAAACAAAGACGTAGACACTCACAACAGCTTGCTGTTTGGGTGTTTTTGGTCACGGTGTAGCCTTCGCTGGCTCGTCAGTCTCCTATCATGTGACCCCCTACTGGATGAAAACAACTGCCGTTAGCCTCAATTACCAGTTTAGGCCTCCATACACATGTTGCTGACCCCGTTGTCTTGACTTACAGCTATTGTGCACTTAAATTCTTGTCTACATGTGTAAAAAAGACAAGCTATTATTTTAGCAATCAGCGATACAGCAATTAACAACCAAATAATTCCTGTGTACACCAGCAAGTTTGGGTTTGAAAATGCTGTAGTATGGATGTAGCCTGTCTGGCCTGTGACGGATATGGCATCCCACTGGTGTGTGCTTTCGTTGTGGAGGGTCTCTAATGGTGATATTAAATACACAGTGTCATGCCACCCTGAAAGAGGACCCATCTACCCAACCTCGTCTCACAGACACTGTGTACTCTGTGTGTGTGTGTTAGAATGCTCTCACAGGGGATATCTGTCACAGTGGCTTTTTGTGTATAAAACATAACTCCAGGGACACATCCATCACTGTAGCACTGATGTCCTAGGATGGTGCTGAGCGTTTAATTAGATCTATATCTCCTTAACACACAGCCTCTCAGACTGACTTAATAAGCAATACAGAAATCTGCTGGTGTGAATGATGGGTTGTTTCATTCTTTTATAGTAATAATAACAATAATTGTGGATATGATAGAGAAGGACATAACATTTGATTGGCTCATGATGATCGAAATATGGACCCAGGGGCATTTCAACACTAATGAGCTGCTTTCACACATCTACCGCCAACCCTGAATCCAGAGGTGCGTGTGAATGCAAATGTCAGAGTCAGTTGATGTGGACATGAATCGGACAGTCCCCGAGAACAAAGTTGGTTTAATGTCTGATTGAGACGACGTGTGAAAAGAACAGGTTGTCTGGAGAATTCACAGCAAGCGACCTGATTCTCCAGTCAAGGGTTTGTGTGAGGAAACGACTTTACATCGAGTCCTGGGAGTTTGGGCATTTACTCCTGCAGTGTCTGTTCTAAACCTGCCTGTTTGGAATGAGCTGATTGGCCTGTGGTATGTTGGTTGCAGTTTTCCTTCTGGAACTGTTAAAGTGACCTGCAGCAATTAATAAAGACTGACTGGACTCAGTCTTCAGAAGCCAGAAGATGCTCCTTCGCATGCACGATGATCTGTTTGTTCAAATTTTCTTAATATTAAACATATAGCATGTTCAAATTCAAGTTCAACACTGCACTTCCTTGGACCCTAAACAATACACATATGCGAGCCACAACTCAAGGTGCAGTAGTTTGTGTGATGTACCGGGGAATATTTGCATATGCATATTTGACAATGACTATCACAGGCATCTGCTTTTTCCTTTTTTATTTTGTCATGGTAAAACCAGAGTATAGAGATTTCAGGAATTCAGACAACTTCTCTCCTAGTGGGTCAGTTTGTAGTGTAGTCAGCTTAGTTGAACTTAAACAGGCTTGTGGAAAATCTGTGTTCATAGCTCACAGAGCTGCTCGGGAATGCATTCTCTCTCTCTCTCTCTCGGAAATAATGGCTTTGGTTTGCACAGTGTTGAACTTCTTCTGGTAAGAAAGCCCTGTGAGGCAAAGTAAGGGAAGGATCATGGTCACGATTAATAAAGAAGCAGCAGTTAATTGCAGGTCCTGTGGATGTGAACTCTGGTCTCTTCAGTGTTGACAGTGTGACAAGCTCCACGCCCATCCACCACCCTAACCTCTCCACCCCCTTTGCTTTCTGCCTCACTGCACCTAATGCTCACTACACTGATACTGAGCACTGGAGCACTGGATGATGTGGGATGAGGTGCAGAATCATTCAAGATAAATGCAATTCAAAGCTTTAAGTGCGTGAGTCTGTGCTTTGTTACCATTTAATTAAAGAATGAAAACAAGCACAGTTGTGCTGTTGTACACAAAAGAACTGTGAGCCTGAGTTATTCCAAATAGAAACAAACAGTGAGTCTGAGAGGAAGAGGATGAAGAAGAAGAGAGAACGTTGGCAGAATGAGAGAATGACCTTTCCATTTTCTGCAGTTCAATTTGCAAACTTAGATTTAACTTTTTACCGCAGCAGGCAGCACAGTAAAAACTTACTCTGCAGATTCAGCGTGTGAATATATACCATCTATAGGCGAGGGACAAGATTTTGGGGCCGAAGCCTGCTGGTTTCCATTTCTAGTTTGACCAATCACGTTTGAGCAGGCTTGGTTGCCAGCAGGTAAACAGTCTGTGTGGAGAGCAAGAGGCAGAACACTATGAACGAATGCATTGTCATCAGACAATAGCCGATGAGATACATGTAAGAGAAAAAAACAACATACTTTCTCGTTATGCATTCGAAGCCACGATACAAGGTTAAGGAACTTTATTTAAAAACATCACATGATGACCTGAACTGAAATCTGCTGCCCACCCGGGCCAAGACAAGGTTATACATTCTGAAACCCATCAGGCGTCTTATGACAAAAATACATTTGACTGATTTAGAAATCGACTGTAGACAGAAGTAGTGAAGCCTGGTGTTTATTTCCTGTGCAGCGCTGCTTCCTCCATTTCATGACCTTTTGCAGCAGACAGGACAGGTGATATTAGCAGAAGTGCCAATGTGTAGTGTCCACGCAGCACAGCAATGGAAATGCACATGTTACACAAAGTACAGCTTTTTTAAATGTTTGTCCAGAATGCCCTTGGTGTGATGTAAGTGACTAAAGGGGCTTATTGATTTTGACATGCATGTATCCGTGTGTGTGTGTGTGTGTGTGTGCACGCGCGCGTGCGTGAGTGAGTGCGTGCGTGCTTCACCCAGCCAGGCGGAGCCACTGGCAATGCAGCTGCAACATTAGTGGGTCAGTGTGCCATCAACCCATTCATCAGCACTTCTCCCTCTCCTCTCTCTGCCTCCATCTCCCTTCTGACTCACCACCCACCCATTCATCCCCCACTACCTACCTCTCACTCCCTCTTCTGCTCATTTAAGTGTCCACATGCAGAATATTTTCAATTTGTTAGTGATGTAAAGAAGCCAGAAGAGATGCGTGAAGTTGGCCAATTAAGTGCATATGCACAGATATAAGTATATATACATGGACATATATCAAAACGTGTGGGTGATTCTTGAAATCACTGCCAATAGAGGAGCTGTTAACCTGTAATGTAACATGAAGACATATGGGCTCTGACTCCTGAGAAAGATACAAGGAGCAGCTGAAGAAAACTCAGCTTTCGTTTTGATGTTACACCGATTTGAATATACAGCATTCAACATCATCCAGTATCAGTCAGCTGATAAAGGTGGCAATGTGCCCTCTTCAAGTGATAGTCCACTGATTTTACACATCAAAGCCTGTATATAGTTGTTACAACACATGTGTGTGTGTATCTGAAATCCTGTCCTCAAGTGATATCATTTGAGTCAATGTGGGTTGGGTGTCATGTACGAATTAGGTGATCTGAGGCTCCAACAGGTGGATTCTTAGGCCAATCCAGGATTCATTGCGATTCTGTGACCAACTGTTTTTCGAGACGTCCGATGGCTAAGTATCAGGCATCAACTCACCATCAGCTACACTGATAAAACACGCTGATCAAGCCTCTGTCGACTTTGATTTTCGATTTGGCCTTTGTGCTCATGTGTTAAGTGGTTGGAGTGCCCCTATAATATAAATTGTATAGAGATAGATGAATGCATCCACAAGTGCAGTCTTTCTCCTTTTAATCTCTGGCTCATGAAGGCGCCTGCTCTCCATGCATTCATGACACAAACGCAAAAAGATGAACTGAGCCAAACACGCTATTTTCGGTCAAAATGCTGTGCAAAACCCAGATTTTCTCTCTTTCCTGGTCTTCCTATTCCCCTCTTTTCCTCTGATATTCACTCTCCCTCTCGCTCCCACCCAGGATGGATGGAGGAAAATGAAGGAGAAAGAAGAAGGCAGAAGAGGAAAGGGGAGGGAGTGGATGTGTTGTTCAGTTCTGCTGAATGTGCTCACATGTATGAAAGAAGAAGATTTATTTTAGGACTCTCGCGTGGGTGTACACAGATTTGAAACACACACACACACACACACACTGAGGAAGTGAGAGCTCACAAGCCCAGAGATAGGCCTGACCTACCTTTACATCAATCTTGTTTTGAAAGCTACTGGAAGGATGCTTTTCCCTTTAGCTTCAAGACTTTCCTATATACTGGAATTCTCCAAATGCATTGTACATTATCCAACACAGTCACAAACAAACAGACACACACACACACACACACACACACACACACACAGAGCAAGAGCGAGAGTGAAAAATAGAAATCAGGGCAAATAAGGAAAAGAAACAGGAAGCATAGGAAGCAAAAGATAAAAAGTGAGTCGACTGAGTCTCAGCTAGACATTGAACAATAAGTGTCTGTGTTGTTGTGTCATATTGTGTCAGCATTGCCACAGCATGATTATCATGTAGAAACTGTTGTCATGGTAATAAGGTCACTGGCATGTTCATATGTCAAAAGGGATTTATACTGGGCTGACACCATTTCCAGTACTGCATGTGCCAGGCGTGTGTTTGTGTGTGTGTGTGTGTGTGTGTGTGTGTGTGTGTGTGTGTGTGTGTGTGTGCGTGCATGTGTGTTTGTACAGTAGACAAAGACAGACTGGGAGGCTGAGGAACAGCGAGTAATAGCGAGGCTGAAATTCCACATTTAGGACAAGCTCTACAAATGATTATTTCAGAATCAAGGCTTTTAACAATGACCCATAGAACATACTGAACATTTCCAGATTGCTTAATAATACCTATTGAAGCATTAAAAAAAATGCTGCCAGCCTGTTTCTCTATACCGGAGTATTTACATGGATTTCCCCCTCTATGACCTTAAATCAGTGAGAGGCGGAGAAAGAAGAAGTACACACAAAGTGAAAGTAAAGAGAAGGAGTGTGCTTGTCACTTTCTGTAAATGAGTCACAGCAGTATTTGGATTGTAAATGGGAAATCCCAGACACTTCTCTGAAACTGCCTTTTGACCGTCTGCTCAATGCTGAAACATCAATTGCCTCCAGTAAAATATAAGGAAATTAACCTTAAGTCATGTAGTGTAAAAGTTAAACCATCTCTTTGTCACTGCAAACAACACAGTGACCTACTTTCATATTTAATAGGACTGTTGTACCACAACACTCCACCTCCCCATTTCCTTGCCCCATTGTTCTTTACCTCCCAACTCTGACCTCCCTTGACCCCCAGGCTGTACCGAGGCAGCTCAAAGCTAAAGTCATGATTATTGTATTTCTCTGCTCCCTATTTGTCCAGCGTGGACGTCTGTCAGCTCAAACACTAAGCCATATGCTATGTATTGTCCCTCTGTGAGGTCCGGGAATCAGTGCTTACACGACTGAGCGAGCACTTAAGAGATATTGACTGCAGCTAGGCTGGTTTTGATTAAAATGACTGATTAGAATCCACAGCTATGCTCAATCAGAAAAATCACTCAATCATCAAAAATGGCATTTTCAAGATGAAAAAACATCTAAAAAAAATAGTGAAAGGAAGGAGTCATTCATAAACTTTCAATACACTCCTGTCAGTGATCAGCTCAGTTTCTGGTTATTTAATACCCATAATCCTTTATCCCTCAGTCTCTTTCCTTTACTCTCTTTATCCACCCAGCACTACCTCTTCTCTTCCCCTCAAGCCGGACTTGTGATGTTCATCCATAGGGTGATGAGGCACAGAACAATGGCGCCTTTGGGAGACAGAGCTCACCCACAGCCCAACATCCAGGAACACATACACAAAGCTTCATTGACTACAACCAGACAATAAGAAAAGTGTGTGGGGGGTTAGTGAGGTTTGGGATCTGACGTTTCTTCAAAGATGTAGCTTGACAAGCACATAAATTATGACTGCAAGGGGATAAAAGACACAGGGCAGGTAACAGTAACCCAAAGATAAAGTCAGCATTCCTACGAGAGCAAAACATTCTGGTTGAGTGCAAAGCTGTATGATGAGCCTCAGGCGACAACCTCCAGTCATGTGATCAAAGGGCAGTAGTAGGCCGGGTCAAAGGGCAGGGACCACTCGAAGTAGCCCCTGAGGCTGAGCAGTTCAGCTTGACATGACAGTGAGCTAAGGGGGAAATTAAAGGGTATGATTGGCTCAATTAGACTTCCAATGAGGTAACAAGTTCCTAATGGTTATTGTGGGCTGGTTCAGGGTAAAAAAAAGAATCCAACCTCTGCCCTCTGAGGCTTCGATGGAGTTTGTGGATGGACGATTTGTCCATGAAGTATAAATCATGCTGTGTTGTGATAATAATTACAGCTAGGGTCTTCAAAAGGGCTGTTATGACAACTGACTTGATATTGATTCAACTTTGTGAATGTGAAATCCTACTTTCAGTATCACCCTCTGAGGCTACTGCCTGATGGGAAAGCACTGTCCTCATACTGACACACCCTGAAGAAAAGAAAACTGGAGAGTTAGGGGACTTCCTATGAAAAAGGTAATATACAGTTTGTAACTGTTTACTTATATTTCAGGTCCTCTGACTCTATAATGATGATTGATTATGACGGGACACATTAGGGACATTTTTTTTATTAATGTTGTTTTGCTTTCTGCTTGTAAGAAATTCCCCAAGAGTTTTTGTTTCCGTGGAACATGTCCAAGTGAGCCCATGTGAGAATACAGCCGGCAAATGGGTGGAGAATTCCCAGCGATCAAGTGGGCGTGTTGATGACATTTTACATGTGAAGGACGCAAAACTTGAAGGATGTCAAGTACCATACACGTAGAAGACGTAAAGACGTTAGCTTCGAAAGACAGGGAGATTCGATAGCTTTTAGTGATAAGGGCCTAGATCAGTGTCTTCTGCTTAGTTTTCATATTTGAAAGGCAAATTCCGGAGAATGTCCTTACCCAATTTAAACAAACTATTGAAGCTGATGTTAGCTTGCTAATATTTTACCTGTTGGAGTCAAAAGTGAAAGAGGTAAAAGGATACGTTTGACATATCTGGCAAAATATAATGTCTGATGATGATTTGAATTCAGAATATATTAAACAGACATAATACATCTAGGCTATCTTCATTTATAAAATATTATTAACGGGATAGTTCACCCACAAATTTAAACGGACTCATTATCTATTCACCACTAGGCCGATGGGGTGGGTGAAATGTGAGAGTCTGCAAAACACTTTTGGAGTTTCAGGGGTAAACAGTGTTGCAGCAGAATCCAATACAATTGAAGTAAATGGTGACCAATTCTTCAAATGTAAAAAAACAAACACATAAATTGCCTCCATACTGCTCCTGTGGTACCATCCAAGTGCCTGTAAGCTCTTGAACATAAAGTGGCTTCTTGTTAACAATGGTGCTGATTCAGTAAATTGCGAGTTGGTTCAATATGATCCTGAAGCTGCTCTACAAAGAATCCTTCGACCAAGCCAATGTCATTTTTGACAATCGCATGATCCATTAAAAAAAACAAAATCGATGAAAGCACATTAACTGACAGTAATAGTGAGAGCTTTCCAAAGGTGAGAGAATTCACAACATAGAGAAGAAGTAGGCAAACTCCTCATGAAGAAATAGCTCAAGGCCACAGAAGCATATAGTGTCTTAGGAAGCAAGGAAAAGGTTTAAAGGTCGCAGCAGAGTCAGTTGACATGACAGCTTTGTTCCAGAGCCAAGGAGACAGTACTGAAAGGCTCCTTGAAACTTTATAGCGGAGTCCTTGAAACTTTATAGCGGATTCCTCCATTACCTTACTCCATCTTACATCTTCTCCCCCTCCTGTCAGTCACAGAGTGCATCCCCCATGGAGGTTTGTATATGTGCTGGGGGGGGGGGGGGGGGTGTTAATAGTTTTTAATGACCTCTTAACTGACCACACCTAATGCTATCACTTATGTTATCAACACGTCTTTCCTCTCCAGGTCACATCCAAACAACAAGGTGACCACCATCCCATTCTTTCCATCTAAGGCCTCAGCTCTATCACACAGATCAGAAAGCCCCCTCCTCTTCCTCCTCCTCACTGAATTCCAACCTTCGGCACATCTAAATGAACTCTGTCACAGCTGATGTCCTCCTTGCTGTGTGTGTGTGTGTCTATGTGTGAATGATTGCGGCCTCTGTGCCTTTCACCCCCTGACTCTCCCTGGTCCCATGACAATGCTTCCCTTATATGCACATAACACACAGACGCACATGTGCAAACACACATAGACGCACATCACGCAGAGCAAAGTATCAAGTGCTGTGATGAGGAGACGATGAGCCGGCGCTTCATCACTGCCCTCAGCGCTGTCGTCATCACTGCCACACCGAGACAGGGGGTTTTCATGGAAGAAAAAGAAAGGAGCACTTGATGTGGTTCCATCTGCAAAAGTTAAGCATGATGGCGTCTCTCTCTCCCGCTGCCTCTCCCCACAGAGTTACCTCAGGCAGGCTGAAGAAGCCCATTGACAGGAGAAGATGGCTTAAGGAGTCGGGAGGGCCTGCGTGCCAGGCATTCCACAGCACACAGTGGACACATTATTATGACATTTACAAGGCCAGCCAGATACTATATAGATACAGCGTGATACGTGTGTGAGAAAAGCTTATCCAGTCAGTGTGACTGCAATGAAATGAGCACAGCGAACGCAAACCACAGAGGAAGAGCCTCAGATGCATTTTAACAAATTCAAGACTGAACGACTGCAGAGTTTATGGGCAATATGTTCAGTTCTGCTTGTAAAATAACAGATGTGTAAATACAGCGATAAAACCACAACACTTCCCTTAATGACCCTGTTAAGATTAGTGAAACTCAGTTTTATGTCCTGTCACTTAAAAATAATGATCATAAAATAATAATCATCATCATACCAAGTCCATATCTTCCAAACTCAGCTCACTTCAGTCTCCACATGAGATATGTGGACAAAATTAAGGAAACCTGTGGCTGAAGAATGGGTCCGGATACTTCTATCTACTTTTAGGGATGTTTTCTTTGGTTTGTCTTTTTCATGGAATTGTTATTGCCTCAGCGTACTATGATATTTTAGACAACAGTGTTCTTCCAACTT
Source organism: Verasper variegatus (assembly GCA_026259375.1). Classification (NCBI taxonomy): domain Eukaryota; kingdom Metazoa; phylum Chordata; class Actinopteri; order Pleuronectiformes; family Pleuronectidae; genus Verasper; species Verasper variegatus. The sequence goes on from CM048038.1 coordinate 15,221,942, forward strand.
TGTGTCAACACTTTGGGACAGGCCGTGTCCTGTTCCAACATGACAGTGTCCCTGTGCACAACTTGTGGTCCACTGAGAAATTGTTATCTACATTTTCTGTGGAAAGACTTCTGGGAGGAAATGAAGCAGTTATGGCAGCATATTGAAAAAGTAGAATGATATTTTTTAGAAATAAAGGTATTTGCCTGTTTTTTTTTTTATCAGAGGAGATTGATACTATTCATAAATCTGCGTAAGCCAGAACACAGTTAGCTTAGCTACACACGCTCTCAACCAATTCCCCGCTTGCTTATGCGCAAGATGGTGGCGTTTGTATCCGGGGTATTTTAGCATCATCATTTAATTTAACTCTCAGTGAAGGATTCATTTAGTAGGCAAACCTTTTTTTTCCCGTACGAGATTTTCAATAACTGTGGGTGTAATATTCAGTTGTTCCCATTTGTTTTACTTATGTCCACATACCTACACTGATCTACTGACTGAGATCACAAGACAATAATCTGCATGTAACAGTCGATGGTGTATGACATGAACAGGAATATAAGGTCTGTAGTTTTATGTAATATGCTTTTTACCATATTAAAAGGTGCTTGCAGGAGTCCTGAAATACACACATAGTTGTCTTAATGGCGTTAGAGATGCGTTTTAAATATTACCTAATGTTGCAGCTATGAGAGTGTAACTTCTGTTTGCTTTACGTGAGAACCAGAGAGCTGAGGGCTCCAGCATCAAGACGGGCGGCTGACACACATTCCAATGTTCCTGAGTCTTCGCAAAATCAATTAGGCTGATTGGCTTCTTTCCTCGTGTAGCTGAGATTTGTCGCTTTAACAGCTGATGTGAAGAATGTGTGTGGGAGAAAACGATCAGGTGGAATGTGCATGATCATCACACCGACATATTTTGCTCCTGGTATGTTGTTGACAAGCGGAAGTGAACAACAAACCCAGTCATGGAGCCATTCGGAGACAGCATGACCGTCCAGCGCTGATCCTGTGCTCCAGTCTGATCACCAAAAGAAGTGTCCCCATATTCACTAATGAGTACAACATTGAACAATAGTTTAAACCCTCATTCACCATTCACCAAGGCAAAAGTGGGTCCTTTTTACTATTCAGCTGCATTGACAGGAAGGAATTGCCTGGAGAAAAAAGGAAAAGCAGACGCAAGAAACTCATGAATTTTAAAATCCACGTCTTCAATCTCTTCCTTCTGAACTTTTCACCTGTTCCTTTTGTGAACCCCCGTATCATGTCATCTGTCACATTCTAATTTCTGGGAGACTGTGACCTTGATCTCATGACCATTTTAATTCACTTATTTTGAATAATTGCCGTGCAAAGCAGGTTAGCTACAGCTGATCAAAAAACACTAAGGTGTTCTGTTTCCAGGGAGTCCAGTGTTCCCTCAAACTGAAATGAAATCGGCATGTTGGAATTTTCAGGATCTCCTAAATGAAATGGAAACCGAAATGTTACTTGGTGCTCATATCAGATGTAAGTGTCTTTACTGAAACCAAAAGAGACTCAGAAATGTCCCTGGTTGCTTAACTAATCCTCAAAAGTGAAACTATTGCAACAGAGTGCATTACTCCAAATCGCAACCGTACGTTAGTGAAAAAATAAAACTTAAAGCACTAATTCTTATTTTTAACCAACAAGAAATTTGTGTGCAACGAGCAAGTTGTCATTTTTCAAGAGAATACCAGTCGAAAATTTTCTGATTCCAGCATCTAAGGTGTAAAAGTTTGCTGATGCTCTTTGTTTTCTGTGATACTGAACATGTTTGGTTCAGGGCTGTTGATTGGACTAAAGAAGTAGTGTGAACACGTTCAAATGAGTTGTATGAAATTTGAAAGGCACTGACAGACCAAATAAGACCATCAGTTGACATATATAATGAAAACTACTCTGAAGGTAAAGTAGGTCAACAAGTGTGTGTAAGTGTAAATAGATTACTACAGAGAATAGAGTTACGGGTGTTGAAACTGTAGTTGTAAAACAAATGTATTCTTATTACAGCTTTATCATACTTACATTAACTTATATTTGTATTAATACTCAGGTTGTTGGGTGATGGAGGGATAGATAGTTAGATAGATAGTTAGATAGATAGTTAGATAGATAGATAGATAGATAGATAGATAGATAGATAGATAGATAGATGCAGGGATTTAGTTTTATTCTATCTATTTATTCTAACTTTTATTCCTCATGTTCATCTGAACATTCCTTAGAGTAGAACTAAATAAACACATATACAGTAACTATTAAACACTGAATTCTGTTGAGCCGAATTGATTTCCTCGCAGGGGGGTCCTCTGGATGGGCGGAGACAATTAAGGTGTCGGGGATGATTGGCCGGCGCTGGGCAGACGTGCCCTTGGGCTCGACGCTGATTGGCCAGAGCCGGGCCGGGTGCCTCCTGGGGGCGGGGCCTCGGACCTGGTGTATGTTGAAGCGTCGCGTTGAACCAGTGTAGAGTTTAGAGGGTCTCCGTCTGCCAGGGTGACGAGTCGGGACGTGTGAACACTGAACAAGCGAACTCTTTCCACCGCTTGGATACTTAACTCAGCCCGGAGGTTTGGATTAACTTCGACAGAAAGAAAACACAGGCACACACACACACACACATACTCTTTTTTTTTTTTTTTTACATTTTTGCTTTTTTTTTTGCTTTGAATTTGCTTTGGAAGAAACGCAGTCGAAGACAATGGGATCCCAGGCATCCAAGGGAGAGGTGGTCGCTGAGGGGGCCGCCGCCGCCGCTGCTGCTGATGCTGCGGCTGTCAAGACCAACGGACAGGTAACTCCTCCAGCCCCTCTTCTCAGAACTCGCATCCTCCATTAACTGCATCCATCTGCACCATCCCACGTCCAAGTGACTCCACTTGGACGTGGGGACGTGTGGGGCTCGTCAGGTGGGAGCATCTCGGCTCGTGCACGGGTCACCCCCCCCCCCCCCCCCAAATTGAATTAATTGTAGTATTCTATTTATTTTTTTTGGAGTTGAATCCAACTTCAAAGTGTGTTTTTGTGTGTTTTATTTGAGGTCTCAACTCAAAACTGCACAACGCGTGTGATAGTGTGAGGCGGAGTGGGGGAGGAAGGAGGATGGGGAGGAGGGGGAGGCAGCGCCAGCACGTAGGCAGTCTACTACTCCTCCCTTGCTAAATACGAGCCTGTCGTCTGATACTTTATATTTATATAAGCTGCCACTTCACGAAATTGCATCCTGCGATGTTTTGTGTTTATTACGTCGATGAGTCACAATTAGTCGTTGATATCATATTTCACATGATTATTGGATCATTATGAATGGAAATGACCCCCCCCGCTCTTATTTAGTGACACAAACCCTGACTTCATTTGAGAATCATCTTAAATGAGATGATAAAAAAAAGGGATTGTTTTCGATGTGAGGGTTAAAAATCGCATGAGTTGACTTCTTATAATTCTTCCATCGATGAGCTCCAGTCTGCTCTTTGTTGAGCCGCTGTCTGTCTGGTGCCTTAAGCCGTCTGTGAGGCGCCACCGCCGCCTATCGCCTGATTAGAGTACTGCAAGGCGTCGCCTCTGATGCCGGGCGACACGGTGGTTAATTGATGAGCACGACGATGCGCTGAAAAGAAATGAGAAATCCACACAAGAAACAGATCCTCTTTGTGTTTCATGCATGTGCAGGGGGCTAAGTGTCAGAAACAGATGGCTTATTGTATTTTTCATTTCTCTTCCAGGAGAATGGACATGTGAAAACCAATGGCGACGTCTCCACAAAGCCTGATGGGGATGCTGCTGCCACCAATGGCTCAGCTGAGGCGGCCAAGGAGCCTGAAGCCGGCGCAGGAGGCGACGCCATCGAGCCAGCACCTGCTGCAGATGGAGAGGCTGCCAAACCGGAGGGCGAGGCTGCAGCCAAGGAGACCCCCAAGAAGAAGAAGAAGAAGTTCTCCCTGAAGAAATCTTTCAACTTCAAGCTGAACCTGAAGAAGACCAAGAAAACCGAGGCTGTCAAAGAGGAGGCGGCCGCTGCCGATGCCGCCCCCTCTGAGGAGAAGCCCGCAGAGAACGGAGCCGCTGCTCCGGCTGAGGAGGAGAAGAAGGAGGAGGTGAAGGAGGAGGCTGCCGCTGCAGCTGCAGCTGAGGCCCCCAAGGTGGAGGAGACCCCGGCAAAAGAGGAGGCCCCCAAGGAGGAGGCCAAGGAGGCAGCTGCTCCAGCCCCTGAGGCCACAAAACCCACAGAGGAGAGCAGCTCGACCCCCGCTCCTTCTGAAAAGAAAGAGTGATTGTACCTTGAGCTCACAATGAACTGGGTGAACTGTTTTGCAAGAGAGAGCGAGAGAGAGAAAATTTAGAGTATATATATATATTTATATATATATGTGTATATGTATACATATGTATATGGATATATGTATATGTAAATATATACACATGTATGAGAGAGACTCCTTCGACGTGCCACTTTTCGTCATGATAACAAGATGGCAGACTAGATTCACTAGATCACTTCCCTGGTTTCTGCTTGACATCTGGACCTGGACTGAGTTTTAGGCTGTGGGTTGGTCACGGTGTGGAAAATGGATTTTAGTGGCTAGAACGCTGAGCTGTCGACACCATGAAGTAAAGACGGATGAAGAATGGCTGGAGGAGGATGGAGCGGAAGCATCTTTTACCCTAAAATCTGCAGAAGAAGATGCCTCCCTGCTGAAGGATGAAGCTAGATGATATACTAGGACACCACCACCACTTGAAATGACTGTTAATAGAGAAAAAAAAAAAAATGAAATCAGAAAATTAAAGAGACTTGCCAACTTTTTACATTCCTATATTTTAACCCAAATTTGAAGTATTTTGTGGTGTATTATAGAGAACCATCTTAAAGATTCAGAGAAGCTATGTCTTGTTTGTTTAAAGAAAAAAAAAAATAGACGATTTTGATTTTTACCTTACTATGAAAAAAACACTTAAGCTTGCTATGTTCACTGTTGCGGTTTGATATGAAGCAGAGTTGTTTTATCTGTCGTGTGTGAGCCTGAATCTGCTTTGTCTCTGTAAATACATTGGATTGATTTCTGTTCTTTATTTTGCTAATGTTGACAGATGTTACTGGTTTTATTGTAAAGTTGATAATGGTAAATAAATGTTGGTTACCTTACCTGCCGGCGCATGTGTCTTGACAGTTATTTGCATCATGCCTTAGCTTAAGGAGAAGGTCAGGAGCATGTTTCAGATTTTTTTTTTGTAGCCACAGAAAAGCCACATATATGGAGACCAACAGCAGCACGGTGAGGATGAGGGATACAGAAATGAAATTCCTCCGACATTTTAAATTGTTTTGGTGTCTTCATATTAAACAAATGGAAGCACATAGAAAATTGGAGCAGCTGCACCCTTCCATATTTATTTAACCCCTAGAAACTGATGAAAAGTTACATATTGCCATTTTGAAGGGTGAAATTACACCACCAATATTTTTTTAGAAATTCACAGCTGAATTCATAAAACAGAAAATACAAACTTAATATGGTGAGTTTTGTCCTTGTGCTCTGTTCCACTACATTTTAGGATACGGATCATCCTTTATTAGTCCCACTATGAGGACATTTGCCATGTTACAGCAGCAAAGGAGATGGTAAAAATAGACACACATTAAAGAAAGAAATAAGTAAGCATACAATATAAACCCAAGGAAAATTGAAAATTACCAATACAGTGTTCGATTTTACATTGAAAATGGCTATAATGGCTGTAATTCAGATGGCAGTAGAGTAAAGTAAAGGTCAGTTACATTAGAAAACTCTGTTCATGGTAACAAACTGTTTAATTACAGTCGGGCGAGTGATATGGTTGATTAGCACCATATTTCTAACAGTTACAACCCAGAAAATCTGGATTAGGCCCCAAAATTTGACATCAATTACATTTTTGGGACTCATTCATGTAATTATTCGCCGTTATTGGATTAGCAGCCCGGCTTTAACAACACCACTGACTGTAAAACCAAAAGCACATTGTTTTTAATTCATATGGGATTTGGTATCAAATGATTGCACACGTCACTTGGTCAACATGTCACATCGGTCACAAACTGTGATCATCAATGAGACAGTGAACACCCACATGCTTTGAGCTGATTGGAGCTAATTGAACACACCAACACACACAGGGTTAGCTGCAGTTACCCCTCGCCCTCTATTAGTCTTGTGGCTCTGAGGTAATCACCATTACCTTCCCTTTCTACTACTTTTTCTTCTTCTTCTTCACGTGTACGGTATTCTGTCCATTCAGAGGCAAGCATGAACATGGCTAACTGAGCACAGCAGCCCTGTTCTGGGGGAACTGACCTAGTTCACATGCTGATATGATGAGCTGAGATCTGAGCTTCATTTGGACCCAAGCTCCAAACAATTCGGAATTATTTAAACGAGCCTACAGCTCCCGGTCGATGCGACCCTTTGTCTCTTGTTGCAGAGAAATTTGTTAACCATTTGTACTATTATTTCCATTTAAATGTTTTATACAAACAGGAAAAATCATCAAAAGTCAAACCTCTATTGTGTAAATCTGTCTTAAAACCTGAGAGTGTACATTAGAAAGTAGGTACAGTCAGAATCAGAATCAGAAGTATTTTATTGCCAAGTAGGTTTACACCTACCTGGAATTTTTCTTGGTGAAAAGGTGCATACAATGAACATAAAAACATAAAAACACAATAAGTACTCAGCATTAGAATAAAAAACAATATATAAAGATTAAAAAAAGTGAAGTAAAATGCTAAATGTGAAACAGGAGTGCAATAGTTGCAATGTCAACTATAAATGTTACCCTGCTGCTCCACAAGTGTTTCTTTTATCTATTCTATTCACTGATTTGTTTGTTCTGCACACTATACATGCGATTGTGTGACTGATCACTTCCGAGACACTGCATTTCTCATTTAGCAGTGACATGGTCTGCAGAGACGTGGACGATGCATTCAAAACACAAGTGAGCTCACCCTGACACCTGGTGGCTGTTACAGGCAGTGCCACAAAGATGATCACGTATTGCTGATCTCTTGTGCTACTTTTCAAGAATCTGTGATGGCTGCAAAACCAGTACACTACAGTATGAAATTGAATATGAGCAAATAACGGGAACACGTGTAATGCATTTGATGAGTATAGCAACTGTTAATGAAAACATTTGAATGAATGGCCTTCACCAGTCCCTTTTATCATCTATCCGCACACAACTAAAATACAATGAAATAAAAATAAACTTAGACAAAAAACAGAAACAAATGCATGTCACTTTCCAAATAAAACTTCAAACAAATAAATAATGTACGGAGTATGGTATGTTTAAAGAAATGCAAATGCCTGGTTAAAGGTTTACAGCAGCCATGTCAACTTAAATGAAACTGTGGCAATAGACGATGCCACCGGGGTCTCCCACACACAGCCAGAGGCAAAGGTGTTGCTTTTCAGCATACATTTTATTAACGCCGACATAAACTCAACAGTCAACTGAAATACTCCAGCATTTTCTGCTGGAGGTTAGCTGTGCAGCTCAGCAGCGTCTCTTCCCACGTGTCCGTCCCTCTGGCAGCTCCATGGCTGCCTTTTGAATCCAGGGACAGTTGATTGGCCAACTACTCGCTGTACCAATCCCCTCTCCCTGGTTCACCTGGAGCTGCTCACTGAGCCACCTCCACAGAATCTAAATCACTGAACCATCAATAAATGACAAATAGCAACTTCTTAAAAAGCTCACACACACACACACTGATATATGCACGTCAAAATCAATAACCCTTTCACTCACTAACATCACACCAAGGACATTTCTGATATGTGTTTGTGTGTGTGTGTGTGTGTGTGTGTGTGGGCATGTCTTTCAATAAGGGACAATTTTAGTTCAATACCATTATTGTGAGGTCATTTTTGGCTGGTCCTCACAAATGAAATGGACTGTTTGAGGGTTAAGACTTGGTTTTAGGGTGAGGGTAAGGTTTAGGTTTAGGTTAGGCATTTATTTATGATGGTTAGGGTATGGGACTATGCAACATTAAATCATGGTTGATCTTAAACTTCAAACTAAATGAAATAAGACTGAGTTCATTGTGTGTGGCCACCTTCTAGCCCCTAATATTCACTCATCTGTGAAGAGTCTTGGTGTTATTTTGACAGTGTTTTTAAATTTGAAAAGCAGATTATAGCTGATAAAGGGGATCTATGCCTTCATTCAACAGCTGCAGCTCGTCTAAAATGCTGCTGCTCGCCTCCTGTCAGGAAATGAAAAGTGGGAACTATAACACCCGCGTTGCGCTCCCCCCACTGGCTTCCTGTTCGTTGCAAGATCAATTCTAAAATGTTATTGTTGTTGTTAAAACTCTTAATGGAATGGCACCTCCTTAGTTGAACTCCTTCATATTCACACTCCAGTTAGAGAGTTGAGGCCAGCCACTCAGCTGCTCCTGGATTTGCCTAAAAGGAGGCTCATAACCAGAGGTGATTGAGCCTTTGCAGTAGCCGCCCCAAAATTGTGGAACAGCTTACCACTCGACAGTAGATCTGCCCGCTCTCTTGCACGCTTGCAATCATTGTTTAAAACAAATCTCTTTTCTTTAGCCTTCTTTTCCAGGGTTTTTTTAATAAAATTTTTATGATCAGTATTTTAATATATTACTTATTGCTGTTTTCTTGTTGTACCTTTTACTTTGTAAAACACTTTGGTCAACCAAGTTGTTTTAAATGTGCAATAAAAATAAAGATGACATTGACATTAAATACCTTGATTATGTCCTTAAATACCTTAATATCCTAACTCAATCATATCATTAAATACCTATATCATATCCTTAATACCGCAATCATGTCCTTAAATACTCCTTTCTCATATCCTTAAATAATCTTTATCATATCCTTAAATACCTCTATCATATCCTTAAATACCTCTATGTCGTATCCTTAAAAACCTCAATCATGTCCTTAAATACCCCTACATCATATCCTTAAATACCTCGATCAAGTCCTTAAATACCCCTTTCTCATACCCTTAAATAATCTTTATCATATCCTTAAATACCTCGATCATATTCTTTAAAAACCTCGATCATATCCTTAAATACCACTCTATCATATACTTATATACCTGTATCATGTCCTTAAATACCTCAACCACCTTAAATATTTAAGGATATGGTCGAGGTATTTAAGTATATGATATAGAGTCCATATCATATACTTAAATACTTCTATATCATATCTGTAAAAACCTCGATCATATCCTTAAATACCACTATATCATATACTTATATACCTGTATCATGTCCTTAATACCTCGATCATGTCCTTAATACCTCGATCATGTCCTTAAATACTCCTTTCTCATATCCTTAAATAATCTTTATCATATCCTTAAATACCTCTATGTCGTATCCTTAAAAACCTCAATCATGTCCTTAAATACCTCGATCTCGTATTTAAGGACATCATCGAGGTATTTAAGTATATGATATAGAGTCTATATCATATACTTAAATACTTCTATATCATATCCTTAAAAACGTCGATCACAAACTTAAATACATCTATCATGTCCTTAAAAACCTTTCCATCACTAGACCTGTATATAAAGGTACAGATGTGCACAGTCTAGACTTCACTGTCTGGTTGGGGCTGCAGCCTTTAGAGCTGCTCGCTCTGTAACACCGGCGCCTCTCGGTCGGGCGGGGGAGCGCCTGTGATTGGTCGACGGGAGCTCAGCGCGAGCTCCCCGGTGCAGCAGCGGAGCCGGTGGGTGCGAGTCGGGGGGCTAATTGGTGTAAAATGGCGCTGTCTCAAGGAACAAAGAAAAAAGTTTGCTATTACTATGACGGTAAATATCCAGCCTGTTCGCCTCAGACTCTCCCGCGGCTGAAGCGGATTCTACGGCGCCTACGCGTTCAGGGCAATTCACGCGTTTTTCCTCTTTTTTTTTTTGCAGCACAACCAGGCTGAGCTAGCCGGTGTAGCAGGCTAACGTTAGCTTCCTCGATAGGCTAAGTAGCGCATCCTAGCTGCATGAGCATGCTCGCTAGCAGATAGCCTGAAGCTGCACGCAGGGTTTCATCCGGTGCCCCCCTTCACTTCCACGTTCTCCAGTGACCGGAATCCATCCTTTTATTTTGTGAAGCGTTGCACTTTGAAATGTGCATGTGAGCTAATTCCGGCGCTGATCACATCAGTCTGTCTAACAACTCCCAAGAATATAGGAAGTCGTCGTGCACAATAGTAATAACCACTGAAGCAATGTCACGTGTAACTCTTTTTTTGTTTGTTTTGTTTGATACTATTTTAGAAAAGGGGCACAGTATCGCCCTTTTATGTTGAAAAACCTCTGGGTCAGAAAGCGTGTGAACAATCAATAAGCAACAGTCCTGTCAAATCGATCGTGCTCTCGCATTTATAACTGTGTAATATCAGGTCCACAGGGTTTTGTACAGCATCATACTGTGAACGTGTCAGAACAATCAATCGGCCGTGGTGTGGATGTAGGTCAAACTCAGGACTTGTTCCTTTCCTTCACATTTAATTGATATACAGGGAACATGTTTGAATGAAGCCTGGTGTTGAGTCCACTCTAACACGAGGGATATAAAATGTAGCATACAATTTGTTTGTTATATTTGCTAAATACACTTGTCTGTGTCCCTCTTTCTCTCCAAGGTGATGTGGGGAACTACTACTATGGCCAGGGCCATCCCATGAAACCCCACAGGATCCGCATGACGCACAACCTCCTTCTCAACTATGGACTGTACAGGAAAATGGAGATTTATGTGAGTTGGATCACTCAACACAATCGTTATTTTTCACTGTGGCATTTTAAGCCTTAACCATGTGAAATTACACCATATTCTCAAAAATAGGGTTTTTTAAAAAACCCATCAACTGGATCATGATAGGTGTACTTGAGATGAGTAACTTTCAAAGAGCTCAAAGGATTTTCTCCATCTATGCTTTTTATCACACACGACCATAATGAGTGTGTCTAAGTTGGTACCGATTTGAAAATTCCAGCATTCACTGGTAAATCAAAGTTTCCTAAATCCCCACGTCAGTAAGTTATCTGATCAGTAAGGTGATGATTGCTGCATTTCCCGGTGCTCATCAAAAAGAATGTAGAGCTCCAGATGAACTTTTCCGACCAAACTCTTCATCGCACTGACCGGTCAATCCCTCCACAATGTCAGCATGAAAATCCCACTGGTCATCAACCTGGATGTTGATGACCAGCTTTCCGTCATTGTTGTCACCAGTTAGTAGATTCCTGAATTTAAAAATGCTGCTGACAGAGGTGCTACAATTCCATCAGAACATCTGTCCCTGTAGTGTTAAAGCCTCTAAAGTTTGTGCTTGGGTCAAAAAATAGTTTGGTATTTGTTTTCCTGCAAGTGTTGAGTCACACAGACGGCAGTGCACACAACAGATAGCGTTTCTCTTTTTGTAACATGGCCGCGACAAAGTGTGAAAGCTAGTCTATTTGTCTATTGGTCTTTGCGAGACCCCCCTGCTGGCCAAGTATTACTGACAAGTGGAGAAAAGGCATCCTCACTACCTTTTTTTGCTTCTGTTTCCAGCGGCCACACAAAGCCAGTGGCGAAGAGATGACAAAATACCACAGCGATGACTACATCAAGTTCCTGAGGTCCATCCGACCAGACAACATGTCTGAGTACAGCAAACAGATGCAGAGATGTGAGTGTCCACTTTTCCTCCAACAGATGCTCAAGCAGTCTTCCTGCAGGGCTCACGTTCTCCGACGCTGTGCCAGAATTACGGTGCAGGGCCACGTATGCGTACAGCCACGAGGAACTGTATTGTGTCCAGTTTGATTTTTAAACCCTGTTGCTGTCCACGTATGTTCAATTCTTTCTGTCCTGGTCTCTTCCTCACAGTCAATGTTGGAGAGGACTGTCCAGTGTTTGATGGTCTGTTTGAGTTTTGCCAGCTGTCAACAGGAGGCTCTGTCGGTACGTTGTCCCAACCATGCATACGATAATAATAGTGACACCGTCTTCACAGAGGACGGACAACATTTTAATTAACGTCATATTTTGACTCTGTTCCTTCCTTCTTGTAGCTGGAGCAGTGAAGCTGAACAAGCAGCAGACAGATATCGCCATTAACTGGGCAGGTGGACTCCATCACGCCAAGAAGTCTGAGGCTTCTGGTTTCTGCTACGTCAACGACATCGTCCTGGCCATCCTCGAGCTGCTCAAGTAAGTTGAGCCTCGCTGCTGCTCGGTTTGCACATGACTGTGTTTCTACATCCATCTGACAGGGTTTTTTTTCATTTGGACCAAAAACAGAATCTGGCATGTATTGATGATAGTTTTGCTGAATTACATCCACACCTGCTGTGGAGCTTTGTGTGACGCACACAATCAAATCATTCTTATACGCCAGACACCAGACTGCTGCCTGTGACTTTTTCTTCTTTCCTGGCTGGTGCAAGTTTGAATGCAGTTATTTATCTGTCCCAGAACTTGAGTCTCTTAGGATGTCATTAACAGAATTGTCTGTACTGTGTAGGTACCATCAGAGAGTGTTATACATCGACATTGACATTCACCACGGTGATGGGGTGGAGGAGGCCTTCTACACCACAGACCGAGTCATGACTGTCTCCTTCCACAAGTATGGGGAGTACTTCCCTGGCACCGGAGACCTGAGAGTTAGTTGTTTGTTCTCACTTTTCCCGTAGAAACCAGTTGTTACTTGTTACTAGATGTGGACAGTAACTCAGTGATATATCCAATATGTGCAGGACATTGGAGCTGGGAAGGGCAAGTACTATGCAGTAAACTACCCACTTAGAGACGGCATCGACGATGAGTCCTATGAAGCCATCTTCAAACCAGTAAGTCTGTTTTCATGAAGTAACTATGCAAATATCCATCCTCCCTCTGCCTGCTGCGCCACCCCTCGAGGGAACACTCCGGAGACATTTGTGTTGTTGTGAACACCGGAGAATCTTGTTCATAAGTGAAAGGCAAACTCCAGAGAAAGTCCGGACCACATTGTGCGGACATTCTGTGGAGTTCATGCCTGAAAAGGACATTTCTGAGTTTTCGTGTGTGTGTTTTTAGATCATGGCTAAAGTCATGGAGATGTACCAGCCAAGTGCTGTGGTTCTCCAGTGTGGAGCTGATTCTCTTTCTGGAGACAGACTGGGCTGCTTCAACCTTACCATCAAAGGTATAAACACACACGTCACGCTCCAAAAAGTGATATCTTAGAAACGTACTGGGAATTAAACATGAGTACGTGTTGACTCTTTTAGGCCATGCCAAATGTGTTGAGTACATCAAAAGCTTCAACCTGCCGCTGCTGATGCTGGGCGGCGGCGGCTACACCATTCGTAACGTGGCTCGTTGCTGGACCTATGAAACGGCTGTTGCCCTGGACTGCTCCATCCCTAACGAGCTGCCCTACAACGATTACTTTGAGTACTTTGGGCCCGACTTCAAGCTGCACATCAGCCCGTCCAACATGACCAACCAGAACACCAACGAGTACCTGGAGAAGATCAAGCAGCGTCTGTTTGAAAACCTGCGCATGCTGCCTCATGCCCCCGGTGTCCAGATGCAGGCGATCCCAGAGGACGCCCCGCACCCAGACAGCGGAGACGAGGACGAGGAGGACCCCGACAAACGCGTCTCTAGTAAGAGACATCCATAGATGCAGAACTTTGGTTAAGTCTGTGTTTGCTTTTGAAGGTATATTAAAGAACTATGCCTGTTGTTCTGTTTTCAGTTCGGGCCCATGACAAGAGGATAGCATGTGAGGAGGAGTTTTCTGACTCTGAGGACGAGGCAGAGGGGCAGGGAGGAGGCCGCAGGAACGCAGCCAACCACAAGAAGCCGAAACGAGTAAAGAAGGAGGAAGAGAAGGAAGGAGAGGAAAAGAAAGGTAACCGTCGTTCCCAAGACAACCTTGTATTTGGAGTTAAATTAAAAATGATTATTTTATTCATCTGTCTTGTTGCTTCGCAGAAGTGAAAGAGGAGGAGAAGGAGGAAGAGAAGATGGACACGTCAGGGTAAGAGATGCACATTTAAAAGTATATTAGTACAACAGATTGGCAAAGTAACCAAGTTTCAAGAACCATCTTCATTGTGTCTTATTTGATGTTTTAAAAGAAGGAAAATATTTGCTTTCACTTCTGAAGTGCAGAAAATGATGGTGGGTTTTGTCTATCAAAAACCATTGTGCTCCTGTCTCGTTGCCCCAACCCTCATTGCTGGTGACATTTTCAGGTTGTGAGGATAAAACACCAAGCCCTTCATCTAATTACATAAATGAAGATAATAATTTTCAGCAACAGAAATTACATTTGACTGCTAGGAACAGTCAAGTGTCAGTATCATAGTTTCCTGATCAAAGCCGTTTTGGTAAAATCTAAGTTACCCTGCTGACAGTTTGTTGCCAGATATGTTGGTGCTTAAAAACCTTGTTTGTGTTCCAGACCAAAAGAGGAGGTGAAGACAACTTGAAGCCCGGCACGGAAGAGAATGACAGTCGTACTATTTCCCTCAAGCCCCACTGATTCCTCTACTCTCCTCCTATGACAGGACCTTCCTGTATTCCACTTTTATCCTGTTACTATTGGCCGACCTGGTTTACATTTGGCCACACCTGTTTCCAAGCTCAGTGAAGCACCAGTTGTGTGGGTGTTGACCAGAACGTTTACACAGTATTTGATGAATGATAAAACATGAGTGTTGCCCTTTTCTCTTGAGTGTTAACCCCACCCACCTGGAGCTCCATGGAGTGAAAAACAAACGCCATAAATCCTTTCCAGCCATGGTGTGAACCAGGTCTGCTGTAATGTGAAGATCTAGAGCGTTGCTGTTCCTCTCATGCCAATTCAGATTTAACATATATGTGGGGCCCATGAAAAGTTACCTGCAGAGACGTAGATGATTTATAAGTCTAGTGCTCACATGCAAAAATGTCTATTTATGGTACTGTTAGAATAACCAGCATTCACCAAACTGAAAGTCTGGCTTTGCTGTGTTCATTTATCAGTGAATGCATGTTTAGAATGATGTCGCATTTTACTGTGTACATAATACTCTCCCTTTTACCCAGTCAGTCCCTGTTCTATGCTCAGTGTTAATTTTATTATTTTTACTTTTAACGTCTGTCCCTTCATCCCGTCTTCCTATGAAGAGTGTTTTTCACAGCGTCAGTGTTTCTCCTCCTGAATTGTTTGTGTGTGAATGGGTATGAACATTGTGTTGGGGAGTGAGTGACCTGTTTTAGATATTTTGTACCATTATGAAGGTGGAGTGAGCTGCTCTACATGTGGCTGTTTGCAGTTCTATCCTTGTGAAATGTGTATTATCATGACTTTGTAATAAAAAATTAACAAAAAACAACGGTCACGTCTTGATATAGCTTACAGTGCACTTGCTGTCCCAAAATCTAGGATTTCTTTAAGTTTATTCCAGTTGTGTATTTTTATGGTTCAATACTTCAGCAGGTATGTGTAGTTTAGATGGGATGTAACGTCAATTAACCACTGTCAGCTGCGTTCAGCTTGAACAAAAGGATTTAAACGATGGTGTGGAATACAAACATTGCAGCTATGGCAGCAGAGAAGGCCATTCTTGGCATCGAAGAAAATCTCGGTCAATATGTTTCACACTTTAAAATACACTTGGTGTTTCTGTCTGCTTTTGCCAACGGGAATAGCTGCTTCCAACAGCTTCAATTGACGTGCACCAAGTAGCTGCCACATTTGTAGACATTAGAATCCATAGAGTATAACACCTTTTAACCCATTATGGCCGGGTGCAACATATGCCACCATTTAAGAATGGGTGTGACGTTTGTGTACTTTCCCTAGAGTCGGATGTGTTGTCATAGACTGATGAAATGCATCGTGACTCGCATTAGGAATACTACATATAGAAGGAAAAGTTATTTACTTGTTGACAAATGGTCTTATTTCCTGTCATGCAGTTTCAAAGGCAAAGCAATTCTTTTAAAGTTTCAGCTTTTTAATATTTTTTTTTCACATTTCCATCTGCTGAAAACCAAAACTTTGAGCAGTTTCTCAGAATAGCTTACAGTTTACGGCAGGGTTTATACCCACAGCTGTTGGATTGGGTGTCGCCTTTTAAACACCCACTAAGCGGGAGAAAACGTAACTGCTGCACATAAACATGTCATTCAACCAGGAAACTAACAAAACTACATGACATTTGTGATTGATCGTGCCTCAACACATAAACCCTACCGCTGCTTTTTGTTTTCAATTCCAGCAGGTTGTTAATATTTTATTTAGTACCTCCGCCGGATATGTTATGTTTTCATCTGCGTACTACACATAGCCTTGGGGTGGACTTGGTAGTTCTGGTATTGCGAGCTTATAGTTTAAGAGATCCACAGATCACAAAGACATGACTTGAATAGGTAATTTTTATGGTGATTCATGGTGGAATGGCTTACAACAGTGTTAATAAATCAAATTCTACTCGGTTGTAGAAGCAGATTAAACAAAGTTCGGAATCAGGGGGGTGTGGCTTAAAGTCCAGTCACGCTAAACTTTGCAGATCAAGGATACAAAAGTTTTTACTCTTATGCTTCTGATATCACCGAGACAGTTTCCAAGCGTTATTACAAAAAACAGCCTTTTAAAAACACACCACACTCTTAACTGAGAAGCAGTCAAATAGCTCTTGTGACCTGCGACCTCCCTCTTCCTGACTGGGCCGAGTGTTGCGGTGGTTGGAGCTGTGGAGTCGAGGAGCCTGATTCTTCTTATGCCTCCAGTTCAAAGTCAAAGTACTGTGGGTCAAAGTAATGAATCCTTACGTATCCGTCCTCTCCTCCACTGCTGTAACTGTAGACGACAAGCACAGGAGCACAAACACATTATTGCAGCGACTACTTTGGGTTTGACACCTGTGTTCTTTGAGGAGCTAATCGGTCTCCTACCTCTTGCCATCGGGGTGGAACGCCACACAGTTGATGGGGCCGAAATGTCCTTTGACTCTGCCAAACTCCTCTTCATAGGCAGCGTGGAAGAACCTGGGGATAGGAAAGACAAGTGAATGAGTCATGTTATCACACTGGTATTATACCATGTGATTAGTGAACAAAGAATTACGTTCTTGCGTGGTATAAATCTATAAACTACAAAACAGTATTAGGGCCACTTGAAGGGGGGAATTCTTGACATTTAGAGAAATGAAGTCTTAATATTAGAAGAATAAAGTCAGAATTTTATGAGAACAAGTTGTACATTTTCAAGAATAAAGTCGTAATAATACAAGAATGAAGTCAGAATTTTAGGCTGCGTAAGAGGGTGACTATCAGAAGATCAGTCTGTCGCCTGTGTTAAGATGAGGAATGTGTAGCATCTTAGGTTGTCATTCTCGACCTCACCTGGCCTCAAACTTGCCAATCCTGGTGGAGGTCGTGGTGACCTCCATGGCTTCCTGCCCACCTCCCATCACCACCTGATTCAAACACACACACACACACACACACACACACACACACACACCGAACACAAGTATTATAGGTCAATGGAGACAGTTTTTTGTGGCAGTAGGACACATGTTGTACTGTCAAAGTTTTCTCTTACATGATCCATAATGGGGGAGATGGCAGCAGAGTTGACATTTCTCTCTGTCTTGAACGTCTTGATGTGGTCGAGAGTAGCGGAGTCAAAGAGCTGAGAGGAAACAGAAGACACCACATGCTCAGTGACAGAGTGGGATATCAGACAGGGGGTGACGGTGATACACTAACAAGAACTAACTATGAACAGGCATAGCAATAATGCTCAGTGAATACATCAATATGATACACTGACACAGGTTAAACAGTTTTATGCTCAGCAGTGTTGCACCAAGTTCCCCTTCTTGCTCTTGTCAAAGTTCAGAGCGCAAGGGTAATAGGTTCAACCAGGAAATGGTGATAGTAGATCTAGATAATCAAAAAGTAACTGGAACCAGTAGCCTCACGTGTTAATCCATTAGTTTGGACTGCAAATGGTGGTTTAGACTGTCGGCAAATAGCGCTACATATGTCGTTTGTTGGGACCCTTCATCCAATATGAGCCTCTTAAAATACGGAGCAAGTCCAAATGTGGAGACATACGCTCACTTTCTCTCACTGCAGGCAAATCTGGCTGCAATCTGGCTTGGGTCCTCGGATGACTTTAGAAGAGTAGTGCGAATTCATTATTTTTAAACAACCACAGCATCTCCGCTTTGAGGACTTTGTTTTTATGTTGAAATGTCCAATGCTGCCAAATGGCTTTTACTTAATGGTATTACTTATGTTTCGTTAATCCCTCATCATTCAGTCTTTAATTTAAATTGCTATTGAATTATTTTGCTTGTCTTTGATGTTTTGTTTTCTGGTTTTTATTTGTCCTCGTGGTAAAGCACTTTGCAACAGCTGTTTTGAAAGGTAGTTATTATTAACTAGTCGGTTTGTTCCACCAGCAGTTGTAAACACTGTAATAAACACTGGGTGTAGTGTCTTGTCCAACTCACACAAAATGACTGAAATGCTGGTAAATGACACAGGACAACTTCCAATTTTCAAGTATAATTGTAACATTGCATGTGGAATTATGTTTGGTCATAATATGCAACTTTAAAACCACAAACAGAACTGTGTGATTACATTGGCATTAGTAAGCCTGGAGAGTTGACAGTTCTTACCTTGGCGCTGTTGTCTTTTGAGGCACTGACGAACATCGTGAGGTCCACAGATGTCTGGATGTCATTGATCTGTTTGGTGTGCTCCTTGGCCGTCTTCAGGATCTCTCCAGACTGTCCACAAATAACAGGCATCAGGACATGCTAGTAGAAACTTTGCTTCAAAATTGCTCTCTCCTGACCTCCTGGTTACCTGTGCCTGTACACTTATGTATATGTATATGCTTTACATCCTTACTCAATGAAATATACTAATACATATTTACTGGATAATTAAGTACTTATTCTCCATCGGAATAATTTATAGCTCTGGTGTCCATAACCAGTCTCAGATTTTTTGCAGTCGCTTTATTACATTCCCATATGTGACCAGTACCTTGGCGCTGAACTGGTTGAACTCTCCGTTCTCGTGACCAGCGATGACGAACTCTCCCAGAGGCCCCCACACTGCACTGGTGATCTTGTGATCATTGCAGGGTAGCGACAGGTACGGCTGGTTGTCCTCTGCAGAGACAGAGGGATTCGCTTGTTATTCCACTGAGAAGATCCTGCTGATCAATATATTCTCCAGCAGTGTTACTGGGTCATTCCATGTCAAATCATCACACTTTGGAGACTCACCATCACAGATCTTAATGAAATGATGGTTTGGTCACATGAGAAACTGAAATCTGTCATGTTCTAGTGTCAAATGTGTCATGGATCCTAGTTAGTGAGCGGACCGACAGGTTATTTGTCTTTTAATATAGGTCACAGAGAAATGGTTCACAAATAGTTTAAAAGCTCTTTTCAAGCTCAATCTTTATGCAAACAGTTTGGATACCCCCCAATATAAAAAATAACAGCATTGTGAGTGATTATAACAGTTAATTACAAAACCGTACATTTTAAAATTGGTTAAATTATCCTCAAAGACCAACAACAAATGTCTAACAAACTCTCTTAATGTTACAAAATAGCCATATATTAGCTTGCACCAAATAGCAGTACAATTATGACTTGTTAATACAAATTTGATACAATCCATGTATAAAGTAACCCAAGACAAATGCTAATAAGAGCTGGTCTGATCTATATTTAAGGTAAAATAATTTAAGTCACTGCTGAGTGAGAACTGTTTAAGTGCAGTGTGTGACATGTACCGATCTGCTGTGGATCCCTCAGGTCGAAGAAGTTCAGGAAACACTGGTAACCCATCTGCTTGTCTGTGGAGAACATGATGATGTTGCCGCTGAAGTCGAAGCCGCACGTCCTTACAGCAGAGTTGGTCTGGAGCAGAGCCAGCTGTTTACCTGTGCAGTGGGACGGAGGAGCAGCAGGTTAAGTGGTTGTAGGATCTCAAACTACAGCTGCAACGTTGAAATCTGTAGAAAGTGAAATCTAACTCAGCTGAGACAGTCTGCAGCTAGATTTGACCTACCGGTCTGGCAGTCCCACAGTCGACAGCTGTTGTCGGCTGATCCTGTCAAAACGTTTTTAGTGTCCCCTGAGAGACGCCATGTTAAGGAACCAAACATGTATGACATCAGCTAGTAGAGCTAGAGACACTGCATCACTGGGAAATGAGCGCAAACATTATATACTGTATATGATTGTGATAAAACAATAGGTCAAAGTAAAGTTGTTGAAAAGGATACAGTCACAGTCGACACACCACACAGCTCCTGTGTGTCCATTGTAGGTGCCCAGCCTCTCGCCATTGACAGAATACCACACGTTGGTAACCTGTGGAGAGGGACATTGGAGAAGATGCAGTGGATAAGTTGCAAAATACACTTGCACCATGATAACAGGAATCAGGACATGACATG
Organism: Verasper variegatus; assembly: GCA_026259375.1. Classification (NCBI taxonomy): domain Eukaryota; kingdom Metazoa; phylum Chordata; class Actinopteri; order Pleuronectiformes; family Pleuronectidae; genus Verasper; species Verasper variegatus. Next base: position 15,242,469 of record CM048038.1, read on the forward strand.
ATAATCAACATGGGTTTCTGCTGGACGTTAAAAAGTCGAAAATTCAATCATTTGAACTAGAGGCCTTAAAAAAAAGACTTAAATATATTAAAATGTAATGTACTAGGTCTGAAATATGTTGAGGTAGATCTGAAATAAAGATACATTTGCATGTTAAATTGTGTTTGTTTTTAAAAGAAATGTTTTGACAGCAAGTTGTAGTACTTTCGCAATTATACAATTATTAGCTGTAACAAAAATACAAATAAGATCAGCGTGGAAGTGATAACAGTCCACAAACACCCGTTCAGAATCTATCTCAGTACAATCAGCTCGGCTGTGGGAAAGACGTGGAAACCAACAGTCTCTGCCTGTAGTTTGAGAGATAACGTGACATTCTGAGAAATATTGTCTCCGAGGCTACTTCAACTTATCATTTACTACGGGGATGTGTCAGTGATTCTCAGGCTCTGACATTCCTTCGTGTCAGTCGTTCTTGACATCGGTCTTAAATGCATGTGTATTATGGTCTTGAATTGCAGATATTCTTGCTGAAAGGAGCAGTCAACTCACCGTGTCTTTAGCTACTGAGAACAGCAGGTCTCCCTCCCTGTTGTACTTGATTTGGGTGATGGACCTCTCGTGGCCCTGCAGCAGGATGGGTTTCTGTGGGGGAGGGATGGACATTGAAACAGATGCGGAGGACAACAACAGCTGTAAACTAGGGGCAGGAGCCGCTTGAATCTGGTCAGGTGCTCGCATGAAGACGCATGGATGCTGTCGTCTGTGCTCACTCACACCGACGTATCATTCACTCGTTTGTTTTTATATAAAAGTTATAAAAAGACACTGAATCCCTCCGCATCGCCTCCATCGAGCAGCTAACACTAGTGATGTGTCCTTCCGTGTCGAGGCTTCGAAGCGTGTGTCGAGTAATCCAGGAAGGTTTTTGAGAAGCGCCTATCGAGGCTTGTGTTGACGACGTATGTGGTGACGTCATCAACGGGGGGTGTTGCGTCACCACATACGTCATATCATAAAGACAGACACCATATTAATGAGTTCATAATTGATGTATTGCCATCACAAACATCATTCATTCATTTATTCAATACAAAACCATGGTGTCATTACAATCACTCTGCCTGTTTCACATTTATTGTCCACTTGATGGCGCAGTAGAGCAAATGAAGCACCATGAAGCTTCGGCCCATGAGTGAACCAATTGGATGGAAAGCTTCGACGCTTCATGAAGCTTCATCTCGCCATCACCGGCGCATGTAACACGAGTGTTACAGGCCTGACACCAACCAGCTCACATGTAGCTGGACGTTGACTCATTCAGAAGCTAAGGTAACGTTAGCCGGGACAGACATGCTAGCTACACCGAAGCTAACACTGCGGGTGAGACAGTGAACGCAGTTCTGGGCAGCATCAAACTCGCTGGGTTTAATTAAAAGAAGAAACACACTCACCATTGTTACCGGCTGTGAGCTGCCACTCTGTCCGGTTTGTTCTCTGCGTCGCCTCAAATAGAGAAAAGATGAACACTCGTGTTACAGGCGCCGGAGCTCTGGCGGAAAAGGAAGTAGCTTTCTTCTTCTACGTCTTGTTTGAGGTGCAGCTTGCGTCCGTGGTGCACTTACTGCCACCTGCTGGAGTCATTGAACTCACTCTGAAAGATATTCACTGTTCGTACAGTAAATACCATTTAACCACCAGTTCATCACAGTTACAGCAAAATAGATTGAATAGAAAATAACAAAATGAATGGGACTGAAATGTTGAAATAATATAACATGAGGAATGTACAAGTAGCGTAAGATGATTCATTAAAACAAGTATATAAAATGTCTGTCATGGTGCTTTTTTATTATTTAAAAAAATCTATAAGAGGTGATAAGCGATTTTTTAAATGATAGGAGCAAGGTGTGATTGCTATAGTGAACATTTTGCTGATATTTCTCCCATTGATTTTGAATTTTCTCCAGTAAAATCTTCAGAAATCGGACATTGTTAGTGAGGGTCACCATAAATAAGACTGAGGGGAAAATTATTTGCCACCGCTTCAGGATTTGTTGTCTTAAGCGCGAGTTATGAATGTTAGAAGACTGAGCTGAGGACTCTGAGCCACCCCTGCCTAATTTTCGACAAGGACAACCCCTGTATAATGGGCCACCTCGTCTTCCATTTACTCCTGTTTCTCTTAATCCCACGTTGTATTGTGTGTAGATGTCTTCCTCTCATTAACAGGCCGTTTTGTGGCTGTGCACATTTTGTCCATGCTTTCACGATCTTTGTTACAGGTGTGAACGTGTTTTGCAACATATTTGCAGCAGCAACTGTGGAGTTTCTTAGTTTGTGATTGGTAACATAGGATTTGTGCAGCTGTAATGAAGAGTTTGAGATGTTGGAACTGTTGTGTTGTATTTGCAGGAGAAACATCTTTTTGCAACCCCTTAAGCATTTTTCTCTGTGACTTCAAACTTACTCCTACACACTCGACTATTTTCATAAACTACGAATTCCATTTTCACAGATGCTCGGTTGTTTTCACAGCTCGGTCGGAGCAAATTAATTCTTCCAGCAGTGATGAGCATTTTTCAGACTTAAAAAAAAAAAAAAAGTAAGTCACTTCAGCTGGTTACGTTTTGTTTACAGATCTTTTTTAAATGAGTGAACAAGTCCTACACACTATTACATCTTTTATTTAACAAGGAACAAAATATACACAGCCAGATAAAAGTACTGCAAAAGACAAAAAGAGGAAGCATCTTTGGTTCCTTCACATGTTCAATGAGCCTTCATCTCCAGCACAGGACTGGAGATACAATGATAATCCAATGGGATAATGGAAAAAATAAGGTTTGTCGTTTCTATCAGTGATCACTTTGTTATCAACACTACATATTAAATATTACACGAGAAAAATTTGAGCGTGAAAACTATAATTCAGAAATTCTTTCCTCCTTATTCCCCCGGCTTCGAAATTAGAAACAAAGATAACGTGAGATTCTGTTGTCTGTTTATACAGTACATCCATGCAGGACAGTGGATATCATGAATATACATTCTTAGCTAAGTGCTCGTCAGTTCAAACTGCCATAGAATAAAACCAAAAGGCAATCATTGCATAGAGGTCCTTGAACATTCACTGGTTAAAACCTGATAACAAGCTACTGCAATTACCGGGGCTGGGAGGAGACAATCTCAGCCACGTAGCCACATAACCCACCCAACCACCCACAAACACATAAAGACGGGAGTTAAACAAGTCTGAAGTGGTCGTGTTTACAAGGTCTTTAAGAGTGAAAAAATATCTCAAACTAAATAGCGGGGAAATGAAACCGGAAAGGTTCGGAATGAAACATTGAAAATAAAATACAGTTTTTATAAACTTGTCTAAATGAATAGAAAATAAACCAATTTCTATTTTACAACGGTGCTCTGTAAGAATAACATACATTTCAATATCTTATTATGCTTGAAACAATAAATACAGACCACAAAAATCAAACACAGTAAATGGAGCAGTGTGACAAAAGCAGAAAAAACACAAAAGAACTGAACTAAAATGGTTTACCAGCAAGAAAAGGAAAACTCAAAAGTTTTTAAGCGCCGTACAGACATTTGTTACTCTAAGACACACACACACACACACACACACACACACACACACACTTACTTTAACCCTTGATGGCTGTTCTTGCTGTGAACCTGTTAGGCTTGCATCATCCGAAGCAGCACTGTTATTAATCTTGTGAAGCAGTTCAATGTGTGATGACAGTCAAAAAAGGGAATGTGTCGTAAAACAGCACAACGCAGAGGAGTCAGTACATTTACACACACACCAATAATCTATCCCGTGAAGGGTGGTCTTAAAAGACAAAGGTGAAAATAGGACGAGCATTATAGAGCTGAATAAGTACATTTCCTAAATGACAGATGATGTATCCATCATATGTATAATTTGTTGGGGAGTCATTTGGTTGCTGAGATGTTTCCTTTAACTGGGCTCAGGCACTCCTGCCCTTCACGGCTCGCATTGTTGTGCTTGAAGAAAAACAACACCACCTTTTCCGTTACAGGAACAGTGGTTCTAGCAACGATAAAACACAAATAGACCCCCCCCCGTAATCATGAGAACGGCAGCAACTGCTTTTGTCACCAAAATGAGGGTGGGGCAATTTCATCAGTCGTCACAACACCTGCCATTCTATTGGATGTGGACTCTTGACGGACTAGTTGCACGAAAAAAATCGGAGCGCAGAGGAGAAATCCCAGAGCAGATGTTTCACCTGCAAACAGAAGCAGCGTGAGCACGAGAAGAGCTGGAGCTGGAGCTCTGGAAATCCAAGCCCAAGCAGATTGTGTTTGAGTGCGAGCGCAGGGTTTTGAGTGAGAGACAAAATCTAAATATGAAATCAGTAAGTCCTGCTCTCAAACTGAAAGACCACGTACTTGATTAGAGATAGGAAATGAACCTGACTAATGATTGAACCATTAGAAATCTCACAATGGGAAATGGACTTCTTGCAAAGCATGAAATTGCTACAATGACACTATTATCTTAGTCGAGCTATTCACAGTAACTGATTTATAATGTGCATGTAAATGTGCTGACAGATGAGGCACAATCTTCTCATCACTCTGTAAAGCCTCAACAGGACACAGGGCGTTAATGTGTGAATCCTTCTTTTAAATGTTGATCAGATTTTCTGCCTAAATTACATAAAGCTGCAAGTTTCTGATCACTGGCCCACGGACCAGATTTGATCAGTTTCTTTCAGCGGAGGAGTATCGGCTTGCAGGCTGGTGGCTTGTTGCAGGGAAGGGGAGAGAGGAGACGTGGGAGCAGCTTTGCCTCATTCCTGCGTGCTGACGGGCTGGGCGGTCGCCTCCTCCAGTAGCGGGTGTGTGTCCAGTTCTGGATCACAATGGCATAAGTGGGAGCAGGGGGCGGTTTCTGGGACAGGACAGGCGCTGGGCTCCAGCAGAGAGTCTGTGGGTGGTGGAGAAGGGGAGTCGGTCCCTGGGTCAGAGGTGGGGGTTCCTGTTGTGCCCTCTTGCTGACTGCTCAGGTTCTGGACCTTCTTGTTGAGCTCGTTCCGTTCGACTTTGAGTGCCCGCCGCAGCTTCTCCAGCCGCTGGACTTTACCCTGAAGAGCATCGAACTCCCGGTCCCGCACAGATTTCTGTAGACAAACACAAAATATGTCTTTTTATGCTTTTTGGAATACACTATTTTCAAAACTTTTAGAATAATATTCCCTGTCACATTCAAATCACATCTATTAAGCCAATAAAACATTCATAGACTCGAGGGAGTTCTTTCACTTTCTGCAATCCACATCAATAGCTGTACAACTAATATTCAAACTAAGTTTAAATTCACAACATCAAGAGCTTTTACTGAGAGGAGCAGAAAAGAATTTTAACAGCAAGATGGAAAAGCTGATTTGATTTCTCTTGAAATCTATCTACTAATTCCACGTTTCTGTCCGTCTGTGGTTTGCATACCTATAGAACTGTTCATCTTATCAGCTTGACACCTACGAAGGTGCGGTGTCGAATTTAGTGGGATTTTGACGTGTGAAATGTTGAATATCAATAAACATGGAATAGACAGGCGACAAGAGCTCTGTAGCAGTAAAAGCAATAAAAGCAACGCTGCTTTACCTCCTCTGACATCTCCACAAGAGCCTTGTTGCTGCTCTCCCACCTGGATCGATACATGGCCGTCTCCTTCTCCAGCTTCTTGATCTTTTTAGTCATCTGTAACACCAAGGAAACAAGACCATCACATTCTGGGAAAAAAAGAAAAACACAATCCTTCCGTCTCACTTTCTCCCCGTCTCTGTGACACCTCACCTTCTCCATCTCCTGTTTGAATGTGGTGAAGACCTCGTTGCTTTTGGACAAAGTTGTCTGGAACTCTTCAAACTTCTCCGTGTACAGGGACAGCTGGAAAACAAAACAACTTTGAGTCATATAAAAGAAACAAACACTTTGAACGTGAGGTAAATCACAGTGGAGCGACAAAAGAATAAGGACTTGTGGGAAACCTGCTGTTTGAGGTGCACTTCCTGCTGCTTCATCAGCTCACACATCCTCTGAGACTCCACGGCTTCTTTCAGCAGCTGCGGATGAGGCACCAGATACGACAGTTACACTTGGGTATAAAATCAGGACAGGTCTTTGTAAGTATGTTTTGTTGATGCATGTGCGCCTGTGAAGTGGATCATTACAAAGTCTTTCTCTCTGTCGTGGCGTTCCTCTGACTCCTTCAGCAGCTCCTGAGCCTGGTGCAGTTTGGCGTCCACCAGCTGCTGCTGCAGGTCTTTGTGCTTCACCACTTTGTCTATGTGCTGATGAGGGTAACACAGGGAGAGAGATTAGAATGCCTGCTCCACACCCAGGTAGATAAAGTAAATAGACATGAGTGTGTTAACATTCAGCAGGCAGGCTGAAAATAAAGACAGCTCACACACTGCGCACTCACCTCCTCCCGCAGTTTGTACTGTTCATACAGCTTCTTCAGTTTCTCAGCTAGCTCAGTGTTCTCCTGTCGCAGGCTGGCATTTCTTTCGTTGTGCTGCTCCATCTGAGACTGGATGTCGTTCAGCGTCACCTGGAAATGAGAGGTCACTTCCTTCCTTTTCTCTTCCTCCACGCGTGTTCTTTGCACCCCTTCCTCCTGCAGAGGGAGAGACCAATCAACCAATAGAAATGCAGCCAGAAGTGATGATCAAAGCACAAATAGTTGCACAGATGTGTTGTAGCAAGAGGACATGGTGTTTGTTATTTTTTCAATACAGATGCTAAATAGATATATTTAAAATGCTTTTGGTGCTTAAACTGTACCAGAAATTATATTTTTTCCATTTAAAAAGCACAAAACGGTGGTCAATGACAAAAACAGCTTTGCTTTATTGCTGAGGCAAATTAGAAGTGAAATTTAACATGAACTGTTTCCATTTTAAGTATAACCAACTTAAATATACAAATTTAAATAAGAGAACATTTTCAGTTCTCAACCCTACTGTTGCCAAGGTGTTGTGAACAAAGTTAGCCTGGGAAAAAATGTCGACAGAGTCAGGAAGTTAGGATGACCATCTCACAACCTATTTCTACCAATCTACCAATAGGAACGCAGCATGAAGTGATGTGCTGATCAATGGACAGACGGGTGATGCACACTGATGACACTTTATTGCACAATGATTTGTTAAAGCGTATGATTCAGCAAGTGTTCTCTTCAAACTGATGAATATAACTGAAGACGGACTGCAGAGATACTGTGGCAGCAGAGAAGTCATTTACAAAATCTAAATCTATATTCACAACACTGGTGTGTATTGTGTACCTTCAGTGTGCGGTTGTGTCTCTGCAGCTCCCTGCACAGACTCTCCAGTTTGCTGCGAGCCAGGATGGCCTTGCTGTGTTCGTTCCTCAGGTTGTCTTTGTCCTGGACCACCTGGTTCTGCTTCTTCTGCAGCACTCTCATCTGTTTCTGGGTGTTGCGGTGCTCTTCCAGCTGTCAGACACAAAGAGAGGTCAGAGCTTCTCAGTTTCCGGCGTGTATTTATTACATGAATATAAAGTAATGAAATGGACAACCTTGCTATTTAATGATTTCAGTGACAGTATCCAAAAGATCTGTTCTTTTGGAAAGATTATTAAATATTAAATTAATTGTCCTAAGTAATGATTTAAATGAAAAGAACCTGATTTCTCAAGAGTAATTTCTAATCATACACTCATAGACTGGATTTACAAGCTGATGAATATTCTATAGTTGCACACATGCAAAATTTTTAGTCCATAAAAAAAAAGCAGAAGGTTAAACTCAAGTATAGTGTAGTACAATTATTTTGGAATTAATTCCATTTGTAGACTACACTCACCAGTTCTGCATACTTCTTACAGAGGCCTGTAAGCTTTTCCTCGGGTGTGCTCAGTGTGTTCAGGGTCTGCATCAGGAGGGTGATCTCTTTACCTGCACAGACAAACACAGAGATGACAGAGTCACAGAGTCTGTGAGACTAGTTTTAACGAGTTTATAACATGTAATACTTTTATGCATTTTATATATGTAAAAATCAACATCTACACAGTGTGGCTGTATCTCAAATCCATAAAAGTATACAAACACTCAAGAGTTTCGGATGTAAACTGTGAGCTTTTCCTTACCCAGACCCTTCACTTTCTTCTTCTCCTGTGTCTTCTTCGGCTCCTTCTCCATCCCACTGTGACCTCCATTGACTTTGCCCTTCTCTGCCTTCTCGCCTTCTCTCTCGCCAGTCAGACCGTTGAGCTCTGGACTGTGTGATTGGCCATTAGGTAGACCGCTGGCATCTCTGCAGTAGGTACTGAGGATGTCTTCTAGCTGCCGGCTCAGCTGCTCGGCCATGTCACTCCGAGACAGTGTTGCTTCTGGAACTAGACACAATGGAGGGAAAAACATTAATCAAAATGGTTCTTGACTTGTTCCTCGTTAACAATACACACCAGCTTCACAATTATGACTTTTTAAAGTTTGTCTAAGCATCTTAACCAAAGGTTATTATCGGCACTAATACACAGCTTATTAAAATGGCCATTGGTTTGCCGTCTTCAATGTGTAATAAGGCGATACAGATGGTGTCCCATTACAAAATAACAACAATATACCCTTTCTGGATTTGACCACAGCAGTGACCGAAAGAGACACTGAGAAAGTTGTGTCAACAACACATATTGAGAATAATATGAACTTTACCTTCACTTGCAGCCTCTTCACCTTGTGGAGGCGTGTCTGTCTGTGGTGTCTGTGGTTCCGACTCTTTGGGGCTGTTGCTGTCTGAGCTGTCTTTTGCAGCCGTGGGTGAATCCGTCCCTCCTGCTGTGGGTGGAGAATCCTCTAAACCCTGGACGGCAGACTCATCGCTGTCTTGTTTTTTCATCTCTGGTTTACTGTGGAAAAAAAACTGTGATAGTCAGCTTACCAGCAAATTACTAGTTATTCTCAAAAATACACACAGTGGGACTTGAAGTAGCTGTTTCAGTGCATTTGAAATCCCTGCAAATTATGAAACATAACTAGGGCTGGATGAAATGGCCAAAGATTATATCAAGATCAAAAATGTCATCAGCGGCTATCACCATCCACATACTGCTCCCTTCATCTCTGTCATACATTTATTTCCTTTTGTATAAATACATTAAATATTGATACACCTATCAATTTATACTGGACACTGTCTTTTCTCATTATTGTGAGATATGTATTGAACCTTTGTTATATTGCTATTGATGGAAATTATTGTAATCGTTATTGATTATTGATGATTTAAATGTTCAGCCCTGATTATAACCATGTTTGTCTTTTCTGGGCTCATTACAGGGTCAGCTGACAAGTGACAGACTGACATTGGAACGCAGTTGAACCTCAAGCTGCCAACAGTCATGTGTAACTTTGGTGTAACGAGCCACAGACCGACTGAGATTACTGACGATTGTCCATGATTCTTCTAGTAACTGTGTGTGTTTGATCCTCAACTGCCACGATCAAAGCCCACTTCAATCTGACATCATCTCACAGCCCTCCTCCTTTGAACTGGGTTAGTTTATTAGCTAGTTAGTTGGTTGGTCAGTTTTCCTCCTCGTTGCAAAATAAAAACAAACCCGCACATGCGAAAACATGAATAGTTTTGGATGTGGTCCCACACATCTCATCACATAGTTGAGCTACATCCAGTCCAGCCTCTTCTAGTTTTCGCTTTCCCCTTGCTACCATCACGTTAGCTAGCACATGCTAACGCTAGCTTGCCGCCAGATGCAGCTGGAATAGCTCGCACGACTAGCAGTTAGCCAGTGTTAGCTCACACGTACGGGACCTAATTACCTACAAACATGGATGGACAGTGTACGTACTTGTCTCTGAATGATATCCCGCCTGCACAGATCTGAGAGTTGTTTACCTGCAGACTCCAGGAGGAAGCAGCTAATGTGTCTGTGATCTGCGGGTTTCCTCAACAGCGTGAGACAGAAAAACACTTCCGGTAATAACTTTGGGCACTTCTTCTTCTGCAGTCAACATCCCAGCTTGGTGTTCTGCTGCCACCTTGCAGGATTCATAAATAACTACCTATATGTTTTCTTTTGCAATATAAAAAATTTAAAACTTTATAGCAGCCATTATAGCAGCATGTACGTATATTTATAAAATACAATTTTAATTAGTCTTACAATAAAGTGTATTCTGATGTGAATTTACTACCACTAGTTACTCTTTTTTTTCCACTTCCTCTCACATAGTCGTATGTGACACAACAAGAAATATGTATTTCAACCACATGCCGCTGAAATTTAGTATGAGGTGGAAGATTGAAAAAACTCCATTAGAATGTCCAGAAAAACTGTGCATTGACAGACTGCCCTTTAAATTCATGGACAGTGATTGTCCAATAGTTCCTATTTTTGTTAACTAATGAAAATTGATTCCCCATGAAATAAACAACTGAATCAATACAAAGTCAATTTTTAAAAAAACTTTTTATACATTCTATATGTAAAAATAACAATAAACAAAGACATTTATTGACCAAAACAACAAAACACTAAAGTTAATTTCTCCATGTCCAAAACATGGAGAAGTACATTGTTGATAGCCATGAAGTAAGTTTTGGTGGGTTTGGCTGTTTCCATGTCCTTGTCACTTGCTTCATGGCAGTCACTATAGAAAACAAAATGCATGTCGGCTGATTCCATCTTACCAAGCAAGCTCATGCCCCCAAAAACCTTTGAATTTTAAAGGTTCCTTTAAATTGAATATATACACCTTATAGGTGTTCTCCACCTCTTTCCAGAAAGGATTCAGAATTGGACATGTAAAGAATGAATGTGTATATTTAGCCACTTGCTCATTTTTGAAAGCTAAATCTACATTTATATATGAATTTATTGTCCTCTCCAGAGTGAGGCTGTTTTAACCCTAAGGTTCACACAAAATCACAACCATGTCTGTAATGAAAGAGGAAACATGTATTAAAGGGTTGAAACATAACTTTATTTGTTTTGCACAGTATTTCCACTGAACAATTTTAAATTCAATATATTTTCTTGACATTTTTTTTTTTTTTATATTGTTGCTGTTTCCTGTATGTATTCTTTTTTCCATGTTCATGTTTGTGTGTCATGTTAAGCTGAAGTGTATTAGTTTCTCGTCACTCATTCATACCGTCGGTAAAGTCAAGTCAAGTCACAGTATAAGATGGGTAATTTTGAGCAAAATGAAAAATCATAAACAAGAAAAGAGAAAAATAAATACATGTAAAAGAAATGAGAGGACCAGAGCCGAGGCTACACCAGGACTGGTCAGTGATGGCATATGAAAAGTATTTTTTTCTTCTTTTTTTTTTTTAAACAAACATGCAGCATTGTAAACATTTGTAGCGTAGACATTACTTGAACAAGCCAAGCATGGCTTTAGATTTTAATGTAGACATGAACACCTTCTAGGACGGAAGACAAGTCAGGTTTGAGATATTTAGTGATGTCTGTTCAATCCCCCATAGACAACAAGGTTCCTGATCATGCAGCCCGACAAGGACAAAACTTTTACCCTAAACACAATTATTCAAAAATATAGCCCAGAATATCCTGATCAAGAAAAAGATCAAGTAACGCAGAAAGGCTTGTATCCTCACTTCCTATTTTTTTTCTCTCCTGTGAAATGTTCTAATGAGACTTTTTTTCCCCCTCCACTTCTCAGAAGTGATTAGAATTGCATCTGAATCCCTGTCAATGTATCAGAACATACATATAGTTTAACTTATAATACTTTTTAATGTAAATCACTGCACAATTTCTGAATCCCAGATTTTATCTTAGAAAAATGTCAAGTAGTCGCCTCTTTTAGCTCCACCCAAAGGAAGGAGTGTCACCTGGGTGAGCAGTTTGTAGGTGGATCTTTGCCTCTGGGGCGCCGGATTCGCAGACAATAATTATTGCAGTCGTCTGGATTATTTGTTGCAGAATTTTCTGGCTCCCTAAACAGTACTTGAACTTGAGAGAAAAAGAAAAGCGAGAAAGGTGGGACTGAGCTCATGCGGCTTCTAATGAAAAGAAGCACGTTTTCAATGGCCTGGAGCAATCTCTTAGTCAGACTGACTGGGTCAACACAAGCCAATCACATCAACTACTGAAAACCAAAAAACAGCAAGTCAATAATTTAAACCAGCCTTCAGGGGGACAAGACTTTGGTAAACTAAGTTTGACAATGAGGGCAGTACCTGCATTTGTCTGCTGTGATAATCGCTTTTGTTTTCAAAATTTATATCATGGGCCACATTGAAGTTCTACATTATTTCTGTCAGCGCAGACTTTGAGCACAAAGAGGGACTGGCTGCAGGCGGCCACCTAAAGATAAGCTAAACATTGTTCTCTGCTGATTCCACCACAGGAAATTAATGAATCAATTCCAAAAACATTTGCAGCGTCGCTTTGCACAGTGAAAATCTTTTAAAGACGTTTAGCATGGGAACCATCACACCAACGGACAAGTCGCTGGAAAGACCAGTGTTATGCAGTTTCTCAAGTCCTCGCCACCCCCCCTCGCCTTGACATTTACACTTCCTTTATTCCTTTTCTTTTGTTTTTTAGGTGCCCACAGTAAAGAATGCCACCTTTCCAAAGAAACAATGGCTAATAATGTAACTTTAAAGATAAGGAAAAATAGAGCAGCAATGTTTTTGCACAAAACGTGTGCACATTCAAGTAAATAAAAGATATAAAGGAAAATAAATCTATAAGTCAAAGACAGATACATAAGAACCTCCAGTCTTTGTTGGTCAGGTTGGCACTTTTGTGAATAGGAGTGCATTTTCATTTTTCAGAAATATATAATATTTTTCCTGATTGATGCACTGATTTTTTTTTATTTCTTTTAAACATCTCGATTCTGGCGTTATTCGTAAGAGGAGCACAAAATTGTCCATTAAATCGAAGACTTCAGTTATCAATGCTGCTCCACATATCCTTCATGTAGAGGTATGTTCTTGATGCTCAATTTTACATGATTTGACCTCTTCTGTCTGCTGGGAGCTCACATGTTCTGTGGACCACATTTTCACTCACAAAGCAAAATCGGACACTCAAATGTATGATCGTCTGTCAATGAACCTCTCTGGGTAACAGCAGCACTATGACACTATGATATTCTGCATTGACAAGGGAAATTGTAAAAATGTAATACCGAAACAAACTAAGGGGAAAAGATAAGTCGGTGCATCTAAAAAAAAAGAGGCTCTACCAAGGAAGTGGAACATCCTTTGGAACAGAAGAGATCATTTAGTAAGTGTGTAGATAGCTCCATGATAAAATGTCTCCTGTGATCCACAGAACAGAGGCTCCCAGACTCTGATGGGGACATAGTCAAAGAGTTAATCTACCTCTTCCTCACACAGTGCCTGTCAGTCAAACATCACACAATCACAGTTCTGCTCCATCCACAAAGCCTAAAACTCTGACCCGAGATCGGCTTCTGTCAGAGGCAGCGCTGATCTCAGGTCAGAGTTTACAGGACTGATTTAAACCATCATTAGTCGTGTGGCTAGAAACAACTCAAGAGTTGCCATGAGGCTTCACAGCGTGTGTGCGCCGAAACCTGTCTCTTCGTTGTCTCGATTAAAACGGAAAAAAATCTCAAATTAAATTAAAAACGGAAACCAACGGAAACTTCTTTTTACACATAAAGAAAATGCTGTGTGCTCTGAAACCAAAAAAGCCAAAATAGCAAATCTCACACTTTGGAGAAAATTCAACATAAAAAAAAAAAAAATCCTTATGGAAACTCTTTTCCTTGCTCCTAGCCACTCATCTGTGTGAGATGTGTGTACAGTGTCTGCTGGTGTTGTATGCAAGTGTACATGAAGTGTGCGCAAATATATATGTATATATATAATGCAAATACATCAAAATTCAAATATATAGATATACTTGAATTGTTTTTTGTTGCAGTTAGGCTCGTCACCGATCTGAGATATATCCCCAGCCAAACTTTGCTTGTTGTTACACCCATGATGGGACAAAGAAGCGCCATAGACTTTCCTAGCCAGGCAGAGGACAGGCTATTTACATCAACACTGTATACATATCACAAAGGACCCATGCAAAATCATTATCTTATCAGTTGTCATTCCTATTCCTCAAAAATATGGTGATATAGAACGCCATAGGTTACATATCGACTCTACCGCTATGAGAAACTCCACCACCTTCACTACACTATCACTATTAACACCACCAAACCAATTAGTCGTGGACCAGTTCCCACTTTTTAATTGCAAACGCCGTCGACGAGGAACGCTAAGCAGTGTACAGCAATGTCTCACAGTGTTTGTTCTCACTGTTCTTCAACTCTCTGTGCCAACTGTCTGTGTTTGGCCAGGGATACTCAGCGACTGTAGGCAGGGTAATATAACACCATGCAAAAACCCTACCACATACGACTGGGAAGGGAGGGGGAGCACGGAGCCAAGCCGACGAGCAGCCGCCACTTCACGCCAGGGCTTCAACAGAGTCAGAGAGTAAAGACTAAATTTCTGACATCTCTGTCACTCTACTTCAAACATCTGCAATCTGTTGAATTTTTTTTAGAAAAATAAGTTTGTTTTGCTGCAGCTGCTGCTGTTGCCGCTGGCTCGTCCCCCCTGACACCCCAGCTATGCCTTGATTAATAGTTAAATCACTTCATAATTCAAATGTATTGTTATTAATAACACAGCACACAACGAACATCGGATCTCTAACTATACCACCCTCGAAACCTGGATTTTCTTTTTTTAAACATATCATCTTAAGAAATAACCTGATTCCAATATCTTCTTCAGAGCCCTCCCTAGGGATAGATATTTCTAAATTCTTAAATTTGTTTTCACCCCACCTCAAACCAAAACCCCCCCGAAATTTGTCCCATTTGAAGAAAAGTTGATAAACGAGTGAGGAACCCCCATCCCCACACATTTTTTAGCTTGGGCATCAGACTCAGGGCAGTAGACAGCCCTCAATTTGGGGTGGACAAACCGCACCTCCCATAAAAAGAAAAAAAAAAAAACACCCACTCCCATACAGATATGATTCCTTTTCCCATTTGCAGATATGCAGAGACCAGTCTAAGGAAAAAGAATCACAAGCAATAAGGAGCACATAAATAAGGGTTGGGGGGAAAATAATGAATCATTAAACTGAAAAGGGATAATGTTACAAGTACTTTTTGAATTGCACTAAGTCAGACTGACATCATTAGCCGGGCGTATTTCACCTCATGCACCCCAGTTTGCAGACTTTGCACGAGGATACATGGGTTGTCCTGAAAATAGGAATGTCCCATTGATTTCTTCTTTTTTTTTTATTGTATATAAAGATATGAATCAACAAGCCATTGTTGCTGCCAATGAGATAATCTAAGAGCTATCAGATGGCAGGAAGATTTCTGCGTGTGCGCTTTAAGCCAGGGCAGACTTACACTTTAGGCAATGAGGTGATCGCTTCCTCATCTAAGTGTAATGGAGTTTGAATGGTGTGCTTCCCCAATTGGTCGGGAAACAAGCGAGTCTACCCTGCGAGAAGAAGTCAGTCCGCTGCTTGATGAGTGGGGGACATTTCTAGGCTGGAGAGCGAGACGGTATTAGTTTTCCTCCAAGGGGCAGGGGTGTGTGTGTGTGTAAGGGGACAGTGGGGGTGGAGGCGGGTAGTGACAGATCAGGGAAGGAGGCTTGGAGGTAAAACTCAAACTATGGGTCCTCAATGAGACAGAGAGGCATGTAGGGGGTATAAGGTGTATTTTAGAGGAGATTTATAGCTGAAAGCCCTCCATGGGGGCCTCCTGCTGGGGGAAAAGGAACTGCTGGTTGGCCTGGTCCACCTGAGGGGCAAGACTGCTGTCCTCGTCCTCCACCCCGAAATAGTGCTCAATCAGGTCAAAGGCCTTCTGGTAGATCTCCTGGTTGTCGTGACTCTGAAGGAACTCGATCTTGTCCAGACCTGCAAAGTTGAATAATGTTAATTCAAACGTATGATTGCAAAGTTATCATGAAAAACTTAACTCTTAATCAACAAACAAAAATATCAGCTCAAGAACAGTCAAATATATCCAAATGTCTCAATCGAAAGCTAATTTAGCACAATTGCAAGTAAGAACTAAAAAGTAAATTTAATTTGGAATAGTTTGTGACTGAAAGGGGATTCTGAAACTATAAAATATTTTCAATCATAAATAATTCTTGAACCATTTTAGCAATTGCATGTTATTACAGGTGAAAATGGCAGCAACATGTATAGTAAAACCAGGCAGCCAATGTAGGTTATAATTATATCATGTTAATAAGTTTAAGTAAAACAGAAGGTGAAGGGCTGTAGTTTTCTAGTTCTCTCTCTCTCTCCTGCTTAATTATCACTGCTCAAGGTGGCCATTTATATATATATATATATAAAAACTCCATCCATATCATATGAATTTCCCCTGTGCATGTGTATGGATGTGATTCGTGGATAATACCGTAGGCTTCTTCAATGAGGCTGCAGTAAGGGTTGACTCCAGTGCCACTGTTCTCCTGCTTGGCTTCTTGCTCTCCCAGCCTCAGGATGTTCTCCAGCCCGTTGAGAGCCACCTGAACGATCTTAGAGTCCATCACGGTCAGCAGATCACACAGCGGCTTAATGCAGCCCAGGTTCACCAGGTACCTGAATGTGAACAGATGCATTAACGACTTAAGTGTGGACAATGGTGTGACAATTTCCCTGTCATCATAATGTTCTGCAAAAAACACATCCAGCCATTATTCAAGACCATAACTGAGGATCTGTCAAGAACTGTCTGGACGAGGCAGACAAACACGAGGAGGTTAAGTCTACTAGCTCCTGCTTTACAACCAGCCAAAATATTTTGTAGCTGTGTGTGAAAGATGTGTGCTAATATAGAGATGGATATAAAAACACAGGTCAAATGTGAGATCAAGTTTTTGATTATACGTGTTCTTTAAAAGCCTTTGTCAAAGAACACACGATATCTTGACCATGAAACACCTTCTCCTGACTAGGTCATGGAGTTAATCCAACAGATCTGGTACTGACATATTAACATAGCAAAGACATGAGCTAGAAACCGTGTTGTCCAAATCAACACTGTCATTAGGAGATACTGTCGTGCACCGTTGTGTATTTACTGTAAAGCTGACCTGATCTGCTCTGGTGTTCCTCCAGAGGTGGCGTTGGTGATGGCCCATGCCGCCTCTTTCCTGGTTCTGAACTCGGCTTTCTGTAGAATGTCGATCAGCACTGGGAAGATGTTGGCATCAATTACCGTCTGTGAGGCAGGACAAGATAAGAAGTGAGGGGGAAGCAGCAGAAAGCATACTTTAACATTTCTCCCTTTTCGTGCTTCACACAAGGAAATTGGGATCCGATGTGGCCATGATGAATGGATAGACGGCCCCATCAGTCTCTATAAACTGTATCTATCGAAAACAAATCTCAAATCCAATTCTTATTAGTATTTGGTCACATGGTCGATTAACAATAGCGTTCAAATGTCTGAGACCACTAGCAATTTTATGATGTGGAATAATATCAAGATTTCAGATTGGACTCGTGATCAGGATTTCTTACTTGCAGGTTGTTCCCATTTCAGGTCTAAGCTTTGTGTTAATGCATCACCTGTATCTGTGCTCTGTTTCCTGCAGTAATGTTCGAGATGGTCCAGCATGCCTCTTTGCGAATAGACTCTTTTGCACTGCTGAGGAGGTGCAGCAGACAGGGCAGGGCTGAGCAGTTCAACACCACCTACACACAACACCACGGAGGGTAAAAACATTACAAACTATTTATGAAAATGCATTGTTCATGTGTTAAAGTGTTTTCAGAGGATGTGAACCATGTCTCTGCTTACTATACTCCCACCTGTGTTTGGATATCATCTCCAGTGACAATGTTTCCTACAGCTCTCAAGGCAGGGGAGGCCACCTTATAGTCAGTGTGCCTGCAGAAAGAGGGGATTATTAAAGAATTTTAAGTATTTACAGGCCTTATTCCTGGTGACCAAGATGCCAGAGAGCACAGCTGGACTTACATGAGTAGTTCTACAAGACGCCTGCAGACGCCAGAGTCGATGACAGCCTGGATCTTATCATTGGGGCCGTCTGAGAGGTAGGAAAGTGCCCAGCAGGCATCTGCCAGCAAGTCTGGGTCACTGCTAAATAAAAGCCTGGACAGTACTGGCAGACAGGGTGACACCTATACAGCACAGACATAGTCAGGCAGAATTACTAGTGATAAGAAGCAACATGAATTCATCAACACCTACGAATCACATATGCTTTTCAATAGATTGGTAGTTGAAAGGAGAAGCAGTTTGGTTGGGCAACATCGGATTTCTTCAAGGTCACAAAAATACGAGCTGGGAGGAAGGAGTTTTACAACGTGACAATGATAAACTGATTCAGACATTCAAGTCCTGTCATACATGTCACCATAATTATTTGATTATATAAACTAAATAGATTCAACAGATAAGAAAACCCCAGCAAAATGTCAACATGTACATCATTTTTTGGAAACTTTTTTAGTTATTAAAAAAAGAAACTCTTTCACATTGCAGTGGTTTAATGTATAAAAACAGTTAACCTGACTGGCTGTGCGACATTAGGAGTATATAGCAGTCACCTCTGTATCTGTCAACCAGAGTTAACCGGCCTATTTTAAGACTTTAATACCAGATGTAACACGACTGTTTCATACGTACGCAGATGCATTCTATTTGATATTTTACTTGACTGATTCGCTGAAATTTACAGCAGGAAGGGGAAATGCATTATGGGAATAGGATTCTGACATGTAAAGTCAGTGTTAGAGCAAAAGTTTGACTGGCCAGATGATGCAACACTGTAGCAAAGGCATGTAAGCCTTCATTTTCTCAACCACTGAAGCAGCTAGAAACATGAACTATAAATCATTTAAGAGCTTAATCTCCCTGCTTCAGAGGCAGAAATAAAGGTTTTCTTGAATGTCATGTCAGGTAGCAGGTTGTTTTCAATCTATGTTGAGATTTTAGAATAATTCCTTAGATGCCGTAGGTCTTAATGGGTTAACAGATTGGTGGTGTTTAAATTACGTTTCATCAAAGAAGAAAACTTTGGAAAATAAATATTATGACGTCACAATACTTTTCCTGCACTAACTGTGTCATCAATCTCAGGCTCCAATGTTAATATTGTCAGGGACTCAGCTGAATTGAGAGTTGAAAACTGATTTAAACTGTAAATGGTTCAACAATGTTAACTATCAAACTTCATGGTTACGTCATGGGGTGTAATGGTACCTTTTCAAAAGCAGGGGGAGGGTTTTTTCCTCTGCAGAGATTAGAAAGAGCCCAGACTGCATTCCTAGTCATTGTCAATCTTGTGGATTTGGTCAGAAGCCTGAAATGACAAAGAAAAGCAAATCTCAGTACAAGTGATCATATCAGAATTTTTTTATTGGTAGAAAAGCTGAAAGAAGAAATAAGGCAAGAGAAGTCGGAACTCACATTAACAGTGGTGGAAGGATATTACAGTTCAGCACATAGTCCCTGCAAACTGCACTGTCCCCAGCAATATTACCTAAGGCCCACACAGCCTGCAGAAAACGAAACATTGGAACAATGCAGGACAAAACAGACACAATGTAACTCACCATTCCAGTCACACCGTTTGTTACCTGTTCCTGGACATCCTCAAAATCTGAGTTGAGTAGTTCTATGAAGATTGGCACTGCTCCGGCCTCAATCACCGTCTTCGTCTGTAAGGATGTGCCTGATGCTATGTTGGTAAGTGCCCAGGCCGCTTCAAACTGCAGTGGCAACAAACATTATTAAGAAACATGCAGTGTTAACATGCGTTTATGAGACAAAAATAACCTTTCACCTGTGAATCATTTTTACAGTAATGAGTCATGAAGGCACTGGATGATAAGAGTTTACGCCTTTTGTGCAGCGTGACCAAAATGCCAAGTCAATCAGGAACCTATTTAATGCAGAGGAAATGCATGGCTTTGACTGGTTTACAGATGTGGTGGCCTGCAGTAGCAAAATCTTCACCAAGTGGAATGAATACGATATTGATTATGAATATAATGGATGTTTGAGAAGGACAGCACCTCATGTAGCAGGTTACACTTCCAGTTGCTTAGTTGACATCAATATTGCGAAAATAATCCAATTGAATAAAACATTGCCAAGTAAACAGCATTTTCTGATTACTTTAAACTAAATAGGGTGAAACTCGGAATAATCTAAAATCAACATAAGACGTGGAGTATTTTGATCTTTGTCGCATTATGTCGACATGTATACATCTTAATCACATTATAACGTCCTATTGGAGTTTTCACAGCATTTTGCAACATCAACATACAACTTATGGCCTGGGTATAAACAAGATGGCAAAAGAGAGAGTTGCAGCTTTTACAAAAAGAAAACACCCCAAAAGGTACTGTATATGTTAGCAATGGACATTAAACTATTTAAGGTTGGGGTTTTAATACATACAACATTTTTACTTCACGTCTATTTAGTTCAGTTTGAACAAATCCTATACACAGAAGGTGTTCACACTGTTTCAGTGAGTGTTTGTACAAACTGACCTGTAATGTGCAGTTGACGCTCTTCTTTAGGAACTCCACAAACCTCTCAACTACTCCAGGTGTGTTTATAACTTCATCAATTGGTGGATTTGGCTCTGAAATGAACAAAAATAAAACTGGATGTCAGCATTTTTGATCTGTGGTGCTGGTTTAATAGACCTAATATTGGCCTATCACAGATGTATCGATACTGGCACACATGTTGTCCAGTAAGTGTCAATACGAAAACATATACAGAAATTTGCTTTAACAACAATCAATTAGCAGAGTTCACATCAGAGCAGCGTCTTCACCGCAAGTTGTAAACTAGTTTGTGAAATTCATAGCTGAAAAGTAAACCACCCCCCCATTTCAACACATTTATGAATAATATCAGAGAGATCGATATCTGAATTATTGAATCCCTGAATCAATATCGTCCTCAGCCCCAAACGTGCAGTAGTGGCCAAGCTCTGGTCACCAGTGATATAGAGCTAATGTAATTGCGAAGTATGTACCTTTGGAAAGTAGTTTTCTGAACTTCTGTGTTGTGGCGAGCTGAAGCTCTGGGTCCTCTGAGAAAAGCATCTCAACCATTTCTCTGGTAATTACTCCTTCCTGGAACACACACACACACACACACACACACACACACACACACACACACACACACACACACACACACACACACACACACACACACACACACACACACACACACACACACACACACACACACACACACACACACACACACACACACACACACACACACACACACACACACACACACACACACACACACACACACACACTTAAATCCACTCACTGCAGACTCATTGGCAAAGCTGAAATCCAATGTAAAATAAACCTTTGACTGGTCCTGCGTGGGCCTCTCTTTGTCAAGGTTGTGAGTCAATGAGAATGGTATTAGGACAATAGACACTCACTGTTACTGGAGAGCTGAGGTAGGAGTCCACCAGTGGACTCTCAAACATGGCCTCCTCTTCATTGAGAATGTCCACGTTCCTCCTCTTGAAAATCTGTTAGAGCCGACAAAGACAATGTCAGCCCAGACTATTTCTATGTATATACATTTCATTCTGATATAATCAAACTGAGAGATAAATGGGATATACAGGTTTAATGTTCTACCTGTTGTTCTCGTTTCTGTTTTCTGAGTTGGATGCCCTCTTCCTCTCTCCGGCGTCTCATCTCCTCTGGGTTCAGTGCTTTGTTCTTGTAGCGGTTCATCCTGTAGTTATCCTTGGCCGGACTAGCTGACGGCTCTGATGGGCACAGACACAGGTAAACATCATAATTAAGACACAAGAAGGAAACTAAGTTGTTAAGAATGTCCTTCAGGCTGAAGTTAAGAAGACCATAAGTTAGGAAGAGCTGGTGAACTTGTCATTTGTTTTCTCTGACATCTCCAATAATAAGTCATGATGATGAAACAGCATGTACACAGGTCTATATATAAAATGGCCTTGTATAAACAAGCTCACAGAAACTAGACAATACAGCCTAAAAATACACACATGCGCACAAACACACACAGCTAAGCTATTCATCAACCAGTCAGCTGGCAGAGAGAACAAATGTATTTATTCAGTGGAGTTAAATTGCAGAGTTAGCATAAAGTGGTGCCCACACAGGACAAAATGCCCATTCTCAGTATTTGTGCAGTCATGCCACCAGAACAGGGCACTGGGCAGATCCCTGAGTCACCCGGGGGCTACGAGAGAGAAAGAGAGGTGGGAACATAATTTAAAAAACTGCCACCAGCACAGAACGGTGCCAACCATCTGTGCCAAGAGCCCACAATTGCAACAGCGGTGGTTTCCGAGGTTAAATATCGGAACAAGTGGCGCAAATTGAGGGCATGTTGCGGCTTGAGGGCATTAGCGAAACCAACCTTATAATAAAGCTTATGCATGTGTGTAATGTGTCCAGATGGTAAAGTTACAGGGCGTGGATGGCACACGAGCACAGGTTGCAGTGGGATACTCCTGTTACTGTAAAGTGTTAGCTAGATTAGCTGCTGCACTGACTCTTTGGGCATAGAAATAGCCCTGCTGAAGGCACGTGTCTACACTGGCATTTCCGACGAGACCCTAACGGCATTGACCTATGAATATTTGAACTTTTGCTCCTTTACAGCAGAGATGTAACACAGTGTTGACGTTGTATCGATGTGTTGAGTCCGGCTACTGGGAGAAAAGGGCGGCTAAAAAACAATAGACGGAGTCCTGTCTGTTTAAGGGAGCGACAGTATCTACTCACAGGGACGTTTTCGGATGTTGGCTGCAACATCATGAATGGAATAAAAGCCCCTTTGCTGTAGAGTGGTGGCAGAAAACACAAAAGCTATGCCTGCAAGTGCGAATAAATCTGAAAGTGAATGTCTTAAGTTCTTGGGTTTGAGTCTGTCGAACCAAACCAACCTAAAGCTTTGATATAGTGATCTGATGACAAGATGAGCACCAAACAGTAGTTCAACTCTAACACACTTTAGGCTGGAAGAAGAGGAGGAGGAGGAACGTGACTCCTGATACAAAAATATGTTAGAATGATCAGAGGTTTGTGATCCAGCTCTGTTTTATAACATGACTTATCTCCATTTGACATGTGCGTTTAAGCAGGAGGGTTTTTGACACTTATGGAAAAAATTACGAGCTTAATCATGTGAGGGAATAGTCTGGAAAACACCGGCACCCCTGGTGTCACATGTACACGCAGGCTTCTATCGGGCTGTCAGATGCTTCTGTTATTGCACACGCATAAAAGCGAGCGAGTGTTTAATTCATCCTTGGAATGGTGTGGAATTTACTGGCTCGGTTATTTCCACTTGACGGTTAGAATATACCAAACAACAATAATAAAGAACATAGGCATGATTTTGTTAACTTTGTATTGTACTTCTACGGGTGTGGAGGAGGCTGAATGACAGAGCTAACGCAGCTAGGCTAACGTTAGCACTAGCCGCCATGCGCACTTAAATCTGTGTCCGGTCCATTCAATTATAACAGTGCCATCTTATAAGTGTTGGTTTAAAGCACTTTAAACCATGGTTTTATATCGAGTAGGTCAACGGAGGGCAAACAGCCTCACAACGTTGGAAATAACTAGCGGAGCATTAGCACTAGCTAACTAGCAAGCTAACGTTACCAACATCCACACCTATGTTGTAAAGACATGAAGTGGCAGGTGAATATAAGGCTGCATTTGTTGATAAGTAAACTAATATCATGACATAGGAGACAACAACTTTAAACCTAAGCTACCGGGTGTGTCACCATGAATAGATTGTGATGTAGCGTCGGGCTACCGCTAGCTGTTAGCCAAGTTTCCCTCAAGTTAGCTTACAAATAGCAGTGGTTCTGTCGGGTTTGAATTATGACAGTATACCTCGATTTCCACCCGATACAAACACTGCTCTGGTGATAGTTCATACAAAAAGGACCCTAACGTGAAACAGAGACACATGATGCTACTACTACGTAGCAACGACCTGCCCAGCTAACGGGTTAGCTACCTAGCTAAACAACAGTGAGAGGATGATTTCATAATCTCTCCTCCCGACGACACGGCTCAGTCTCACTACAGCGTGTATCTGTACCCTCGAGTCGTCGGACATCTTACCCATCGTATCCTATGTAGTTCGCTTAGGTCGAGTCGTGGAAGTTTGAATCAATTTTAAATCCTTTCCACTCTTCAAGCTTTTCCAGAATTTGCTCCTGTAAGCAATATGTCTGCCGGAGACGGAAACCCCGAATATAACGACAACTTCATGCCGCAAGAGGGCGCAGCAGCCCCACGAAACATTACCCCCCCACGTTCACTAATCTTCACCGAAGCGTATGATCTCCCTCGCGTGAGCAACTATATGTCCACGAATGATCAGGTTAGGCCTGGATCTATTTAGTCCTCACATAGGTACATTGATCAAATCTCATGCATTAATGGAATACAGTGACAGACATCAGAGGAGTGCAGGAGGACACGTGTTTTTACAATGACATTGTCTCTGTGTCCTCTCTCCAGTGTGGTGCCCTCTGGTTCGGGTTCCTGTCCGTCTCGGTTCTCCACATCTCCCTGTGGTTCTGAGACTCTGCCTACACCAACGGCCGAGGGTCCCCCGGTGTTTTCCCTCCAATGGAACAGGGTACCATGGGTTATACAGGTGAGGTGCATCTGTGGTCAATTTGCTGGGAGCATTAAGTGGAAAATGTGTGCATATACTGTGTGTATATATATATATATATATATATATATATATATATTGCGATGCAGCATTGTCCTCTGACTTGGACCCCCCAAAGCATCTATCAAGGGGGACCTGGGGAGATACACCAGAAACTAACTTTAGGGGGCAATGTTGTACAAACTAAGTGGAACTGATGGGGCATTGGCTGCTGTCAGGGCATCTCTTTGCCTTGTTAGACAGAGCGGAGGTCAAGTCAACCGTGGCACGACTGAGATACTTCGCCATGATTATAATTTCTCCGCAGACAAGAATAAATGTTGTTCATAGCTCCGTCGTGCCCTCACAGCGCATCCAGAGGCTCTGGGTCGAGCTTCACTCGGGCAACATGCAGTGGCAGGTGTGCTGGTGCACAGATGGATCAGAAGATGCTGCCTGCTGGTTAGCGTCTCTCTAAAAGGTATCAAGTAACACAAACACAGGGAGAAGATTTTGTGCTACAGTCCACACGGGCATTCCAATGCTCTCAGATTCAGTCCACGGGGCTGTAGCCGGGACTCGTCGTGTCTGATTTCACACGGCCCCCTTTGTGAGTTCTTCACCTTTCTCATTTCTAGGCCTGCTGAAGCACATCATGCAAGCAGCCTACACTTTGCAAAGCAGCAGAGGCTATCCATTAGTCAATGCCACAGAGTAAAGGCTGCCTCTACGATGGAATCATAAGAGCAGAGCAAGGCTCATAGCCGAAAGGGGGGTTTTAAACAGTGCACCGGGAATGGCCACTCCTTCTGCTGTGGTTTCAAGTGGTGGGAAGAAACAAAGTGCATTTGCTTCATTGCTGGACTTAAGTACATTTTACTTGCATCTGTACTTAACTTAAGTAGATTTCTTTTTGTACTCCGCTACAAAATATCTGTACTTTCTACTCCCCAATGCAAATTGTAACATATTTATATTTGTAAAAGTAGAATGGATTAATTGATTCAATCAGAGTGGACGGGTAACATAAGACCCCATCTCCTGCAGCAGCAGCTACAGGAAGCAAATTATTCAGTTGCCACCTCGCTCATATGAACGGGAGGCGAAGCTTTGAAGGTTTAAAAGCAGCTACTTATTTCCTTTTTCTCAAGATGAAAGTTAATGTGGTACTTTTACTTTTACATTTTTGTCTATTTATTATTACTTTTGTACAAGTAAAATGTTTGAGTAATTATCACTCGTCTCCCACTGGCCATCAGCTTCCAAGGCCCTGCACTACATGTCCTCCTTTTTTCGTCTAAATCCCAGCTGCTGTAATGCAAAGAGAAAGGGGATCCAAATTAACAAACAGGAAGACCCCTCCTGATGACCTCATTAGTGGCCGGTGCCTGTCTGTGCTGAGCCAGCAATACTGAGCGACCACACTGCGTTTTCAACAAGCAAATTAACAATGCTCCTGCAGCACAACGAGAGCAAAAACTAAATGTTGATTAAGTGCAATTTCATCAAAATGAGTTGTTTATTTGAGTCTGAGAAGATACAGCGTTAGTTGATTGTGTTTTCATCCACATAGGCTGTGTTTAGAGACTGGATATCGAAGCAATTAAAAGATCTCTGTCTGAGGATCTACACATTTCTACGCTGGATGCTCTTTGTGACTGTTGATCATTTTCATTCGTAGGAAGATTATATTTGATCCAACTTGGCATTAGCAAGTGCCTGCACTGCTTGTATCATGTCCCTGACTATCCTGAGTATTTATGATTAAACATCGAGTGGTGCTCAGCTCTCTGCAGGTAGAACACGCAATAAGTCGACTTTTGCACATTAAGACAAAGATACATAATCACTGAGCACGTTTGCAGAGTAAAAACTCAGTGATTAAGTGTCAAATGCAGTTTGGATTTGATTATATACCCAGTTTAAACTGCTCCTTAATTCAATTACATCAAAGTATGTTAATAATGCCAGTTTGTTGAAATGTGAGGATGTGTTTGGGCCGCCTGTGGGAGAGAGAACATCTGCACGGCTCTGCGCTGAACGCTTTGTGTGCGAGTTATAAAGAGTGAGGCAGATAACGCCATGGGGAGGATAGTGTGCGGAGAGAGCATGTGTGTCAGTGCATGTGGGGCGTGAATGGAGAAGAGGAGATATGTCTTCATAATATAGTGTTAAAAATCCATTCAGCACTGTCCATCCCTACTTTTTTTTATCTGATGACTGCCCCCCCGCCTCCTTCCTTTCTCTCTCCGTCTCACTGTCTCCCTTTCACTTCCTGACATCTACCAGGTGGCAGGGCCGATATGTGAGATGCTGAGTAGGTGATTTTAGAATATTCGTCGAGGATCATTCGATCATTCCCCCCCCCCCCCCCCCCCCCCCGTGTGTGAGGGAGATTTGTGGGGACCATTTGAATACTAATGTGTGATTTTCACCTCACGGGATAAAAGAGGAGTCTGTGGCTGTGGATTGTGGAAGCAAGAGACAAAAAGTGACATTGTCACCGAGCATATATGGCAGCCAATTTTAATTTGAGCTGAGTGGGATCTCACCTTAAATCTAACTCTATATCCCGGTTTGATAATCCCCCTTGCTCTACAGACCACTCAGGGTATTACCTTGTGGTTACAACGCTTCAATCATGGTGAAAAATACCTCTCTGGAGAAATGGCTGTGTCTGCTAATTTCTGAAAATGGCAATTTGACAAGCAAGGCCATTTCAAAGAAGCCATTGACAAAGCATATGGACTAGACAAAACAAGTTCTATTTTTACCTCTGCCATAGAGGTTATGTTTTCATTTCTGACTGCTTGCTTGTCTGTCTGTCTATTAGTTTGTTTCTAAGCGGCATTAAAACAAAAACAACTGCACAGATTACCATGAAGTTTAGTGGAAGGATTTGTCAGGAAAGAACCTATTACATTTTGAGTGCAGTTTCTGGTCAGGGAGCGGATCCAGGAAGGTGTTTTCACATTAACATTGTGACACAGGGCATTTTTCAACTCAGAGTATAATTCATGGATCTTGATTTAAAAAAAACAATCTGACATGTTTAGGGGAATGATATTTATGAGTGTGTGCAATTTAGTGTAGATCCAAATAAAAATCTGGATGTGGTGAATTTAAATGTGGCTTCATAAGGGGACATAAGGGGGTGTGTTCTCTTCTGAATGAAATTCTCATTTAAATTTCAACTGCTTCCACTGCCTTTCGTTCCCAGTGAAATAGTAAAAATGCCTTTATGTCCCCATTTTGTTATGATTCACTGTGTCTCAGCCTTCTTGCCCCAACTCTGATTGTTGTAGCCATGTGGAAAATTCAATAAAACTTTTCTCTTGTCATTTTTACAAACACTTTGTACAAATCAGTTTGTCTCAAACGTACCAAATGCATTACTGCACATAAAAAATTTAAGTGACTAAAAGTAAAAGTAAACTACTTCCATTCTCTGAAATTGATTTCTTGCATTTTTCTCCGCATTAGCCTACTTCATGACTTTTGATTTAATGTGATGAGATGAGTTATGTAAATGACACTGTCGTCACATAGGCAGAATTTAAATCAGTACATTTCACAAGTATTTTCTACACAGTTCAGTTCAGTTTTATAATATGCAGGTTAAATGGAACAATGAAATGTAATGGAGGAGAAAACAGATCATAACAGAGCACTAGCTGATGAATACTTGAGTATTCCTGTTTTCTAAATAGTAGATAAATTGTATTTAAATTAGACCTTTACCATAACTAGTTATTTTACAGATCGTGATTTTACATGTGAAATCATGATTGTTCTAAATAACCCAACATTAGTACAACCAATTGATTGCAGCAGTGATAATCCAATCGTGTAATGAATGTTTATATATAACAGTTTAATTTGATTTTCCAATGTGACTGTTTTTGAATGTAGTTAGGTGACTACTGATGTAGACGATTTTTTATTTTGATGGCAATGATTTTGTTGCTTGAGCTGAATTATTCTTTATATGAATGCTCCCACCTATATCTAACCTCCATATTTGGTGGCTGGATGTCTCACCAGCCAAATGGCACAGCGATGGCACAGTGTGGGCTGAGGGGGCAACGACAGGCTAATGCCAAAGCATTTGAGAGAGAGGTAGACACAGAGGGAGGGGGGGGGGGGTAAGACAAAGTCTTGCATCAGAAAACACTTAGGGATGCCAACAGAGTAGATGAAGACAGAGATCAATAAGGTACAATTATTGTACACACAGTGTAATTGATGAACACGTGGTTTGGGAGAACTTCCTCGCGACCCTGTAAACCTTACAAGCCAATTTCAACCCAATCAATGTGGCTCAATAAGGCCAATTAACTCAAAGTGCCTTTATTTACCGGATATACCGGTCGCCATACTGCAGGGCGTCTGTATCTTTATTTTTGGACCCTCTATAAATAACACACACAGCAGCAGCAGCAGCAGCAGAGTGCTTTAAAGTCCTTGACTATCAAGGGAGGCACCGTGTCTATTTCTTTTCTATTTGCAATACAGCACATTCAGCTCTTTCAGATTAACATTAGACTCCAGTGCCGTGTGTAATCCTTGAAGAACCAGCTCTCTCAGCTGGACTCCATGTCATGCTTCCTCCGCAGAAAATGTAACTCAAAAATATAAATAGTCCTCATATTATTCATCTCCAACTCCGGTTGGGAGACTTTAATTAAAGCTGTTGGATCTGGAGTATTTCCAGTCCCACTCTGGCTGGCTCTGATGTGAGAATAGGACAGCACTGACCATAAAGGTGATGTGTCTGGCTGTGGGGGTGCTGGAGCACCTAACTACCTCACTATGGGGCTTTCACAGCATCTCTGCGGTGACCATAAATCCACCCTGTGATTGGGAAGAGGAGGTAATGAAGGGCCTGGAGCACGATGTGGCCACACACACACACACACACACACACACACACACACACACACACACACTCCCAGGAGTCTGAATGCACACACTTTTCTCCGTAAATAACACCATGGCTGACCCTGACAGTGGTCTGATCATCTTGGTCTGCCACAATCACCTTCCTCCAGTAAATCTCATCTAATTAACTCTGCAGCTGAAAGCAAAGAGTCTCTCGTCCACTCGGTCTGAGGATTCTGCAGCATAATAGTTTCTGACAGGACACAAAATTAACTGAATAAAATTAAAAGTCTGTTCACTTGCTCCTTTTGTTTTACACCGCAGAATGAATTGATGTTTTCAGAAGTGCCGGACATGTGGAATTGATGGCTGCGGACGACAATTTAGTTCAAGGCGGACAAATGGCTTTTAGGTTACCTTCAAAATAAAAAGCGCTGAATTTTCTTTGACAGCATGTCACTTAACTAAATAAATTCCTGTGCTCCGCATATCACCACGTTGCCTTGGCTTGTTTTTGAAACGCTTTATTATTGATGTCACAGGCAGACTGAGTGGAGGGGGGGGCAACACCACGCCATGTTAAGTGGATTAACAAATTGTCTGCCCGTCCTTTCACAGGCCTGAAAAGTGCCTTTCCTTTTCTGTACTCTTGACTCCTACCGAACCGAGCCCAACCTCTGCTGACCTTTCGCATGTAACATCCGAGTAATTGAATGAGAACCTGGATGAAGTTAATTGGCTGTTTCCGTGCAGTCTTAAAAGCTACTGATAATTAATCAGAGAGAACAAAAGCCACTACATCACCACCTAATTATGGGTGAGCTCTTGGCAGGCTCGACACACAGGATCCTCACCGGTGTGTGTTTTCTTTTCCTTTTATCTGCAGCATGCGTCTGTTTGTGTGTCTCAGGCGAGCATTTGTAAAATGCGGTTCTGCCTCATTACATTCCTGACAATGGGTTTTAAATGCAGCACGCACAACATTCATGTAGTATATTTCAGATATTTGCAATTGTTTATCAAAACCTAATTAGGTAATAATCACAGAGTGTCGAGTGGGAGCAGTTTTCTGTAGATTTGAAACTCAGGCTCAGACTTTACATATCAGTTATCAGGAAACACAGATAAGTTAAAGGTCAGTAAATATCTCTTCACACATACTGTTTGTCAGGATTGTTAAACACTGCAAATGTAACAGTGGAGTTTAGTATTATGTGATTTATTCTATTATGAAAAGGGAGCCAAGGATCTTTCGGGTTTTTTCTACTTACAGAGGCAAATAACAAAATCCTCCAGAACATTTGTTAGTAAGTTGAGCCGCCACATACATTAAACAAGACAAATAACTTTAAGCTGGCAAGTAAACGTACAAATGTAATAACAAAGGAAAAAACACCTACATTTGTATGATTGCAATGTCAGATTCCTCTCCCATGTATTAAAAATGTAAAACATATACAAATATACATGATATATTGTATCTGTGTAAATAGCTGAGACTTTTCCGTGAACTCCAAAGTCTCAGCTATTCCACATACAGTATTTATATGGAGACCTGACATGTCATGTAATATCTATTTACACAGAACATATTACAAATATATACTGTATATATAACTCTGTTACATATATTATATAAACAATTGGCAGTGTTACAGAAAGGTCTAAAATATTCTTTGCTAACTATTTGCTAACGAAAAAAACATGTTTGGCTATATGTCGATATTAATTTCAGCCTTTCCGATACACATGCTCAGCCAATCGTGAGTCAGTCTCAGCCGTTAATCATGATGTTTCTACTCATTTCATACCATAAAATAATTCAAACCAAAAAATTAATACTTAAACCTACATGCGTGTGGACAACATAACGGAGCAACATTTAGGTATACTGTTTTATTTTGGTCCATATGCCATATATTAACATGCATAGCCAGGAATGATGACCTATACAACAGCCAGCCAATAGGTGGTGATCAAGATACTTTGGCTTCACTTTTTGGGAATAAAGACATAAAACAAGACTAAGGCGGGGTTCAGAATGAGACTGTCTTTATAAAGTGCAGCAGATATGTGTCGGCCAATGACACACAGGCAAGCCCATATTCCTCTGTGATGTGATGGTCACTGTTATGATGCATTTATCAAGACTAAAGATAAAATGAGAGCTATCATCTTATGAGCTGCAAAATCTTAAGTCTGCTCTCTGAGGCCCATTAGCTCCTTCTGAGGCTGTGCTGTGAGCTGTGCTGTGAGCCAAATCCGAATTGCAGCATTGCAGCCAATTGTAGCACGCTGATGTTTACAAGGCACGGTAACCATGATCAACATCTTAGTGTGTGTGTGTGTGTGTGTGTGTAATATGCTAATATTTGCTAATTAGCACTCAATTCAAAGTACATCTCAGGCTAACATGAACATTAGATCTGATAGCAGCTAATTTCTGCAGTTACATGCACATGTGATTTAACACAGTCTGGTGTTTACATGTGCCGACACATGGAATCAGAATATAAAGGCTCCCTGTGCATTTTTCTGTCAAACGACTAGAGCAGCCTTTAACCCGAATCAACCAGAAATGATAAACATGTGAATTGTCGAATGGAATATTCATCTGTGTAAAGGGACTGTCTGATGTTTTTGTGTTTGTAGTCTTTGCAGAGACAATTATAACCACACGTGCTAATGATCAAACATGCTCTGTTCCATTCGGGCTTTTTGCAGAAATACAACCTTCCTTAAGTTCATACCTAAAATACCAATTCCTTTCAACATTTCCTGTAATTTTACATCGTTCCTGCAAAAAAACGCAGGCCTTTCTTTAGCTGTTACATTGTTGTCATTTGATTTGAAAAAAACTGATCAAACACCAGCATTGAAGTGGCTCTGTGTGTTAAAAATCTAAAATCACTAAATCACTAAAATCACTAAAATCAAATGTCTCTCCCCAAATGAAAACACTTTCACTGTCTCAGAAGTCTATGTGCTCTGGTTTGCAATAATGTCTGTGTCAATGCAAAAGAGGACACAGTCGCTGTTATGATTCTAAAGATAAAAATCCTCTTTTATTTGCCCCTTGGTGGGATAAATAACAGCATTACTTTTTTAAAAACCTACTGTCTTATCTGTGCACTGGTTTGTTCCACAATCAATTAATTAATCATTCTTCCATCAAAGGTTTCAGTCCGATGTCTGATGTTGTCACCAGCTTTTATTTAATTGTTTTTCCAGGCAGGTCCATCTTCCAGACAGCAGACAAAGTCATCTTAAAAGTGAAGAATACTTTCCTCTCTTTCCATTTTTTTCTGCCAAGCCCCATGTGTGCCTGTGGCATCCACCTTTTATTAAGGGATGTAATATCCACCATACCATAGGCCCAATATTCCTCAGCCCCCCACTCCCACTTTCTTTTTTTTTTCTTTCTCACACACACACACACACACACACACACACACACACACACACATGCACACAAAGCATGGCAGGAGCTCCATCTTAAAGAAATGAGAGGAGCTGGGGAGCAATTAGATTCAGCTGGAGACTTTTTTAATGTGAATTCCTCCCCATCGCGGAGCTGTTTCCCTCTAGAGAAATCTCAAAGTCAAGTATAGGATCTTTGATCATTTACAGCCATATGGTACGCCGAAGCATGGACCCAAAACGGTGTGTGAGTGTGTATGTACGCATGTGTTCCGACTATGTCTGCAAGGTCAAATAATGCTAAACTAATTCAAATGGCATATACTTCCCTTGATACAGATTCAACCGAGAGCAGGAAATGAGGTGTTATTCCAAGGAGGTTTTATAAAGTATTAGCGAAATGAACTCTGGTGGAAGTTATCAGACTGAATAGGCCAGCGCTGATGTGACCTTTGAGATGAGTAGTGAAGTAGGATTAGGCCACACAGATTGTAACTAGCTGTTACAGAGAGGGTCTCAGTGACCCTTTTTTTATAGAAGTGGCGTGGCGCCCCCCCCCCCCATAAAAATTTAATAAAATAAATAATATCAATAGTGATATCATTATTTTGACGCTCTCCACATCAATGCATTAAGGCTTGTGTGCTGAAAAACTCTGATTATAGCCTTTCCATTGTAGCCCTGCTGGCAGCACCACTGCACCGGTGCACATCACTCGGCGCCAGTCAACCAGAGACTCTGCTTCTCTGCTCTTTTCTACTAACTCACATGTAGATCTGGTCTTTATAAAAAAACACAGGAGTGTGTTTGTGTGTGTGTGTGTGTGTGTCGGCCGTCACTATCGATCTTCACACAAACAAAAACGATCACATTTAGGTATAGTTATTAATCGATGGTTTCTGGTCACGTTATACGTCTGGTATTGTGTCTGAACTGCATGCGTGCAAAATGTTGGACTTTAAAAAAAAAAATATGTGTCTCAATCAAACAAACACCAATTAAATTCAGTACTGTTCAGGTCCTATTAACTTCTGATTAGTGATGGTGTTTATTGCTAATGTGTAAAGTGAGTGCAGTTCAGCGGGGGAGTGAACTGCAGCAGGGTAATACAGCACGGTAAAATGATGCAGGATTCATAATGTGCATCTGCAGGGATCCTGAAGCAGCGGCAGCAATAATTTTGCATCAAGGGCTGTGGAAGTGGAAAAGGATAGTGGTCATAGTCACAAACCTGCAACACTGGGACTAACCACACACCACCTCATGGGCCATCTGGTTATCTGCAGACACAGATGTGGATTTGGATTTGGCATTCTTGGATGGTATGCCTTAACGCAAAGTTTAGCTTTTGTTTCGAATCTTTTCTGACGTCACATTCCTGTGTGTGTGTGTGTGTGTGTGTGTGTGTGTGTGTGTGTGTGTGTGTGTGTGTGTGTGTGTGTGTGTGTGTGAAGAGAAAAGAACATTGCTTTGTCTTCTTCCTGACAATGTTTCTCATTTCCAGATTTTGTCACTATGTAGTGTGGCGCCATAGAGCCTTTATGGATTCTAGTTCTGTAGTTTGGTTTGGATGACGGCTCAAATTACTTCAGTACCAATGAGCCTCAGTTGCTGTTGCTATGAGGAAAACTTGCAATGAGAGGCGCAAATTAGAGCAGCGGCAAATTAGACAGCGATTTGACGTTACATGTCAAACCATGGCGGCAGAGTTACTGAATCATCAAAAGCTGATCCAGACAAGAAAATTGATTCAAGTTGCAAATTGCATTTTTAGTTTCAAGTCAGCAATTAGGATAAATTAATCAATTCAAAGCTTGAGCTGTCTTAACCACCCTATTTCTAATTGCACTGAGCTGTTACATATTTTTTCACCTAATGAGCATGGTAGCCTGTTGTCTGAGCTCTCAAATCTCGTTGTCTTTCCATTATTTCATCAACAAGCCCAATCATAAGCTTTCCCTGCTGTTTATCACATGGGCCCATTCAAGATTTTTTAGGGAGCTGGCAGGAAAAAGTCTGGAAAATGTCTAGAGCAACCGACTGAGACATTTGTGTTCTTACATACATCTCCTCGGGATAGTTACAGGAGATTATCTTGAGTCTTGCATGTCTGAAATCAGCTTATGGTTCTATGTTAACTATAAAGCATTGCCATATATACTTGTAGATGTGAAAAGAATGTTCAGAGATGTTAAAAAGTTCTCATGCACTGCAAACCAGTGGGAGGATTTCTAGTGTTTCATACCATATTTATCCCCAGTTTAAAAGTTCATCAATAAATGACTTGTCAAGTTAAAGCTGCAATGGAAATAAGATAAATATTCTTCAGAGGGAGACGATATTTATAAAAACAGCTTGAAAATAATGGCAAAGATCTTTTAAAAGTCTTTACCACTGTCAGAACACTGAAAACAACTCTCTCCACAGATGTCGTCTTCATATTGTATATTTTTCACGAAGCGTTACGGAGATGAGATTAAAGTAAAGATGCACATCTTTTCATATCTTGTGAGGAAACCACAAGACATGTTTGCTCATTTTACTGTCGGCAAAGATGGAAATAACAAACCCGAAATTACTGTCGTTCCAAACTAATGTTGTACTTTTCCTTTTGTTTAAAGGAGTGCTCAGGCAGCTCAGTACTGCACTTCCACAAGGTTGCTTACAATATATCATGTACAATGGTTTTAAAGAATGACAATTGATGTATTCTGTATATTATTCTATGACTCATGTTAAAAATTCACTACATCCTAAATTTCCCATTAAGCAATGAAAAAACTCGGGCCATTCCTCTTAAATTTCCATTTCTCTGAAAGAAATGGAAATCATCCATCCATCCATTATCTACACCACTTATCCTTTGAGGGTCATTGGAGGGCTGGTGTTTACTCTCTCAGAGTTGAAAAGAGGCCCTACAGAGTGAGAAAGCTGTAAAGCTGATTCCCTCTTTATTTCCAGTTTACTAAACTGTCTCCTGCCTCAAGCTCTACATTTAAAGGAGACATATTCAGCTCATATTCAGGTTGGTCATTTTAATTTGGGTTATCACTTGAAAATGTTTACTTGCTCTAATGGTTCGAAAAGACATTGTTGTCCTGGTTCTGTCCATTGCTACTGCTCCTCTTTTCAGCCTCTGTCTGAAACACTTGGTTTTACCTCCTGTCTCTTTAAAGAGATAGTTCACCCAGAAATGAAAATCCACTCATTATCAACTGCACCTTGTCGGAAGACATCAGTGGACATTTAGTCAAAAAAAACTTGTAAATTACCTTGTTTCGAGTCGAATATGAATGTCGGGGCTTCTAGACACTTGTATGACGCCACAGGAGCAGCATGGAGGCATTTTCTTTTTTTTTTCATTTTTTTTTATTACGTCTGTAGAAGGACTCACCATTAACTTCAATTGTATTGGATTCTGCTCTACCAAAGTTTACTTTACCTGAGACTCCAGACGTGTTTTGTGGACTCAAACACTTCACCCACTCCTTCATCGGCATAGGGGTGTGTAGACAATGAGTGAATTTTCATTTTTGGATGAACTATCCCCTTTAAGGTGCCCTCCGATAATGCCCAGTTTCCTCTGATTGGCCAACTGGCACATTCTGTTGTGATAGGTCAACTACTTCCATCATATGTAGGAAATCTCAGCATCTCACTCTGGCGTTACCTGGTTTTGTTAGTGGTCGTACCATAGTGGCTCGGTGGGAATTATGCAAATGTGGGGCATTGTGATGTCACATGACTTCACAATAGTGCAGAAGTATTGGCTGGACAACTGACAATGCGTTTCAGGTCCTTCAGAAGCAGTGTGTTCTGTGGGGGAGAGGGGCTCCCTGTATTGCCGACTTTGAGCTATTTAAGCATAATATGTCTCATTTAATTGCATTTAAATATTAATAATCATAGAATAATGTCCCTAAATTATTTTGATTTCTGATTTTTTTTACTGTCCTATATTTCAAAATGCAGCCATAACAAGATAAAAATAAATAACTCCAGGAGAAATGAAAAACCGGAAATATTATGTTGATCAAATATCACATCAAATAAGATTAATATTTGTATAATTTCTACATTAAAAAAGCTCTGATTCATATAGGAGTGGAAGTGATTGAGGGAAAAAGAGGAAACTAATGTCACAATCTGTCCCAGTCAGTTTGAATTACATAGGAAAGATCATGCGGTACAATGTGTTCTCTTTAAACTAACTGAACTTGAATGTTCTCAGTGTTCTCATCCACTTCTTCCTTCAATTGCTTTTAAACTAGATCAAACTTTCTCTTCCCCACTTTGCACCAGATAATTTCTGTGTCTGCTTGTTCCTGAGCTTCACTGAAGTCGTGTACGCAGTTAAAGGGATACAGCTTTTCTTCTGCTGCCCCATTAAATCCAGAGAGGACATTTCTCATCTAATGTGCTTCTTTTTCATGGCATTTTGATTGGATCCAGCATTTCATTTTTCGAATTATTATGAACATCCTTAAATTTTGGGAATTCCTGTGGGTTTGAACAAAGCTTGGCCACATAATATGCTTTATATGTGCAATGGTAAATGATGCTTGAAGCTAATTTTAAATCAGCTATTTGGATTTAAGAAATCTCCATAATTATGTAGACACAACGAAAATACCTGAACAGGAATCATTTTTCTTCCTTTTATTTCTATTTCTATCGCCTTGAAATACTCAAGGTCTCCTTCAATGCTGAAGTGTTCTCATTCCAGGACGGTTTCACCAGGGCCTGCTGTTGAGTATTTATAAAGTTGCTGACTTGGCGTGTTTTTGAGCAGAGAGAAAGGTAGCGAGGTATTAGAAAAGTACTATCTCTTCACTCTGTGGAGACTTACACTAAATTTACCATCCGCCGTGCTTCACTTCCTTCACTGCCTGCCTGTGTGTGTGTGTGTGTGTGTGTGTGTGTGTGTGTGTGTGTGTGTGTGTGTGTGTGTGTGCGTGTGTGCATGCGCTATTCACTCTGCCCTATTCAGTTGAGACTGTCAGCCTCAGACTGCATAAGCTTCCTGGACAAACTAGCTCAGGAAGAGGTCTCACCTCCAGTTAGTCTCAGCAGTACAGAGTCGAGCAGTTGGTGCTGCTTCCCGCTCAGTGCAAAGATATGGTCGCTTAGCGTGGTGGTGCTCTTGGTTCGGGAAATCAAACAATCGGCCGAGAGGCCACACTCTCCGGCTTCAGCACCACACACACAGTTAGACACATACACACAATACTAACAGATATAGACTGCCAAGAAATGCCTCCATGCATGAACACAGTTCCTTTTCTCACCTCTCACAGTAAAAGAATGTCGGCTATCCCCCAGAGGGAAATAATCAGCTTTCTGGCTTTTATCACCCCAGCGGGGCTCTTCGTTTTAACAGAGCCAGACGAGATGGCTAAGATACAGCCAGGGTTTCTCACACCAAGATAAAGACACTCACTCTAATTAGTCTGTAGCATGATATGAATGAATTGACTTACTTGGCCAATTTCATTGCAGACATATTTAAGTGCGTAACCTTTCCTCCCTGGCTTTCACCCTTTGCCACCTCCTCATCCATCTCCTCGCATTATTTTAGCAGCTCTGCTCACCCTCTAACCCGTCCTCCCCCTTGGTCTTCTCCACCTCGAAACAAACTCACACTTTCACATCTTCTTCATATCACCTCCTCTGACTCTGTAATCCCACTATCTGACCCAACACCTCTCCCCGCCTCTTATTCCACCCTCTCCTCTGGTCCCTACAACCCCGATGGCCACCTTCTGCATCTTTCCCCCGTCTGCCACTATCCTCATCTTATTTCTCTAAATCTCTTCCCATCCCTCTTTGTCCCTGTGCGTCCCTGCCGTGATCCATGTGACATTTGAACAGTCACGCCTGTCACGTCACACAGAGGGGGGCATCACCCTCCGTGCACGACCCAGGGAACAGAGGTCCCATGAATGTGTGAGTGAAACGCTCCCACTAATTTGGAGCAGGCTTTTCATTAATGTACAGACTTATTTGAAAATGCAGATTTATAATGTGGTGGTGGTGTGTGTGTGTGTGTGTTTGTTTCATTGAGTATGCAAGAGAAGAAAATAAAAGATGAGACAGAGGGAAGCGAGAATGAAAGACCATCTAATTACATGACAGCCTTAGCCTCTGGATCGGTGTGATTGAATAAGGCACCGTTCCCTGATATTAGTCCACAAAGCTTTCATGATATTCTCGCTCTGTCTCTCATGCCTGTCATATTTTCCTCCACTGCTGGTGAAGCCTTTACAGCACTGTGTGTGTGTGTGTGTGTGTGTGTGTGTGTGTGTGTGTGTGTGTGTGTGTGTGTGTGTGTGTGTGTGTGTGTGTGTGTGTGTGTGTGTGTGTGTGTGTGTGTGTGTGTGTTCAGCCACTTTGGCCCCACCAGGACGACCAATTCTGGGACATCCTTCTTGCTCTTGTCCCCAGCCGTCCCCGGGCTGTCTGCCTGGGTTATATTATCCCCCCGATATACTGACCCAGCGAATGAGATGAGGCTGGGGTTATGTGCTGTGTCTCCCCTTTATGTGCGAGTCCTCAGAGGGACATCTGGATGCGACTTGCCTGCTGCTGCTGCTGCAGTGCAGTGGATCTTCTTTTTCTCGGCCATCGGATAACAAGGTTGACTCTGCCGGAGGAACTCGCAGCTTTCTGCTCCGTCTGGCTAAACAGACAGCGCCTCTGCTCCAGCAGACTCTGTGGGCGTTCAGCTGCACTCTGCTGCTTTCTCTCCAGAGAGATTCTTCAGCGTGTCAGCGGATGGTCTGGTGGGTGTGCGCACTGAAAAGGCCTATGCATGCATGTGTGAGTTCTTGGCCCCTGAGGAGGTACAGATCACAATTATTACAGAATTAGAGCCCGAGGGAAACAGGTACTTTGAAATGTTAAATATTTTCTTACATAAGTGCATTATATATTCCAGAAGCAAAGTTTTATTCCTTGACAGATGGATTATATCCTCAGAAAATGGATTTGCCTACAAATAATTGACAGTTTCCCAGTTTGATCATATTCCTTCCTTTCCCCTGGTGTATCAGCATCAAAACATCTGGCGTGCTTGGAAATTGGGACGCCAAGTGTTGAATCTATACTCCGACACTTAACTGGGTCAATTCGGGGCACTTGCAGAATTTTAATTTGTAAATTCTTAGCATGAACTTCAGCAAGCAGTCTTGGCCGTGCAACAACAAGTCAGATGTCGCTACAGACAGTACAAGTAAATCCAAAGCTTTTGCACACTGACATTTGACAGATGAGATTTTAACACTGTTTTATCTTCGATTCCCCATGTTCGCTATCTGATCCCATCCCTTCCTGACATCTTTTGCAGTTTTTTTGTGGAACTGGGGCACGTTTTATGAACAGACTGGCAGATTGGATCTAGACCCAACAAGACCTCGCTGGAAAATGCAGCAGGGTGTAATCTTTGTGAAAAAATATCAAGGTGACAGATCGATCTCATGGACGCTGGTCAGTTCCATGGGA
The DNA here is from genome assembly GCA_026259375.1 of Verasper variegatus. NCBI lineage: Eukaryota > Metazoa > Chordata > Actinopteri > Pleuronectiformes > Pleuronectidae > Verasper > Verasper variegatus. Next base: position 15,283,072 of record CM048038.1, read on the forward strand.
ACCTGTTGCTTAGAATTAATTTCAGCGCTGGTACTTCTCGTCAGTCATGGCTTGTCAGCCTGCGTGTTATTTTTCATCTATCTTTAGTTACTCTTTTAGTAGCGAGACATGATCTTCTCCTAACAGACAGGTTTTAATAAAACATTTTATATCTGCCACAGAAAGGGGGCCACTAAGCCTTGAAAACAGCTAACCTTGTTTTTGTGACAGGCGAGCAAAGCTTTGCGGAGACAGGGACGATTGCACGAAGAGCCTCAGAGGAAAGCTCTTTATGTTTACTCCTCCGTACAGATTTCGCTATTCACAGATTTTCCTGTCTGCATTTCTTGCCCTCTGCCACCTCTCGAGGCTTTTCTCTCTGTTACCTTCATCATTCTCATTTCTTGTCTCCTTCCTCTGAGGGCCTTCTGCTGTGCTGCTGAAGTCAACCTCACTGGTGTCAAATGAACACTGTTTTTCCCTTATATCTATATGCAACAACACGAAAAGCCCTGCACAGAGACATCAATTTACCTTGATCTTGATTTGGCTGTAATTGTCCAGGCTGATGGCCAATCAAAAGCACATCACACACCCAGACCGAAAAATAAATCAAACTATGCTCGTCCGTATCCATATCTTTTCAAAAACATCCCCTTTCTGCTGGTGAGCATGTCATGCCTCCTTTTCTCAAAATACTCATACCCAGAAACGTATTGGCGTCGCAATTATCACTGAAGGGACAGTCCAACATAATGGCTTTCTCTGACTTTTTCATCAAACGCACGTATAGATACAATTTTCTGGCCTTGATTTTGTGTATGTGTGGCAGGAACGGCATCATTTTATGAGTTTTATGCAGCAGCATAGAATACATCACTGATAGTAACATCACAATGATGAATTTTATTTCTTTATTCCACTATGATCTTCATCCCAATTCAAAATTGTTGTTTTTACATTTGTCAAAAAATGATCACGAATTACCCAACATGTGCAAGGCAGGTGTAATGTTCAGCTTATTGTCTTGTAATAAATTATACTGTTAGTAATTAGTAAGTTTTATCACTACTCCACTTTTTCCCGCAGTGTTTTCAGGTGGTTCCAGATCAGATTATCTTACAGTAAAGGTGTTCTTGGTCCACTTCTGTTCACTATATACATAAATACTTTCATCCTAGTCACTCCATTCTAATTAAATTTTTTCATTCAAAAGATAACTTTTTGTATGCCAGTAGCTCGACCTTACCCTCTAGCCCTACTTTGTTCATTGCAGACCTACATTGCCTAAATATCAAGCTATTAAAGGTATTTGGAATCTGACTTATTATAAAACTGTATAACTGCATACTAGTTACAGAGAGTACATATAATAAAATATATTTTATATATATATATAATATATTTCAAGGCCTCTTAACTACTGACAAGGCTCTATATGATCATACTCCTCTGTATATATCAGCACCTTTAAGCTTGTACAGCCCGGCTTACACTTCGAGATCCGCGGGCAGAGACCCTCTATCTGCTCCAGACTCTCGGCTGATGGAAGTTTTGAAATAACAGCCCTGAGGCTTCCTGCCAGAGGAAATAAGCAAGGATAAGACTGTGGCATCTTTTTAAATCAAAGCTAAACTGTTTTTGCTATTGCCTTTTCTAATTTCATTTAATCTTAAATTTTTCTCTTTTTGAGTTTAGCCTGTTTAAATCTTTCAAATTTTGTATGTGTTTTGGTGATAACTTTTCTTCCCTTTTATAATCTATGTGATCCTTTTTTTCTATGCGATTTAAAGAACGTAGTAACAGTATTTATATGTGCTATAGTGTATTGCTCTCTGTGTGCAGGTTTGCAGCTGTCTGAATCTGTCCTGGAGTATGAGCTTGGACTTATCACCCATCATGTCCATGCTTGATTGTGATGATAGCGTAAATATGCATGGCTCTTCCCCAAACTCAAATGTGTTGGGACGATACGAACGATTTACACCATTCCACTGATCAATGCGGCGCAAAGGTCTGTGAAGAAGAAGAATGCTAGGAAGTAAACATGGATGTAAATAATGCAGGGTTTCATACTTTTAGGACAAATCGACCTTCTAAATGTTTTATGAGGAAGGACATGCACTCAACACATTTTTGGACCTCAAGGGTACACACACACACACACACACACACACACACACACACACACACACACACACACACACACACACAGTTTTAGTGAGTAATATTGAATAAAAAACTTAAACTTTTGTTTGTTTAAAAGAAAAGAAAACGCCACAGAGCATATTTAAATCCTTTTGACCCCCAGTGAACCATTCTATCTTTAGGCCCTCTTTTACAAACAGATACATTATTTAATTTGTCAAGATCTGCCCCTCTGTGTAACCTCTTCGTGTGGACTTAATTTAATTATTTCCTGTTGTATCTTGTACATTTTCATTTTTGGGCATTTTACTTTCTGCCCCTATAGGATATATGACAGCTCCTCAAAAGTGAATCTATCTTGATTGCCACCTAGTGGCTTGCTGCAGTATAGGTCATAAACCCCTACTTTTCCATGATAATGGTTTGGACATGGACCAAACAAAAAAGTCAAAATACATGTCCAATAATATTTTTTGTCAAAGATTGTCATTGTCATTTTAGATATTTCTTATCTAACATACGTTTTCTCAGTCTTTACATTTCCCAAAAATATTTTTTATTAGTTATTTGATAGTATAAAATAGGGTGAAACCGCATGATTGACAGGCGAGACTGACTCATGATTGGTCAAGACTGTATGTGGGCGGTACCTCGCTACCACTGACCCTGGCTCCAAATGCAGATGATGGCAGCATTTGTATCCAGGACATTTCTTAATTTTTGGATAGTGGAAGAAATAAGACCATCTTTATATACAGTCTATGATTCCACCCTAATGTGTTGCACCCGTGCCTCTTGACCTTCTCTCATCTCACCAAAAGGAAACACAATGAACTAGGGAAAGACGATGACGAGCGAAAGATGACAAACTGACAAAGACAAAGGGAAGCACAGAGACTTATATACACAGGTGAAACACATGAGGAACGGGTGGAGACGATCACAAGCGCAGGAAACAGGACAAAGGCAGCAAATAAAGCTACAGATACACAAGGAGCAACATTTCAAAATAAAACAGGAAACTGAGAACAACCCAACAAGCAGTACGCAAAAAGTCCTGAATCAAGTGTCCAACCAAAATCCCAAAAGCTCTTGATCACACAGCTCCGAGTCACGAGTTAAGAGTGTTAAGAGTATATGCTAGAATTGTTGATAAAGGGGTAATACAATGTCTCATTTACCTTATCATTGATAAAATGAAAGGGCAAAGAGTAAATGCATAAATGTAGATAATTTGTATTGAGGAAAAAAGTAAGAATCCCAGACTTTGATGTTTTGATGATTTAAATGCCAACGGATATGCAACAATCTGAGCAATCTCATGTCACTTTTCAACTAGATGTAAAGGTCAGAATGCAGCTTCCTTTGATAAAAACCACAGATCAGAGAAAAAGCAACTTGCACTTTAAAACATTCTCCACATTCCATGAGCATTGATTTGGCCTGGGATGGTAGAGCCGAGATTTAAATATGGACTGAAAGTTGTGGTTCATGAGGCCTTTATGTGTATAAAAAAGTGTATTTGTGTGCAAGTGTCCATTCATGTGATGTACCTGTAAGACATGAAAGGGAGATTGTATTTCAGCAAATCATCAATTTGACAGGGACATTAGAGTCGTGGCTCTGACAGACCGGCTGGATCAGATACGGTCACATTTGAACGAATGAGAGAAATGTCAAGTCTGGATCCAGAATAGCAATGAGAGTCTGGGTGTAGGCTAGTTTATCCCAGATGAATTCAAAAGGACACAGGCAAAGATCATGTAGGATAAGTTAGCGTCGGAAAACCTTTTTGTGAATTAACCCCTCGACAACTTAACAACCCCACGTCTCAAGGCAAAGTTGTGGAAACACGCTGGAGTATTTCTTGTATAATGGATAACACGATTCGAGTTCAGGGATTCGATTTCCCCAAGCGTGCTCATTTACTGGCTGAATGATGTAGCTGACTGTTTCCTCACTCGCTCTTCTACCGAAAAAATAGATGTTTAGCATATCACAAGTTCAAAAGCCTGCTTTTGAGAAGCGAAAATATGCGTGCATACTGTGCATTAGTTGGCTAAACAAGTCATTTCGCAAGTGTACTTGAGTGGTTTGAGTAGTGCGGTCCTTAAGCCCTTGAGTGGTGAATAGGTAGAAGAGGAAAATGAGACTCTTCAGATGAGCTCACATGAGAGGTTGAAGTGATCACCAATGAAATGCATCACTCCTGCAGACGGTGTGTGGTGCACATCAAAGCCGGGATGGCTGCTGGGAGGTTTTCAAAGAGCAGCCGTCACCTCATTACATCCACAGCTTACATGTGAAATGTTGATAAAACAGGGCGTCTTGTAATTCCATCATTCACTGGATATACAACAATTACATCAATTTAGCCTGTGACACTATATTTATATATAAGTCTTCACGGGTCCACTGGAACTGTAGTAACTGAGATCTGACCCAGCCCCAGCCGTGTGTGTGTGTGTGTGTGTCTGTGTCTGTGTGTGTGTGTGTGTGTGTGTGTGTGTGTGTGTGTGTGTGTGTGTGTGTGTGTGTGTGTGTGTGTGTGTGTAGATGATAGCTAGTTATCTACGGTAGCATCCACGACAACAAACATGCAATAGCAAATGGGTAAATAGTTCAAGTCATGTTAATTATACTGCTACAACTGCATTCATCACTGTAACAAATTAAATTTTAATCTGACATATGGATTAAGTAAATCATGCTGCTATTTCAATCAGCAAGAGAAGAATAACAGACAACCTGGATGTATGTTAAGAACTTTCTTGGAGGATTGATTATATGCATCACAGCCAGGCACAGGGTAGAAGGCGAAGAGACACAACTTGTTAAAACAATCAGATGTAAAATCTATATTGATCGTCCAGGATTGGTGAAACATTACTCCATTCTGCACGGGTCCGGATCCCAGCTTTCAAATGATAGACGGGTCCGAGTCGGATTCGGGGAGAACATTTCCGGGTCTTTGCAGGTTGGGGCAAAAATGTTGTGACCCGTGAAGAAGTCTAACTTGGACCAATCAGTGACTAATGCTGGTTTAGCTACTATAATTTCCCATAATGATCTTATTTATTTGAATACGATTTTTATTTTATTTTATCTGTGGGAGTTTCTTAAAAGTCAGAGCAATATGTCACATGCAAATTTGAAAACTGAGGAATCCTGACATTGACTTTCCTCAGATTATGTTTGTGATATCAAAATAACTAAATCAATGCAGAATCACAGACCTCAGAGTGATCAGTATTCTGGTTTAGTCTCGAGAAATAAGAAAAATCGTCTTGAGATTGAAATCAAGGGATTCTTCATTCACAAGGTTCTTCTCTCTCAGAGCAGGTGATTTCAAGGTGTTTACTGAGCGACACAATAGCAGCACAGGAATAAAAAAAAGAAATAGAAAAAAAATGAAAGTGGACCACAGGAGGTTTCATGGGTTTGATTAACAAGCGCAAACCAGGAAAGGACTTAAATGTGTGTGGGGTTTTTTTTTGGTGTTCTTTTTGGTTAGCCCGAATAGAAGAAATTAATAATTACTGATAATTAATTCAGGAATAACCAAAGTCATCAAGTGTCATGTAGACACTTGAATATTATGTATTATTTTCCGTCCTTTATCAAATCTACAATCTTTAGTGAATAATTTGTGTGCTCCCGGCTGATTTTATAGCTCCGTCACTACATAGAATGAAATAAAACCAGTATTTGAGTCTGTTCTTGGTGTTTTTTCATCTGGAACAGCTATAGCAACCCTCTCCCTCAGGCTGAATCGCTAACAAAGGCAATTTTTGGCAAGGTGTCAGCCCAAGAGGGGGTGGGATCAACTGGGGCCAGAGCGACCCCGTGGTCACCTTGTTGGGGCCCCTGGCCAATTTGGCCCAACTACTAAAGGCACCCAGCAGCCCCTGCTCCTCACCCTTGGCCTCTCCCTGACCCTGTTACTGTGGTGACAGTTAGCAGCAATTTCTTTCAGCTCACCTACTTACCACTGCCTAGTCTTTCATGGTGTTTTTCTCAAATCGGTCTTTTGCCGGTTGGATTGTGACCTAAGGTCGCCATTCTGAATAAAGATGAAGAAAACAGAGATGGCAGGGTGGTAATGACTGGAGGGGGTAGTGCTGTGGAAGTGCTCTCATGAAACACAAGGACAATTCTGGGATATGAAAGAACACATGCAAATGTGTGAGGAGAATGTAACTGTGTTTAGTGGGAAGGTGTTTTTCTTGTTATATTTCTGGCATCAGTGTTCACATTGTGGCCTGGGCGCAAAACTCAATGAATTCATGACCCTAATAAGGTATGAATAGGTACAAACCTACCTACTTTTGTTTTGCACCATGAAACTGCCTGATTTAGGCAACACATCTTTTCCTGTACAGTTGTGTCTGCAAGAACATGCCTCCCTCTCACAGCCAATTTCTGATCCTTTCTTGATTAAATGACCTTGAACCGAGGACCTAGCTGAACCGGGCTATTTAATAAGCTTAAAATTTGGCAAATGTCAGCATGTGTGTGTGTGTGTGTGTGTCTGTTCGAGTGTTGGAATGCCTTTGTGCACCAGCCTGTTGATTCCAACAACAACAACAAAAAAAGGAGAAATCCAATGTGCTCTTTTTTTATGTGCACACATACCTGCTCTTCTTCCCGCATCTCCATCACAGACGCTTTCTTTTTTTTCATCTCTTCCCAAATCTGAACTATAATTGAAGCAGTCTTTTTATTTTCATCTGCGTTGTGATGACAGCAAACAAAGAATCAGAAGGTATAAGCAAAAGTTACCGGTCTCCGCTTCAGTGTAATAAATAGAAGCAACAATATAGAGGTTCCTAATTATGTTAATTATCATGTTTCAGGGGATTCAGCTTAACCAATGACAACATTATTTACACACACACACACACACACTGAAGCTATGACACCACTGATCAGATGAGAAAGTCTGTCATCTTGTTATCGTACGTATGGTATGTCACAATCTTTTTTAGGCAATTATTTCACAACTTTATACACCTCACTAAAAATTACTCACAGTTCTCGACACAACAGTGCCCTTTGGCAGTCACAGGGCTCTACACGTACATATGTAGTCCATGCATAGCAAGAATCTGCCCTGGATATCTGTATCCAAAGCATTTTCATTCCAATTTCACATCACCCAGCCAGTCATCTATCAGCGTGACCTCCGACTAACGTCCGACCTTGCGAGCGAAATTACGGAAAAGCACGATAGTGTTGATGAAAAGAGAGCACATATTTGAAGGCGGCGTATTAATGATTTGACAGGCACTAATTCATACTGAAACCCTCACAAATATGTGCACGCACGCACAGACACACACACACACACACAACACACGTACACACAGCGAGACTCCTGGGAACGATGGATCTTGATTAAGTGTGGGGAAGGAGGGAGCGAAGGGGAGCAGGAGACGACAAGTCAGAGTTGTTTAACGTAAAGTTATGACACTTTTATGAGGCCTGCTTTGAAAATTGGCAATGACAGTTCACAAACACACAAGGCACACACGCAGACGCACACAAACAGAGGCAGGTATGTCAACACATTTCTGCTACAAACCGAGCATACTGATTGGTGCTAAAGCATCTTTTCTTGTACAGTTGTGTCTGCTGGAACGTACCTCCCTCCTGTCTCACAGCCAATTTCTCATCCCGTCTTGAGGGAATGACCTTGGACCGAGGACCAAGGCTATTTTATAAGCTTCTTTTTGGCGACTGTCAGCATGTGTTGCGTAGGTGTCTGTGTGAGTGCGGGAACACCTACATGCGCTAGCCTGTTGATTCCCATAGAAAAAAGGAGAAAAAAAATCCTTTGTGCTTTGCTTTTTGTGCACATAGTATGAGGCTCCCACGCTTCTGTCCTGCGAGCATTCGCAGTCTGTCAATCAATAGCCTCCAATTACAAATATAATACACTCAATTGACTCGGCGGGCGGTTGGGTAGATTGCAGCGTGGAAAGCTATTAAAGGGGTGCGGCGCGGCGTGCAGAGAGGCGAGTCCCGCGAGTTGTGTGTGTTTGTGTGCACACAGGGAGGGCAGACAGGGCTGAATGGAGGATGCTGTCAGGAACTAATAGCTTTGGGATGTAGTGCGGGGCTGTGTGTGTACAGCAATCTCACTCTTCTTAAGGAAAAGGTGGGGGGGTAGTACTGATGAGACAGTGAGGGCTTCTGCAAATGGGATGGCTTGACTGTGAGGTGCCATCTGCATGTCTTATCGTATGTGTGTGTGTGTGCACGCGCATTTTCAACGCAACAGAAATCCCATGCTACACCAGCCGCCCAAACCAGCTCCACCACCCGCTGCCGACCACTACACGATAAAGTGACTCTGCCCGAGATTGAGAGCCACCTCTGCTGTGATACACTTCTGTCAAGAGAAGACAGGCTTAAAAAAATAAAAATGGAACTGAGGCAAGATAGCGATAGACAGAGTGGCGATGGGGGTGGGGGGATAAAGAGGACTCCGGAGATAACGAAAGCATTTGAGGGACAGATGCAATATAGAGGAAGAAGAAGAGAATACAGGGTGGGGGAGTAAGAAATGAAGGAGGAAGATCGGAGGAAATGACAAAGAACGAAAGGCAGCGAAAGGATATTGGACAGCTATTTATTCTCATAAATATCACCGCAGTCTTATTGCCACAGAATTTGCTAAAAAAGAAGAATCGGGTTGGCAAGCGGCAATAAACGAGGGAAAACAGAGAGACAGGGGCACAAACAGAGAGAGAGAAATACGGTTGAGATAATGAACAGAGAGAGCGATTTGCCTTTATGTTATGAGTGTATTCTGCTCATGCTTGTTTTCCCCCACTGGTATCACAGGGCCCCGCAGAGTCGACACACAAACATTGTGATGTTGTCAAAGAATCCGGAGTCAAGCACAAGTTAAGCTCGTTAAAGACTGAAGATCAAGCGCAATATCGTACAATTCAAGATCGTGATGCAAATATATAATGAATGGTGTGTAAAGGTTAAAATTTGTTGAACCAATGAGGTGACAACATAAAAAAGTTCCACTTCCAATAAATAAGCAGCCAGGTCTCATATGACAGCCACGCACATCCTGTGAGAAATAGAGAATTTGTTCGGATTACGTCACCATTGACAGTCACCATGACATGGTTAACTCTTCATTCAAGGTACAGTCTGTTGTGGAGATGGCAGACAGGAAACAAGGAAGTGAAAGGGAAGAGTTGTAATATGCAGCACAGGTAACCAGCCAGATTGTTACGGTCTTGGTTAAATACTGAAAAAGTCTGCGTAAAAGTTTAAAAAGAAATTAGGTTTGGGTCGATATTAATTTAAAAAAAGATTTGCTAGACTGGGCATATTGATCTTTTTTCAACATTCAACATTTTAACCTAATATATTACAAAACTCCAAAATATTACAATTGGTATTATATCTCACTAAAAGAATAGATAGATAGATAGATAGATAGATAGACAGATAGATAGATAGATAGATAGATAGATAGATAGATAGATAGATAGAAACCGGGAGACGAAACAGCTCTTCTTCCTGGTGCACTGGCAAGTACAGGACACCTGATCTGACAGTGAATTAATATATTGAATTATTTGCCACACATTTTGGACAAAGTGCAATTCCAGTTCCAGTTGTTGTTTAAAGTGGAACCACAGAATATGTCAATATTGTTGAGAGAGGATAGAAAAAATAGCCAGCAGGAGAAATATCTGACCCTGTCACAGCTTCCAGGTCAGCTACATTAACCTACAGTACATCCTCCACTTCTGAGTTGTCTCCTTCCTCCTCTGCACAACACAAGATGAGCAACTTTCTAACTGTTCTTTCCCCTCTTTTTTCAGTAATGTAATTGGCAACAGGAAATAGAAAATAGATAGAAAAGGAGTCAACAACATCTCCCCCGAAAGAGACAAAGTATTTAGGGTTATGTGTTGATGTTCAAGGTAATTAGATTTACTGGTACGTAGCAGGCAAGAGACCCTACTGGAAACTCAGACTGTATTTCCATGTGTACTGATGTCTTCTCCTCGAAGTTGTAGCCTTTTTAATGGTCTGTCCTATGGGTCTGCCACATAGACTGTAAACAGATCTTCCCCATTAATTGTCCTGCCACAGTTTCAGAATAAACCAAAACCTTTTTACACTTCTCATAATAACATAAAACATCTCTACTTTGGTGTGTACAGCGCTATTTGCCACATGCTCGCTCACACTGTGGCACTACCGCGGGTTCGGATGTCTTTCTCTTGTGCATGAACTTTTGTTTCACTCGCTTTTTCCAGTTCCCTGTGACCTTCGTACCTGTGCATGTGTGCCTGCATGACCATAGATTGAGTTGACTGTTTTGGAAATGCTGCTGGATATGAAAATGGACAATATGACGCCCCCCCGGTGGCTAGGTGAAGTATAGGTCATAAACCCTGCCTCCTCCATGTTCATGGATGGGACATGGGCCAAACTAAAAAGTGTAAATATACATTAAATTACATTTTTTAAAAGATGGTTTCAGTCTCATGATTGGTTGAGCTTGTGTATTGTCGGGACCTCGCGATGGCAGCTCCATCTCCCAATCACTACTACAAAGACTAATGCACTAGATGGCAGTGTTCGTGTCCAGGATTGTTTAGTTTCGTATAAACATGTCATCCATCTTTGTACATAGTCTATGGTCTGCCACTTCATCATTAGCATAGTCAAACAGCTCCTCCCACCTGAAACAGCTTAATTATTTGCAGCTTCAAGGTAAATACCAACCAGTAGCAACTGTAATTCGCTGCTGATCTCAGTTCAGTCAATGTTTGTGAACTTCTCTCGCAAACAGTTGGAAACCAGAAACCCGAGGCCACAGCCTGTGAAGTCAAACATGTAGAAATTACCGGGGATGGAGCCTGACTTTGAGCCCCATATAATATTAAGCTTTTATGTCTCATTCTGCTTTATGAAACAGTGTTAGCGATTACTAAGTAGAAAATTGGCTTGTATCTTTAATCATTCGGGATACTGTCAGTGTGTACGTGCTCCCAGTTATCACTCTCTTATTCACAGTTAAAGAGTCTTGCCTTTCTTGTTCCTGCCTTTGATGGAGACTTGTTTACACACCAAAACTGTAGATCGAACTGTCCAAAATCATAAGAGCAACACGCAGGAGTTCTGCTTCGGGGCAAGATTTTCCTTTTAATGTGTCACATTAGGAGCATCATCTCCTCTGTCAAGCCAACTGCTGCTGAATGCAAAAGGAATCCAAACTCCACCAAAAAAAAATAATTTACTGCTAATATTTGCCCCTCGAAAAGTAGTGGTGAAAACATGGTTTATGATCAATAAAACATCAGGCAGCCATCAGAACGTCTTTGATCTGAGGCATTTCAACTGTGTTCTGAATATGCTGTATGATTCAATATTCCTCTAAGAAGAGAATTGAAGAGATTTTTGTGTGTCTGTGTTTGTGCTCTTATTGACTTATGGAGTCAAGCTGCTAAGTGTGTGTTAGACAAGTGTGTGTGTGTCTGTGTGTGTGTGCTGGGCCCTATGGGAAGAGTGAACCCGCCGTGGTCAGTAGGAGTATTGACAAAAGACTGCAACCCATGTAAAATTCATGTACTGTGCTGCTGTTACAAAAGAGCCCTGGAGTGGTTTCTGGGGGAAGATTATGCTGGAGTGATGGGAGGACAGAGCCGAGGAGAAACAAGACGAAAAGCAGAGGAGAACGACAGAGGAGGCGAGAAAGATACAGGGGAGACAAGGTGAGTGTGACTTTGAGGAGGAAAAGTGAAAACGATCCCTCTGGACAGAGGTGAGCGGAGCCAAAGCCTGTCTGCATTGGCACCATCGCCCAGAGAGATAGAACCCCAAGCCTGAGCCACGTTGTAGGGTGAAGTGTTTCACTTTTAACTTTTGCTCTAAGAGCAAATCCATTTGCAGATACAAACTCCGTAAAATGACCTGACAATTAGGTCTGGACATTCTTGGCTTTCACACATAAAGAATGCAGCAGGAGATGTCAGATTCAGATGTGTTCACAGTAGCAGGAAACCTTAGAGAATATTTAGAGCAACTCGGACATTTGTAGTCTCACATACAGCCCCTCCAGATAATTTCAGGAGAAATTGCAGAATGCAGTGCATGACTGAAACCAGTGGAGTGGATATACTGTATAGGCCCAATCCCATTTCACCCCCTTGGCCCTACCCCTTAGCCCTTCCCCTTCGTTCACGTGTAGGGGTAGTCTGTTCCAATACCTGTTGGGACGAAGCGGTAGAGCCGAGGGGTGGGGCTCTATACCCCTCCAAACGGAGATTTTTTAGACCCTCACTTCAAACGGAGGGATACCCAGAATGCCTTGCGAATCACCGGCCAGCTGGGAGAGAGACCCACAAATGTACTATTTTATCCATTAAAAAGGATTTCAAAATTGCGATAATGATTGTAATATTTTAGTTTAATATAATTTCAATGTATTATGGTCATTTTTCACAACAACCTTAAAATCAAGATTGCGAGCGCGCTAGCATTAGCATGCCAGAGATCCTTTTTTTTTGCATGATAATCCCATATTTTCACATAATGTCATGGGTAAACATGTTGTTTTGAGTAGAATTTTAATTTCGGGGCTTCCGGACACTTGGGTGACACCACAGGAGCAGTATAGAGGCATTTTATGTTTGTTTCTGTTGTTGTTTTTACGTTTGAAGAATCGGTCACCTCGGTTACTTCATTAATATTGGATTTGGCTGCAACGCTGTTTACCCCTGAAACTTCTAAAATGTTTTATCGACTCAAATACTTCACCCACCCCTCCATGGCATAGTGGTGAGTAGATAATGAGTGACTTCATTTTTGGGTGAACCATCCCTTTAAAAGGTATATGCAGAGGCAATGGGTGAATTACACGGTAACAATAAGTTGACACTGGGAATAGTGTCATTGTGGTGTGGCTGTAGCAAGACACTGCATGTCAAATTGTTCCTGACGACTTTGCCTATGAATGGTGTGTGATAGAAAAAGTGCAGCATAAAGTAGCACTGTATTATGTGCGTGTGAATGATGGAATGTGGCTTGTACTTTGAGTGGTTGATAAGACTGGAATATATACAGTCCATTTACCAATTGTCACAGCTATACTTGACAGTTGTTGGTGGTGGATTATGGAGCGGCATCTGACAGCAGTGATAGTACAGTGAGTAAGCATTGTGGGGTCATAACATTTATTTACTGACAAACTGAACTGCACAAACACCTCACTCCATAGTTATACTTCTATCCCTGCTCCAGCTGTCACCCTCACCGACACAAGCACACACACTCTTTCTCTCCTAACAAGCTCAGACTTTGTCTACAGGACAAGGTCTCACCCAGAAAAATGACAGAAATAATAGACGCATCAGCTTCTGGGGACAATAGTCTACCGCCACCTCAAGTGGGCAGTAAACTACAAAATGAATGCAAACAGGCAAACATCAGATCCTTGAGGGAGAGATATAGCTTCAACTTTGGCATCCTCGAATTGTTTTTCTGTGTTTGTTTGCCCTAACTATATACCACATAAATACAAACTGTTTTGTAAGGTTATCCGTAGGGATGGCCTGTTTTAAGTCTGTTTAGGGTTTGTTTTTGTATTTTTTGCTAACCCTGTTCGAGTTTGTCATCAGTCCAAGCAAACAAAAATTCCTGGTCTGACTTTTTCCCATTGCTGTTCCTTGTTTGTAGTATTTTCTGCAACTAAACAACCAATGGGAGAGTAGAAATTCAGTTTCATGTTTACACCAGCATGCACATGCCCATTGTGCATGAATGTGATATGTGTTTTGAGCCGTACATGGACGGAGATTATTTTTCATATGGCACTAAAATCTGTCTCTTACTCCTGTTCTCTTTATTTACTCCTACAAACTATTCAAAGCTCATTCATCATCTCCAAGCTTGTTATACTGAACACCTATACAAGTCGCTCCACATGGGGTCCAGCTCTGGCTTCCTCTGATGTTGGCTACTTTGCAGACCCACATTAACACGTGGTGTCCCTTCAGTAAACTCATTGTCTTCTGCTTCTTCTCCCTGTTTTCATTTTTGTCAGCGTGACTTCCTAATTGCATTTTGGGAGATCTCCTGTTAGCCAATGGGGGAAGTTGTTCTGCTGTGTAAGCCTGCTTCTCTCTATTTAAATTCATTACAAATCATTTGTCCTGTGGGGCTGTGGGAATAAAGAAAAAATGCATTTATGTCCATCTGCCAGACACTTAATTCACTTCTGTAGCACCACACTTGGAAAAACAGCACTAGAGAAAATATCTGTATATCTTTTCTTATACCTACATACAAAAGATTATGGCATTATTAGATGTAACAATCGTGTCATGAAGTCGCTCATTTACAATATGTTGGTAAAACCTGTGGGACTGCATAGAATTTAAATTTGTGTAACAACAAATTGTGTGAGAGAGCTGAAGAGCTGATGGTAACTGATGGAGGCAGCTTGTTCAACAGAGTAATTTAAATACAGTGGAAACTGCTCACAGTGATCATTTCTGTCAGGGTCAAATTGATCTCTACAAGCAGATTGAATATTGTAACTGATTATTTTTCCTTTATTGATCATGCAGATATAACTTTAATCGATGTTTCAATGCTTATTACATGAATATAAACCAAAAATTGACAACAGATTTAATGACAAAAACTAGGGCAGCGAAGCAGAACTGTGCAGGCCAGAGCACTTGCGAACTTGGGTCCTTATGCAGCCGTGGTGGAGGGCGGACAGGGACCGGGTGAAACGGCTCTGCATTGCGTGCGTTTTGCACTCTGCTGGGAGGATGTCTATTTGGGGGCCGATTGGACAATGTACATCGAAGTTACAACAACTTAATTTGCACGCTGATCAGTAGGTTGCGTTAATATTAATATTAACATATGGAGCTGTTCGACCAATTTTGGTGCTGACTGGACAATGCACAGTGGAGTTTACATAAACAAGTAAAAATTACAATGCAGAGGAGTAAAATGTCTTAAAAAAAGGGATAAGATAGCCACATATACAAGTCCTTTAAATAAGTCAATATTCAGGGAAATATAACATTCCTTAATCCACCTTACATGCTGCTGTCAAAGTGCTGTGACCAGGTCTGAAACCAGACTGATGAGGGTTTAAAATACAATGCTGAGATAGAATCTGATGCAGTATAGATAGTATGAGTATAGATGAGTTTTTCTAAAATATTTGCTCAACATGATAATTTGAATAGGGCGGTAATTATTTGGATCGCTGGAATAACTGCCTTTGTGTAGAGGGAGTACATGTGCTTCCTTCCATACATTAGGAATAATCCCTGACACAATAGTTAGGTTAAAGATGTTGGTTAAAGAAAATGTTATAATAGGTGCAGCCTAAAAAAGCCTAGCATTCAGTAGGTCTGCTCCAGTAGCTTGCTTTGGATCAATCGAGGCCAATGCATCAAATACATCAATGACAGAGAACTGTCTTAGAGAAAAACTGTCATTGGGAGGACTATTGTTATTACTGCTATGTCCATCCTTGACTGGTTCAATAGCAGATTGGGTTTTCAGGTGACCAGAGGTAATAAAATGATTATTAAAAATATCACAGATTTAAGATTTTTCTGAGACAAGGACAGCATCAAGTGATGTATGTTTGGGTAGAGAATAATCATTTCCATGATTAAATGCCTTGACTTATTTCCAAGATTTTGCAGGATTATTTTTACAATCTGATAGGGTATCAACAAAATAGCTTGACTTGGTAAATCCCTCTTTACAATATCACATTTTTCAGTCTCTTATACAAAATATTGAGTCTCCTTTTCCAGATTTGCAATGCAATGATTTCTTAGCCCTTCAAAGATGGATGATAGCCAGTCGAGGTTAAGATCGCCCAATTGTAAAATTTCTGAGGTCTCACAGCCAGATAAAAGATTAACCAATTTGTCCAATGCATTTGAATTAGCAGACCGGGAGCGATAGGCCCCAATCAACACAACATTATTATTAGGACCCAGAGAGACATCCAACACTAGAAATTGTAGTTCCTTAGACAGAGAAATTGAATGTAACACAGAAACAGTAAACCAATTTTTCACCAAAATAGCAATTCCCCCCTCCTCTTGTGGTTCGGTCCAAGCTTCATTACTTTCTCTGAGTACACGTACCTCCTCTTTTAGCCCTCAAAAGCCCACTTACCTTTTCAATTGCACAACCTCTTTTTAAAATTATTAGTCTTATTCTGGCATGTTTTAATGTAATATTGGCTATTTGTTTTGTTGCATTATATACAACCACAGACTTTGTTAATCTACACATGTACAACTGTGCCTTACTACTCCTCAAAAGAATCTCATAGTCGTCACGTGCCTCAAACAGTTGTCTGACTGATTGTACCAATGGTGTGGTGCGTTTTCTCTTACCTTGAGTAGCAGGTTGTCTCTCCGCCACCAAGGGAAAATTGCTCTGTCCCAGCTCTGTATTTGTGAGCCAGTCCAGCACAGTTGCCTTGAAGGTCCAGGAGATTCAATGAGATTGTGTCCTGGGGGCACTTTTTTTCTTCTGGTGATTTATATTATTCTTAAAATGACCATTAACCAGACTATGTCATATAGTGATTGATTATAGTGATTTAATGACTGCGGATGGGTTTGTATTGTTCTTACAGTAATAAGCTGTAAACTGAATGCTAAATTAAGATTAATGACACGCCACTGATCTTGGCTGTGTAATAGCTTTTCAAATATATATATTATCAATCAATCAATCAATACAATTTTATTTGTATAGCCCATATTCACAAATCACAATTTGTCTCATGGGGCTTTAACAAGGTGTGACATCCTTTTCCGTTAACCCTCAACAAGAGTAAGGAAAAACTACTAAAAAAAACTTTAACAGGGTAAAAAAACCTTTTAACATATCATACATGTAAGGAAGAAGAACAGTCATTGCAGACATTGCTAATAGATGGCATAATGAACCTTTAAAAGAGTAATTTGCTACTAATATTTTCTGGGTTAATCACTTTTACAGTGCAAACCAGTTTACAATGTTGGGATTATTATACCTTAAGTGTGTAACCATTAAAAGTCCATCAAGCAACACCGAACCACGCCCACTAATCACGCATTACAGTCCACGTCATCAAATGCAGACCACACGGTGAAAATTGAATGTATGAAGAGGTGTTATAATAAATCCTTCTTTTCTGGCAATCATCAAACTTTGATGCCACAGTCAGACCATGTAACGAAAACAAAACTTTTGAGTTAGTTTTAATCTCCATAGATTTGAGATGGAACTCACTGAATTTGAAGTTGATCTGATGAAAGTCCTAGGAGGAGTTTGTTCAAATACAACATATGTAAATGGTCAAAAATGGCCACTTGATTCAAAATGGGGGGGGGGCTGTTGTTACACACATGTAGTTTGAGGGACATTGAACAAACTACACTGAAGTTACAGCAATAGGTCACATGTTCAAATCTGACGTCCCTGAAAATTCACAGATAAGACTTCATCATCAATGTCTTGAGGCCCTTCTAACAATGTTTGACATGATGGTCAATGGACGAGTAGGAGTACATCAAATATTAAGACGTGCAAAAACTGGGGGGGGGACTCTTGTCATACATGTCCAGTTTGTAGTCGATTGGACCATGTATGTCCGAGATACAACAACCTCATGTTTTGACAGCGACTCTAGTATGTTCAAGCCGTCAAAAATGTGATTCATTTTGTCGCTGCTTGGGCCCTAATAACTTTAATTGCACTGTGGCCAAAGTCTGAATGGTCACAATATGCTTCACCTATAGAAAACATCTGCAGAAACAGTAGTTATGTATAAAGCCCCTTTACCACTGGTCAAAAAACTCACAAACACCCAATAACATCTTTTATATGCAATAGGAATGGATAGAATCAGCATTCACTCCTGTGTTAAATTACTCTGCAGTAGACACCTTTTCCGACTTGACGTTATGACGAGTGCTGAAATTCTTAGTGATGTAACATGGTGCAGTTGCCGTTGAGTTGGAAAGAGGGAAGTAAAATGTGTTACCTCCTTAACAGAGAGGAAAACTCCTCTACAGGCAATGGGAAAGGAGTCAATTACCCTCTAGTTGGTTTGTATGTGTTTATAAAACTTGGGTACACCCACTACTTTTGTTGTGAAAAAGGTATAATGTCCTGAAATTCGAACAAAGTAGGAACAGAAGTGAAAAAGAATTCACTGAGCCACAGTAGTAAGAGGTGTCAAATTTCTCAGCCAACTAACCAACACTATACCCTCATTAAGTACCTGCTAAGGCAAACGTATGCAAATGTGTGTGAGGTGTCAGTACACGACATGTACTGACATTTGACAAGCCTCATAACGCATGTTCCTACCTCAATAATCTCCTGCGCCATGGCCACTGTCAAGAAAATTAGATACGGAACGTTGTGGTTTTGAGGAGAAATGGAAAAACTGTTATTTAGTTAAAGGCAAAGACAAGTCAGTGTGCCAAGTGTGCATTAATGCGCTCTCAGTGATGGAAAAATTCCAGTCTGGAGCATCATAGCAGCTGGAAACGTGAAGCTAAACTGGCTGAATTTCAAGACAAATGTGCTTAGATAAAGTTTATGCTCTTCAGCGGAGTTTGGTGCCAAAGCAGCTTTCACAAGGCCGCATGCGGATGGAGACAATGTTACGCTAGAAGCGAGCTAATAGCTAAGAAAAGGGAGAATTTGTGAAGAAGCCTTGTTGCCTCTCCTGATCTGATAGAACCACGCAAAGTAAAAACATTTGGTTTCGTTAGTTTGTCTCAAAGAGCCGTTAACTCGTGAAACAAGAGAAATAACAAATACCACCCAACTAGACATTTTTTGTGTGCGGCATTACTGACAAGTTTGATAAAAGGAGTTAAGGTTCCCTGTCTATATATCCCTGATATATATCAAGTGTATTTATATCCAATCCAATAACTCTCAGCTCTCGGTACTGCAGGTTGTGTGATTGGGTCTATGCAGCAAGCAGGTGGCAAACAAAGCAAATGCCATCATCTCTGAGTCTGCCCTTCCTCACATTCTGTGTTTAACGTGCTGCCATCTGCTCCCCAGTCTTACAGCTGAGAAAAACAGGTCAGAGGAGCTCTTCACCTGTGCTGCTTTTGGCCTTTTGAAATGTCGATAAATGACAAAAGAAGGTCGTGGCCGCTTGTCTGTCATGATGTCAACAATTGGCGTTTATTAATAATTGTATTTAAAATTGATTCACACTTTGCCTTTCCCTTGTCAAATGAAGGATCAACACCGAGTGCTGGCAGCCAGCTATCTGTTGTTTCCTGTGCAGTGCGTGAGTAATGATGCTTTTAATACTAGCTGTGAAACTAATTGCTCATCGGGGCAAAGATAAAAACTGAACTTAAGGGTGTATGACAGCAAGGCGATGTTTTACTGCATCAGTTCAAACCAACCTCACACCTCCACACCCCTTCCAAAGGGACCTGCTGGCCCCAAACACCTGTTTTCTATATTGGTTGCTTACTTTGGGTTAATTTGTTAATACATAATAATAATAATAATAATAATACATTTTATTTGTAACAGTGACATTAAAAACAATAACAGTAAGGTAACATTATAGCTGTTAAAAGTCATTTTACATTAAAAAAAAATTATAATACATGAATAAATCACAGATTAAAAGCAGATTTTAAAAAGTGAGTTTTGAGTCCATTTTTGAAGGAGGTGAGTGAGAACGGACGTTTTTTCTGGACTTGTGACTGATGCTTATTTAAACATGAGCAATGTTTTAGAGAAAGCATTGTGACGGGGAAGTTGGTGTGTCTACAACAACCGGACATGGGTGTTTAGTTACTAGAGAGATTTAAATCAACTCCAAAACATTTGATTGTGGGTGTCGCTAAGTGAATAACTGTTTAACTGTTTAACCTTAACTGTTTTCAAAATGATGTGTTATTAAATGGTGGTGGGAATGCTACTTTAACTTAAATATAGGATCTGGATACTCACCACTTGTTATAAAACTGATTTTATGCTTCTCTTTTTCTACTGCAGATTTGCTGAATCAATCTCATTTCCACATTTGAACCACTTAAAGTGGAAATATTTCCCAGTTATTTCCCACTCCAGACCAGAACCTGCTGGTTTCCACCAGGTGCATATTGGAAATTCACAGTTAAGCACATTCACCTTCCATCACCTTGCAATAGCTGAGTGAAACCCAGCAGAGCTGCAGGTCCTGGGAATCAAAATTAACAACCAGTTTTATCAAGTTCACTTATGCCTTCGAGATCATCCGGGCCATAAATGTGTTAAGTGCTCTCAAGTATATAGATGCTGGAGGTAGCAGCCAGTAACAGTGAGTTCTTAAAAAAAAGGGCTTTCTTTGGCTCCGTCATGGACCATCATGCAAATCGCTGTGAGAAGGTAAACAGGAGACAAGCCAGACAGAGTGATGTGCTTCTTAATGCCTAACAGGTGCCATGTTCCCATTATGGCACCCATAACAGCTGGGAGATGGTAGAAAACAGCCTCATCATCAGGATTAAAGATTATGATTGTGTAAATGTGTGGGTGCAGTTACTGTAGGCTCATAGCATGATTGTGTGTGTATGTATGAATGAAGCTGCACATTAACCTATATGTAAATGCTGTATGTGTGATAGTGTGTGGGTGTCTTGCATGGGAGCAATTTCAATGCTCCATTATTCTTTATGCCTGCACACACACTCGCACACACAAACACACAAACACACACACAAACACAATTATACGGATCCTGGAAATAAAGACAGTATACTTCCACCTCAGCTCTACTGCTCTCTCTCTCTCTCTCTCTCCTCTCTCTCTCTCTCTCTCTCTCTCTCTCTCTCTCTTCCTCTTCCTCATCTCTTTTAACTATATATCCTGGTGTGGCTTGCACGTCCCACAAGTGCGGGAATGTGTGAAGTGTGTGGCGAATGTAGATGGAGAGAGGAGCGGGAAGTTGCCTTGTCACTCGGTGTGGCCTTGTCACACTCAGGCTGTGAGGAGTGACTCCGACATGTCCTCTGGCCCCGGCCCATCAATTATAGATGGAACAAGGAGCCTGAGAGTGAAAACTCTTCAGCACAGCACAATATCACACACACAGGTAGGGCTGGGTCAGGTGACCATCACGGCACAAACAAACACGCCTGAATAAACACAACAAAATGTCAAAGTAACTGACAATTTCCCTGCAAAGCTTTTATTTCATTTATGGAATGCAAGTGGTTTACATTGACTGCAGGAGCCTCATTGCCAAAGTAGAGTAATTTTGGAAACAACAGGTCGTTGCTTTTGGAGGTAAACAAAAGCAGGCCTCTTATTTTCCAGCAAACAGTCGTTGATTTTGTTAATTTTCCTGTTTGCAACTGAAGCAGCATCCACCTGTCGAGGATATATGTAGAAAAAACATAAACAAGCATCATTGCTATGGTATTGCAGCCTAGAGCTAATGAGATGAAGTAAATAAGTGTAAGTTCCAAAAATAACGGGAACTTTTAGTCCCAGAATGTTTTTTCGGAAAGATGAATTCTGTCATTTTAGGCATTACTTATCACACTGATGTTTGTTCAAGGGCAATTTATTCCAGTAAGTTTGGTTGTAATTAGTAATTTGATGCTATAAAAACAGGGTGAAATGTCATGCTTAACAAAAAAGACTGACTGTATCTGCGGGACCTCACCATTACAGCTCCATCCAGCGTGGCTTCATTTCTGGATAGTGGAAACGCGTCGTCCATCTTTAAACACATTCTTTGGAGTAAACATGTTGGATATTCAAATCATGCTGCTGTTGATTGTGATTCACTGATTTACAAATGGAATTATTGAGTCAACAGTGGAAAGGAGACAAGCTTGAGTAACAAAGTGAAAACATTCCCCTAGAACTCATTTAGACCCTGGTCTCTTTGTTGCAAAAGCACAGAGTTTCTGCAAAGGTTCCTCGTTCTTGGAGAAAGTTCCTGCAGTCGAGTAGGAAATGGAAATATATGACCCCAGACTGATTTTCTGTTCTAACCTACAACTGCAAGACAAATAAACACTTCCTGTAGGCGAGGAATTTAGCACAAGCATCAATTGTGACCAGCAGGCAAATTTCATTAGAATGAATGGGGCACCCTCTTTGAATGCTTCATTCACTTCTCCTTCATACATCCATGGTTTGAAAACGCGGCTGTCAATTTTGCAGCTTTCGTTCTCGTCACAATGGCACATTTTCTCCTCGAGTAATGTTTGCATACTGGCTGCTCGCTTCCTCAGTTTGACCTGTCGGAAACGGAAGAATGAAAGGCTGAAATGATGTATGCAGGGACGCTTGGCAATCGTCAAAGCATCAATCAAATGTTTTAACGCCCTGTGTTCTATTCATAGAGAGTCATTAGTCACAGAGGAGGGTGTCTAGCTGCAGACTCAAAAGAGCCTGTAGTGACGATGGAGGAGCCCAAACAAATATTTTCCCTCTGAGACTTGAAACTAAGTTCATTATCTGTGGAGTATGTGAACAAATCACAGGTATTAAAGGGATAGTTCATCCAAAATTGAAATTCACACATTATCTACTCATCACTGTGCCGATGGAGGGGTGGGTGAGGTGTTTGAGTCCGCAAAACACTTCTGGAGTTTCAGGGGTAAACATCATCATATTGGTGAGTAGATAATGAGTAATGTAACATTCTTTTGGGTGAACAATCCCTTTAACCTTCAACACAAACGTGTGTGTTTCTTGGAATGAGTTAAATGAATGTACAATTACTCACTAAAATGGTCTCTGCATGCATCAGGATCTTTGCAGAGTTTGGAGCATGTAGACACACACACACACACACAAACAAACACACACACTGCAGCTGTGCATGTTTTTCCATCTGACAGTGTATAGATCAGCCTCTTGTTACATTGTGATGGCATTCCTCACAGTGTTATTCACACCATTAGACAGACAGAAAATAGCACCATTATGATTTCGGCATTGCTCTGGTGCCTGTGGGGCCTTAATGCCTGTCCAGATGGATTTCCTGAAATTAACATTTTCAAAGTCGCTCAGCACTTTCCTCAATATCAATGATGACGAACATCATCAGGAAACTCAAACAAGCAGACTCACTTTTGATGCACGTTCTGTAGCTGTGACAGTGCTGTAGTAAAGCTGTATGAAGACATTTATATCATGAACCCCAAGGGATATATTGTAATGACATTGAGACACAGAGAATAACTAGTTTCACCTTTCAGGCACCCCACAGGTATGTTATTATAATTTTCTCCTGAGTGAGGATTTAACATCAATCGAAGATAAAGCACAAGAGAGTGTTTTTTTAAAAAGATTTAAGTATAAAACTATCTCTCCTTGAATATCAGGTTTCTATCAGTCAGACTAAGGGCACTATCGCACCTCCAATATTTGGCCTGGACCTTGAGACATTTAGTCTGAACCAAAATAACACGTGAGAAAGGTGGACCACCACCGACCAAGCCAGAACAAAAGAGTTGGTCTCTGTCTGGGATTAGTTGGATAGTTCAGACTTTGGGAACAAGTGAGACAGCATTAAACAACCTAAGAAGAAAAGAAGGGGCTCACAGGAGTCTTCACCCTCCAACGAATTTGTTTGTTTTAACAATGAGGATGTTCGTTTTTCTGGTAGTAGTACCATTATGATATCACGGTGGCAACGAAATTGTTGAAGTGAACCGGTTGATACATTTTCTTGATTTAAACGGGGAAACTGCTTTTTTCTATGTATTTTATTAAAAAAGGAAAACAAATAAAAAAGCAAGCCAAACAATGCCAAGTATAGGTAGACGTAGGTGATGATGACTGGACTTAAGTGTGCTCCCTGCAGTTTTTAGTTCATGTCCCACCCTCTAACATGGAGGAGGCAGGGATTATGACCTATACTGCAGCCAGCCACCAGGGGTGATCTTTATTTCTGTATTAGCTGTTCATTTGTCAGAGAAGGAATATGGTATTTTCTCTTTCAAAACTTACAGTCGTGCATTGATAGTAGAGCAAACTAAAATCCAGCTTGGGTCATACAGATATAGGTTCAATAGATTAGTCTGAATAAACAGATTGTGGCACACTGGTTTTATATCTCTGAAATGCTCACAGACGTAAAGAACCTGTGACAAATCATTGTTATTAGACTTTTCTTTGCTTTTAAAGGTCACAAGCCAAACAAATAACTACAATCTCCAATTAATAACAACCATTGCATGCACCTTGTTTCACCCTGAAGGAGGCATTAATTCCACTGGATAGAAACCCCTGGATGTGTGGTAGAACAAATGTGGCCATTCAGTTGCTGAGTCACAAACCACAGGATCATATTTGGCAGAATTGAACCCCATCTTACTAGATTTGGTTGCTTTAGAAACTCCATGTGTAGTTTTAATATGCATTTGTTTCTATGTCCCACAAGCCTGCGGTGACTTAAGAGGGGCTTTCTTCAGGTGTGGATTGCACACAGTACGCAGTGTTTGTACTGAGTAGATAAGCAATCATTGAAATCATCATTATAATCACCAGCACCGTATCATTAAAATAATTGAATTAATCATAAATACTCACAGGAGTACTCGCCTTTAGATGAAGATGAGCCTGATGGCAATCTGCATTAAATTCCGCCCGTGCGTATTCCTTCAGGACGATCTGTTCCTTCCTGCATAGAAGGAGAGAAACTCTTGGATAATAGAAAAAGCTGGTCGTCTTGCTTTGGCAGAGAAGAAAGCTGATCCCCTGAGTGAGCTCCTCCATAGAAAATAATGAAAAGTAACAAGTTTAAAAGGCCCCGTCTGAGCAATAGTAGTAAATTAGTAACAGCTACATTTCCCTTCCATACGATGAGCTCATTTTGAGCAAAGCTAAATGTAAATGAGGCATCTCAAAGTAGATAAATAAGTTAAATATTCCTTCCATAATAAGATTCTACGTGTTGTCTGAGGACAATCAACCAGAAGTGGCTAAGCTAGCGGACGTAAGCATTTCTGATGGTCCCTGAATGCACTTTGTCTGAACATATCAGCCGACTTCAAGACTGAAAACACGATGTAAATGACGCTATTTCGAGTCGAATTTGAATGTCGGGGCTTCCGGACACTCGTATGACACCACACAAGCAGTATGGAGGCATGTAATGGTTTTTCTGTTGTTCTATTACGTCTGAAAAAGGACTCACCATTGACTTCAATTGTATTGGATTCTGCTCTAGAATCCAATATGTTTTGTGGACTCAAACCCTTCACGCATCGGCATAGAGGTGAGTAGATAATGAGTGAATTTACATTTCTGGGTGAACTATCCCTTTAACCAAATAATAACTAATTTCATAACCTGAAACTAAATGTGCAACATGAATCAAAAGCATGTTTTACAAAGTACAGTGTTCAGTGAGCGAGAGGCACATATGATTTGACTGGAAGTGACTGTGAAGAAATAAATCAGAAAACCTGCAACTGCGGTGTGTTTGCCTCACTCACTGACATGGCAACACAGTAGGAGCAGAAAGTGATCTGCGACACTCCCCGCTCCAAAACAGATGTTTCACTGTACTACCACTAGTTAGTATTGTTGTTAAAGCAGCAAAGAGGAATTCCTGGTTGTGTCACGTTAAGCAGAGGGATCCAAAATGTCAGCAATTTCGTCCCAAAAGTAAAACGGTGGCATGTACCCTACTGGCCCTAGTGTTGCCAATTACTTTAGCGATCTCATAAAGTATTGAAAGAAAAATCACATTGAAACAATGCGATAAACTCAGCAAAGACAGCCCCACAGCAACAGAGAGAACTGACAAACTTGTCAATTTCATAGTTGTGTTCTTTTTCAGCTAAGACTGTCAAACTAGACAATAAAAGAAGTTCTATGACTGTATATCTGTATTTGTCTTTGAAAGGATTTAACCTGAGCCAGGCCACAACAACGATAGCAATCATCACTTCCACCCAGGTTAAGCAGCAGGTGTTAAAATATGTTATATGAGTAGTTGTTATATTCTTTTTTTTTTTTTAAATGCACTGGTATCGTAACATTTCTCTGTAACCTCAGTAGTAAGATCCCTGTCATGATTCATTGTAACGTTTGTATCCGTACACTTAATTCTCCCTGTGCCACTGCTCTCATTCATTCTTCCCTGTTGTACATTGTCTCTGATATTGCAGTGGTGAGTGAGGGCTGGATGATAATTGGTGTGGACACTATGAAACAGGCGGTGGAGCACTGAGTGGCTCTGGGCTCCTAGAGTCTTAAGTGGCTGTGGTGGATCAGTCAAGTGCCTGTGGATACACCGGGGAACCTAACCCATCTCTTGTTTCTTTCTCCTCGCCCCACAAATGCGGCATAATCACAGAAAGCCCTCCTCTCCTTCATTACATATTCACCCCCCACCCACACTTACCCTCCTTTCTCTCTCTTTAATTTCCTCTTTCCATAAATCTCTCTTTGCCACATTCTTCCGCCCCAGCCCCTCTCCTCTCGCCCCTCCATTTTGTAACAGAGGCATGCTCGGTGCTCATCATTTCTGTCGAGCCCTGATTCACTTTCCTGCAGCCCCTCTCACCATCTATCTTGCCAGCTTTTCAGCGAAACGCAACCTCTCCTGCACCTTCTGAGCTCTTATCTCCTCATCCTGCCATTCGTCTCCATCAGGGCTGACTGCTGCCACTTCGAACCTGTCTGTCCATGCATCTCTTTCTTATTCTCTCCCTCTCCTTCCAGCACACGGTTCCCTCTGTCTCTCTCGATCTGTCTCTCTCCTGGCAAACAGACAGACGCCCCTGCACTGACACCAGCGCAGGCGGGAGCCGTGGTGTTGTGTGTGGGGGTTTACACCATTTAAACATTTTGTTCAACAGCTATTAATAATAGAGGCTGCGCACAGTATTGTTGAATGTCAGGAAGATTAAAAATACCCCACATAGGATTTATTGTACACAGGAGACAAGAATTACCTCTCTCTGTGACTTCATTTTAACAAAAAGACATATTGGGGGGTGGGGGGGGGGAGGGAAGACATTTCTTAAAGCCATTGTTTTGTGTTTTATTTTATATACAATTGAATTGAATAATAGTAATTAAATCTTGCTATGAAATCATAAATTTCATAAAAACATTTATAAAGGGGCATATGTCTCATAATAGTATAACCAACACTGCGTGGCCACGTACTAAGGGTTTCTTTATTAACATTCACAGGCTATAGTGGGCTATGATGTGCTCTGGGTATTCATGCACTACAGACATTGTCAACGTGTTAAAGGGCAACACCAGGCCTCAAATATCAGTCAGTCACTGTCATGTAACCTCCCAAGTTTAAACTGTGTACAAAAATTACAGCTAAATGACATTATCAATTTAACATTTATAATACAACAATATTGATGCCTGTATATGAAACTTGACCCAAATCAACACCCTACATCTGATTTTATTCCGGTTTGGGGCAAATGTGCTCAGAAAGTTGACAGGAAGAAAGTACAAATGTAAGTTAGTCAGGAAAAAGACAAGAAGAAGACATTACCCTTGGAGACTGAATGCAAGATGAAAGGCACCCCATGCAGGAACAAGAGGACAGAGCAGGGCACATAAACAGGGAGGAATCAGTGAATCTTTACAGAGCTGCAGCCTTTGCTGCTGAGAGCCCACAGTATAAATCATGAATCATTTACAGTCTCTTTCCCTCAGGAGCCTGTGTTTAAATATTAATGCGCTCCATTCAGATCACAGCCACCCTGACCCGCATTGCTAGGTCTACTCCCCAAGGACGGCATGTACACACCCTCCCCGCTCACATGCACATACAGAGCACGTCCATGGATCATCTATAGGCACAGATAGAAAATACCAAACTGCTAAAAACCCTTGCCATATATCATACAGTCCCCTGTGGTATGTGTGCACACATGAACTCCGCAATTTTCTCTGTCCCTTTGCTTAAAATATCTATTCTTTACACACACACACACACACATATTCATATGCATGTTATTGCCCAATTCTTCCTCATTAACAGTTTGTGTTTGCTTCGAGACAGAATAAAGGGCTCGTGGCAGGACAGGTGCTGGTTTTTGGTTCATAGACTAGCTGGGACTGTGTGGGTGTCGAAAAAAATTTGGAAGTAACGTCCAACCAACTGCATCCAGGAGGTCAAAAACGTTCAAACCACCACATTACGCATCCCACCTTGTCCACTAGGAGGAGTTCAGTTCCCAGCTGTGCGGCCTCCTTCGGTGGGTGGGAAGGTGGTAGGGGATCATGTCCCTGTTGCTGTATTAGCAAATTCCAAGTCCTTCCCAGTACCAACAAATTTTGGGTTTCATTTGTTCAAAAACTGAGCCAGAACTTTGCTCAACTCTGCTATTGTCCTCAACTATGAGACAAGCACACAAACAAAAACACAACCTCCTTGGCTGAGGTAACTGATGGATGAATAAATACTAACACCAGGTTACCCTTGAACAAGACACTGCTTCAACAGCCACCAATGGAGCTTCTCATCGAGCAGCAGTAAGCAGAGGAATGTGTGATTCCAACTGTGAATGCATGGCACTGAACAGGGAGAGAGCACAAAGCTAAGTCCTGTTTCAAATGATAACAGTGGTATTGACAAAATACCCTCCCAACTCTTCCTCACCAGCCCTGTTTCTACTATTGTGTCTTTCTTGTTAACAATGAGAGCCTCCCTCCTACACGAGAACGGTTAAGATTTGACACTAAAGCAAACATTCCTGACATCTGCCACGACTGTGCGAACGTTTCCTCAATCCAGCTCAACTAAAAGATGAGGATTCTTCTCCAGCCTACGCTGCCAACACCCCAATTAGTGTCACCTCCTCCAGTCTGGAACATTCCTCTACATGGCTCGCATTCTCCTTCCATTTCTCTCTTTGTTCTCCAGCTTTAATTCCCATCTTTTTAGCCTCGGGCGCACTCATACACACACACACACACACACACACACACACACACACACACACACACACACACACACACACACACACACACACACACACACACACACACACACACACACACACACACACACACACAGGTATCTGCCACTTTTTCTATCTTTTTTTTTTATCTCTGCTCGTGGTTTTTTTTTTTTTTCTTTTCTTTTTTTCACTAGCTGCTTGACTGGTTCTCTCTCAGTGCTCTTTTAATACGGCCGCTGTTTAGATCAATCTTTCCAAATCAATACTTAATATCAGAAAGAATCTCTGGCCTTTTGCTGTATGTACTCTGGCGTATCGTCAAGACACACTGACCGTTGTCTCCGTTCAACCTATTCACACCAAAAGTAATGAGATATTGAATTGGACTCAGACACACTAAGGTGCAGCCAATACTGCACCATCCACAATTGGTGGGTTTCTCCCAAAACCATGGTCGAGCAATAAAGCACCTGATAATATTTGACACCAGAGCCTCATTTTTCTTCATTTGTTTCCTACTTTCAGAACAGACTGAACCATCTGCTTATACCTCCGCATTCTAGAAAAGCTGCAAATTGACATTCTGCCATGTATTTCACGTGATAAATGAACCCTGAGTTACTGACCTCTCAGCACTAAAAGCATATATTTCCAACCACGTGTGTTTTGAAGTGCCTACTTTCAAATAACTTCTTGTCTCTAAAGATATTCCCAGTCCCCCCATTACCCATGCATTACAGGCCTAAGTGTATTGGCTGAGATGAGCGGGCAGCAAGCAGAATTTAAGTATGTCTTGCCTGCGCTGTATAATTTATCATGTTAGGAGCCTCAAGCTTTTTAATGGTCTCTGCTCTCATTATCCAGTCTCTGTTTTCTCGCCGTGCCTTCTGAGAGTTCCCCCTAATGGAGGGACAAATAGATTCATATGAGATCGTAATTACAGCATTTTTAAGCAATGAGCTCAACCATCAGATAGCGAAAGAAGACAGAGTGAATCTCAGCTGATACGGCGTGTATCTACCATCGGGACTCGAGCGAGGGGAAGAGAGAACAGTCCAATCAGACAGTGTCAGATTACCCAACAAGCTTGTCCGTCATTTGTCTCCACCGTAGCCTTGCTTCCTGTTTCTATCTGCTTCCTGTCTCGGTGGTGACAGATGGGGCGTTTGGAGGAGTCGAGAATCATGTCAGAGTTGCCAGGCGCTGATTCCTCTGTCAGGGTTGCCAGTTCAGGGCCAGATCTCACTGCCTTTAAATGGATGGCGGCAGATGACTTCTTGAGGAGACTGATTTAATTGAGATGTTTCTGTGCTACTGGATGGTTTTATTAGCATATTCCACATATCAGGGGGCGGTGGATACAACTTGAGAAATGGCCTTCTGTTGCTTAATTGAAGGAGAGGAAGCAAACAGCGGCAAACTAAAAAACGTTTTGTGACTTTATGTTACACAGTTCTAACTTAGTACTGACATTCATTATCAAAGAACCAGAGGAGACAACCAGGAAACAAATACGATTGGGCTATTGACAGCATATCCAAGACAGAAAGCATTCGTCCAAATATATCTGGCAAAGCTCTGTCTGTTGTTGAAACAGGAGAGTCGGATATTCACTTCCCTGCCAAGAGGAGCTCATGCATAAACAACATTCATATTTATATAGGCATCCCCGCGGACTCCTTCCACTATTGTAGTGTTGTACTAACTACCTCTGCCAAGGGAACATGACAGTATCGCCACAACACATGTTCTTAAGTGATTAAAATTCACTCTCCTCTTGTAGGCCTCTCTTATCGGTCAGTATTTTCGGTGGTTCTCAGCTGTGCTGAGGGTCACTGGGGGCAGCTGTGGGAAACAGATAAAAAATTGTATTTATTGCCACTGAGCTGCCGCACAAACCCTTCGATACACACACATTTTTTGAGGCTGTCCTCTGGAGTGCCAGGTTGATAAAAACAGATTCCCTCTGTGGCACTTGAGCATTATTATTCTCCCTTCTTTCCCCCCCTTATCTGAAGCCTATTGTTGGAACACTGGGTAGTTATTGGGTTTTGTCAGGAGAGGAGAGGAACGAAAGGAGGATGGGGACAAGCTTTATGCCCTCATTCTCCGCACCAGTGCCGTGGAGCAAAGCAAACCCACACACACCGTAGCCTCTGCCGGCACCTCACAAGATTCAGATTCTCAAAGCAGCTCTCTGAAATGATAACAGACATTTTCTCTGGGTAAGACATTGGGGGAAGAAGATTTATTTTTATGCCGAGTTGCTCAGTAATTGAATAAACTGTGGAGAAAATGATATTCTCCCAGTGCTCAGTGGCATACCTTGTCATCGCCAGTTAAGGTCACAGCCGAAACTGATTTCAGAGGAAAATATTAACCTAACACCACTTCCTCTGCGGCAGAATTTCTTTCTTCTTTTCACAAAGAAATTGAGATTTGTTCAGATTTTTATAGATATATTTAGTTCTGATTTGTTTTTACCATAAACAAATATATAGGCTTTATATTGGTTTCAGACGAAGTCCTCACTAGGTTTATACATTTCCAGTCAGTTCTTCAGGGGAGATAATGTTTTCAAGAGATCCAGTGATGGCAGTTGACCTTGTAAACTTTTCCAGCTTGCAGCCAAGTAAAGTTTCCCTCCTGCTCCAAGCTCTGCGATCTAATGAGGGTTTGAAGAGAGAGAGAGACGCGCCTGCTATCTGCGGGGCCTTGTTGTGAAATGAAAGGTCATTCTCACTGGATGAGCAACCCTGATACCTCCTATCTCTCCTCGCGCTGGCCAGTGGGGAAATCAAACGCTATTAGACCGGAGAAGCGTCCTTTATCATTGCGGTCATTACCATCCAAATCATCGCCCAGGCCACAAAGCATCATTTAGCCTCACCATTTAACTTCTCACCAGCCGTGTGTCAAACATATCCACCAGTGACAATGTGTCCGGTAATATTGGGAGCTGCAGGGAATTATGCAGGAAGGAAAGCAATTAGTGGGGCCGGAAAAGGATGAAGATTCAAAGGCAGGGTGTGTACAGTTATAGAACAAGGAGAAAGGGGAGCCAGAAGTTAGAGAGCTAAATTACTTATTAATGGCACTAATGAGGGCGCAATGGTCTTGAGATGAAGCTAGATAATGTACCTGCTGCTTTATAATGGAGCTAAATGTTCCATCCTCACTCATACTGTGGATCCTGAATTGCTAAGAGGATAAGCTCAGCAAATCTTCGAGTAGAAGGACAGATATGGTGCGAGAATGTGATGCAGTCAGTGGTACAATGCATAACACATGTAAGGGATGATTTGAAATGTAGTAATTTCAACAGATTTGCTGATTCTAATACTGCTCTGTTACACTGACACGTTTTTGTGCTTGGCTGTCAGGGTTGGGCCGTCCTTCACCAATGGCCGACAGTCATCGTAGCATCCAGCATCGTGATCCCACTACACACACCACAAACACCTTCGCAGTTATCGTTATCAGCATTGATTTTCATTTATTGTGGATAGCCTAACCAAAACTTATCCCTAACCTTAACCATGACCAGCTCATGCCTCACCCTAACCTTAATCAGGAACTCAGAAAGATGTTTTGCCTCATTCAGACCGGGCGTCTGTCCACATGAGGTCCACTGGTCCTGAACAGGTCAGTGTTTATGCTGGAAAAGGTCAAATTTTTTTTTACAAAAGTGAGAACACACACATACTAAAATCCAAGTGGCTCTGCAATTATGGACAGAAATACATTCAGTTCCCTCGAGGTTGTACCATATTCCTCTTTCACAATATCTTATGATAATACCAGAACAATGCTCAATATAGGCGGGCACCTCAAGTACATTATACATTTTTATTTTTGCATCAAACAAGAGCTCAGATAGATTTCAGGTAAACAGCGGGAATTGTCTACCCAAAAAACATCCCAGCAGCGTTTTTCAGTCGTCCACATCAGGTGCATTTGATGGAGCAGGAAGAATCGTCTTTAAATCAGTCCAGTTTTCTACACAGGCTTTGTAGCGGTTCGCATTTCCACATATTTTTACACATGGAACCAGTGAATTTGTGTCGTGGCTCTGAGTGCTGCCAAAACACAGGTGGCCTACCCTCAATAGTGAAAGCCTGGCTACAGTATGGGTCATAGATGCTGCCTCTGCCATGTTAGTGGATGGGACAAACAAAAGAGTCAAAGTACATGACAAATACATTTTTTCAAAGTAGGTTTTAGGTAGTTCTTATCACACTGATGGTGGACAACATGACAATCATGGACGAAATTACATACCCAAAAGTAAAGCCAAATCACCATGATCACCCCCTGTTGGTTTGCTCCATTACAGGTCATAAACCCGGCAGCTCCATGTTAGTATATGGGTCATGGACCAAACCACACGTTGAATAAATTTGTCTTCACCCTGATGTATGTTCAAGTTGTCATTTTTACAGTAAGTTTGATGATATAAAAACACATGGGGAAACATCATGATTGACAGCTGACACTGTCTCTGCGTCATGCATGTAACAATGGGACCACAATACCACAGCTCCCTCCCCCAATCACAAGTGTGCAGACTCTGGCTCCAAATGTGCAAGATGGCAGTGTTCGTATCCTGGATATTTGGGCTTCGTTTCTGGATTGTAGGAGGAAGTGGAGACACGTCTGTATGTCTGATGGGTTGATCTGTTGAGTACATAGGTGTGGAGGCTTTGGAGTAGGAGCAGGGTGGATTAACAGACAGTGACATAATAAGTGATGTGAGTCATTATTTGTGCTGCGGAGTAATTTTTAAATCATTTTCTCTTTTCGCAAGTAATTCATAGGGTGACTTGAACATCACTACATGCAGCTATGATACAAAATATATTCACAAATTGGACTTTATTCTCTCCAAGCATGTTCATCATTTATCAGTTGGCGCAATCTCAGGAAATCCAAACTATGATGGTTTTAGAATATCCATCCACAGTAGCCTACATAATCAGAAGCAAAACTAGCACGCTAAGACATTTCTGATGGGTGCAACAGCCATTAAAAGTTTGGAGCCTTTCCTCACTATGTGTACCCAGGATCCAACTAGGATGAGGGACAAAAAAAAGGCTTATTTATTTATTTTAGAAAAGTCGGTGTTAGTGGCCTGGGAGAGGAGAGCGGGGATAACGGCGAGGAGCTTTTCAGCAGTTCAAGCGATGCTCAGATCAAGATTTTGAAAGGGGCGCCCAGGCTGCCTCTTCTCACTCCCATTTAAGAGGGGCAGCTTCGCCGTAGAGTTTTGTGAAATGTCTTGTCTTTTTATCAGTGGTTGAAAAGCCCCTGTGTTTCCTCGCAGCATGGCTGGCGCTAATTAGTTTAGCGCACACATTACCCACGAGGCCTGTGAACCCCACCCCGACTGGGTGAGTGAGTCAAGCGAAGATGAAACAATGATGTATAAACCTTGGTGGATGTTGGAGATGGAAGCAGAAGGATGATGAAAACAGGCACCCAAGTGAATTATGATGCATAATAATGTTAAGAAGAGATGGATGTGAGTTTTTTATTTTTTGGGTCGCTAACTACCTCTAACTTCATTTACATTTTTTGTGCAAAATCACGCAGCTTGCAGTGA
Organism: Verasper variegatus; assembly: GCA_026259375.1. NCBI lineage: Eukaryota > Metazoa > Chordata > Actinopteri > Pleuronectiformes > Pleuronectidae > Verasper > Verasper variegatus. Next base: position 15,317,767 of record CM048038.1, read on the forward strand.
TGTACCAATCCTGTTTTTCAACATCACGCAGATAAAGAGACTCTTTGCCTGTTGAAAATATTAAATACTTGATAAGTTTTAACAAAGGACCATCCAAGGTTCCAAAAAAAATAAAATGCGAAGCGATGACTAGCTTTTTAATGAACACTCGAACAACCGGCGCCTCGTTTTGCCTTTCCTCCATCATCATGCACCAACAGAGTCAGGACTAATTCACTACTTCGGTCCAGCCTTGTTATCGCTCATATTCAAATGCTGCAGTCTCTCAGGAGCAGAGACATCCTTGAGTCCAACTGATCTTTGTCTAACCTGCAAGGCCGAACTCCAGGCTGTCCGCACCAATTGCCCAGGTTCGTATACCAACATCACTAAACTCCTTTTTCCCATATAAACATCAAGGGCTTTTTTTCCCTTGGAAGAAACCCGAGGGGAAAAGGAGCCAGTGGTGGACAAATACAGAATAATTCTCTCTGAAATGCCAGAATTAATCAGAGTCTCCTTTGGATGCAAGTTAACAAGCTATCAAACATCAGGCACCCTCAGCTGCCATGAGGCTCTGCCTAATAAAAAGGATGGATGGAGGAAGAGGAGGTAGGGGCTGAGGCGTTTCCAGGTCAGGGAGGTAAAAAAACGGCCTGCTCACAGCAGGGGTTTACCTGGTAATTGGGATGGAAGAGTAGTTAAAGTGATGGGCGGTGGTGTTTGGGTTGGAGGGGGCAGACGGAGAAAATTAAGGTCGGGATGTGGAGGAAGGAGGGGGAAAAAGAAGGACACGGGAAAAGCAAGGGGGCTGACGAGGAAGGGAGCCGAGGAGATAAAGTGTTGATGGGGAAATGAAAGGAGACTGTAGAGATGGGGACTGGGGAGCGATCCAGGTCAGGAGGCATGTGGAAGGAGGAAAAATGGAAAAATGAAGGGGAATGAGGCTGGAAGAGCAATTTCATTACGGTGCATCGGAATGGGAGAGGAGATAGTGGAGTTTTGTGTGCACCAAAAACTAAAAAGGGGGGCAAGTGTGGGAGCAATTGAAAGATGAGATTGGAAGCAGTGAGGTGCTTGTTTGTCTGGGGTGGGGGTTGGTTGTCTTGGACGTATATTTGATTGAGGTATGGGAAAAAATAAAGGTGAGGCCAGGGAGAGGAAGATTGCCTGTTTTGGGTTTCTTCAGTGAGATTTTGCAATGTAATCATAGGGAGAGAAAGTGGAGGTGGGCGTTGTGGGTGCTGGGGGGGAGGCACATGAGGGGGGAGGAGTGTGCGCTCAGGGATGGTGGCAGGCGCGGGGGGGGGGGGGGGGGGAGAGTAATGACAGCTGGTTGGAGGTAGAAGAGATGTGATTACACAAGCAGGAAGGGATTCAGGTGACAAGAGAAGTCGCCGGGAAGCTTGGGAATGACAGATGCAGAGGAAGGGGGGGGGGGAGGAATGTGCACACGTCATCCGTCCTGAATCGTTTAAAGCGTTTTTTATAAAATATACGTTTTTCCTCTATTCACAACAGCTTCTGTTCCCCCCCGGTCAAGGCTCAAACTGCAAATCGCATGCATGTTAATTACTCGTAGATTATTCATCCAGCCCCCTCTGTGTGCACAAAACGAATGCGTATCTTTGGCGCATGTTAGAGGCGGAGGCAAAAAGCACAGCACCCCACCACAAAAGCCTATTACAAGTTCTCACCAGCAGCTTATTCCTCAGCATTGCAGGCGAGATTGTGGCCGAGCGAACATGAATGGCATCTCGACGCTGCAAAATGAGAGAGACGCTAACACCCGCAACCATAACCCACTTCTTGCCTCGCGCACAATAGAGAGCCTTGGAGGGGATGACGCCTGAGCAGTTAGAGACACCTCCGGCATCCTCTCATGGAGGCATTAGCGCCCTTCTGAGAACATTTGTTTGACATTACAGCAGCTGTAGATGTGATGGACGGCGCCCAGTTAGGCCGCGTTTCTACAGGGGTGATTGGAGATTATATTTTTATTGCCCGCACAAAATAAAAAGGAGATGGATGCCTTTTGAGATTTTTATCTGTATATGAAAGAGGAAGCTGCTGAGAGCTTATCACTGTCAGAGCTCAACAGCATCTCTATTTCTGTCTGTGTCCAGCCTTTCCTTCTGTGTCTGTCTGAAAAAGGCTCCAATCAAGCCTCTGTTATGTCCAAATGCAAAGTCACGTCACTGCTGAAAACATGATGCAAATAACAACGACAATTGTAATGTACTGTATGCTGTCAAGTGTGAACACAGATCTGCAGATTATGGACTGTGCACACAAAGCATGTTCTCATATCCACCAATATAAACACCACACTCTTTACCTTGTATGGGGATGTGTGTATTGTGTGTATCATGCACCAGTTGGATCACAGCTCTATCACGTTTGTATCGTCAATTAGAATCGTGATAGAAAACTGTCCTTCAGCAGCCCAATCACCAATATCATTGAGATGAATGATTTTCCATTTATATTGACATAAGGTCTGAGGTTGGAAACACTTTATACACACTGCTCCTTGATAAATTCTCCATAAACTAATAAATTCAGAGCAAAAAATTGGAGAAGAATTCATTAAAATAAAACACCCTTAAGGAAACTGGAATCAGGAGACATTGTAGATTTTGCTTATGACCTTTTTTGCCTTAAACTTGCACAAAAACATTTGGCACAGATTGGTACTTTGGAACCAGAAGTAACTGGGTGGAGCAAGGAAGGGGTGAATTTCATTAAGACCAACAACCAATTTGACAACTAAGGCCCAATCCCATTTCACCCCTTGGCCCTACCCCTACCTCTATCCCTTGCTTTCGAGGGTTATCTTGCCCCTTGAAACGGAGTCACAAGGGGTAGTTGTTGAAAAAAAAGTATGATTTTACAGCTGTCAGGAGAGAATATCTGCTTCAGTCGAGGACTCCTGTGTGAACAAGTATTAGATGAACCAACTCCTAAAACAAATGTTCATCTATGCGATGTGTATTCTGGGAGCACTGGGGTGCACATGGGTTACTGCCCACCCTAACACTTGAATGCCAGCCTTTAGCCTGTTTGGTGTCTCAGCCTCTGTCACAGAATCTCTTCAGATTGAAGCTAAATTGGTTTCTCCCAGTTCCATGCAGACGACTCACTGCTCTGATTTCACAAGAATTCAGAAAGGCTTAGTTTTTTGTTGGATCTAATTTAAACACTCTTCGAGACCGACTTGAAATCCAAAGAAAAAAAATCCCTGAAACATATCCAGTGAGAGGCCATTGGAGGGAATGATCCGTGCCATCATCTCCTCCAGCTTGTGTCACTGTGCGTCTGAAGTCCACCAAGCTGGAATCCAGAGAAACATCTGAGCTTGGATATAAAAACTCCAGAGTGACTCATTAGATGGTCAAGGGACAAACGGCCGTAGACATGTTGGACCTTCATCCAGACGGCTGTGAGAGAGAGAGAGAGAGAGAGAGAGAGAGAGAGGAGAGAGAGAGAGAGAACAGGCACTGATGCTCGTGTGTGTTTGTGATGTGTGTGTGTGTACGGGTGGAGATGTGCTCCTGTGAGTAAATGTGTGCTCACCTACAGTAGTAGTAGATCGACGTTGCTGCATCTGTATGCATGTTTGCTTACATGCATGTTTTTGGATGTTGGTTTTTGCCCCTATGTGTGTCAGGAAGCAGATGCGTCTCCATGTGTCTGTGTGTGCGCGTGTGTGCTCTGCTGAATAACTAAAAGAAGCTTTGGCTTTCATGTGGGGTTTTTGCTCCACGCTTGTCTTTGGGGGGCTGGAGGGGACATAGCTGTGCACTCACCATGACAAACATCAATTATTAAGAATCTGCCCAGAATGCTGATTTACCAAACACAAGTTTATGTGTGTGTATGCGCTCGCTTTTTGTTTGTAAGTTGTTTTGTAGAGATTTGACTGCGCCCGGCTGGATTGATTCACTCCCATCACTTACGGCTTCATTTTACTGCTCGCCCGTCGAACTGTCAATTTGTCAGCTGCCAGGAAACGCTTTTATTTCTAATCACATCAGCGCTGAGACTAACTCCAGGGAGCCAGCAGTCATAATCAATTCTTTGTTATTAATAATTAATTCAGCCCATGTGATGAAATATTCCCTATCAAGTGCAGATGTTAAATGTAGATTTCTGAGAGAATCAAGGAAATTGAGCCACATATTTCTGTTTATGCCGCACATCATCCATCTTGAGAGGGATGCCGGAGTGAAGGGGTCATGTTGATGAGGCAGACAATGCGCACTGAGACAGGTGGACTCGGCATGTGGTTCCTGGGATACCGATCATTAACATGTGAAGTATGACAACAAGCACGCAGCGACATGGTCAGGAGAGGAAAAAGGAGAAATGAGACAGAGGGTAAAGGGAAAAAAAAGGTTGGAGAGCTTAATGACAGCGTTACAGACTGCAGACACTGGGTCTTTTTTTTTGCTTTTACGTGTAGCACACTAATTGCAACATTCCTGTGTTCCTGCCAACACCCGATCGCTATCGAAACCAAGAACAGAGACAAAGCAAAACTGTGGATCCATATTCATTTTCATACCTCCAAGAATGACACCCAGAGAGGGAGAAAGACCCTCATTCTCTTTCTTTGTTAATGGTGGAATAATTCTCCAGGAATAAAAGAGAGAAGATGGAAGGGAAGGGAGGAGGGCTGAGAAATAAAAAATCACCTTGATCAGCTCAGTGTACTCATCGTGTTCGCTTCCTGGGTCGGCCTCAAGGTTAAGATGGCTCGTTATTTTTTATGGTACTCATTAAAGACGTAGAGAGCTTGTGGGGAGTTATTTGAATATATATATATTTTTTTTTTCTCTTTGGCACGAAAAGGTGTTCAACAGGGCTCTATTCATGGTCCCATCTGATCCTGTATGTCTCAAGTGTCCACACACACACACACACACACACACACACACACACACACACACAAGGTGACTTTCACTCAGAAGCCTGAAATTCATTTGTTTTTTCAACTGAAGAGGGAGATGGTTAGGCTATATTTCCTCCAAGGATCATTCTCTGTGTGTGTGTGTGAGATAGATAGAGAGAGCGAGAGAGAGACTGACAGAGAGAGCCTGTATGTTTTAAATACAGCCTTATTACTTTTCAATGACACTCCAACCCCTTGTTTCATTATCATTTTTCATATTAATGTTCAACCTGGGACAGCACAGTGAATGACATTGAAATACAACCTCCCAAATGAATGTTTTGTTTACCTTTCATGTTGAAGTGCACTATGTGCCAGCTACTGTTACTGCACGCAGACAGATAGAGGGGAGGGCGAGCGTTCTCAATTAATTTTTTGTCTTTCTGTGTTGTGCGTTATTCATTATCTCAGAGTAGTTCTTATTCAAGGGCATTATTCAGAAGAGGGAGACTTGTCTGGATACTGTGCTAAATTAGACTGGTGAGCAACCCCAGACAATCACTCCAGCCCGTCATTAACTTGTTATAAAGCAGCATCTGAGTTGTAAAGTTGGGTCCTGCTTTGAGTGTCAGTTCGTTAAGAGACTTTGCATTCATTATTAATTTAGAAGGAATTCTCATGGCTCAGGGGGCTTGAGATGCCCATGTTCATATGCACCATTGTAATTTAGAATCTGATTTTTTTTTTATTGTGAAAAGACAGTAAGAAAATGAGGGGGAGTAAGGAAAAGAAGAATGGATTTGCCACAGACATTATGAGATAGAGGGGAAAGTGTGAGACACATTTAAAACTTCCACATTTATAATGTCCATGCAGTATTAAAACAGTAATTATGCCTTGAGTGATTCACTAGACTGCTGTTATTTTTTTCATGCATTGCATTTCAGTAATTTTAAAGTTAAGAAATCGACTTAGTCTTTAGACCCAAGGTCACAACTTCTCAAAAATGATAAATGGAGTGAAACCTGCGAGCTAGTTCAGGCAGCCAACTCGAGCTGCGCTGCTCCAATCATGTGACATACATCAAGTATTTGCTCATCACTCCCATCATTCCTGTGTAATCATATGGGGGAGTGATTAAGTTGGAGCCTAGACGCCAAACACTAAACATGTTCCACTGCTGCAATAAACGTTTGAACGCGAGTTGTCTGACTGAACTCTAATTCTGCTCAGCATTGCACCAACAAAGAGAACATTGTGCTTTTACTTTGAAGAGAAATTTGGTACTGTACTGTAGTGTAAAGCTGATAAGTTGATGGTTTGCAAGAGTTCCACTTAGAGATAGACAGACGTTTGTGGAATTAGGAGGTAGATTATAGACTCTTTCCTTTGTCCTGTTTTGTTTTCACATTCGTGGTTTCCTGCTGTTTGTACCTGTCTTCATTCGGCCCATGTTGTTCCTAATGTCTAATGGTCCTTCAATCCACCTACTCACCTGCACGTCCTCATCTGTTATCTGTTATTAACTATGTTGCCTGTCTGCCTCAATATTAACCTCTGGGGTCATCTACCGGTCTCTCCATACTCAGGCTGACACACGTGTATGTATGGACTCCTGTCACCCTCTTTGTCTGCACATTCAATAAACTAAATGTGAATTCAGGAATGTGGTTGGAAACTCTCAGCTACTTGAACTCTGAGCTCATTCACTCTGTTGTTTCATTCATCCTGTGTCACAACCTTTAGATTAAACCTTCTCAATCTTCTGTCTCTCTGTCCTTTCGTTCTACTAATAGAGTCCAACTATTTAGGCTTCTAAAATCCATACTGGCCAAAGAAATCTTGTCTACTCTTCCAGCGTAATTGCATTTCTTTTTCTTTTGGTTATCCACTTATGCAGTTTTTTTGTCTTTGCAAAAGAATAACCAAGAATAACGCAAAAGAATAATGCAAAAGAATAACCCTTTCAGATTGTTATTGTCCATAAACCCGTAAAACTAATTTCAAAGCTCCGGGGAAACTGTAAAAAAATTTTAAGAAAAGAAAATTAAGAAAAGAAAAAGATAACTCAAAAACACAATATCTAACACAGCACACATGCACCAAAAACAAAACACATTTTACACATGGAGCTGTTTTCATCAAGTTACAAATAGGAAGTGTATTAAAGTAAAGTATATATAAACAAACTAAACTACCACCAGGTCGAAACAACCCACTGCTGCTGTGTACACCAGAGGGTTGAGCTCTAGTGCTTTAAAAACCCAGACTGTGTTTGGGTCTGTTTATTTAACCCAGTGATTCTTATATCCAATGTCCAAGTATAATACACTGGGAGTTTAGAAGTCCATTAATCTGCATCATGAGAGCTGTGATACTGTGGTTGGATCACGTGTGATTGACGGTGGTCTGTCAACAGGAGAAAACAACACAACAATTGTTCAAACATTTTATTTTGAATGTTGCAAAATTTTGATCCATGGGAATTATTTGGTGGTCGAGTTAATTTCCACAACTTGACACTGCTGGGCACATTAACCTCTAACAGTGCATCATATTCTGGGAGAGGTCCATATATTTAGTATATAAAATCAAGTAACTATTAATTAAAATGGTCAGATAAATGTAGTGGAGTAAAAAAAAACCCACAATATTTCCCTGTTAAATGCGATGCAGTAGGATCATAAAAAAAGCAGAAGAGAATCGATAACCATGAGTACTTGTGTGGAGCAGTCAGGTTCTTGGGCCATTTTGTTGAAGGTAAAATATAATCTCAGATTTATTAAAAGGAGCAGCTTGAGTTGCACTTTGCGCATCACTGATTAAAAACGATGCAGAATGGAGGGAGGCTTGTTGTTGCTGACGTGTTTGGGAATGGAATTTTAAGCCACTTTTTTCTTTTTTCTTCAACGGCTCTCAGCTGTTTGAAGTGCGCCTGGAGCCACGCCAACCCCATTACTCCAACAAGACTGTAACTCGCGGCCTCATTGACAGGGATGTGACAACAAGTATTTAGCCAGAGAGGAAATCATTCATCGTTAGCCACAGAGCCATGGAGGAGACAAACACATCTGTGCCAGGGCTAAGGCCTCGCCGTCACCCCTCCACGCCACTTGGCACCTGTTTTGCACAAGCTCTTTGGCTTCCTCACTTCTGCTTTGCTTTTGTGTTTGGGAATGCTAATTAGCAAATGTCCTTCACGAATCTTTGTTCAGAGATTCCCCAGAGAGCAGACAGAGAGAGACAGAGAGGTGAGACACAAATTGCTACAAAGAGGAGGGCATCGGTAAGACTTTTACAAAGAGCACTTAGATATTGCAGGATGTTTTGTATAATACCTTCTTTGAAGACCTTTCTCAGGAGAGAGTCTAAAAGCCGGCAGTAATCCCCCCTCTCGCCATGTCTGTGTCTGAATCAGCATCAGTCCTACACTGGTAAGATGAGATAATCTCCCCACATGTCTCTCGACTTGATTCCCTTCCATCAGCGTCTTTACTTTGAAATGGAAACATAGTCCGAGGAGCCTTGCTTTGCAGGAGGTGGGCTCAGACAAAACTTTTGCACTTGCTCTTTCCGCTGCCATCGCCGCAGGCCAGCGTTGTTATTAGTGCGGTATTAGATGTCAGTCGAGAGGTAACAGGCTGAGAACTCTTTTTTTTTATTAAGGAGGTGGGAATGGGTGATCATTAACACATCAGTCTGTGTTGTAGGCCCAAAGCAATGGTTATATTGGATGAGCTCATCTCGTCACATACTGCCAATCAACCCTCCACCTGCAACAGTGGTGCTGCCATAGTTCCAAACTGGAAACACAGAGCTGTGTCTTTGTGGTTTTGTGGTTTCTAGTGGGAAGTCAAAGTTTTACATTGTCTGTAAGTTAGTCTACACTGAAAGATTTCAACAACTTGACATTTCTGACTTTAAATGAAATCTCTCAACAACTACGGCTTGCGGTCAAATTCAGACTACATGAGAGGATGGATGACACGTCTCCACTTCGTCCCACTATCCAGATATGAAGCCAAAAACCTCCGAATTCAGTTGCCGCCATCTCGCTCATTTGGAGCTGGAGTCTGCGCAGTAGTGATCAGAGGATGGAGCCGTGCTAGTGAGGTCTCGTCGATACATGAGTTCGACCAATCGAGAATCAGTGTCAGCTTTCAATCGTGACACTTCACACCGTTTTTATCGCATCAAAAACATTATTAAAACACCGAAAACAAAAACTGTAACAAGAACTACATAACTCCCCCTTCCTTAAACACAACCACACAACATGGTTGAAGACTCTCTTTCTTGTCTTGTTTCGCCAAACTGTGACTTGTTCACCTCCCTGTCACACTGGGTATATTGCTTTGCTATTTCCTTGAACCACCTGCCAGTATTGTTGCATACACAGTGAAATATGCAGGCTGTGATTTGATCCCATATATCCCTGTGCAGATTAGGGCAGTGTCAGTACAGGATTACCCTGGTAATTCATGTAATGCTGCTTCGCCACAGTTAATTTCCCTGCGGAAGAGCGGGGAGACTTGAGTTATACACCAGCGCGAGCTTCCCAAACTACACTGTATCATTTCCTCACACTTCTCCGTCTCCTCAACATGTTTGGTATGCAAAAGAAATGACTTGGGTCTTCTGTCATAACGACCTGTCGTGTATTTATTATGGGCATACGGCTCTGGTGATTGAGGTGTGGAGCCATCTTCTCGCAGAGGAGCGAGCTGCTGAATGCAAATAGCACTTTTGTAATCATCCGGCAATCACCACGCAGTCGAAAGCTCCAATCATCATTGTCGTCTGGCTTCTCTCTTAAAGTTATGATGTTAAAAATGATAAAAATCAAAACAAGGCGACGGTAAATGCAGCTATCGCACGAGGGGCGGAAATTGAGTCATAACTCTGTGTGCGACTTTAAAAAAGAGCTGATTAGCACGAAGTCAAAAGCATGGTGGAGCTAACCTCTGTAGAGCTGGATGTTTGGTGAGGAGGCCTCAGGAGGAGCTGAAATCCGGTGTAATTATCAGTCCCTGTGGAAATTAAGGCTGACCTTTGTAAGTGGGGAGCTGCTAATAGAATTCAGGAGAGGAACAACTCACTCACAGATTCACTCTCAATGTTACCCGTCAGCAATATTCCAGCTGATTTAAGACAAGGAGCGAGGTCGTTTTTTTAATTCAAAGTTGATCCAAAGTCTGTGTTAGTAAATAAAATGTCATTTGGAGGTGAAAATAATGTATATGGAATATAAAAAGAAAGAAATAAAAATATAAAATCTGATGCTGGGAGAGACTTTAACAACCAACTGCCCATTTCATCCCCTCTCACGGAGGCCTTCCCAGATTGTTTGACAAGCTGCACTAGCAATATTTTCTAATACATATATATATATATATATATATAATCAAGTGTGTATCAATAGAGATCCACTCTGATTAAAAATAAATTCTTAAACTGCAGAAAATGTTCTTTTTCACCGTATTACACAACCACACAGACACATGAATCTCGAAGAGCCTGCGTGCATGCAAACGCAGCACACACACACACACACACACACACACACACACATTAACATACTTACACAGACCTAGAAAAGACTCATAGAGTATTCTTGCCCCCTGGCACCCATATTTCTCTGCTGATTACACTGAGTGTGGTTTAATGGAAGCCCCAATAGCCCAGGCTGGAGAACACACCACCATCACACACACACACATGCATTGAGAAGCTGGAGAGCGGCGCTGTCACACAGAGACAGAAAGAGGACGGAGAGATTAAATTCTGCCGAGAGTTTTTTGTCTGTGAGATTGGTTCTTAACGTCCCCAGCTCCCTTCACACTCCCTATTAGTGCAGTGAAGAAGAGAGACGACAGAGGGAGGGCTGGGGGAAAAAAAAGCGAACTTCAACACAGACAGTACTCGGAGGATACTTAACAATGTTATTAATCCATTAATCCTTGTTTGACATTTGCCAATGTATCACCCCTGATTGCTCTTTCTCTCTGAGCTACAGGCTACGGTAGGTGTGTGTATGTGTGCGTCTCCTCTTTTCCTTATTAGCTCTCCCAGCGTCCTCAGAATGGAGGGACAATGAAAACCCAACATTTACACTTCAAGGTTTTAGTGCAGGGGTTAAAGGTTCAGGGTGACAGCAATATATGGTTTCTGAGAGATTGGTCTGTTGCTCATTTTATCGAGAAGCTAAAATCCTCCTCCTGCTTTACATTATGTTGAGTAACAGCATTATCTCACCAGGGAATAAATGATAGCTTAATGGCAGCAGCTCTAAAGTTAAATGGAGAGTGATTTTAAAAGGTCTTTAAATCTGTCAGCATTTGTTAGAAATAAAATAGGCATGAATGAATTTTGAAAAAAAACTGACTGTTCTAAAATGGCCAAGGATTTCTTTCTCTGTTTTCCTTGAACCACAGTATTTAATTTTTGGATGTTATTTTGTTAAACCAACCCTGACATATTATTTGCTCCTCTCGAAGTTGTCAGTACTAGCATACAGTGGCCTGTTCACACATCCAGCAGATACGGAGCCAGGTCAGCATTCATCTGGAGTCGTGTTTCTGGTCACAAGTTTGTTTGACTCCAATATTCACTCTTTTAAGCTCTTTATTTTAGTCTCCTCCAACTCCTGAGAGGAAATGTGGCTCTTCAGCTGCTAAATGATTTACACATCTTCACCAGCTACTCTCTTACTCAGTCAGGATGTCATTACATTCCTGCTCTGGCAGTGCACAGAGGCCTTCTGCTGCTGCTGCTGCTGCTGCTGCTGCTGCTGCTGCTGGAAATAAGGCTGATGAGAGCCATTAGACTGAATCAAAAGGGTTGACCACACTTCCCATGTTCCGTTGAGATTTAAGTACTCGTTACAGTGACACGTACATGCCCATGGTTTCATTCATACTAAAATGAGGGATGCCTTCAATCTGGCATTCCACACATGCGTACCTGAACCCACATTCCATTTCTCTGCAGTAGGTGCATTTATTGTAAAGTATTGTATTGGGTGTCAGTACAGGGGTCCGTGCGAACTAACAGACATGGGTGGATGAAGACACAACGTCACAGCGGACCCCAGCAGACGGGTGGCCACAGAAACTAAGAAGTCGACAGACAGTCAAACCAAAACTACGAGCTGAAAGATGCTAAAATGTTCTGTCGAGCTCAGGGGTTAAAGATATGTGCGTAACATTTCTCGTTATATCTGTGTTATCATATCTGGAGCTTGATGAAGTCGGAGTCAAGACACCAAACTCTAACTATGTGATTTTGCTGCAATACACATTTCAAACGAGCTGTCTGACTGTGATGGCTGTATCCATAGCCGCGCAATAAAACAAATGGTAAAATTCACTCTGTGTCCCCACACATTATATGGGTCTCAATTTCGATTTATGGTTTCACACACAGTCACATCAGTATCACAGGTTTTGTTATTTTCTTTTATTTGCCGTCTGTTTTGTTTTCCCCGTTTTGTTTCAAAAATTCTAAAATTTGATCAGTTAGCGCAGCTGTTTGAGTTAATGTCCTGTTGTTCTAGCAGTATGTTTTAAGTTTTTTTTATTTTTCATTCTTTTGTTTGTTAGATATTGGGGTGAAATTGTTCCCATATTTTCAAAAGTAATCCTGTGCTCATTTGTCCTGTGACTTCTTGGTCCTTGACACTGACTTAACTTATGTTTCCAATAAGAACTTCAGAAAAAGACAGAGTGCATTTCTAACAGACTCATTTAAAAAATGGTTTTTAAAGTTAAAATCTTTTCCGCTCTCGTAATCTCCAACTCCAATTTTGACATACACAAATATAATATACAGTATATTTAATGATTTCTGTATAGGAACAGTCTACTTCATATGATCACCATGAAGCTAGAATACAGACATTTTGATGTATCATCTCACATAAAGTATGTATTCCCAACTTCAGTTATTTATACTATATACCTATATATATATATATATATATATATCTCATGTATAGGTACAAAATACACTATTTCCTGTATATAGTCATACAATTTTTCCACTGCAGCTTTTTCTCTGAGTCCACCACACATACGATTCCGCACATTTGTTCAACATGTTTTCCCTGAAATCCCGTCATGATCTGTTTGTCACAGTCACACAGTGTTTGTCACAGTCTGCTGTAAAATATAATGATGTTTAGAGGCAGAAAATTGAAAGGCTCATCACACACATTGTTTTTTTCTTTTTCTTCCTTTTTTAATTTGAATTATGTCAGAAACCGTAAGCCAACCCTTCAGATCAGAAAGTAGGAATCCTGCTGTTCCAGGACCTCTTGCTTGTGCATGAGAGCTTTTCACTCAGAGGTCGAGGCTATAGGCGTGACCTGTCTGCTGCTGTATGCATTTCAGTCGGGGCTCATGTTAGAGTTAAAAATAATCAGGACCTGTGTGTGTGTGTATTTGTGTGTGTGTGTGGTCACGCGTGTGTGAGAGGGGCCCCTTTAGAAAATAGAAAATTGAAAACTCTGTTGTAATCTCAAACCCTATCAGCGCTCAATCCAAATCCTACTATCGGAAGCCCAACAAACACAGGGGCCGATGCACACATGCCCAGCAAGAAGTGCACAACTTTGCTCCTGTCGCTCACTCACTGGTACTTAAATCCCTGAGCTGACATCACACACACACACACACACACACACACACACACGCATGCAGCAGAAACAGCTTAGTGATGGTGTTTGGTTTTGTTATCTGCACCATCTTGCTGGCAGAATGACAGGTCAAAGGTTTTTGAATTTAGAAAGCTGGGATTCATCTCAAGCCCACATGCACATGCAGACACACTCACACACACTTGATCTTTGGCATCTGTCGTGATTGGCGTTGGAGCTGTGACAGTAAAACGACGAGGCATTAAGGAACGAATGAGCAGAGAGACTAATGGCGGCGCTGTCAGTGCTCGCTGGTGGCAGATCGGGCTGATTGCCACGCGACACAATTTACTTGTTTGATATGAGTGACACAACATGTCTGCTGGGGCTGTGATTGAATTCATGCCTGTCTTAAATGTTTATGCAATAAACATAACAATGCAGACATGATCGATCGTCTAATGATATTTCTTCATTACAAATGAGTTTTCATTATATTTACAAGTCTCAAATTGCCGTCCAGAGGGAGCCCCCCTAGGTGCAATCACACTCTTATTATTGGTGTATTTCATTAGGGACGCACTCTGAGGGGCCCCTGGACTGCTACATGACTGTTCTTTGTTTATGATTTATTTAATTGCCGTCACTTTAACAGTGGCACCACTGGGACTTTGATTCCCTTTGATCTGTGCCATTAAAAACAGCCCCAATGTATTATGTAGAGCCTGTTTGGTGTATAAATGATGTTTAAGAAAGCTAATAATTACTGTCTGTCTCATATTTCATCATTTATTCATAGGAGATCTGAGAATTCCAACACGGGGGCCCTTTTGCTTTTGCTCTCTTTTGATTTATAAACCACCTAGATGGGCCTAATTAGGGAACTTTCTGGAATAGTTGCAAAACGGAAAACACAATTTTGAGCTTCTCCCTGCCTGTTCTCCCGTGTTTTGTCACTGACGCACTGCTGCCACAAGCTCATTTGCACCCGTGTCAGACGAAGCTGAGCACTCAGTTGACAAGCTGTTGATGTGGAGAGATGTGGAAGGCAAGCAGCGAATCTGAATAAACAATATTATCTAATTAGTTTCAATTATGGCATACTGTTACATATTTGTCTTAACTTGCAGGTTTTGATTTGATGAGAGCCACATGTCTCTGCGGTGAGGTCTGAAATGAGTTGGAGACTTGAGATTGCCCAGAGGAGCAGAGTGGTTTATCAGCATGCATCTAATCACTGATGAAGACGTGGGCACTGGTTAATTTGAGAAGTGGGGGGAGGAGAGGGGAGAGTCTAATCTTTAATTTTTTTCTCACAATCTGAAAAAAAGTTGGTCTGTGTGTTTTTAATTATTCCTCAAACCAAATTATTGAAGAAAACTTGCTTTTCAGTCGGACTACTGTGCTTATTTGGTAAAAACTATATTGACCCTAAACAAGAACCTCAAGTTTACATACATTAGTGTTGTCCAGGGGACGAGAATATTTGTTACTTACTGATGATGTTAGCGCTGTAATTTGATTGGCCCAAAAAAGACTTCACAACGGCACTACAGTTATAACGAGCACACAGACAGCGAAGCAGCCGGGGGCAGACGTTGTTGGTTTGTTGCTTTCGATGTCCCATCTGTGATTTGATTACATTACTGTGTACCTCTGCACATTTACTGGTTATTTGTGGTCACCATGGACCAATGAAAGAGAGACGGCTCATGCTTGTTATTTGTGAAATGCAGGACGAACACCACACTGTTTGTTCAGCATTTGTTCTCCCAAATGCTGCAAAGGAACAGATGGCATGAATCAGGTCATACAGGATTAAAGTTCTCCAGCCTATAGCTTTCCATGGAGAGTGACAGAACGTTCTCTTTAAAATACTCACCCCCAGATTTAGTCAGGTGTTGCAGTGCAACATAGAACAGTGACCTGCCCACTTTCAGAACGCCTTGGGTTCCGGAAGTATATTTCCCAGTTATTTTCCTCCCTTGACGTTTTAGCAAATCCTACTCCAATGACATCCAGCACACTTCTTCTTGAATTTAACTTGTAGTGACTTTCACCCCTTTGGAATTTCTTTTCCTCATCTATAAAACATTGCAGCCTGTTAGAATGGGAAATAATGGTTGCTCTGTTGTAAAACAAATGTAACACTGAATGATCTAATTGTAGCCAACGCGATTTTAGGGGCTGTGTTGAACATTTCCTGTCACCATTGCTCCTCAGAATTGCGAGACGTGTCGTACTTCTCCTTGACATCGCAATTAAAACAGGATTTTCATTAAACACAATTGATATGGATGGACATTGCTTTTTTTTTTTCACAACTATGCATTATCTGCACATTGGCCATAAAGTATTTTGTACTTCTTAATCTATTTTTGCACTATTCCGGTTTGCAGAACAGTTATACAGTGCAATTCATATCCTATCTACCTTGTGTCTTTTTTGACTGCATATTTATATGTTGTGCACTTATATGTTTACTCTGTGGATCAGAGCGAAACAGCATTTAAATCGTATCGATGTCCTGGTATCAAATGGTCTTGTGGCTTCCACAGGAGCACATAATATAGTTTCACTATCTCCCAGCTTTTTGTGAGTCTATATTGGATGGTTACAATATTATCACTGATAATCAAAATCTCTATTTTGAAAATGGGATGTTTTACTTCCAGATCCACACTGTTGAACTCTATTGCAATCCATGTGACACCACAGGGAGGCCTGATGCTTCGATGCTTTTTTACACT
Source organism: Verasper variegatus (assembly GCA_026259375.1). NCBI lineage: Eukaryota > Metazoa > Chordata > Actinopteri > Pleuronectiformes > Pleuronectidae > Verasper > Verasper variegatus. The sequence goes on from CM048038.1 coordinate 15,334,025, forward strand.
ACAAACATCTGCAGGATCATTTTATTTTATATTTCTTTACACAATAAGTGTAGAGAATTTCAATTTCATTTTGGATTTTAAATCGAGCCGTGACCTTGTCCTTCCTGCAAGTCTCTTCAGTGTATTAAGATGCAAATGCCAGTAATTACGCACACAGAGAGATGTACACGCACGTGTGTGCGCATGCAAAGCTCAAAGCGTTAATTATTCACAACAATGAACCCAAAATAGCATCATGGATAAAGTATCTATTTTTACTCCAAAGTCGGCTGATCTCTGTGAGCCGTTTCCAACAATGCACTGAAATCTGTCATGAGCGACGATCATTAGGGCTGCTTCAGAGAGGATTTTTGGAAACAGGAAGGCTGTTAGCAGATGTAAACACACTACACACAGTGGGATCTATCCACAGTCAATGTCAGACTATGTTGACAGAGCTTTTGTTTTGCGTCTTTGTCCCGGTAACGCCGTGCAGAGAGAAAACTTCGGCGCGGGTGCCAGTTCATGTTGCAGGCACCATAACTGTAACTTGTAGGCCTTTGTTTGTTGACAGCTCGTGCAGATGAAGAGGATCGCTCTCTGATTACATTGACAAGCCTGAGGCATCATTAAAGCACCGTCTTTGTGTTGTAAATAAACACCTGGGAGAGATGAGATGCGCAGACACGAGGAAACGGGAGGAAGCAGATGAAGACGGTTGACAGCAATGCGGCGTTGGAAAAAAACACCTCTGCAGGTTTAGATTTTTTCTATTGACAATAAGAAACAAACAAATCATTAAAACAACACGTCTCCGCTCTGGAAGCAGGTTAGCTAAACCACATTCAGGTCACAGCTCGTGCTCCATGCCACTGTGGTATGTGGTGCAATCCAAGTGCCTCTCAGTGATTACATGATTAATCAAGCCAACCAAGAGTGGCCATGATGATCACATCCCACTACCACCAACTGATAATGAACCATTCATTTGGGCTAATTTGCTATGGGAATCTGGTAATCTTCCCCTTGAGTTGAGCCGGAAAACGAGCCATCGTAATCTTCTTATTGAGCTCACTGTGTTTGTTGCTGTGTGTGTGATTGTGTGTTTCAGTGAGTGTTTGTGTGTGTCTGAATAAATGAAAGTCAGCACATTTCCCTCTCCCGTGAGAATTGAGGCTCTACAGTCCAGGGCATGAAAGTGTGACTTCATTTTATCCATTTTATCTGAGGAGAAAGTGAGTGTTTTACACTTGGCCGTCCAGGGATTAGATCTTCTCTGTGAATCTGTCTTGGATTTTCCAGCGGTGTGCTGACTTTGGTAGATCACAGTTCGTGGGCTTCAGCCGGAGGTGTGGCTGAGTAGTAGTCTCACAGGGCTTCTGGCCATTGAGGCTCTCATTTCTTGGTAATACCTGTTGCCAGCAGGCGATCTGTATCGGGATTAGTATGCCATCCCCTTTAAACCCAAATGACCAAAAGTTTATCCCCCTTTATAACATGCCTATCCCCCCATCCACTATGAAAAAGAGTACGGTGTGGGCAGCTCGAGCATTTGTGTGTGCAGGTGAGCAGCCGATAGTTGCTGCTGCCAACTAAATCAGGGGACTGCAATTTATTTTTCAAAGTTGGAACTGCTTGCTCCAGCGAGATTCGCGTTGGCAGGACCCAAAGCAAAACAGAAGGTCAGCAGAGATGTGGTTAGAGACAGAGACGACATGACCATCACCCCTGGTAAGAATGAACAAATCACTTTCTTCCTGGAAAAAGGTTGAAGTAATGAAAACTGTTTGCATGCTTCAGTGTCTCAGGGCAGAGCTCTGTATGAGAGTTCACCAGTGAATGAAAACTAAGTTGGTGATGCATGTATGATAATGTCCTCATCTTGTTTGTCTGTTACAATAGTCCACAGCAGGGCCATGGTAGAAAATGCTGTCTTTATTGTTAGATTATGCTCTAATGATCCAAATAAAATGCCAGTAATAAACTAGAAGGACATTCTGAGACTGTATACCACCACCAAGGCCCCATTTTGTCATGTCAAAGCAGTGTTTGCCATGAATTTTCTAGACTATGGCAGCCAAGCATATTATAAAATGTCCTGATACAGTCTCATAAAGAACCCAAACTACTAATAATGACATAAAATGTCTATAACTTGGTGTTTTGCTCTGTTGCTGCATTGTTTTGCTGTATGTTGCTGTGTAGTTTTACTTCCACTTGGTGTGTGCTCACTTGCGCAATTGTCCATAAAGTTGTTACAGTCCAAACTGACAGTCAGACTTCATAGTTTCAGCTGCATTAATTTGGATTTGCACCAAAATCGACTGAGTTCTTTCCTTATGCTTACCACATCCACCACAAGTTTCATGGTAATGCGTCCAGTTGTTTTTGTGTAATCCTGCTAACTACAGACAGTCAAACTACGGAAACAAAAACATAGGGGAAGTAATAATACTTTAATCATCAAATACTGAGAGCTGCAGCTGGATATACCTACAGTCTTACTTGTATCTTGCAGCAGTTGTACATATTGTGTAACTATTTTCATGATCTATGTTACATTGTGACAAATACAGCCTTTTCATGCAGGTTGTAGTGACTTAAGTTTGGTATGACATTTTACATATTATGCAAAAGAAATCCTTAATGAATAATGACACATTACCAAGCACGAGGTTATGAATGTTTATGTCTGGAGTGTTGTTTAATTGTTTTTTGGAACTTCATTAATGGTAAGTTCAAATTTGTCTTTCAGAGACCTGGGGCTCACACGTTAAGCTCTTATGTAATTGGCCATTAGTGAAGCTACTGACTCTGTATTCCTCCCACTTCTAATGTATTCAGTGTCTCTTCCACATTGTGATGACACCCGTGGTCACATTTATATACATTTATGCCCACTTAAAGTCTCTAATAAGTTGAGCCTCCTTAACCTAGAGACTTGGCTTCCCTCCTTCTCAGGCATTTCAAATGCTTTTGTTTGATACTTGAGAGAGGAGATAAGATCGGAAATGGAGGGGGAGAGAGATGAAGAATAACAGTGCAATAAAGATCTTGACTGGAAATTAACCAGGGACACCACAGGGCGTCCTGAAGGAACTTACTGAAGGAATAAACCCAATTCTATAGGGTTATGATGATGTTGCTCCGTAAGCTCCAAACCATCTTCAGTTGCTTTAAGATCTGGTGAGTGTATGGCAGCATCGCACAATATGTTTCTCCGTTCTTAAGTTGAACGTTTAATTTAATTGTACCACGTTGTTCTTGTTAAGCATTACCATGTGAATGATTTGGGCCTTCCATGGCTCTGTCTTCTAGAATGTTTGACATCAGGATAGATGTACTGTGAAAGAATCAACATTTCTTCATATACAGTAAAACAGTATAATTATTGTATTTTTACATTAAATCCCTTCGAATGCTTATGAGCAATGATTATGAGAGATATTGATGATGTGGAGGATGATGATGATGATGTTGGATGTTACCTGTGTAAACACCATGGTGATGATGGTGGTGGGAGTGACAGTGTGAGAGATATTGATGATGATGATGATGATGATGATGATGATGATGATGATGATGATGTTGGATGTTGGATGTTACCTGTGTAAACACCGTGGTGGTGATGATGGTGGTGGGAGTGACAGTGTGAGAGATATTGATGATGAGGATGATGATGATGATGATGATGATGATGATGATGTTGGATGTTACCTGTGTAAACACCATGGTGATGATGGTGGTGGGAGTGACAGTGTGAGAGATATTGATGATGAGGAGGATGATGATGATGATGATGATGTTGGATGTTACCTTTGTAAACACGATGGTAATGATGGTGGTGGGACTGACAGCTTGGGCTACACTGACGATGATGAGGGGGAAGTGGAGAACAATCGATAAAACAGGTCCCGACAAGGTCCGCAGGTGATATCTTGAGTTTTCAGCCAGCGGCGGCACTTCTACCGTTCTCTCTTCCTCACCATCACACTCTTATCTCCCCATCTGCAGACGGGGAGAATTGTCCCATCGCTTTTGCTGAGTGGGCAGCCGTTTCAAAGTATCAATTGGACACGTGTCAGAGGAAAGTTTTTGCTGCCAAAGCAGCACCTTTCAGAACATATGAGCCCTCCCCAATGAATGGATCGTCCCCTCTCTTTTCCCTTTCCCTTTCTGCCTGTCTCCTATTTTTTTTCCATTCCCCTGTGCCGCAGAGGAAGGAGGAGTGCTACTGCGAACAGTTTGAGTGATGAGAGAGATAAGTGGCAGAGATGCTTTGGAAGTGGGGACTCGGCTCTTGCAGAGCAGTGTGTGCATGTGTGCAAGCGTGTTTTTGTGTGTGTTGGGGAGGCAGGAAGAGGGAGAGGCGGGGAGAGGGAAGGAGAAAAACTCAAGGTGACAGATGTCAGTAGCCTGGCGATGAGGAACATGATAAGCAGCCTTCCTGTCATTCAGATGTACAGACCATGACATCTATCTGGCGAACACTTCAAACTGTGCTGTTGTTTGTACAAGCAGAGTCCAGTATGTCTGTTGAAAAACTAAGAGCACAACATGAAACCACCACCAAACTCGCCTCCTTTGCTCTGAAAACTTTTCAAAAGGCCCCTCTTTGCTCTGAGATATATTTTTTCTCCACTGACTTCCCCCCCCCCCCCCTCCCCCGTTTCATTTAGTTTTGCAACAGAAAACTCAGAAAGTCATGGAGATAAATGAATTCAAAAAGGAACCTTGTAGCGTATTCCTTCTCCCAGACTAGAAGATTCAGAGGTTGGGACCTGTTCATTTGAGCTCCTCTCTGTTTCTGCTGAGGCAGGGATAGAGCGCTCCCTGAGTCAAATTAATCATCAGGGAACCGCAGAGCAAAATATGGCATTCGGAGGAATTTCGATGCTTTTACAACAAGGACTGATGTGCATTGTGAAGTAGTAAATCAAAAATATTGAGGTAGTAACATGATGGCCAGTGACAGCCACACACTGCTGCTGTAGTGGCACACATCGGCCTAATGCAAGACCAAATAAATGCTTCAATTAAATGAATGGAAACTTTTTGAGGTTGGGAATTAATTGGCGATAAATCCAACAAGAAAAAACAACATATTTGCAAGATTCTAGGGCAAATCAGGAGCCTTTTAATGCAGCTTTATCAAGATGCTTCAGTTGAACCTTGTAAAGTATATTTGCTACACACTCATGTAGTGTCAGAGGTCTAGTGCAGGTAATAAATAATAACTAAACAGATTGATAGTTGTAGTCTGGGAATGTAATTTAATTCTGTGCGGGAAATATTGCAGGGTAAAGGATTGAAGTTTTTTTTCTGGGGACAAATTATGTGTTAAGGAGAAGTATTTAATCTCAATTGCAGATGCATCAGAGAGACCAGGCTGATTACCATAAATTGTATTGCCATCACCGAAGAAGGTGTGGACTCTATTGGACAAATAAATCTAAACCTTGGCCCAAACCATTTTTGAATCTTTTTGAGTCCTCTCACAGAGATATTATGAGTCTTCATCCAGTTGTTATAAAGTTATCATAACATAAATATGCGGTGAATTGAGATTGTCCTCATCTGACTTTACTCTATGTTCCGTCATGCTGGGTTAGAGAGGCCCCAAAAAGTGAGACAAGGTAAGAAAGAATAAATAAAAAACAAAAACAACAAAATAGAGTGAAACCAAAAGACTTTCAATAAAAAATATAAAGTAAATCTGGATCATAGCACAACACTCAACTGTACCAGGATACATAAAAATGATCTGTTTTCAGGAGGAATCTGATACAAGCAACAAATTAAATCCAGGAACTCAGAATCCAGGTTTACGTGCTCCAATCCCCAAATTATGACTCTCTTCGTTCTCAGAAGCCAAAGAAGCAGGATATTGTAAGGAGGAGTTAAGGCTGAAATGTTTTTGTGTACAAAGACACCACTAGAGAATTATGTCCCTATCATGTCTAAGACAAAATGCAAATTCCTGTATGAAAATCTGACCTTTTATGTAAACCACAACCTCCACACTTCATGCCTGCACCCCACTCCCTGCATTGGCCCTGAATGCTGGTATTGGACCTAATTCCTTAACATGAATATTACTTCTAGGATACTGTGTTGTGCATTGTCTCTCCCACCAACAGTAAAGAACTTTTCTTTTTTTAATATAGGGTGTACTTTACCTCCTAAGCAGGTAGCACAAAACACCCATGTGAAGAGTTTTTGTAATGATCATTTGGATGGTTGCATGGGTTGTACCTTTGGACGTTGACAGTTGAATCTGTCGAATCATTTATGCAAACAAAAGCAGTTTTAACTCCAGACATCACGTGGGTTTTTTGTAAGCTCAGATCATCCACTTGCTAACTGAATTAGTGCACCATTTCTGTTTTGCCTGTGTGCGCTGCATCTGTGCAGGTTGGCCTGTGCAAACACGTACAGACTTGATTGGAAAACAAAAAAACAGTCCCGTATCACACCCGTTATGTGTTCCCTCCAGTGGCCGAGCCAATGAACCAACAAGCTGCTCAAGTGCATTTTTCTCATGGAGGGAGCAGATAAGTTGTGTGCAGCAATAGCTCCTCACTTTCGCTTCCTTATCCTCCTCCTCGATCGATTCAAGCAAGAATGTCCCGGAGGCACGTGCGACCATATACACTGCGTCTCAACCCATCTCTACAGGTCCCGGAACAATTGTTATTCAGCTAAGACTCTCTCATTTGCAAAACAACCACACACTTTTGTTCCCTTTTCCTATTATTTGTCATCCTCTCACACAAATGCACTTATAAATCTCATCCCCTCCTACAGTAAATGTATACATACACCTTGTAATATGTCTAAGGCGGTAATTTTCCTGCACCATAAAATGAGTAATTTGTCTCCTTTATATTTTTCCTCTCTCGCGACCAGCGGAGAAGGAGGAGCACACTGCAAGAGCACTGCTGCTGAGATTAAAACCTGATGGAGGGTGTCTGAGCAATGCGTGTTTGTGTGGAGGTGAGTGTGTATTGTGTACATTTTGTGTGAAAGGAAGAAGGCCAGAAAGAGAGAAAGAAGGGAGGGAGGGCATAGTGGATTAAACCTGTATCTTGGGGTCTTTTTTTGATGTCAGGGAGATGAAGGGGGAGTGGTTGTGCTGACAGGGCAGTCTCACTCTTGTATGATATGGACACACACACACACACACACGCACTGGACTCTTCTTTTGCATTATTTATGAAATGCTGCCATTATCTCCTGTTTTACACCTTGCATCAGCTGAGTGCCAGGAAAAGAGCCGTGCATGTGTGTGTGTGCGCACGACAAAAGCATGTACCGCGTGTATTCACTGGTGAGTTAAGAAAAAACACAGAGGAATAGAGTAACAAACTGTTGCCATGAAGGCATGAGAAAGCGAGATATAATGTGTGACAGCGAGCGTGGTAGAACAAAGAACAGATCGAAGTACCTGACGTCTACAGAGAAGCAACAGATACAAGGCAGATTTAACACAGCAGCAGTGTCCATCATAGGCAGCGTTAATAAGAGGCTGGGGGAGGCTAAGCTTCCCCAGCATGGTCATAAAAATATAATGCTGGAGCTATTTGTGAATAACGTGGCTTGCTGATTGTGATTAGGATGCAAATGATAGTAAATAACAGGCTGTAGTGTTGGGCTGGTCTGGGTTTTTTAGTAGTGGCCAAAAATACTTGACAAGTTATGAGAGTCATTTGGGGCAGCTCAGCCCACAAAACCTCCATTAATCAACCACCTGATTGCAACCGGCCACCCAACACGCACACGCACCCACACACAAACACACAGTACACACACAAACAATGAATTATTCAGAGCTTAACGGTGAAATTGAACTAGATATTAGTTAACACATGAAGGTCTATGTTGAGTTTTCACCCCAGCCTATAGTTGCTGTTGGCAACTTTATAGATCTGTCATGCAGATTATTGACAGCCAGGGTGTAGGTGGACCTGAGAAAGAAGAGAGAGAGAGAGAGAGAGAGAGAGAGAGAGAGAGAGAGAGAGAGATGGACTGTAATCACAGCCTATTGGATCCTGCGGGTTATGGACCTGTGTATTGGCATGAAATATATACATTTTAATGTGGTTAATGCTCTAGAGAAGTCTGCATGATCTATAGTGTAGCATCATCGATTCTGACAGTATCTGTTGTCCACAGCTGATTTACACTGTATGAACAGCTTCTGCTTCAGGTCATGAAACACCTGCAGCAACACAAGGCAGCAGGTCACATGTTAACTCAAGTGCTGCCTCAGACAGGTCTGCAGTTCAGCTCTTTAATCCAGTGCGTTGTTAAGCTGCATAGCTTTGTTAGTCATTTTTCAGCCGTCTTTTACCTATATATTTTTAATGCAAGACAGACTTTGAGGAAATTGCCTCTCTCACGCTGTCCACATTCTGTGTCTGACCAAACAGGTTAAAAAAAAACTACTGAATATAGTTTCATGTTAAAGTTTCATGTTAAAAATCATGTTTCTCAGATGCTCTTAAGTTGACACTGGGCTTCAGGAAGGGCTGTGGGCTGTTACCTGAGCCGCCACCTGCATTAGCTCAGCTTGTTTTAATGTTTGGATTTGTTTAGTTTTTCAGGATTTTTTTTTTTCTTTCACTGGGAGCCGCATTAACATCATCATAATAAATGGAACAGGTAATTGAAACGACTTCAAACAATGAGTGAAGCCATTTTAAGTTAAATATCAGTGTTTCTATGATAAGACAAAGGACGTCAGGAGGGAGTGTCTGCTCATCTTGTTTCTCTATAACTGAAAATCCAGACGTCCAATAGGCAACATCCTTCATGGTTAAAAGATATAGTTAGATTGTTATAGAAAGTGACTTGAAACAGCGAGAAATGAATCAGCCTGTCTGTATGGAAAACTCTGAATTACTAAGCTTAACCTAAAAACCTTGCAATGGTAGTTATTGCTGATTATTTTCTTTCATAGCTAAAAAATCATGTATTTGAACAATTAAATTTAATCTGCACAAACAGAACTTTCCTGTTGAAAGCTGTATAAACACATTTTTTATAATGTAGTTGAGGCTTCTGTCACTGAAACCACTGTTAAATGAGTTTCACTGATCAGCCACAGTATTAAAACTGGTAACTAGTGGCCACTGTCATCTTGAAGTATGTGGTAATTTATGATAGAATTGCATTTTCATCCTCAGGGCCTGCACAGTGACCTCATTTGTTTCATTTGCTGTTTATGACCATGTGGTAAAATTATCCGACCAAATGACTCCAAGTTGATATCACTCAATGTCTACCTCTGCCATTATATTAAGTACTTCACTGATATGGCACGTTTTGGTGACACTTAATTTAACGGGTCCAACAATATGCTCTCATGATAAATTATTTGCATTATTTGTAGGGGAACCATGACCAAAGTGCAGTGAATCCTGGGCTAGGTTGGCCCGAAGAAGATCCACCCATTGGAGCCTTCATTGGTCGGGGGGGGGGGGGGGAGAACGCATATGTCAGCCGCATGTGAAGGAGCCTTTGAAATGGGACCGCTTAGTGTCACGCTGCAATCGGTCTTCAAATGCAGCCTCTGAATTGGGACACAGCTACTATGTAAATAAGCAGTTGTTGAAGTCCAGAGGAAACTTCCTGAAAAGAGACAACATATTTTAATGACTGATAAAACTTTTTTTTTATGGGAAACTTGAAATTTGATGTTATTTGTTCAACAGGGATTATTCCATTTGCCGTCACACAGTAGTTTGTTCAACTTGACAGTCTTATCTAGGAAAATAAGAATTTATAGTTCCATCCTCTCACCTCTGACCTCTCTATCCCCACAAGGAAAGAGCAAGCTCAGCAAAACAGGGAGCAAGGGCCGATGATGCACTCCTCCTGGCTGAAGCCTTGAATAAGGTGTTGGCTTTTTGTATTGTTCAGGTGTCTATTATTTGTCTAGTTTTTTATTAGCATATTTCTTCCTCCAGTTTCGACCAACCACCCCGTTTTAATGTGATTGTCTATCCCTGTGGGAGAGCATTAACATTTGCCTTTGCTCATACTGGTAGTCTGTGTTTGGTATGCCCTGTGTGTTACCATGATTTCCTGCCCTCCTTAACACATTAAATAATTTAGCAGTTCTTGAGATGTGTGTGTTTGCAGTCCGGGCAGCAGCTTCTGTGCCTGGCCTCTTTGGCACAGTGATTCATGGAAATCCTTTCCTACTAATTATGTGGACGTTCAGCCTCTTCTAATGGTCTGTGTTGTCCATTAAACTACGATAAATGTTTGTGCTATTTATATAAAAAAATTGAAATCTGTATTGTCATTATGAGAAAGGCCTTGTTACACAAATTTAACATGTTCATCTAATGCAAATTACTTATTTTTTTCATAATGTATGTACGTACTGAAACACCATGCTGCCTTTCTTCAGTTGGAGATGTTTTTTCCTTCATTTAATCCCACATCTGCACAGTCCAACAAAAAAACTGTCCACAGTGGCAGCAGAACCACAGCTCACTGTTGGGAAACTGGTGCACAGCATTCATATTTGGCTCCTGATGGTCAAGGTCTAACAGTGTTTTTCCAGGAATTCAGTGAAGCTGAGAGTCTCACTTTGTTTTTATTTCTAATAGGTGGACTCATGGCCGCCACTAATCCCCTTTTGACAATGTGTTATATGAAGATATCCATAATGTCCACTATGTCTCAGGACTATTGTTGGCTGTCCTCTATGATCAATTTAGAGTCTCCAGTTTACCTGTGCTGCCTGCATGGGAGGAAGCTACCCAGAGAAAACCAAGACAGAACAGAGGGAATACAAACTCCGCACAGAGAGGCCCCAGCCGGCGTCAGGCGCCACTTAAAAAGTACGAAAAGTCAGTCAATCACCAAACCTATAACAATTTGTCAATAACCAAAAATCATTGGGAGTCGTCCTCTGGGGATCATGACTGTCTGGACAAAATAGCATGGCAACTCTTCCTGGATCAAAGGGACCAACCATGCAAGGCACACACAGGATACGTTATCCACATTTCAAAGGTATCCAGTGTCAGTTATTGTGTTTTTGATGCTGTGTAGATTAGTGTTGAATTACAGCACCATGTAATTAACAACACAGCTCTGTCTCTGTGGCACCAACCAAAGCCATGCTCGGGCTTTCATATGTTAAAGACAATTACAGACATGTAGCATCTGTTAGATGGACAGCCAACACATTACCTTTTCAAAGCTCATTTTTTGTTTTTGCCTTTCAGATGTGGCAGACTCTGGAGCTCTGCTGGTCCTTAACAACAGTCTGAAAAGATCTATGATCTATTCATCACTGATTTCTCGTTCTTGTATCTGGCAAGCTGTGCTTCTCCCAGGAGACCTTCTGTTTTCCTAACTGGGCTCCTCGGTGAGAACAAATAAACACTTGTTAAACAGACATCCCAACCTCTCTTGCTGTGTGCACAGCAAACCAAACAAAGAAATGACCGAGCAGGAGTCAAGGGCCACATGAAAGATGTAGATACTCAGCTTAAAGACAAAGCTGGAATGTGGATGTGCCAAGCAGGAGCCTATTACCAGTGGAAATCTGCAGACCTTGTGGGGGTGGGACTTGACGTCCATTAGAGGAAAACACCCAGTGGAAACTGTCTTTTCCTCTTTGAATCAGTGTTGGGAAACTGGGAGAGACAAAAGGACAGAGACAAGAGTCGGAGGCAGAGCAGAGGAAAGAGCTTAACAAGGTCAACAACGCATTTGAGGGACGCTCGACCTCTCGTCTATTTTTTCAGAACCGCAAACTGCACACATGCACACAGCAACACACACAGCCCCTGCAACATTTCAGTATGCAATGAGACATGACAGCCGGCGAAAGGAAGATGGTTTAAGGCGATCACTGTGACAGCTTCTTCTCTCTGTACTGACACAAGATAGTGGTGAGTACTCCACTAAAAGCCTGAATATTTTACCAGCAATGTGATTTGCTTGTTGCAGATACAGCGCAGTTCAAGCATTTTACAACTCTCCTATAAAGTACAATACTTCACAAGTCATGCAGTTGGTTTCTATATTCAGGTTGTGTATCTCAGTGACAACAGGGATATGAGGGTAGTTTTCTCCCAGCAGAAAGTACAGTATAAAGCCCATAATCTCCTCCCAGGTTCTGCCAGTGTCTGCAGAAAGTGTTTCTCATCACAACCAGAGAATGGAGAAATTCAATACACCAGCCTGGAAATTCTTAAGTGAACCCATTTTCCTGCCGCTCGACCGAAAAACAACAAAAACAAAACACGACCCCGATATGGTCTTACATCACTTATTGATGACTTTATTTCAGATGTAACAGGGGAAGCTGCATTTCTTTAGAATAAATTCAAATGCAAAATGTTTACCACCCAATATGTCAGACTAAATACATTTGACCTCAATTCTGTTGTTCCAAGGCTTCATCCTATAAGGCTACCTTTATTAGTTTGCTACGGATACGCCTAATGTCCACACGACTCTGGAGTTTGCGAAAATTAATACTTTTGTAAAAACCGTTGGCCCCATTTCAGTTTAAAATGTGTTTAAAGTGTTTTAGTCTGGATGGGCAGAAACAGAGATGTTTGGAAACAGTGACGTAGACACTCACAACCGCTGGCTGAGTCTTTTCGGTCACGACGTAGCCTGATATGAAGCCACATCGTCGTGTGGACAGAGATTTTGGATTTATCTCGCCATTTTGAAACTATAACACAGTATTGTGGCCCAAGAGCACAGGCAGTAGTTTTTTTCTTTTCATCTCCAAGAGCACATGAAGATTCACTGGATTTTGTTCATAGGAATTCATTTGTTCATAGTTTTCCAATATAGTCTCACAAAAATCCCAATGTAGGTCAACAGTTTAAAAAAATTTGTATACAACTTAATTATGTTAAAATCAAAGAAGACATAGCATATATGACTGGTAGCATCATCTTTGTCTCTTCACATTGTCTCTCCTCATCTTGTCTCTACTTAATTAAAGCTGCCCTCACAGCAAACTGCTGCCCCCCGTAAATAAACAAACGTCACCAACCCACTGTATGTCTATACTGGAGGCTTCAAATTTAATTTACTCTTCATGAAACAGATTTGTATTCATGGAAATCTTGCCTTATTTACATCCATGTTTCTTCGCAAGCAGAATTTGATATTTTGCCGATTTTTCCTGACGATTATTGTCCTGACCGACATGCTGCTCTCAGGCCAACGAGGACTTTTGTCCCTCAGCCGCTGAAGCACCTACGAGGCCGACACAGAGGCACAAATGTGGCGCAGCTTCCAAACAAATCCCCACAAAAAAATTAAAAAAACACCTTGTGCCGGGACCATCACCATTCCCACCACAAATCCACAGTAAAGTGGATGCTGTAATCCATCCAAGCTGGCTGAAAGGCACATCAGCATGCAGCAGGCCTGCAGGGAATGAAGCCTATCTGGTCTCCTAACACAAACATGATGCGATATGTTTGGCCACGGATCGCTCGGGGTGATGGAATACCAATGGCTTAACACACACTTTTATACATATGCGTGCACCCAGGGGCCTCTCGCATTTAAAATCACGAGGGCACACGCACGCATGAGGGCAAACAATGTTGCCATTTTTGGCCAGAGTGCATGTTTGTGATACACACGCAAACACGGACACACACTTATTGACTGATCGCTTGTGAAGGCTTTCTCCAACACACTTGGTAATTCAACTCAAAGGGTCATTGTAGACCCCCGAGAATCATCTGTTCTTCTGGAGTCCTTTAACTCTTATTGACAAGCTCATGAAGCCCAGAGGATACACACACACACACACACACACACACACACACACACACACACACACACACACACACACACACAAACTCATGCACACAAGACATATATTTATATCAGTCACATGTTTAAACACACACACACACACACACACACACAATGGAAACATTAAAGTACTGTCACATTTTTGAAGTGGAGTCTCTGTATCAGGCCTAAATTGGCCTTTGAATATGCTAATGATTCAGTTGGAAGCAATGTTGATAGGAAGGGAGCATTAATGTGAAGAACCCCATCCTCTAACTGCCATGTTATAGAATGACACAATTACACAGCCTCTCTCCCTGATGCGCGCACACACACACACACACACACACACACACACACACACGTATGCTCATACAGAGACACACAGTTTCCCATTCAGACCTGTCAAATTGACGCCTCTCAACATGGAACACTTTGGCTAAATGAGCTCATGTGGATGAGAAATGCAACAGAGGTGGAGGAAGAATGATCCTTTTTGTGGAGTGATTATCCTCTAAGAGTTTTGGTGAAAGCTGTGGGGAAGTATGCGCATGCACACACACAACTGTCTGAAGAGAACAACATCTGCTGCTACTCTGACAAGTCAATACAATACTACACTATTACCTCTTTTACACAAAAAAAAAGAGATTGACTGCTTTCCCATTGCCACAAGAGGAGGGTTGAGGCGCCGGAAACTGAGGCGCTCTCTCACCTCACTGTCTTGTCAGTGTTGCATTTTGCACAATATGAGAAAAAAAACACTGTTGCACTTTGTTCCTATCCAGATAGCATACGGATGTGGGCCAATTGTAAAATAGCAAATGTGGCCCAAACATCCTAAAACAAACGTGGGCCATGCAGTGCTCTAGGCAAGGTATAATCTGGATGTGATCCTGAAGTGGCCCATGTGTTAGTGGTGAATATGGCCCAAATACCACAAAACTAATTGGGGCCACCTTACGCACCTTTGGTTGGCATGCGGTATTGCTATGGCTTAAGTGTGGCCTCATCCTGGCAAAACAGGAGCAGGCCGCCCCAAGTGCCATCATTCAATGCGGTATGTGTAAGTACACACATGTTTATGCCTATTTCAACCCCAATGCCCAGAAGTTCTATGTGCATCATAACTGAGGAAAAGATGCAGCAGTGTTTCAATCAGTGCCGACTAGAACCTTGTATCCATTACCATTACAGAAAACCACGAACTGAAACTCAAACTCTAGATGTTAGATGTTGTAAGTGGGGTTTTTGATGTATGGAAAAGAAGCTTATGATACAGGACTGAAATACAGAGTCTTTTGTAGCTGTGACAACCCCACCCTTTTAATTATTTTGCATATTTATGACACAAAACTCTTTTCATAATTGCGCCAGTTGTGGTCATCAAACAATTGGATGTGAGAGAAAAAACACAACAATGACAGCAAGGGACCAGGCTTGTAATAAAGAGCTCAACTTCATCGCCTGCAGGCATTTCACACATATATATTTTGTTCATAACACAGTGCTGAGAAGATCTGGTCAGGGAGGTTCAACAGTCCATGTTTTTAGCAGAAGAGCAGGAAGACATAATTAGAGCTGAAAGATTATGTAAATAAGACTTGTCATATTGGCATAAAGAGAAAAACAGAGTGGCTCCGACTGTGGCTCGAAACATCTGCACATGCACTCACACCCGCACGCACAAACACTCACACACACATAGAGTATTCCTCTGAAGGGACAGGATAATTGGCTTCTGAGCGAGAGCCCCCTTTGGCTCCTCATTAGCAGCTGTGGACAACTCTTGCGTGTCTGCACACGTACGTACACTTCTGCATTCCAACCACATGTACGTGCACACGCAACCTTTGTGTGTGTGTGTGTGTGTGTGTGTGTGTGCATGTGATCAAAATGCATGTCACGCCACCTTCATGTGCATCAGTAATCATCTTCTTTGGTGCCTTCCTACGGAGCCATGTTTTGTTATTGTCTCCCACACACAGAAATACAGCTCCAGCAGTGTGTGTGTGTGTGTGTGTGTGTGTGTGTGTGTGTGTGTGTGTGTGTGTGTGTGTTTTCTCATAATATGGTCTAGTCCATGTTGTGGTAGTTTTTTCTATATTTTATGTATTTCTCTCCCTCTGAGAGGGATAATATGGGGTTATCTCACAGCATTAGGAAGCACTGTGGTTAAGTTGGAGAGCTCTCCTCTCTGTTGCAGCCCACAGTGCAGATGAACTGACCAACGCTGCGAGTTGTCTTCCTCTGTTTTACTTAACAAAACCCCAGTGCCAGCTCAAACACAGATTTATGCATCTCTCACCCACACAAAGAACATAAAACATCAACTTTCCACAATCTAGTTTGGGCCTTTTGATGAACTTCTCTCTTCAGCCAGAGAGTGCACAAGTAGCTCCTCTTTTGCATTCATTTCTACATCTTTCACCCCAAACCAGCATTTAAGATTTAAGTGCTTTAACGCTCCATTTGAGTCCCATGTAGGCTGATAAGAAAAGACTCGCCGGCTTTAAACTCAGATAAAGTCCCGCTGATAGAGAGGCATTCAGCCACCGGGACTTGGAGAGTAACCAGATACCGCAGGCTTCGTGCCAAAAGCCACGGTAGAATGAATGAAGCCAAGGTCTATTCATTGATTCCTTGGGTTGTGCACCATCAAGGGCACCAGTGGAGTTGTTTGTTATGTGTCAAACTGGATCCTTGATGCAGTTTGTAGCCGTGGACCGCAATTTCAAACCGCTCCTGACCTTTCCAGCAAAGTTACACCCAGCGAGCCAGAATCATATGCTGACTTGATTAGTTGAATAAGAATTAAGATACAGCTCCGGCTCAAGGACAAACCGCGTCCTGCTTCTTTTGCAACGTTTGGCCTGCATCGCTAAGTTGTGTTAAAGAGGAGACAGAAGACCACCTGGATATTCAATCACCACTGCGGCTCAGAGAGACACTGAAATCAGCCACGTGTTCATGTAGTATGGCAAAAATAACACCTTTTGATCTTTAAAGCAATACTTGTTTGCTGGTAGAGTAATGTAACCTGAATGCATCTAGAAATCAATTTTACTCTCATCAAAAAGCTTTTATTTTATTTTGGATGACACCAGTGGCCCGTTTGTTTCACACCTGTTTTCTTAGGTTTTGGTGTTTAAGCAGTCACTTTCATATGGACTGACAGTGACACAACACAAGCAACACCATTCAATGACAGCTACAGGCCAATGCTCAGTGCAGCAACTTGTAGTGTTTTGCTATTTCTCACTAACCCTGAGTTTTTACCGAAGATGTTTTTCTGTTATTTTATATGGTTTTTATGACGCTGATGTTTGTTAAATTGTTCATATGACTGGTGAGTTTGGTTTTCTCATATCATGCTATAGAAACAGGGTGAATCTTCATGATTGACAGCTGAGACTGATCATCAGTTGATCATGTGTATCAAGTGTCCACACCACAATCACTTCTGCACAGACTCTGGCTCCAAAGGACGTCACCAGCACAATACTCCAGCACTCTAACTGGGAATATGTTGGCTTCATGTTTATATAGTGGAAGGAAGAGGAGACAAGTCTTCCATCTTTCTTCCCTGTCTGGTCCTGACTAATGTGCTGCTACAGCAACACAAGTTAACTCATCCTCCTCTAGCTTCAACTGCACCTGTTGAATTCATGTTTTTTTCCTCTTTTTTGAAAAAAGCTTCTTATATCTGTAGCCTCAGGGAATTAGCTTGGAAGCTATGACCAGATGCCCATAATGACAAGCCCTGTAAGCAGTGTGTCCGCTCTCCCTCCCTTCTCCTCTCATGCTC
The DNA here is from genome assembly GCA_026259375.1 of Verasper variegatus. Taxonomy (NCBI): domain Eukaryota; kingdom Metazoa; phylum Chordata; class Actinopteri; order Pleuronectiformes; family Pleuronectidae; genus Verasper; species Verasper variegatus. The sequence continues at coordinate 15,351,612 of CM048038.1, forward strand.
ACACAAAATGTGCACGTGCCAGGCCTGTGTAACAAGCTTGAGCTCACTAGCTTAAAGAGCTTTTTTTCCCTCTTGGACAAATACTTAACTGAGTGATTGTACAATCCTCAGAACAAAATGTCAGGGGGGAGTAAATGGATCAGGAGAGAGAAGAATGTATTATGCTAGTTGGAGTTATCCCATATACCAACTACGGTTACTTACCACTTAATTGACCAAAACATTTTGGACAAAATTATTTTCTTTCGAAACTACAAGGAGATTTCTTGTCACAACTTAGTTTAATTTAAGCTGCTTGTCTGTGAACAGAAGAGCAGACAGTCTGTGCAGACACATTATCCAGAGCGCCATTTGGCAACGAGGAGACAGGGACACCGTCTCACCGTCAGCTATGACCCTGTGTGTTCAGCTGCTCCAATACTCCCTGACAAATGCCAATATTTAGCGCTGCTGAAGCAGACAGAGAAAACATCATTCTATTCTCTAACAGAACCATCCAGAGGCCAACAAAGCTCTCTGTCTTTTTGAGTCACAGACACAGCACAAAAGTAACATCCACCACCATTAAAAATAAATCAATCTCCCAGCAGCCTCTGGCTACTGACTCATGGAAGATTTCACCTATAGCATACAAATTCTTCGACTAGTCGTAGAAAAAAAACAGATTTTTCAATTATATCATTGGTGGTAAATTATATTAAATTGTATTTTTGACTGTGTCGGTCATGTCACATCAAAGGCGCCTCCAGGACTGGTTGTAATTAGGTGCAAAAGCAAAGGCATGCATTCCATCCTCCAACATTAGACATTCTAACCACATACAAATATAAAAAACAGTACTACAGTATTGTATTGCCTATAATTAAGTAAATTCTATGCCTGATAATGTAATAAAATACAAATATAATTTTGGCTTTGAGTGTAGTTACAGGAAATGTAAGCTCATAAAGTCTTTTACGTGTTATTACATGAATTAATGGACAACATTACAATTCACACTAGTGCACGCCCTCTCATTTCAGATGCACCAGCAAATCAGATGCACCAGCAAATCATCTTGTTGTGGGACTGGGCCTGGTTGCTTCCCTGCAAATGACTAAAACCAGTTTCCTTTTGCATCTTGCATTCTGTTTCCAACAAGGAGCTCTGAGAGGTGACAGGAATAAGCGTAACGAGCTGTGGGTGCAGAAGCCGGTGGGACATTACATCTCCAACTCCATTTTCTGGATACAAGCACACAGCTTATTGTTATTCCCTATGTGATCTACTAAAAGTGAGGAAACACAATGTTTGCCGTTGTCTGGAGGTGTTAATCCTCAAATAGCAGATATAGCTAAACCTGAATGGCATGGGGATATTAAAGTGCACGCACTGAATCCCAAACACCAGACACAAGATCTTTTCTCCGATATGTGTATTCTTAGACATTCACGCCTCAAATGTTTTTCCTTCCACCACATGCTGCTGATGTTAAGCTGGGTGCTAAGTTTAAATCAACAACTTTGCGGACTTTGCCTGAACATGCAGACATCGGGGTCACAGGGTCAAAGGTTTGATTTCTTGGAGAGACAGCTCAAGCGTGGATATACAATGTGCTGGAATTTGGCCGACAGACAAAAGTGGGCCGTGAAGTGGACCTTCAGCCTGCGTCTCACCGCATCCCGTGGAGATTTCCAGACCAGTAGAGGTAACAAATTGTGATCCGGTCACAGATGTCACAGCTGAGCGTGCCACAGCACCGCTGTGTGTCCTTGAAAAGACACTTCACCCCCGCCAGCTCCAGTAGTAATTGCTTTATGTGTGACGCTCTTTATTAAAAGGTTTATGTATAAAACTGGATGTCACCTGTGCTCCATCTTTGTGCAGTTTAAATGAAACAGAGTGTGTTTTTTGTAAGATATAAGTAAAGACAGATAGCTTTACTCAGTTTAGCAACATGACGGCAAACAGGAGCCTGGCTTTGAAGAAAAGAAATCCACCCATCAAAAAACAGCTACTTTTTTCACATGTGCATTGATTTCTAAGAGAATAATTCATGGAGCTTGGTGAAAAAAATGATTTCACCCTTAAAGATTAGGGCACTTATATTTATGTGTGCAATTTGGTGCAGATCCAAATAACAACCTTGATCTAGTGAATTTAAATGTGGACAGTTGGGCCTTGGCAGACGACGCACTCTACTGAGTGCCCTTGTAATTGACACGTTATATCTTGTATGTAAAACATTAATGTAAATGTGGAAGTGATTTCGCTCAGATATAAACGGTTAATGATGCAGTCATTGTTGGATTCATTTAGAAATAACAAAGTAAAGAAGTTATTTATTACTCAAAAAAAAACTAAACTAAAAATTGGGGTGTAATCTTTAAAACTATGTTCAATGTGTATAAATGTGTAGGAAAGAGTGGAAACATATATATATTTGCCTCAATCTGGGGTATTAGGGGCCACTGTAAAGGTCTTGAAAAGCAATGAAATAATGCGATTCCGAAAACTATAAACATTGGTATTTAAATTTGTAGCTGAGTTATATAGATCTCTTTAGACATGAGGTACAGTATATACTGTTCAGCAAATTACCTGTGCGTTTAATGTTATTATTGTATTGCTATATTGTTATTCAGTGTTCTTACTTTCATTCATGAGGGCCACAGGATTAACTGTGTTGTTGCTGGATCATTTTATTTGAAAATTACTTGTAGCTACATACACGCCTCAAAGCTCCAGAAGTCCATCACATTATTCACGACGCTTCCACTGCTTTTTTTTCATTCATCACAGTGGTGGGAGACTGACGTGCTGCTGGGTGTTGTTGGCATGCATATAAGAACCCAGTGTTGTTTGAGTCACGCAGACACACACAGAAGAAATATACAGGAGGGTCTAGATTTGGTGAGTCAGTGCAACTAATCAACCCCAGCAGAATCCTGTGTGATCAAATGTATTACGGCCATTTTATGCTCCGGTGCTGTTTCTTTTTTTTTCAAATCTAAATAAAAAAACAAAAACATTTCTGCTGTCTCCCTCTGTTTGTTTAATCCCATTAATGCTAATCCGTGGAAATAAATCAGTGAAATGACGGGGTCAGCGTTATTTAAATCAGATTAAAAGTTACCTGCATAATGGCTGTTTAAACTGCTATTTTCGGACTTAAACAGAAGAAAAAGCTCCAAAGTAAGCACAATTTCAGCCGTGGAGAAAAAGGTGAGCCCTGTTGGAGGATGGAGAGAGAGAGAGAGAGAGAGAGAGAGAGAGAGAGAGAGAGAGAGAGAGAGAGAGAGATACTGCTAAATGGGTCAAATGCTGCTGATTTGTTGGCAGCTCACACCTGAAGCCATGACTGTCTTCCATGAGTCTATCCATCTGCTTCGCGGTGCAGCAGGCTTCTTTTAAATGCAGGAGTGACGCACAGACGACACCCACCACCAGTGAGATGGATCAAGTACATTCATCATGTTGCCTGAGGAGGGACGTGACTGCCACTATGGACTCCAGGTCTGTCGAGTGGTATTTAAAGGGTAGTTCCTGTAAATCGAATGTAACTAGTGCCGTTTCCTTGCTAAACCTGCCTGTTTGGAATGGGTTTGGCCTCTGGTCATGCTGGTTGCAGCTTTCTATCTGAAACTGTCAAAGTAACCTGCAGCTGCGACAAGAAAAGACCTGCTGCAGGACTCGGTCCACAGAAACCTCGTTTCTGAAAGTTGCTAGTTTAAGAACTTTATTAGATGGAAATATGAGTTCATAAGAACACAATGATTACCTGAACACCCCCTTACGCTGATTGTAGGAGCTGTGTGACTTTTGTGTTTGTGTATTGTATTTTTAGGGACAACAGATTAAAGGCACAGCATGACTGGAAGCGAGGAGACACTTGATTTCTTCCAAGGCCACAAACCCAACTGGAATCAAGCTGTTGTCAACACAGACTCAGAAACCACACATAGCAAACAATATATGTCCTTACATATAGTTACACAGTCGTATGTAAGACTGAGCAAAGCTGTCTGTTCTTTGCCGACAATGCATGCAAACTAGGAAACATTCTGTACATTCTGTGTGTCGACACACACACAAGGACACAGACACCAATTTGTAGTGATAAACTGCAGAGTGAGACTCCAGTCGGACTTCAGTTCACCTTTTCACATCTGAAGACAACATCCATTAGAGCTGTCAAGGCATGCTGGGAAACTCACACACACACAGTGACCTTATAGTTTAACACACACACACACACACACACACACACACACACACACACACACACACACACACACACACACACACACACACACACACACACACACACACACACATTGTTCACTGTTCAATAGAATGTGGTCCATTAAAGGATGTTTGGTGTCCTCCCTGCAATTCCAATTGTGAAATACATGAAAAGTCATTGTGTGGGTGTATAGATTTTAGTACAAAATACATTTAAGTACATAAATTAGCTATGACTAATATATATATATATGTGCTGAAGGCCGTACTTTTATCTGCCCAGCGGCATGTGCATGAAATGTTTTCTTGAAATATGCTTGCTCGCACAGTGGCCCCTGATTGGTTGAAACTGCACGGGTCTGGAAGGAAAATTGTACCCCTTCATTTTTCTCTCAGTTTTGGAAACCATGGATCTGTACCAAAACAATTTTAATTTTGATGGACTTGAGACTAAAACATCCATGATGGAGGACTGTTGTTGTCAGCTGGAACACTTGTGTATGTGTTGTGATGAAAAAGTCTGTGAATGAAGTCATGGCTGAGAGGACGGAGTCGGCCTGGCTCAGATCGCTGTCTGATGTTTAGTTTTTAGTTCAAACAGAACTAGTGGAGGCTACTGCTACAAGCTAGCTTTATTGTCTGGCTATTTGTGCACAGGTAAAGGGGCGAGTGAAACCTGTGATTATTAGAAAAGGAGTAATTTGTCTTCTGCAATGGAGATGCCGCTCCATATCATTGTTATTACTGTGCTGTGGAATTGTACTCAGGTTAATACTAATTGTTGGGGAGAAAAACACAATGTTTGGATGTTGTTTGTAATGGTTACTGGTCAGTTCACTCTCAGTGCTCTTATTATACCAACTTTCAGCTCAATATACTATTGCTGTTGCCTTCGTTCAACAGGATTTCAAGTCATAAGCATCAACTATATTTGATGTTTTATACGTAACCAAATTTATTTAAAAAATTAAAATAAACTTTTCGTATTGCAGTGATCAGTGAGCCAGTTGCTCTGATTGGACTGTATGCTTGCAAAGGCTCATGGGACTGTTAAGTGTCCAACTTAAATGTAGTTATATGTTGTTTTAGAAATGATGAGTTGGATTAAGATTTAAGTTAAGTTATACGTTTATTGAAGATTTAGCAACCATGACCCTCATGCTGATTTTAAACTTTCTCACTGAGAGGGTCCAGCAGGTTTTCGTGAATGGACAAATGTCCAACATGTCAAACACAGGTTCACCTCAGGGTTGTGTTGTCAGTCCTTTTATTTATCATGTACACTGACAGCTGCAGGACTTCTCAGGAGAGCAGGTTTCTGAAGACGTTTTCTGATGACACCGTCCTCTTATCTCTCCTTCAGGGTTCAGTCTGATCATGGTCCTGAGTTTGTTAAATGGTGTGATGATAATGACCTTGACCTCAATCTATCAAAAACAAAAGTAATGATTATTGACTTCAGACACAAGTCATACACGGAACATGAAGCTAGTGTCCTACTCAGAGAAGACGTCCAGATTGTGAAGTATATATCTTGGGACAGTTTTTGATTGTCAACTCAAGTTTGATATTAACAATGAGTCTATTGTCAAACATGGACAACAGAGAATCCATTTGATGAAGAAGCTGAACTCTTTCAATGTCAGTGAGCGGATTTTAAGTCACTTTTATTGTTTATTTATCAAAGGTCTGCTGACTTTTTCTTTTAGTTGGAGTTAAGCAAAGAGACTCAAGTTCCCTCTGGGAGAATCAGGTGAAGAAGAAAGAATAATATCAACCTGATCTTGTTTTGTCTTCAGGCCGCTGTTATGATGAACCCCCTGAAGAGAACTAACCGATTCTCCAAATCCTTCATTCCTTCTGCTATCAGGCTACTAAACTCAGACAGTCGTCATTTTGAATGACATATTTTATGACTGTGCCTTTTACATGTTAACACATGTAACAAATGTCTATGTATTATCTAATTATTGTCTTTTTATTGCTATTTATTTTTACCTCGTTAATCTTTATCTTGATGTCGTTCACCGACCTCTGTTTGTTTGTGACCAGTGCTTTTTGACACGTATCATATTGAATGTATTTTGTGTGATTGCGATCGGGGTAAGCTGCAAATTAATTGCCCTCCTTGGGATCAATAAAGTTGTCTGAAACTGAATGTCAGCCTAATGAAATATTAGTTTTTGTTTTAAAGCGATAATGAAGAAAATCCAGGACAAATATGAATTGTGAGCTTAATGAATCACTTTGTGAGGTTTTTATGTATGTATTGATTAATCTATAATAGCCTAAGTAAGCACTGGAGCAGTCTGTAACAGTCAGGCTGTCACACCAAAGCTTGTAGAGTACAAGCCAGCAAATTGATGGCTTGCTAAAGGCAGTGTGGGGGACTCTGAGACAGGCTGTGCTGCATTTCCAATAATGCTTCTTCCTCAACCTCTTTCACACACACACACACACACACACACACACACACACACACACACACACACACACACACACACACACACACACACACACACACACACACACACATCCTTGTTGGCCCATGTAAAACATGTGATCAGGCTTCACCACCCCTCACCTGAACGCTGCGCAGATTTCTGTGTTGTTGTGAATGCGTCTGAACGGAGAATCTCCTGCTGTGTTGGTCACGTGTGATAGACAAACTCCAATATTCTCCTGAGTTCACCCACCTGCTTCCTTCTCAAAATGTCCTCACTCCATTGGTTATATGCTCAAACTGGTCCTCACAGAGATAGCTGTACAAACACACACAGAGACACATATTATTCATTATCTGTCTTTTATCCAAAGCGACTTACATTTAGTGCATTCAACATCTATGAGATTCATTTAGGAGATCAGTATCTTGCCCGAGGACACTTCGGCATGCAGATGCCACTCTACCCTTCAACCACTGCCCCTGCCCCCCCCCCCCCCCCCCCCCCCACATATGCATCTATGTATACTAAATGGGCATACTGATTCATACAAGTTCTAAAATATATGTGCATACTATACTAAGGCAAAAATAAAGTTGTTTTTTGAAACTTTTTTAAAGTTCTTCGATAACTTGTCATGTTTGCTTTTACAGCTGAATAGAAACAGATCTGCTTTTAACTGCGCTGTCCCAGCACAAGTCAGACCGGGACACAGATCATCATCTCCCTGGGTGGTGGTTGTGTATGATCGTCTGCCACCTCGTACAATTTAAAATATTCTGACACCGTATAATTGGAAGAAGAACATCGGTGTTCTCTCCTTCGGAAGAAAAGCTTTTTCTCATCCCAGCAGAGCTAATCTGTCTCCCCCCCCAACAAAACAACTCGCACTTTGACGATCAATCTCGCCAGTGAAAGCCTGAGTCATCCAGCTCCGGCACTTTCCATTCAAACCCTGTGGTCTTAATATCCACCCAAGAGAAAACGAGCAGACTAGTAAGGTTATTAAGATATGAGCCATTAGCCGGTAATGGGGTGGGAAATGGCTCATGACCTCCACCTTAGTATTTAACATTTAAATGTCCCGCATGACTCATGAAAGCCATTTAGAGGGAGGAGAGGGAGAAGGGGCGTGTTTGTGTGAGCGAGAGAAGGACAAATAAAGGGAGAGAGACAAAGAGAGAGCAAGCGGCAGAGCAACTTGTTGGATTGCAGGTCACACACAGGTGAGAATGGAGGTCCTCGGGTGAAGTGAGGTTAATGTAATTTGGAGCCACTGCAAATTCACTGATTCGTCGTCTCGCTTTGTCGCGTGTTTTGCGACACAAAACAGAGCTGATGTGTGTTTGTTTGGTTAATCAGTGCAAGCGATTATGCATATGATGAACACTGATTGGCTGCAGTCGCTGGTTTGCAGGATCTGTAGCACGGTGCTCGGTGGAGTGATGTGAGTAACTTAAAAATATAGTGAGGGGGAAACTCTCAATCCAGGTGGAGCTGAAATAAGTTGAAGCTAAAGGTTTATGGTAACCAGCTGTACCAGTGCAGATAATTGCCAGTTATAACCATTAATCCAAAGCATTTCATTATTATGGTAATAGCAGTGTAATGGAGAAAGGTTTTTATAATTTGATCCACGATTTTCTGCTAAAAACTGGTCAAGTCAATTTATTTTCAGTTTATTCATATAATCATTTATTTCACATTGGATTGTGCAGGGGCCACTACACACACTATTGGTTTCATGTAATTCCACTGATCAACGATGAATTTTCCTCATAAAAATTCATATGAAAAGACGTTAACCAGCGATGAATTGGTGTCACTATCATCTGCTGTCTGTGTATCTCTACTTTACTTGAGTAGATTTATTTTTTAGGCACGTTTCACTTTTACTCCATCTACATATATCAGCAAATATCTATACCTTCTACTCTACTAGATCTTAAAATACACAGTGTTACATGTTGACATTATTTTGTATACTGTTATAGTAAATGGTAAATGGATCTATGTATGTTTATATATTTATGTAGCCCTTTTCTAGACTTGATGACCGCCCAAAGCACTTAACGGTTCAGTTTTTTGCCATTCACCCATTCACACACACACACTCATACAGTGCATCTATGGACAGCACTTTTCTATGGGAATGGTTCAGTATTTTGCCCAAGGACATTTAGGCATTCAGAATGAGGAAGACTGGGATCTAACCGCCAACCTTCCTGTTAGAGGACTACCCGCTCTATTCCCTGTGCCACACCTGTCCCGGTCAACATTAATGAGAAGGGGAATTGGACCACCGATCCAATCAGAGCGGGCAGGTAACATTGTCCCTGCCTCTTGCTGCAGCAGCAGCATCAGATTCGAAGGAAGTCACTGCTGAGACTCAGTCTTTAAATGTCTTCAGTTGAGTCCAGTATTATTTTAGTGTTAAATCGACAGTTAAATCTAAAGAGAATAAGCTACACCTGGCAAATACTTTTACTTTTAATACTTTCTGTGAATATATTTAAAAGTTACTTGTACTAAAGTTGAAAAGTCAATGTGCTACTTTTACTTGAGTACATTTCTTTGAGTACTTCATTCACCACTGAAATGCTTCACTGTCCAATAAGACACAGTGACAGTCATATGTTCCCTCGATATGATGAGCATGACTCAGTCCCACATACTCTGTCCTGCTGCCACTAATACTCACATGTAAAGTGTTAGACATCAGTAAAATAAACAACAAATGCATAATTTATTCTGTCTGAGTGGTCGACTGTTTCAGAAAGTTACTTAGTCTGCTTTAGAAAATAACTCTATAGTTTCAACATTTTTAAAGATTTCCGTCTTTAGTTGGAATGAATGGGCTTGTGGGTTGTTTACCACAGAAATGTTAGAGAAGGCAGAAGTATTGAGAGAGAGAGAGAGAGATTTTTCCTCTTTTCAGCAGATGTGTTGAAAACAAGAGAGATAGAGATTAACACCACCTTTCTCCGTCTTTTTGAGTAACATTATGACTACATGATTGGTCATGTGTAACTATACAATTAGTCTTCTTTTCCGTGACAGCGCTCGTGTGTAAAACCTCTGTTGTTCTAGGTATAAATTGATTTGAGTTGACACTGTTTATGTGGCTAGAAGTTTATTACAGTGTGAGCCGCGATCCATCCTGATTGGTGCTCAACATCCTCGCTGCCTGCGCTCAACAGCCATAAATTATTAAGATGATGGTAAACAAATTCATCTCTTCTTATCCAGAGCTGCGCAGCTCAAAATACCTTGTGATTGAAACCTCCCTTATATCATAGTGTGTCAGGCCGTTTTATCAAGAGGACCTAATGGACTGAGAATCTGCATGTGCAGGCTCATTCTAATCAAAGGTTCCAGCTTGTAATTGCTCCTCTGTGCCCCATGCACTTGATGGCTCAAATGATGTCTTTGGTGAAAAAGACGAAAACATTTTGGCCCATAAAACGTGACATACGCCAGCTGATATGTTCTGGGAGTCCTGCCAAAATGGATATTGATGAAGTAAGTAGCGATGACCTCTGTTACCTTGGAAATATGGCCAAGCTGACCCAGTTTTCACAGACGTACGCATTAATATCCTGAGATTCAAGATAATAAAGGTTTGAGGGAGAGGGCTAATCTAATATTTCACAGTAATTATACTCTGAAAATTCCCTATAATCAAAGCTGATATAATTAAACTGTACAATGTGCCTTCAGCTCTGGTTCTTTTTTCGCAGCTTGAACGTCATGTAGGGCCTCAGACAGCCCGGATGTGACCTCCATATCCAAACACGCACTGAAAACCAAACAAGGGAAGACTGGGGGGAAAAAATCTGGTGAACAAATGAAAATAATGATACGGCCTCAATGATATTTGATGTATAATATGTAAAGTATTAAATGTAAAACTCTTCATCCGTTTGATTTCGTTTCAATCAGGAGAGACTTTTTCACATCTTAAAGTCCCACCAGAGCGCTCTGAAGACTTTGGCTTCACAGAAGTATGTCCTGTCGTCATCACTTACCTACCTACACTTCACATTGATTGGTTGGCAGACTGGCGTGTGTCTGACGTCGGTGTTGTCCATTCCACTGTGGTATTTCCTTTGAATGGCAATGAACAACCACATTTTTTTGTTGCCACTATGATATCATGGTATTACAGCAAAATTTACATTCTCCAACATTACATCATGACAGGAGCTGAAGACGTAAGTCCAAGTAATCCTGCAAGCCAGCTCCATTTCTGTTTATTTGATGCTATACTTAGGGTGTCTCAACTCCCTGCAAGTTATCTGATTGGGATCGAGAGCACAGCCGCTTTTTCATCCTTCTTCATTAAGAATTATGGCATCTTACTTGAAAAATGTAAAAAAAAAGACATGATTAGGTGGACAAACCTCCACCATCCTTCACTGGCCCGAATCAACCTCATTAAAATGATTGTGTTACCAAAATTCCTTTCCTTAAAACATCCCTATTCTGATAAAAAAAACATTCTTTAACTCACTGGAAAAGAACATTTCAATGTTTATTTGGAACGGTAAACCACATAGAGTTAAAAGAAGTGCCCTCCAGTGCCCAAAAAGCTTGCTTGCCTTGCCCTACACAATTTTATTTATTATTATGGATTGAAGGGGTAGATGTGAAACCTGGTACCTTAATACCTGAATTAATGTGTAATTATTGTGTTTTAAGTATGCATTGTTCATTTTCACTCGAGAAAAGTAAAAAGCAGCATCTAAAAACATTGCTGTTGTTAAATCACACATTCTAGACTGTGACAATACCCCAAAATTATCAGGAACTCATGGAGACCGTCTTAGTTCTAACAACATCTGAAGTTTTTTTCAGACATGCACTGAATGTCCGAGTGAGCCCCCAGAGAAAACAGCAGGAGACTATCTGGAGGATTCCCCACGAGCGACTGGGAGCGTTGATGACATCTTCCAACAGGTGACAGACACAAAACGGAAAAAAGACTAAGAATAAAAGAAAACAAACACCTCGAGAGGTGTCATACACGTAGAAGAGACCAAAAAAGATGTCAACTTGGAAAGACAAAGATATTGAAGAGCTGTTGGTGATGAGGGCTGACACCAGCAGTTATGTGCTGTAAGCAAAAAGTAGAATGAATAAGTTATGTCCTGCCTTCTGCATGCTGCACCACCGGTGGTGCTCTGGATTTCGTTACATATTGCTGCTGGAAAGGGAGAAGAAGTTTAGTAACAGTTTTTATTATTATATTTAGTGGACCAGTAATAGAGCAGCTGGATTGTTGAAGAGTCTTCTGCTGTTGCAGAAGGAGAATAATACCTGGAATTTTGGAATCCAGTTGTATCCTGGATTTTAAAGCAACACTAATGAATCCTTTTTAGTAAAGTTGCCTTCAGTGGTGTTGTGTTGAATGTTAAACATGAAGGGTGTTGCTTGTAGTGACAAACCCACAGGGAATCATGACCTGCCACAGTTTTTTGCTTTTGTTTAGTCTCACCTTTCTCATCCCCCTCTTTACACTTGGCTATTTGGTTTTCAATGGGAAAACTCGAATAAACCTTGCTGTACAATACCAGGAATAAATACTGGTAATAACGTATCTCAATGTTGTTACTTTCTCTTCTCCCTAAATACGGCCAAAAAATTATTATGACTGTTTAGTAATATTCTCGTAGTATGGTTTTTCTTCTTTAAAGTTTTACAAACAAACACATTGTAATGAAACATGAAAAAAAAGGGCCTGTGGCATCGCATATACTTCCAAGGCTAATGCTCTATTTGGCCATGTCAAAGAAAAACAGCAGCGTTTCCCATTAATTATCTAGACTGTGGCAGCATCCATATTCTAATCTGTCCCACCACAATTTCGCAATGAACTAAAGAAAACGTTTTACATCTCTCAAAATAACGTTGCTTCATTGTTTTGACCGTCCACACAGACCTGCAAGTGACGTGCAATGCAGGTCTCTCCCACACAATAATTTGTCTTTCACTCTTTAGTCTGTGTGCCTGTCACTTGGAATCTGTTTCGAATGAGAGTGAATTCTGTGGGAAATGCTGTAGAGAAAGTGAAATAAGAGACAGACAGACAAACAACGTGAAAATATAACCTCCATGATGGAGGGAAAAAAAAATCGAACCACTCTTATACACATCAGCCTTCTTTCTCTGCTTAAACCCAACAAGACCTGGGTTAATAATTACAGGTTTGAACCATTACTTGATAAATTAAAATTAGGCCTTGAAACATCTGTAATCAATGTCAATAACAGACCCAAACTTTGGTTGGACTAACTTTGAAGACTTGAGTTTCCTGTTTTCTGCTCGCTCTTTTAAGGAAGATAATTTATTCGTAGGCTGTGAGACAGTGGGGAGTTTTATCCAAACACAGAAGAAAAGTTTGGTGACAACTCTAAATGCTCTGCGCCTCTTCCTCAAATCCTCTTACAGAGCTGAGCCTTAACTTGTTTGTTTTAGCAGCTGGCAGCAGCTTCTTATATCCACTTATAGGTCCAGTGTGTGTATAGACGTTCCTAAATGCCCGCTAATGAGTGACACAGCTCCAGACAGTGTTCAAACTCACACACATTTGAGCTACACACTCACACTCTGTGCAGTGTGCTACTGCTTTATTTCCTATTTTCCTGCCAAAAACAAACACCACACCACCTCTACTTAAGTTTTCAGTATATTCCCCAAACAGCGATTGAGCTATCAGGACAAGAATCTGTGCAGACACTGGAGCTGAGTAGCACCAGTGTCCAGCCTGGATAAAAACTGTCCGGCCAGCAGAACTGCTGAGACTGCAGCTGCTGTTCCACAAATTAAACCAACCCCTCTACACATTACTGACATCACTGTCAGGAACCCGCCGATACATACTGCACAATGTGCACACACACACGGACGAGCACATCCCGTTGACAAGACACAACTCAGATAAGACTGGGAGTTTAGACATTAATTATATATCTTTTTTTTCAATTTGTCTATTTGTGCCATTCAATGTGATGTGTTGCTTTAGACAAAGCAACTGCTGCAAGGTGTTTTTGATATGATGTTGAAGTGTGATTCTGTCGGATTTTAGAGGCAAAGCTGCAGTAGAAGAGACAGTAGCAGCTTTTGACTGAGACAAACACATCACTGATTTTTAACTGGTATTTCTATGGCTGTGGCTTAGAAGGTAGAGGGGGTCGTGTTCGCTTTACATCGGATCGTCCCGTGTGGGCGGTTACTCTTGAACCGGGTTATTGTATATACCAGCGCACATACTTTTTATCTTATAATAATAGCTACACCGCCCTCCTTTAAAAAATACAGAAAGCAGCCCGAGTGCAGAGAAGAGCTGAAGCTGGAGCGCAGGAAATCCGTGCGAGCTTCAATATATCTGAGTGCAAGCACACAGTTTGAGCAGAAGCAGAGCGAATTTAAGTGCAAACGGGCTATTTGAGTTAAGGGCTAGGGTTTTGATGAGAAGTCATACACAATCTTAACATAAATTCAACAAGTCATGTTCAAACTGAAAGACCACGCTCTTGAATAAAGATAGGAAAAAAGCTCCATAGATTGCCCCCCTGGTGGCTGGCTGCAGTATGGATCATAAATCCTGCCAAAGTCAAAATTCATGTATAATAATAATATAATTTCTCAAAGATGGTTTTCTGTCATGTAAGGTGAAAAGTTGCAATTGACAGTTGAGACTGTCTTATGATTGGTCAAGCATGTGTATTGGGTTGGGTACTTTAAGTTGCAGTGCGTTGAGCTCTCAGGGCCACCGTAGAATTTGGCTCCAAACAACGGCATTTACACAAAATGGCAGTGTTCATATCTGGGATATTTTGGCTTCATTTCTGGATAGTGGGAGTCAGATACTGAGACACCCCACCTACCACCTCTGAAGCTCACGACTTAACATATGACTATTTGTCTTTGTTAGATTTTGTCATATTCCAGAGACAAGCTAGCAGCTCTCCAGTCTTGATGCTATGATAACCAGTTGCTTGCTGCTGTATATTGATATTCGCTGCACAGTCATGGGCGTGGCATTCATCTTCTCAACCTCAGCTACAAAGTGAACATCCACATTTTCAGAAAATGTCAAATGATTCGCTTAATCTTAGAAAGGCTAAAACTTCTGCCACTAACTTTGACACTGCCAGATGTTTTCCTGAGATAGGTTGTGCATTCTAAATCTTTTTTGACATTCAGTTTCACACACCTTCGCTCAAACGTAACCATTGCACAGGACTGCAGCTAATATCCAGAATACAAAAAAGTGAAGCAGTGGTTCCCACAAACTATGACAGTTTTTCTCTGAGACAGAAGCAGTCTTTTGCTTCACTGTTCCTGTTTTGCTTTTTTACAGTATAGCTTAATATGGCCAGTGATGATGAAGCATCTAAAATACGTTCCTTTAGGAATGACTGGGAGTAATGGGCCCTCCGCTAACAACTGTTTATCTTACCAGACAGTTGATGGCCCTCCAATGTGTCATTACACTAACTAGCCATTGCCTGGCTGCCTTTGTGTGTGTGTGTGTGTGTGTGTGTGTGTGTGTGTTTGACAGGTAGAGAGAGGCAGAATATATATATAATCTATATAAAACCCCAGTTCCCGCTCTGCTCTCTCTCTTTTCTTATCACTTCTCCTGGAGGGGGAGTGTATCTATCTCCCCTTCTCTCCACTCCCTGGCCAGGAGCCCTTCCGACCTCCAAGCAGGCCTGCCTGAAGCAGTCTGCTAAAACCTTCCAAAAAGGCAGCAACACGAGAGCCTGCCTGAGGACTTCAGCACGAGCAGCCACGACACAAAGTCTTGCCAGCAGAACAACAACTACAGGAGTCACAAACCAACCAGCAAGACCACTTCACACATGGATATTGGATGGATACTGTATAAGTACACTTTTAGTTGGTTTGTGTGTTTATACTTCTATTATTGTTATAATACATGTTTTTCTTTAACACACATGTCTTCATTAATGGTGCACAAGAATGAATTTTGTTAACCTCGACACTGCCTGATAGCTAAATGTATTGAATGCCCAAAGGCACTACATTTAATGGTGCCATGTTTAAGGCCACACCTGTCACCAGTCTCAGAGAGCCACATCTGTAACAGGTGGATACACTCCAGCACACACATACACATAAACACAAGCACGCACACATGCACACACACACACAGAAGGGAGAAGGGGAATATACACATAAACAAGCACATTTACGTGCATTTATAGGCACACACATATACATAGACAGACATACGTGTACACTCAGGCAGGCTTTCCGGAAAAATATGTTATCAAACGCAGACACAGAGTGAGTGATTCTCAACTTCCATGATCCCAGGCGGAGGAGAAAACACAAGGGGGAGGGTCAGAGAGGAAAGTGAAAAGCTAGGAGGCCAGACAGGAAAGTGACAGGCCCAGCCACGTGAATACTCTTAACAACAGTCCACCATCTTAGCGCTCTTCTCACTTCACCGATTCCATCTCCTCTACATCTTCTGACAAAAGCGGCAGTGAGCAGGGGTTGTCTTTCAAGTGGTAATCCATTAAATCTTTGGGTTTTTTTGTATAGCTGTATCTGAGGTGCTAAGTGCTCATTACCGCAATGTCTCTTCACTGCACTTTCCAGGGATCACTTGTCAATCACACACAGCGTTGGGTTTGTGTTAACGAACTTTGGACTTTCCGAAGGCGTAGCTCTTTCCTTTGTCTCCTCTGTCACGCTGGCTGTCACCGCTCATGTTAACGACTGGCAGTACAGTGGTTCTTTGTCTACTCCTTCCAAACAAACCCTGAAACAAAGTGTGTATCAGATTTCTCCCAGGGAAAGCCCACAAGGCAGGTGAAGAACAGCACAAGTAAAGCTTTTCATGAAGTACAGTGCCGTAAGTTAATATTTCAATAAAAGTTTTGCTGTAGAATCAATACCTCCAATTATTCTTTTCTCAACCAATTTCCTAGAAAACATTCAGAACAAATGTAAAACAATAAGATCTTCAGCCCCACAGTGCAGCTTCAGAGACTCAGTAAATCTGTCCTCAATCTGAGTTCTGAGCAAAGAGGTTGGGTAAAAGAAAATATTTATAAATGTACCCAAAATGAATTTTTACGTGTCAAATACTCACCCTCAATTGGCAGGAATTCAAGCGGGAAAAGTTTTTAGTCACATTTTTCACAGGGAGCAGAGCTTCCAAAGACGACAGGTGATAAACAACATGATGAAAAGTAAGAACATATTTATAGAACCCCTGTAAATCCCTCAGGTAAATAACTATATGTATTTCTATATGCACCAGTACAATAATTGATAAATATAACATTAGTAATCTTATCTTTAAAGTATTTTTAGTCACATTTCACAATATTTATTAAAGGGAAAACTTTTGGCTACTGCAAAACATCATGTTTATATCTGGAAATAAAGAAGACTGAACATGTCCTAACAGGGGATCTCTGTGAGTGTCCAACAGTGGTGGCATTATTCAAACATTTTACTTAAGTAAAAGTACAAATAGACAAAAAATGATTCAAGTAAAAGTATCATATTAACTTTTCTTAAGTAAAAGTAAGTACTTGCTTTTGAAAATAATTGAATTATCAAAAGTAAAAGTACTAAAGTGAGTGTAGCCTATTCCCTAATACAAGTCTGTTACATCATTGGCAGAGTCTCGGCTGTTGTTTTTTCCAAATCCTGTGGATTAGACACTACAGATATTTGCTAATAGAGTCTGCATGCCCAGAGAAAACCCACACAGACTTTAGGTAAACATGCAAACTCCACACAGAACGACCCCTGGATGAATTGGGATTCGAACCATGAACCTTTCTTACTGTGAAAGCAGTACCAGTGTGCCACCCCAAGCATACAAGTACACATGTGTGTATACATATATTATGATATTAAATATTATGATATTATTATTATTATTATATTATGTGTCTTTACATTTTATACACATGAGTTAATGCAGAACTTGTAACTGTAATGAGGTATAATTATTATATCTCAGTAAAGGATATGAATACTTCCTCATTTGTGTCATACAGTACTCCGGCTGGTTTTCTTATTCATCCAGGCCCTGTCGATATACAGTAATTACTCTGCAATGACTCATGATAATGGTTTATTGATGTTAAATTTTAATACATAAAAAAGAAGCAGACAAAAAGATGAAATGATACTGGCTCACCTCATCATCGTAAGCCTCACTGTTGGTTCAACCCTGCATGCCATCTAATGATTTTGCCGCAGTCCAATAAAATAAAGTGAAAATGCTTCCTAAGTGAAGGGCTCACCTTTTTATCCATCCCTCCTCGTGCCCCCATCTCCAGAGAGACCATAAAAAAGCTCTATGTAATTGTCCATCTTTTTTTTATTATTGAACCAATATCCTCTGCCTCCATCTGTCTATTTTGAGTGAATGGAACGGCGATGGATTCTTGTGGGATCTTTTTACGGCGAGCACTCAGTCAGTCATCAGTGGGCAGGGTGTGGAGGGGAGGTCAGAGGGCGAGCATTACACGCAGCCTACGGCCAGGGAGACGACCTGTCTGTGGTGTCAGAGCGACACAGACAGGTGGACTGCAGCAGCCAGTGTGCATGTGTGTAAATGTTGTGCATGAGTGAATCTGTGCCTACATGCCTGTTGTGTATGTGTGTGTGTGTACATTTTTATTTCTGAGTTTTTCTTTTTGAGTGCAGATTTTGTATATTTAAATTTATACCGTGTGCCACAGATGCAGCGTGTGCTGGTGTGTGAGTGTGTGTAAGTGTGTGAATGTGTGTGAGTGTGCTTTGGTGTGTGCTCCCGTGCTTCTTTCTGTGTGTGGCCTGGAAATTATCTGGTCATTCATCACTGCCTGAGCAGCCGAGGCTAAAGACCATCCATCTTCCCCCCCCCTTTCACAGCCAAGGCTGACACTCAAGGTGTTTGTATGACTTAATGTTCCTCTCTGCAGGATTTTGGAGCAACACAGAGATCTGAGAGTGTGACTGTGTCTGTATGTGTGTCTGTGTGTGTGTGTGTGTGTGTGTGTGTGTGTGTGTGTGTGTGTGTGTGTGTGTGTGTGTGCAGCTGATGTTTCTGCCTTTGTTTCCCTGCATGCCTGTGTGTCTCATTAAATCTGGTTTGCATGAGCATACTGTAGAGAGGAGGTCACGGTGAGGTTAGAAAGTATCAGACTTTTATTTTAACATTAGATCTCATTCTGTGTCATTGTGTGTGTGTGTGTGTGTGTGTGTGTGTGTGTTTGTGTGTTTCCATCATTGTATTAGAGAAGCTCTTCCTCATGTTTATCTCCAGCATACAGCCGTGTCAAAGTGTTTGCTGATAAGTATTGGCAAACACAAAAGCTCACCACTCTTATTGACCGCCGCGGGCTATGACCTTAGAGGAGTCCGAGCACTTGCCTATTTCTCCTCGCTGGTGTGTGAGTGGGCGCTTACAGTTATGGGCCTATCTCATTCTCCCACTAAAGGTCAGCCATCAGACGGTATTGAGCAGCACTAAAGGTGAAAGAAATGTTAAATACGGTAAATGATAAACTATGGAGCGCCGTGATTCTGTTTCTTCTGGCCGCCCCACTGAGTTTTGAGTGGGATCACATCTTCCCAGGGACGCATTGGGGAACGAGCACTCGCCCAAAGAGTAAAAGTTGAGACATAAATTCATCTTATTAACGGAGAACTTGTTATTATATTGTTCAGCTTTCACATTTCTATTGTCCCTCAAGATGGAATTGTTTTTGCAGCAAGGCCACATTAAAACTTTAAACATAAACACGTGTAAACACAAAAAGTGAAGATATTAAAAATGCTGGTGTTATACACACAAGACAAAATGTATAAAATATTGATGGCTATGAGAGTATGTATGTGAGGAACCAAGATGCGATTTATGGAGTATAGAAATCATACTTTTTAAAATTGTTGCATTTAGATTAACTTACATTTCTGATCATAGGGAGGATTAATTAAATAAAAGCTATAGCTACAGGATAAAATTGCCATTGCTTGAAATTACAGGAGGTTTGATGTCAGAGTTACACTGATAAGCACGCAGTTAAGGTTGTGGAATGGCCATTGATAAAAGGGACATGGAACATCTCATCAGTAAAATAAAGTAAAGTGTTTTGTTGAGCTACCACCATCTTCACGAATCTTCACCTGACTTGCTTCTGTCTTAGCCACTACAGCCACTAGATGTTGCATGACAGTAAAACATAAAGGCTCATTTATGCTACATATCTAGCATATAAATTAGCCTTTAATTGAGGTCTTAACAAACTATTTGCCTGTTTCTTAAAATACAGGTTTAAACATGAAATAAATGCATATGTCACATTGTGCCCTCATTTCTTCCTCTGCCTTTTCGTACAAATACAACCCAACGTAAAAATAAATAACAAAGAAATTTGTAAAAAATTTATTGCAGGGTTGAAATCAAGCGTAGCAACATTACTAATTTACTAGTAGTTCTGAGGAGATTTACTTTTCCTCGCTAATGGAACACGACCTGCATTTTCAGGACAAACTATAGAGTTGCAGCTTAATCTTCCCTGCAGCACAGATATGCCCCAGCGAGCTTATAAATGAAATGTGCCACCGTGCCAAGCCACTGTGCCTCACGACCTTTCCCAAAACTCCCCGGCTTCCTGCTCCCTAATGCTCGCCTACCTCCAGCCATACACACACACACACACACACACACACACACACACACACACACACACACACACACACACACACACACACACACACATTAACTCAATAACACACACAGTCATCCACAGGCAAGCAGTGGCAGACAGGCAAACAGCCAGACAAACACTCACATGTAGACAACGTGCTCCTACAAAGATACTTTTTTCTCTTCTTTTCTCTCCAAGGCTCAACAAACAAACACGACTAAGTCGCTCTTTGTATTCATGCCCCAGCTCTTGTGTCAGCCTTTGTTTTAATATGAATGGATTTCAGGTGCCTTCATTGCCAAAGTCTGCCTCCCCCTTTTCTCTCCTGTGATCCGACAGCTGACATTGAAGCTCCTCTCCTCTCCCCTCTCCTCCTCTTTCCCTCACTTTCTCTCATCCCCCAACAGACATCACACCATGCCATCAATCACTCTCAAATCCTCACCCCTGTTTGTCCCTTTGCCCCCCCCCCCCCCCCCCCCCCCCCCCATTCTTTCCATACACTTGTGAAGAAGCAAGACGGCTGAGATCTGATTCTTCAGATCTCACGTCAGGAGGCTAATGCGCTGCCGGCAGCTGACATCCAGTGTTCAGGGGGTCACCTGTGGCAGCCGGCCTCTGTGGCCTCTTGGGTTGCGACCCTCCAACATCCACAGCGGGAGTTAAGTCTCACCAGTCCCTTATTCATAAAGTACAAATGAAACAGTGATGCCAAGGTGCAGTCCCAACCCAGTTTTCCTCTCCATTGCTGGAAGCCTCTGAGTCACTTCACACAGACTCACTGTCTTTTTTTGGTTTATTTCCAACAAGAAAAGATATCCAGAAAGGACTCAGTCTGTTTTACCTTTAAGTAATTTGACTGTTTGGTATGATAATGATTACAATTCTCATGACTATAGAGATGTCACATTTTTTAAACTGAGCCTTATATTTTTTCTTTTGCTAATGATGCTCTGCTTGGGTGTTTTTGAAGATAAGTGAGTCCAAAGTTCACAAGTCATTTTTATTACTATTAATATAATATAAGTTGTGTCCTCTTTTCACAACTTAAAATGAAAGTATTCAATAAAATGATCCAGCAGTGTCAAAACAGCCGAATTTATTTGGTTATTAAATGAAATCCACAATAAGAGTTTATTATTAAACCAATATCACAGTTTCCTGATTAACAGTTGGTGTCACCTCTAAATTAAATGTTTTAGATTAGCTTGCAAGACAAAATGTTTGTCTTTTTACATTGCAAAAATACTTTCTGTTCCGAGGCAACCTTCTCTTTATACAAATTCTCACAAGATTCTACCACAAGATGAAAATCAGACTTAAATTATTAAAAGCCAGAGGCCAAAATATCAGCAGGATAAAAATAACCCCTCAAAATCCTTGTTGTTCACATGTGAAAGACAAACTCTTTATAAAGTCTTATGATTAGTTCAGTACAGTGCAACACACTGAGACCATACACCAGGTCGTAAGGAGGATCATGAGTGGGCACAGAATTATTCCTTCACTCGATTAGAAGTTTAATGCAATATCTAATGTCTAGAGATTTCTTCTGTATCAACATCATCAGCAGATGAAGTTTGTGGGAGAAAACTTTCTGTTGTACTTTTTGCACTTTATCATTCATGCTGGCCCACAGGACTGAACTACATGGATATGAGCTCCAGAACAAGTAAATAAGTGAGTTCAAACTGTTGAGCTGAGAGACAGACAAAGATATTCTTTCTCAATAATTTTGTTGAATTAGTTCTTTCTCAAAGTCGCCTCTCGGCATCAGTCTCAGCTCTCCTCCTTCATCTCCCTGCAGCTGAAGTATGCGGCTGCCTGATTGAATGATTATTTTAGCAAGTACTTGGGGGAATATTCACACGTTTTCATCTCAGTGTGAAATATCTCCCTATTGTTTGTGTAAATGGATATATTTTGTGACATTGTTTGATTGGTTTTCTTTATTGAATAATTGACAGTGAATGTCTCAAAAACCCTGAAGACCACCACCATATTAGTTTTCAGGCTGCCTACAGCAGAATATAATCAGTGTGAATATATTATTGTGGGAGAGAATTGTGAATAAATGGTTACTTTCCATGCATGAGAACCATTGTAACAGCAGTATAGGGTGGCTGATATTATCATATTAATAGACTGTAGTGATCCTATTCCCTTAAAGCAGAAATTTGGCTTTTAAAAGCAGGCTTTTAAAAGCAGTATGAATGGTTACGAAACCAATGGCCTGTTATTTGATATATACACATGCATTCAAGTTGGTGGGGGGGGGGGCCGAACTGTCATGTGCAAGCGATCACCCATGGGGGCTCCATCAGTGTTTGGTGTGAAGGGCAGGATGAGTATGAAAAGGCAGCTACGCACACTTCCCACAGTCGAATGCAGTCATTGCAACACAACCTTTCATTCCCTCACTGGCTGTTTGACATGGCGTGATGTATCCACTGGCTGTGTTATTTTTATTTTTTTTACACCACAGAAATACCTGGCTGGTGGCCTTACAGCGGCGATGTTAATCTGTTTACATGAACCTTTGAAAACCTGTGATTGAGTCTCCCTGCTGCCACAAACGCACCAGTTAACAAAATGTTGCTCAGAGCTCGGCACAGAACAAAGATGTAAAAGGAAGATTACAGGCACTGACCTTCTATTAAGCCTGGTCAATGACTATGTAATTTCTAATAGAGAGGAATGAAATATCTATTGATCACAAGAAAAACAGTCAGCTATGCTGCACCGTATTTTTCTTTTAACATCTTCATTATACCTGGAAGAAGTAGGAGTATGATTATGCGACAGGATAATGAGGACTGAGGGTGTTGCAGTGCCCCTGTTCCAGGTGGCTGAACTGAGGTGAACAGTTTAAACAGCATTAACATTCTGCCCACACCAATGCAGATATAACTTTTTCCTCTGTGCACATGCAAATGCATTTTACATTTCTAAAACAGATATTTTTTGCATTTGTGTGTCCATGTAAAACTTTACCTTTGGGAAACAACAACAATACTGGCTATAAACCATTTTGTTTGGTCAGCACTGCTTGGTCTAAATTACAAGTTAGCAGCTAAATGTTGCTCTCTGTACCATATTACCGGCTTTCAGAGGCGTCTGTCTCGCCCAGTATTACTCAGACAACAGCGTTCTTCTCCGGGCATTTGACAGATCGTTGATATAGACTTTATCACCAACGACTAGTCTGGCATAAGTGATTGAATAGATTTAGTCATTTTTGTGTTGAATGGAGATATTTTGCAAAACAAAGAGTGTGATGACGAATATGTTTTTATATATTGAGGAAAAAAATCTGTCGAAAAATATCCGCAGTCGTGCAGACAAGGCATTAAGGGTTGGATTCATTATTGCATTTCCATTAAGTTGCACTCAGGAACTCACAAGTGACATCAAAATGCAAAAGGAAAAAAGAATGACAAAAACAAAAGTCAAATCTTTCCATTGTCCACATTTATTTCAGTATGTACGGTGGTAGACAAGACAAGTATATGCACTTTGACCAGATAAAATGCTCTATGACTCCAATCCAAACCACTTTAGCTGGAGAAAATCAAAAGACTGTATGTTGCCATGGAAACTAAAACTTGGCAGTGGAGGGGGAAAACTGAAGACATGGATCAAGTCTGAAACACAAGTGAATGCAGAATGGAGCAAACAAAGCAGTTCATTAAAACATTATTAGCGAATGAAATTCACATAAAAGCCCCGATGACCTCGCAAGAAACCATATGACCCTTTATTTAAACATCTGAAGTTGTCTGCTCGCTGAAATCATGTATTCACACGTCGGATCAAGCCGCTGTTATGGCAACAGCACCCACAGCAAAACGAACCCAGAGCAGCCTCAAGGCTCTGCCACTGAGGTCTGTTCCTGAAGTGAGTGGAAGACTTAGCGGGATACTTGTGATTCTCTAATGAACCATCTGTCTCATCAGCTGAACATCACACGTTTTTTTTTTTGAAGATGCTCGATGTTGACAAAACTGGAAACCTCCATATGTTACGCGCAAGTTTTTCTGTCTTTCTATATGGTGTCAGTGAATGCGACAAAAAATGGGTAACACACGTACAGTTTTTAGTTTTGGGCAGAACAAGAGCGCTTACTTATGCTGTATGTAGTTTTTTTAAGTGTGCTGTTCTTTATCATGGTAAATGGCAAATGGTTTGTATATACTGTATATTGCCCTTTTCAAGACAACTCCAAGTGCTTCACAGAGCAGTTCTGCCATTCACCCATTCACACACACATTCATGCAGTGCATCTATATGTGCAGCACTTTCTCTATCTCACATCCCTCACACTCTGTGAAGGGCAATTTGGTGTTCAGTGTCTTGACCAAGGACACTTTGGAACGCCAAAGGGGGGAGACTGGGATCAAACCGCTGACCTTCTGGTTAGTGGACGACCCGCTCTCTCTCCTGAGCCACAGCCACCCAAAATAAATTTCCACCTTGAAAAATTGCAGACGACATTAAGAGAAAGATAGTTGCATGATGCGTGGTCATTTCTCAATTCATGCCAAATCATAACAAGAGCCAGAATTGTTTCACCCTTATGTTTTCACCCCTGTCAGTTTGTTTGTTGGTTGGATTGTTTTTCTTTTGGAAGCAAGATTGAAAAAGAAAAAAACGGACTTCCAGGGAACTTGGTGGAAAGGTGTGATACGGGTCAGTGAAGAAACCATTCAACCTTTTGTGCGGATCAGGGAATGTATTTTCATTCCCTTTCTTTAACATTGCGAAATAGGTATGGCGTTTATCCAGTCTCAAAATTTACACTTGAAAAAACGTGCCCACACATATGATTCGAGTGTAATGAGCTGTGTCTGCAAAACCACATAAGTGAGGGACCATGTGCACAATTGCAGGTTCCGGGGAGCTTGGGGCTGACATGAGCTTGAACTTGAACCCTGGCTATGCACGCCCCATCATTTGAATTTTGAGATTTAGGTGGCTGGGACAGTGGCTGATGCACCCCTCCTTTGATTGGTCACTTTGAACACCCCTTTCCCCCGGCCTATTTCTGACCTTGTCACCTGCTTCTTTCTGGCAAAATCATCAAGCATATGTCCGGTGAAATGTTGGCGATAAAGAAAGAAGAGGTACATGGAGCCACTTCTATAATGCCCTTACCACAAGTAAATAGTGCAACAACAACAACATGGCTCTTTGTGTCGACAGCAGTGGAAATCTGTTGAGTGCTGTTTTTAGATGCACATGTAACTGATTCTACACGAGACACGAGCAGCGTATGTATAATGCATGTGCACACAGCTGGAGTCACAACTTGTTTTTTCGATGAGTGTTTGCTTGCGCATCTCCACCTATATTCATATAATGCTGGAGTTGTGTTAACAGCAGATCATTAGGAATTCATAGGTTGTAAACAATTCTAAAAATATCCAGAGAGCTGCACTGTAGCACTTATGTGAAAAATACAGGAAATATGTGAACTGTACAACATTAAACTTATTGTTAGAAACATTATTACAAATGAGCACACTGTCGTATTATTTTAGCAAATATAATTAAACCTGGAGATTAGAATACAGTTGTTGTCTGAGCAATGGATTTTCTAAGGTAGATGTGAAGTGCGTCTGAAGTAGGAACATGTGGTTTGTAACAAAAAGACCCAAGAACACACAAGGTTTTATCAATTTGTTACATTTTATTTCTTTTTTTCCAAAAACAAGAGCCATCAGAGCTCTGTTTTGTGTTGGTTTGCTTGTTAGTTTGTTTGTTTGTTAGCAAGATTACACAAAAACTGTTGGGCCTTGGTGCCATTCTGGTTTGTTTAGTTGTTTGACGTTTCTCTGATTGTAAAAGTTTGCAAGGTTAAGGGAAAAGTTGTAAGAGCCTCTGTTAATACTTCTTGTAGACAGGCAGACAGCGAGGAGAGGAGGTGGATGAAGAAGAGCTGTCCTGTTCACGTGATCAATTAGACAAACACATAGATCCAGAGGAAGACAGAGCCAGCAGGAGGAGGACAGGCAGGAAGATACAAAAAAAGACAGATACAGCAGTGGCTGTGAATCAGAATAGCTGAAAAGATCTTATAGCTGAGCACAGGTTGAATAAATGAAGCACAAGCAGTCTGCAAGCGGAGGTAGTACATATATTCAGTAGAGATGGAGGCAAAGTCCCATGTGAGTGCTGAAGGCAAAGGGAGACACATGTCAACTCGGCTGACCCTGGTGCGAGTGTTCTCACTCAGGTACAGGCAGCTAAGAGTGAGGGAGAGAGGAGCGTCTCACACGAGAGCCCAGAGAGAACCTCTGCCTCCCCCTCCACATCAGGTGGGTGTTCTCAATGCTTTTAATACAGGTTGTCAGGAAAAGTTTAACATTATTTTTGAACTGATAAGGTATGGCTTTAATTTACAATTAATCATTAATGAGTACAGAGGGAATGCAGTGCCCTAATTTTCCAAATGACCCACTATCGTCACAGGACGTCAAGCAAACCACAGATTAAAAGATTCAACAATTATCTATCCAACCTATTTGACAGTCAGGGAGTCGGCTGAAGACTTTTGAGTTCTCCTCCTGGCAATTATTAAACCCCCAAAATCTCATCTCTGCTCCTCAAAATCACATGTTTACAAGCTTGTTCCATAAAAATAGCCGCAAAGTGGCTTTGATGCAGCTCTTTACCTTTGGAGGAGGTATTTAAAGCTCACTAATTAGCCCTCTTCTGTAAAAGTGACACTATGCAACGGCCTGAATAAAAAACATTAAAAAACATGAAATTCTCTTATTTGGAAAATGTATTTCTTTAGTCTCACGTGGTCTGGTACAGAATGACTTGTAGCTTATGGTGGCTAGTGTTAGCTAATACAGAAAACTTTAGATGGATATTACTTTGTGAGTTAGGATGTTTTCACACCTAAAATATATTCACACTGTCATCATCACCTAAGTGTTTTGCGTCAACCCATTTTCGACATTGATTGGTTTTTGAAAGGGCGTACGTCTGTTGTTGGTGTTGTGTATTCCGCTATTGTATCCACTAACTCTTTGAAAGTGCTCAGAAAAAAAGTAGTACTTCCGTTTGAATGGAAGACATTTGTCACTTGTGACAGTTGCTGCTATTTATGACAAGTTACACTGGATAGGATCATTATCATCAGTTTGATGCAATAAAAATGGAGTGAAATATCCCAACATCAAATGACGCCATCAGCACAAGAAGGCAGTGCTCGTATCCAGGATATTTTGGCTTAATTCATGAATAGTTGGGGGAAGTGGAGAAGCATATTTTTTATATGCAGCCTCTGCTCCAGGTCTGTACTTGAAACACAGACTTGACCTTGATATCAAGTTTCTTGTTTACCACTTAAAAGAATGTGTATTAAAAAGAATTGGTTCAAAACATCAAACTTCACCAAAGTCACTATCAGTTATAATTGAAAAAATGTATACAATTCGCTTAAAGCAATCAGTTCTGTTTAGATCCTCGAGATCAGGCTGAGAATAAAATGATCCAGCACCACAGCAAACACAGTAAATAAAGGCAGGATTTTACTTTCGGGATGGAAGGGTCCTTTCAGCTTTTTTTTACCAACTATGAAAGAGACAAAAGGACATCCAGAGGTTGCACTCATATAAAAGCAGCACAGAGCTTCTCCCCCTGTCACCGCTCACCTACCCTTGACCTCTCCCCACAGACAGACCTCGCAGCTGGGTCACCAGAGAAACCTCTGTGACCCAAACAGACAACTCCTCACTGCGCAACATGCAAATGAGACCAGAAGCTCCGCCCCAGCTTGTGTTAAGGTGGAAATCCACTGACACCTCCATCTGTTTAGAGAGACAGAGGCAGGAGCAAGGACGTGTCGTGCAGTGGAGGCTCAGCTGAA
Source organism: Verasper variegatus (assembly GCA_026259375.1). NCBI lineage: Eukaryota > Metazoa > Chordata > Actinopteri > Pleuronectiformes > Pleuronectidae > Verasper > Verasper variegatus. The sequence goes on from CM048038.1 coordinate 15,379,856, forward strand.
ATTGATCGAGCAACAGCCCATTCGCCCCCTCTTTAGCTGAGCTGCCCCTCTGGAGGAACTGTAACAGTAATGGCTTTAATTCATTTGCTAGGCGGTTAACATGTAAGCAGCTGGAAGAAGTAGCTATCGTCGGCTTCTCTCCAAAAGGAGGAGGCTACAACAGAGAGCGAAAGGCAGAGGGAGGGTGCTGATGGGAGGTAGTTTCAGACAATTAGCAGGAGAAGCAGTGCAACAGAAATGTCAAGCAAGCATTTCCTACATAATCAATTTATAGTAAAGTAGGCCTGGTTTCTCAGAGGATTTTTATTAAGTTAGAAGTAGGTTGATGACAAACTAAATTGGATCTAAATCAAGGATAAATACACATTATATTTGGGTGGGCAAATATGACAGAGTTTCCCCTTTAACGTCATGTTAAAAAGTGTCTTTCTGAATAACCAAAAAACCTTGAAAAGTCTGGTGATTAAGCAAAAATACCACTTATAATAGCTGTTGGGAAATATGGGTTGAGAAGGTCACAGAAAGTATGTTCAGGAAATACAGTTTTTTTTTATTGTTCTGTATTCTACGTATTTTTTACATTTTAACATAAGGTTGACACTGGGCTTCACTAGGAATCACTAAGTCTAACCACTGTCAGGGTTAAGTGCATTTCTTTTTACAATGATTTGATTTACTTGCTCATTCAGAATTGAAATGATTGGAATATTTGAACCAGCAAATAAATACACTGTATATACTAAATATACTCGCTTTTCAAAATAATAGTTCTACCTATGCCCAGGCAATTTTGAATGGATAATGGTGCAGACAATGGCAATTCTGATTCTAATAATTTAATCTAAGATGAGGGTCAACTTCAAGGCTGCAGACCAGACCAGAGAGTGAGGCTGAGCATCAAGAGACATTCAGACAGTTACACATGAGAGTGGTCATGGTCAAGTGTGAAGTCATGTTTTATTTATAAGAGCCATGCCAGCCACAGTGGGATAAAAAGACACAATCATACTGTATTCTTAGGGCATTTTCACACCAGAAAGTCTGGGCAATGATCCAAACCAAGGTTTGTGTCTTTGTTACACTTTATATTCGATCTGGATAGTTCTGGTTTCATATTGCAATTTAGAAAGTGCACTAAAGACTTTTGTATGACATACGTACGTCCTGTCTTTATCACAAATGTGAGCTGTGTCTATACATCATGTTTTCAATTTGGCTATTGTATTAGCTAACGTTTTTGAATAAAGTACATAGAAAAAGTAATCTTTCCAATATTTAATGGAGAAAACTAAATAACCGTTTCATGTTGTTAATTTTGTTGCCACTGGAATATTTTTTTATTTCTTTTGTTCTCATCAGTGATTGCAATCAGTCCTGTGAGCTGCTTCTGCTTCTTTTTCTTCTTCTATTGTTTTAGCATTTCTGCCATTGGTCCAAAAATATATTTACACACTACACACACTACAAGTCCTCTGAGCCCTGTAGTTTGATCTGGACGGAGACATCCTCTTTTGGTCAGATTATATTATGGTCCAAAGGTCCGGACCAACAAGCTAGGTGTGAAAACCCCCATGGAGTTACATTATGAATTTATAGCATACTAGAAAAATGACAGAAACATAAAACCCTGCAGTCCAGTGGTATAGGAATAGGAAGGCACAGTATCCCTACCTGCAGTGGGAGTGGGAGCGGAGGAGAGAATTGGTAAATTGATTTGACACTGTCATATCTTCTCGGGGTCAGTGTGGGCTGTGTTAATTATACCTTGATTAACATGATCTGTTTGTGTAAATTTATTTTTGCCATGGGTTTTATTAATGCATGTAAGAAAACATTTTCTGATATTTTTCCATCCTGTATGAGAACTGCCAAAGGGCTCAGGAGTGGTATAACTCCAGCTGAACACTGCATGTCACCGCTGATCACACACACACACACACACACGCACACACACACACACACACACACACACACACACACACACACACACACACACACATACTCATGAGACACATTCTCAAATGCAGGCTGTATGTACTTGTGGACTCAAAATGTTGGAGGATTTACAACGAGGCGGCTTGAACAGGCTAGAGGCTGACAGTTGTTTTGGTGGTAGATTATCCAGCTGGGTCATAAATAACACCAGGATGCAAGGACAATGTTGCGGTTACCCTTGATGATGAAGACATCTCACTAAAAAAGGGGACTGGTAAAAGAAATATCCCAGAGATTTAAGCATGTCTAGGTCTTTGTATAGTGTTGTGTTTCTACTGTATTACTGCCTGAAGCAAACACTTTCACAGTCACTGCAAAGAATAATGGCTGTCTCATTTTCCTAATCCTCATTTCAGTTTAGTGCCATACACCAAGCCTGAATCCCTATCCAGTCTGATGTGTCCTCTTATTTACCTTCTTAGTCTAGGTAATTTCCTTTGTGGTTGTGTGTGTGTGCTTATATTTTGAAAGGACCATTTTTAATAAAGACCAAGGAAGTGAGGACATTTTGAGAAAGTGAGGACGCCCACATCTCTTTTTGTCTAAATTAAGATACAAATTGAAAACATCTGTCCATTCATTACCTACACCGCTTCATCCTTTAGAATTGTGGGGGTGAGAGCCAATCCCAGTCGGACGAGATACACCCTGGACAGGTCGCCAGCATATCACAGGACAAACATATAGAGACAAACAACCGTTCACGCTCACATTCACATTTGTGTTTTTGAATTTAGAGTCTCCAATTGACAAAACCCCAATCTGCATGTCTTATGACTGAGGGAGGCAGCTGGAGTACCAGCTACAGTAGAAGCTCAAGAAATACTTTTAGATACTTACAAATAAAAAAAAATTATACCAATCATGACAGTCATGTGTGTGAAGTATGGAGCTGGAGTTGAAAGACTAAACAACAGTTTATCCATCCACCTTTTACTTATGTGCTCCCTCATTGGCTGTGGCACTGACTGCCAGGTTTCAGTATTCTGTAACAGACAGGAACGATGATACCACACATGACAGTGATGTCTGGTCATGGTTTTCCAAGAAAAGTTGAACCAGGGGCAGCTGAACTTGGTCCTACGTGCATATTGAATCATAGTCGAGGATTTGTCAGCAGTAGCAAACATTCTGATGATTACAGGGCTCAGAGGATCAAGAGGTTCATCCACTAACTGGTTGTTCGATTCCCGGCCCCCCAACATTGATCCTAGTGATTCAAAGGATAATGAGAGTGACAAATCAATTTTACTGGCCTCCTTTGATCGTCAGATAGAGCAGAACAGCAGTTTGAGCTCTGTTAAAGTGAAGAGAGTATGAAGCTGACAACTCTGTGGATAAATCAGAGAGTTACAGCTGCTGTGGAATAGTAAGTGCAAACCAGAAATTACTTTTTAAATGAGTAATGACTAATACATAATAGATGTGAGTTCTTTTGAATAATGAACCCAACACTGCTCCCTTGGGTATAGCAGTCCCATGCTAGAGCCCCGACTTCTGCCCTGGCCCTCTTATCTCGTTGTCCGTATCCAACCAGCAACAGTTTACCTCTGCATCCAGCTCAAACACTCCATGGGGGCCCCTGACTCTTGGCTTGGCTACACCTACAGCTACATCAACAGCAGCAGCTCTGTACTATCTGACAACTGATAACACAACGAGACCATTACTGTTGTAGGCTTGTGGCGCGGGCCCAGCAGACTCAGGTCTACCTGTGCCAGCGCCAGGCCAGAGGGCTTGTCTCCGCGAGATTAATGATCCCTGGTGCTGCGCAGGGTAGGCCACTGCTTGAGTGTGAAATACACCTCATCTGCCTGGCTGGAGCTCTGATTTATTCCTGCCTGCACGCTCGCTCTGTGGGTTTGCAGGGGCATTGTCTTTGTTTTACTGTCTGTGTGTGTATTATGTGCACACGTGTAGACATGTGGGCTCTGTTTGATTTCCCTCTGTCTTGGCTTGATGTGAGCCAGTTGTTGATAAGTGCAAAATCAAATAATCTCGACACAAAATTATGGTAATGTTTTGTTTTACTGGCTCGATCATGCGTCAGTGCCCATGCACATGTTTGCATCTGAAATGGAATTTGAATAAGTATGCAATAACTTGGTGTTAATTTGATTTGATTCATTTCTGCTGATTCGTTTTGTTGCTCTAGTCATTTCACTATCAACCCTTTCATTTAAACACTAGTCAAAACTGACTCCCTCGATTGAAAAGGATGATCCCTCTGTAAATCACTGGAATGGGAATAGGAGTAGGACCTTGACTTTTGTTTAATTCCCTTAATATTACACCAAGATCCTGACAAACAATGACCTTTAAGATAAGATCGACCAAACCACTTATAGACTGAAATAATACTTAATAGTAATAAGGTGTATGTTTTTATCCATATTAGTGCAGTTCCCATTGTAAACCTTTCTGTTTGAAATGGGATAGTTTGCTTGGCCTGTGGCTGATTGCAGTTTTCTATCTGAAACTGTAAAAAGTGACCTGCATTAATTGAGCAGCGGAAAGTAAAGACCCGCTGAAGGACTCAGTCCACAGAACGATGAAGCTGCTCCACCGCTGCTGCACAAAGAGCTGTCCACCTGTTTATTCAAAGTTCAGTGAAGCTGGACTCAGTACGCAGAATTAGTTGTCATTGCCATTGCATGAGTGAGCTGTTGACATGATCGACCACGTCACTTACGTTGATGAGTCGCAGCCGCATCTACTACAGAGGGCTGGTCTCCTGTGGGCCTTTGAAAGTGGACAAGCGTTAAGACAATAGGATGAATGTTTCTTTAGATATGCTTCCCACAGACAGACAATGATTTCTGGAATTAGTAGATAGATGTAATAGCTCAAATCAGGCCAACTGGCTTGGAGATCAGAGCAGAGCAGGGTATTACGGGTAACTAGGCTGCACACACTTGCATAGGAGCTGACGTGCACGGCTCCCAGATTGAGTATTGTGGCTATTGTGACACGTGTGCTAATTTTGCACTCTACTGCAGCGATTCAAGAAAACAGCATTTCATGTGAGCCCCCCATACATTTTTTTTTTTTACATGAATCATTTCATGAAGCCACAATTGGCACATTTACTGGAAATACATCAGCGGTGATACACTCATCTTATTGTAATGTTTAATCAAAACCATTTTCTTTCACCAAACCACATGAGTCTTGTGCTTCACGTATAACCTGGTAAAATTAGATTAAGAACAATAATTTGACAGAATTCAGGTATTTCCCCTGAAACATGTTTAATTTGATTTCTTATTTGATAACATCTGTGCGATGGCCCTGAAGAGGAAAACAGCTGTTGAGAAAACCCAATGACAAATACCCAAAATACAACAAATCACAAAACAGCATTAACTTCTATTGAAAAGGGAAGGCAATGACAAGGCTCGTTGCTGATTGATTTTGTGTTTTCTTAGTTGCTGTTGTGTTTTTAAAATGTATTTAGTGTGGAGTTGTTCGATTTGTTGGGTTTTCTTATTTCCTGTTGTATATTGTGATCTGCGGTTGTGATTTGCACTTCAGGGCCACCGCACATCAGTCCCAAGGCTCCACTGTAAGATTTCTAGTTGAATTTCACGCTCTCAAAATGGATCCCATTCACAAATGCAAATGCATCCCTGGTTATTTCCCACACAGTTTACACGGGCACAGGTGTTCTTTCAACGCATCACCTGAAGCTATTTGTTTACAGAGGTACCTTGACTGCATCACCCAAATCAGCCAGCTGAGCGCAAACAGCCAGTCAGGTGCAGAGGACTGTAAACATAATCTGTGTGAGGGTTTTATCGCATGCAAACAACCCAACTACAGCCGCGAGAGACAGGTGGTAAGGTCTGAGGTGTCTCCTTCCATTTAAGGTGGACTGTCCAGGTGAGTTAGCAATGGAGTTAGCTAACTAGCTAGCTGGGACTAAAACTTTGTCCTCAAAGAGCTGAGTGGCATGTTATTTGATTTCAGTTAATGGAGTAGGACCAGTCAGGATGTTGGGTGTGTGGTGTGAAGTGAACAAACTGGAGTTAATGGTGAGGCGCTGCACTTCTGGGGCTTAATTGGGGTCAAGAAGCTAAGTTACGCTAAGCTATTGCTAAGTTCATAGCCCCTGCTGTAACTCTAGGAGAGTGCACTGTGATGCTAATGCTTGTGTGACATGTGAATATACCTTGTGTATGTAATTTAGAAATTAAGAAACAAGCTGGAAAAGGCTTCATCATAATAAATGTAACGTATTCCATATGAAGTGTGAAACACATTTGAATGCATATGCATATACACACATATTCTAGACTCCTGAGCAATAGCAATTGTGGTGGAAATTTGACCTGGTGAGACTTCTGAAATAAAGGGATCTGAGAATAATGGTCTTTTAGTGTATTTTATTCCTCGCAAGGAAGGTCAGACAATCATACTGCATGCGAAGAGCATTCTGCAGAGGGAGTGACAAAGAAACATTCCCAGGCATGTGCTTTTTTTGGGGGGGGGGGGGGGGGGGGGGTGAAGGTGTGAGATATGTTTGTGTGTGAACCAAGTGAAAAGTAAAATCCCAGGAGATAAGACACAGAACAGGGGCCTTTTTCAAGGTCCTCGTGGAGGAGGCAAGCACAATTAATTCAGATTTGTGGCTCTGACGTCACAGAATTTCCCGGGGCGACTGATACCTAGCACATCTGCTGTGAGGCAGGTCATCAAAGGTCATCTGGGCAGTTACACAAGCAGAAATGGTAAACATGAACAGAGATAATATAAAGTATAGTATAGTGGTATACTTTTCCATTGCACAATAAATTGTAAAAACAAATAATATCTCCAAAAACAACAATACATAAAGAATTGAAATGGTCGTTTAAGCATTTCTTTGTCACCGTTGGAAAAACATTTAGATGATTTGTCTCTCTGTAATCTAAATGACAATCACCTGGTATTGTTTTGCATATATTATATATATATAGATCAGTGGCTTTGTATGGGCTGGAGGTCTTACTGCTCTTTATAGAGTGTGCTACCTCTGATCTTTGTAGTAGAACCAGTGAACCAAGAGAAGCTGTAACCAACTAACCACAGATGCTGGGTTCAACATGTTGTATGTATATTAATAACTTAGCTGACGATGATTACCTTTTTTCACGTGTTACAGGTTTTACACAAACACATATCCAGTATGATGGGCACAGTCTTCACAAGCCCCCCTCCTCACTTGGTGCTGCAGGTAAGTGCCTGTGATGCCTTTGCTTCAAACTGGCATTGTTTTGCATTTGACTGTACTGGAAGTCTTTTTACAGTGAGCAGAACGGTCACATGACCAGAACTACAAATGTATAGTGATTACGCATAATTGGACAGCCCTGTACACTCTCTAGCCATGTTATCCCATTGAGGCTGATTACCTTTATTTCTCCTCAAATCCCCATCTGCTCTGCTTTACACCTGAATGCTTTAATTTGATCCATGTCTTTGATTTCTGTTGTGTTGGACACTAATGAAAAACACATGAACTGCAGCATTTAAATGACCTGGTCTGTTTGGCAGAACTGTTGAAATGTAGAGAGACCATAATTAGGAACCAAGAACAGGAATGTGTCAGTCTGCAGAGTTATTATTAAACACACAATACCAACATCAAAATCAATAAGATGCACCATGCATCAAGAAAATGAGCACTACGGATTTACCGAAGATGACATTTCTTTTGTGTGTTTTGCAGGGAAGTTGCTTTATTCTTTGCTACAAAAATTGTGTGAAATGCCCGAATAACCGCATTCTAACCGCTAAATGGTGTTGCTGCTGGTATTTAAGTATGTCTTTGTGGTGCAGTTATTAGTGTTTCCTTGCCATGCAACTTTATACTTCTGCTTCACTGTTTTTTAAAAGCAAAACCTTATTTTCACTTTTTATTCCCTAGCATTGATTTTGCACTCATATTTTTCGTACTCATACTACTTAACTTGCAAAGTTGAGACACTGGACACCCACGCATGTTTTCAGAAAATTACATAATGTCTCCAAACTCCTATAAGAGTGATAACTGTGTAGGTTGTTGTGGTCCCATAGGTACAACAAAACCGCGATTGAACAGTTAAGGGACATGTCAATCAATAAAGTTTGTACAGACCCACACTATCTTGAGAAGAAGTCTGATTAGCAGCATAAGTGTGGGTGGACTGTGGCTGTGTAACTTTGACAAACACTAAAAACACAAAATTTATGTAAGATAACAAGTTTAACATAGAAACAAATGTGATGTATTATCATGGATTAAACTAACAGAATAAGTCTATAAGAGGTTTGGTTAGTTGCGATGATACTAAAGTGGTGACATGAAATGAAGCATGCTTCTATATGTGGTCAAGGTAAGAGCTAATGGCTTAGGTTTGGAAACTAATAATGTTCGACTACTTTTCAGGAATTCAAAAGGACTATAAAACGTTCTAAGTTGAATCACTCAAGTTAAAAATTAAATAACTGGCTCCACGAATATCCCAAACGTGTGGATTAAACCACATGGAAATAATAACAAAGAAATGTACATATTGAATGCTTTAATTTGTGAATTGATTCCCTTCAGGAAAAGGTTCAGAATACCTGTGTCTGCTTCTACTGTATTGAATCTGGCATTTGAATTAGATAAATTCCACAATTACTATGATTTGCAGTAGAAGTTATGAAAGAGCAAGTTTGTATGATTAACAAACACAATAAAAGACATGGAGTAAAAACAAAACATGACGTACAGCAAATAAACAATAATTCCAATCTCCTTAATTACTCAACTACATTGTGTTTTATTATTGCATCCTATTGCCTATATCTTTATTTATATATAATTAACTCATTCAGAATATATATACTCATACTCATTGCTCTTGGGGGTAAAAGATCAGGTGAAGTTGTTGTCCAAATAGTGAAGCTGTCTGTGCTGTACTATATTGTCTCTGGCTTTTGTTTGATATCTAGCGTCGGCAAAAGTGTTGCACATTTCAGATCTGTTGGTTGTGTAGTTATCACGCATCAGCTCGGAGGGATCACTTGGCTTGTTTACTATACTACGTGAATGTTGCTGTCCGCCTGAAACATCTCGTCAAACTAAACATCTGGCACTTCAGTAAAGCATTGTTTGATAGTATATAAATAAACATGAACAAATTGCCAAATACTTGTTTTGAACAGTCAAATCTGCGTGATACATACACTCACACATGTAAAGGGATATGCAGAGAAAGAGAAAGAGGTGAACAAAGCGCTTAAAATCATAAAGGCAAAACATCATTGTTGCACCAAGGCAGGCTACAGTCTTTGACCGTACAAAAGCACACTGTGAAAACAGACCGGTACACTTGGCAAATAAGCCCCGGAACTGTATTATGTTAAAGTGATTAAAGAAAAAAAACTCATTGAATACATGAAATGCCTGAACGCATTTCCTTCATTAACTGAAATATAAGGTTCTGGTGGAAGTCAATTGAAAGACTTTCTTAAATTAATTCAGTAAATTGGAAGATTTGTATATTTCCCCGTTTCCCATTGTGGATCTAATCCAATTGACAGGATGCAAGGGAATTCCTGTGAGAATCACATTATCATCCCCCACTCCTCATTCCTCTGCTGAGAGTCACCTCACCCTACCTTGTCCACTGCTTAGCACCCATTTACATCAACTAGCACCGTCCCTAAAGATGGATAGCGTTGCTTATCTGCCTTTTGTTGGCAGTTTGTCTTGGTTATAAGCAAACAAGGGGGGAGCTGCTGCTAATGACCTTGGGGGTAAGGTGTGTGTGTTTGTTTTGAGTTTGTGTTTGTGTAGGCATCCCTGATGGCACACAGCTCCATGTTCGTGTGTGCGTGCTGCACATGTAAATACACTGTATATGTGGACACCACTGCATACTCTATGCATCTGACCTCCTCTCATGTCTGGACTCTCCTGCCGGGGATAAATCATGTGGATCTGTGGCAGCCTAACCCTGTTGAGGTGATTCATGGTGCTGCCTTTGTGACCTTCCATTCAGGTACACAGCTGGGTCCATCCGCCCAATGTGCCCATTCATGGCTGTGTTGAGACAACACCTCAACTTATAGCTGCATTACATACACATGTATGTACAGTATTCGAAGAGCAACAACGAAGACAGATGCACAAATGATGTTTAAATATGAATACATTGCAAAATTAGAAAGTAAAATGGTGGTGATATACAGTAAAAGCCTTGACGAAGAGCTGCAGTGCATAAGGCAACATGAATACAAGATGGTGAGCTCTATGCAATAGATAATGGTTATAGGAGCCGACAGCTTTCTGCTAGCAAGTCATGTCCATAACTTAACCAATTGAGATGATTTCATTAAAGGTAAGAATGTCGTTGCACTCGAGTAGTGCAGCTCCGCTGAAGTGGGGCGCTCAAATGTGACTATTTAAAGTGATTAGCGAAACCAAACATGTTGCGTTCATGCTGGGGCGCCTGATGTGTGGCGAGGCTCCTGTCTGTGACGCCGGCTGTTGCTGGATCTGGGAGCTGCATTGCCATTCACCCACCTGTTTCCTGCTGTCACTGCGTTACATCCCTCTAACCGTAACGCAGTCCACACGTGCAAACCTCCTGCTTGCATCACTTGTTCAGTTAACTACGTTAAGTATCTTCACATATTTGTGAGATGCATGGTGCATATGTTGAACCCTAAATGTTTTAAGACACACAAGTTGTGTTCATACATTAACAGATTCAAACCAAAGCACATTGTGTTTATCCCTTTGGCTCAATAAACATGTTTAATGCATTTCTTTTCTCATAAAATATTTGCATTACAGATTTTTTTTGAACATTTTAAAGCCATTATTATTTGCATTCATTGGTTCTTCTTCCTTGCCTTTGTTGGCACATTGCTACATTTCTTATCAGGTCACTGCCACAAACATAGCACAGCACCATCGACAGGGCTGTGTAACCATATGCACAAGATATTATGAAAACATTGGCTCACTCCATAGTGAAAATCAAAAGCTCCTCAGGGTACATGTAAAGTAATAATTCATTGTTGGGAGTTTCTAATAAAACTAAGGCCGTACAAAGGTGGGAAAAAAATCAGAGTTGGTGCGACATGACTCGCTCGCTGCCTTCCAAGGCGACACTAAATAATTTCATGGTGAGGAGTACCAAACCGTCCCGGTTGACCTATAGCAAATAACATACTCTCTTGTAGCACCCTTGCATAGCAAATGGGCAGTGTATTTGCTAAGCTAGTCTTGAATGGGAATGTACAAATTTGTATATTTTCATAATGCAATGTTGCCATGTCAGTAACAAAGCACTCTTGCCCCTTTCTGGAACCTGAAGCATGTCTCTAACACTCCTCTGTATGTGGCCAGAAGCTCTTGTGTAATGTAACGTATGCTGGAGCTCTTTCTCTTGTAAATCCTGCAACTTTGTCCATAAGGAACTGGCCATGGTGAAATCTGCTGCAACACAGCATCTCCTCTTTTGTTTCCATTGGTGAATGTTTACCACAGCGGAACCACCAATTTCACCCGGTACGATGCAGCACTGAACTGCGATCCTCATGGCCCAGTGCTTCTTCACTCTTGGCAGTGGTGGCCTCTTCCTCCTCCATATGTTGGAGGTGCCTCAAGGTGTATTAGGGCTCATATACAGTAAGAAGCCCAGAATCCAGCATTACACTTAAAAAATGTATTCCATATCTATTCGAATATTTCCTTTTGCCATGGTCCTCTGGTTGTTGCTCCATAGCCGGTCTAGCCATTTCAACCAGTATGTTTTGATTCTGGTGCTACCCCTCTCTCGATTTGACTATCGGTGGGCGGCACATAAATAATGTGGAAGAGCATGTTGTTCTAGCCAGGGAGCTGGCACTAGTCTGCGATGATTTTTGGCAGCAAAAGATCGGGGACATCTTGGTACAGGCAAAATATAAAAGGAAACAACATTGCTCATCTTTATTAAGGGTGCTCAGATTGATCGGCCACTGATCGGTATCGGCCGATATTCCCTCTAATTAGTTTAATCGGCGATCTCTATAAACCGATCAGATGAGGCAAAACAATGGTGCTTCTCACCATCTGCTTCTCTTTGTTGCAAATGGTGATGCAAATGCTGTGTTTTTGGTCTTGTTCAAGCAGCAGATGTTTGCGTTCCGCAATATCACCAGACTCCCTTTAAAATTGTGCACTCTTGAGAGTTGAGTTGAAGAGAATCTTTATAAACCTTTCGCGGTGCGAACAGGACGCACGTTTCTCCTTTCTCTGGTATTAATGCCTTTCTTCATAGTTTATTTATCAGTGATGCGAAAACATCAGATTTTCACACAGTCAGAGAAAGTTAGTGTGTGTCCTGCTCATGTAGTTCAGTTGTAGAATCCTGCACAGCGTCACTCCTGCAGCTGCTGACAGTGCAGGTGAAACATGTGACAAACACACAGGCTCATACAGGAGTTTGATGTGGTGCTAAATTGAGAAAAATAAAGGAAAAACTTGACAGTAATAATGGACATTTACTGACCTGTAGTGATTATTTACAGATGGAGCAGGGAAGAGAAATCCGATCATAAGTGCTCACTTGGATCACCCTAGATGCATGTTAATCATGGCCATAGACCCTGTGTATAATAGGTGTATAAAAGGCTTTCACTGTCCCTGCTGCACTGCAAGAGCAAACCTCGACCCCCCTTTCATCTCTCTGTGTTTTCTTTATCCCTCTCCTCCACTTTCCCTTGCTGTGGCAACACAGATGCCCTCCGTCACTTTTCCAGGCCAACAGCAGTCAGTGCTCTATTCTCTCCATTCTTCTATAATCCAAACTCTGCTGTGCAGCCGCCACTGTACATTTTGATAAGAGCATCCCCACTGTTTACAAATTGCTAATCAATAGAAAGTCTGTCAAAAGGTCCTAAATGTGAGTGTTCATCTCACTGGTTGAGTGGTTGTCTCCTTTTTCTTTAGACAATGTTGTGAGAACAGCAGGCTAAAGTGTATTTCCTGTATAAGACATACTCAATAAACAACTCTTGATGTTTGAAAACCAGTATTATTGTTGATCTAATTATAACCTGAATTATATTTGTGCCACTTAAAGCCATGTTGCCTTTTTATCTGTTTACAAATCCTTCCCGTAGCTTCGCAGCTCTCAGCTTTTACCTCCTCCCGCAATCCGAGAACTTGTAAGGAGCAAAGTAAACCCAAATTTGCAGTGACATAATGGCAAGAATCAATATGACTTTTCCTACCTAAATGGAAGATAATGGTATCACAATGGAGGTGTAGGGAGCTTGTCTACTCAGCCCGCTCTGATTGATCTGTTACTGCAAGAATCACTTTGGGACCCGCAAGGTGTCTGGTCACATTAGGCTCACGTTGTGTGAGCCAAAATACACATAGACACGCACTGGGTTCACAGTGTCTCTTTAAAGGAAATTCCTCGCCAGATCCTGTTACACAGGCATATATCATGATTATGTGTCATATTCCATCAAATGTATTCTAGGATATATTTTTTCGTGAGTGCATTGTGTTCTTTTTCCTCCCTGCTTCATCGATAGCTGCTTAAATTTGTCTGCAATTTCCTGCATTTTCCAAAACAGCCAAACAACACTCAGATTTGACTTTTTCGTGGCTATCGATTACTCTGACCTAATCAGTCTGCTGCATTAGGAGATCTATTGCTGAATCAGAAATGACATAATAGTGCACTAAATGGCTTCTAATATTACCACTTAACAAACAAAAACATCTCTGCCTGTAGAGTAGCTGGAGAATGACATTTAATTTTAAGGCCAAAGTTGGAGTATTAATGGTTGTTGGGCAAGGTGCTTGAAACATTTAGTATCGTATAGGAGCTCGAAACATTTAACCAATTAGTAATAACTTAATTCTCACTGAAAAAAGTAAGTACATTATCAAATGGTAATAACATCACTTTAGAAACTCCACCCAATTCTTCCAATGTGATGCCTTTAAACAGCACTAAAATAGATGTGTGTGCATTTGTGTCTATTTAATTTAATACAGAGGAGGGGGTTGGAGGTGTGTGCCTACTGGGAGTTTGAAGAAAATTATTGGCAGCGAAACTTGTATTGTTATTGTACTAATTGCATCCTTCACACTTATTTGCAGTCTATGTTCAATTAAATTCGTAACCAATTAGTATTGTAGGTAGTGTTGTGCCAGTTTACACTTAAAAATAACTAGTTCAAAGTTCAGTTCGTACAGATGAAAATTAACTAGTTCACCTTCATAGTTCATTTTTAAAATGTTGAACTTTTACATTACATTTCATTTCCCTGATGCTTTTATCCAAAGCAACTTACAATAAGTGCATTCAGTCATTAGGGTACAAACCCAGAACAAGAAGAATCAAGTGTTGTACTGACCGCGGGCAAACTGTTGACTCATTTGACTCTTGCGGGAGTGAACAGCGCTCACGTTCATCATTTGAAAACTAAATAAGAGTCGCTGTCGATAAATATCTCATTATGCAGGCTTTAGTGCATGCCTCCTCAGAATGGGGTAAATCTTGAGAACATGAAGGTGCAATGATTTTCTGTAGCAGGTTGTCTGGCAAAAAAACATTTAAATTCTACTCGTAACCTGCGTCATTTAATTTTAGGTTAAATGTCAACCGTTATCCTCAGCCCGGAACTTGTGATACTCGCGATTTGTCGCTGATCTCGTCTCGTGCCCCTTTGGGCGAGAGCTTGTGTGGTGTGAATGTGTCTGAATTGTCACATTTGGACACGGATTAAAGTTATTGTATTTGTAACATTAACAAGTATTAAATTCCTGCTTGTTTCTCAAAATATACCAGGCACTGGATATATGCCAACTGTGGTAAATTAATGTGAAACCTCATATCGGAGGTTACTGCAGCATAAACGGGCCGGGTGTTATTGATCAGTCACACAGGATCATGAAAGGGAGGCTGTATGCCCACACACAACAACGTGACACATTTTCCCAAACTGAAAGTCTACATGTCAAACTGAGAATATTCATTATCAGCCTTAAACACACAGTAACAGTGGGCGCTATCTTACTTTAAAACTCTCACCTTGTTTATTCCTGCAGTTTCAGTGTAAAACAATCCACTGTTAAAATTCAGAGCTATGACAGGAACACTGGAGCACGTGTCCGTCTTGGGAATAAAAACATTTTCCACTCATTATTTTTTGTGAAATCACACAGTTTTAGGCACAGAAACTTTTCACATTGATCTGCTCCTGAGCTCACTTTTTGAGACGTTTTCTGCCTCTTGCCTGTGCACGGATCTCAGTAATGATATTGCTCAGAAATCCCTCTGCAGCAGGGAAGTCACAAATGTCATGTGGCTGTGGAAGCTGACAGATGGTGATCCTCAAATGTGCAACAACCTATTTGACGTGTATAAATAGATCCAAAATGCATAAATGTTTACCAAGTAAGTTATGCATATCTGCGAGTATTTTTCTGGATGTACACAGCACAATAGAAATCCAGGTTTGTTGACAATGAAACATTTATGGATTAAACAAAACCTGCCTACTGTAGGTAAACGATTATCTGACAAAACAAAGGTGCAAAATCTAGGTACAAAATGATTTGCTGTATGTCAACATAACTTTTAGGAGACAGGTTTGCTAAACTACCCAGTACTACATTTCATGTTAGATGCACTGAGTGTTATCTTCACCCTAAGGTTATATTTGGCAACTTATATTTGCCATGTTCATTTTTCTATGGGGAGGAGATTATTTCTTCATTCCTCAATAGATGACTTATTGCCCGATCATGTAGTTACTGATAAATGATACAAGTCTGAATATAATCTATGCTATGTGACTGCTGAAGTAGCATCTTTCTTTTCTGCCATGACGGTGAAAACAAAGTATAGTCGCCCTTGAATTTCTCCCTGATGCCCGCCCTTCTATTGGTTTTGGGGGCTTTACAGGAATCTGTGCTTTTCAAATGAATTGCCTGACAGGTTGCTCTCATTACCTGCAGAAATCCGATCAGCTGCTCATCTTGAGCTGCACACGGTTGTTTTAGGATTGTATTCTACTTGGTAAATTGCAGTGTGTGACGAAAGCTACCATTAATAAGGACCACTACTTTTCTGCTCTGCTTCATTTTTCACCTTGATTGACACTTTTATTCTCTTTGCTGCTCATATACCCAGCTGTAATAACAGAATGGGGACATGCTATTAATACCTCTACGGGCACATTTCGAGGTGTAATTTCATGTGAGGAGTCTTTTTCACATCATGCGGTGCAAAAGGGAAACTTAAGGTAGCAGCAGCAGAAAATTAACCCCATTGGGGGCTGCTATGAAGAAGCAAAAGCTGCAGGTATATGCTTAAGTGGATGAGCAGTCAGTTCTAGCAGCTTTACTTGGCCAATTAGGCTGGATGGCCACCCACAGATGGTGGCTGGTGCCTCAGCTGATCTAGATTAAAAAACACTTTTTTTTTGCCTAGACTTGTCTGAGGATACACTTTATTTCTATTCGTCTACACATATATAAATCTTGCAATGAACTTCTTAAGATATTGCAGAACATATTATATATATCCAGATGTAAGTATGAATAATGTCAAGTCTATGTTGATCCACCACATGGACCTGGTCTCTGCTTTCAATTATCAACCTTTGAGTAAATTTGTATGTATATTTTCTTGCACCTGCAGCAGGTAATGATTCTGTAAAAATGAACAATGCTATTGTAGTATGGTGCTGATGCTAGTATGGTGTTCAATTAGCCATTGTTGCTACTTGCTTGTCTCACCACTAAACTGATGGGCCATTTGCAGTGTTACCAGGTTGTGTTTAGGTTAGAAAAGAAAATACATTTTGAAAGACATAAGAAAACAACTACTAAAGGACAGATCAAGCACAAATTTTGTTAACATATGAAGATTGAAAAATAACTTGCCTGCTTATTTATTTACGTTTTCAGTGCGAGGCTGAAGATTCTATGGACAGGACTAATGCTACATTGAAATAACACACTGGCTGACTGTGTATTGATCAGTAGATCAATCTGTCCCGTCTGTCCTGCAGTTGTCAGATTTGTCACAATTATAATGTTGGTTGATAACATTTGTTAATATAATAACATTAGTTGATATTGTTTGTCACCGTAATAACATTGGTTGGCTAGTGAGTGGTGTCCCAATTCCTCGGGACGATTTTCTTGCCCTCTCCCTTGTGGCTCTGTTTGGAATGGGACCCTCCCAGCAAAGGGCTCTTCATATCTAGGGGGTAGGGCCAAGGGAGAGGAATTGGGACAGGGCTTAATACACATTCAGTTATATAGTATATTACCTGTGCGTTGAATAGTAAAGACTACTCAACTCACTCTTGAGCAGTGAGTTTTTGAATTTAGATGGCAAAGGTGGAGGATGAGGCAGTGACACAGAAACGATAATAAATATAACGTATGGCTCCTTTCGTCCTCCCTTGGTCTTTGAAGAAGCTTCTCTCTTTTGTCTTCACCTTCATTAATTCACCAACTGTGATAAGTGAAGGACGGAGTGAAATAAGAGAGAGAGGGCATTGCTCAAAGAGAACGGAGTGAGAGCCAGCTTTCTCCCACGTCCACCCCACAGTACGCCGCAGACATGGCAGTAAACAACTTTCAGCACATAAATATTTAAATGTTTCATTAGATGCTGTCTCGTGAGGAGACTAAGGAGAGCTTGGGGATTTAGCTCCAGCAGAAGGCGCAAGTCAAACCCAGTCAGAGACAAATCCATTCTGTCAACAAGAACAAGGATCTTTGAAGGTGGTAAATTATATATGTATATGTAAATATATTATATATGTACACCTAGAATAAAATATGCATGTTTAACAAGGGACAGCATGAAATCGTATGAATGCCAAAAAAGAAGGTTCAGTTATTGCCAGTTTAACATTTACAACTGCAAATTGATATATTACTGTAAGCATAATTATTTAACGATTGGTAACCCCCAAAATACAATTAGTGAGTCATAGCTGATGTTTACAGAGTAAGTAAATGATTGATTCGCCAATAGTACTTCCATTAATTCCAGTGTAATTAATGGAAGTACTCTCTGCAAGGGAAGCCTTGACAAAGTGTTACCAGATTATTTTCTAAAACTAAAATAATTGATCTTGATCTGTAGTTTGCCATTGTTGCAATATCTCCTCAAGGTATTAAACTGCAGGAATAAGACATCCAGATTTCTACCTGCTATTTCTACTGTAGGCACTCCAAAGATTCCCATACATTCTTTTATCTGATATTCAGTTTCCCCACAAGTCATGTCTTGGACACAAAGGAGAAAAATGACTGTTTGCACATGAGCTTACCCAGGAGCGAGTACTTAAAATCCAAACTCCCCAGATGTTGTCAGCCAGATTTGCAGTTCACTCACAATCTGTCTCTTGTTCTATTCACTCGTTCACTGTTTATGGTGCATGATTTCTGGTTGCTTGTGTGCCACATTAGCATGGAAAACTGAAGAGGAATAAGGAAAAATAACAAGAAGTTATGGTTCTAAAGGCTAATTAGAATGTGTAACCATCTCGGCAGGGTTTAATCCTGCCCCTCGGCCACAGCCTAAATGGTGTCTCAAAAATCTACTGTCACACCATTTAGACTGCAATCTGCCATCCTCATTTAAAAATGGACTATCACCTTCTTCTCCCAGGCACTCATCAAGACAGTACAGCACACCACTTAAAGTACTCTTTACTGCTCATACATATGCAGATTAAACGGTTTTACTTGCACTGATTAAAATTAAATTGGACAAAACAGTAGGGCAAATATTAATTAAACCTCCACCTAAACACACACAAAAAGTTGGTTTAGAATTAAACCCTTTAAATGTTAATCTAAGTACTAAGTTAAATTAAAAGTCTTCCTTGTTTAAGCAGAGACCGTGTAAAAAGAGAACCACATTTAAAGTAACAGTCTAATCTGTCTAATTACAGACTTTTCAGTTTGATTGTTTCCGCTCTCTCAGTCTGAATGCCAGATGTTTTGAACAAATCTTAATTTTGACACCAAGTGCCTGTAATTATCCAATACATTTGCACCGTTTTGTGTGGTCAATCCTGAATCATCAAGCAAAAGAAATTGTGAATTTTCAAAACATTTGATACTTATTTTCGGGCCATAATATTTTGAGGAAATTTCTGAAATCTGGACAGGACCATAGCAGCTCATGACCTCTTACAGTATGTTAATAAAATCCTGACTACATCTCTGGATCTGGGAGGAGGTTGAAATGTATGTAAACTCAATCATTTTCAGCCATTATCCTTTTTTTCCTCTGACATTCTCGTCATCTAACCTCCTCTGCAGCCAGATTCACTTCAGCTTGACTCCCAAAATTTGCAGAAGCGCAGATGATGCAAACTCGGTATGTGTCATATCATTACCTCTCAACTTCTGCATCTTAATGGATATGTTGGAGTTTTAGTTTAGTTTAGTTGACGATTAGAAGATCTTTGGGGTTAAAAGTGGGTTTATTTCAAATTGGCCACAGAGTCTGTGGCCGTGCAACAATGACTGATCTGCTCACCATAGCAATTTGTGCTGTAAATAAGTTGTATGAATCAGGCACAAATAAATTACAGTTTTCTTACTGGTATTTAAATGTAGGTACAATGGATGAAAACAAAGCCATGGGGAGCAAGTGAGTAGTTTTAGAGGCTTTTTTTGTAAATAGTGCACACCTACTGGGTACAGTACTGGCAAATAATATTTAAGTTTGGGTAAATGGTGTTAATACCTTTCTTCTTTTTGTGTCATTAAAAAGTAAAAGTACACATTATATTACAGCCCATTTATCTGTATGTTACATCAGTGGTAGCCTATATACAGGACATTTCCTAAAATTGTACAAGTTGGATGGACATCTCGATGAGTGCTCATTATTCAAGCCTCTAAATAGACTCATGCATAACTAATGACACCATACAGAGAAAATCTAAAATGCAATAAACATCACATTTATCTCCCAAATCCAGCGTAGAGGTGTTTATCTCATTTCCACAGTCGATAATTGCAAGCATGTGAAGGGATGTCAGGTGAGGTGACAGGAAAAGGCAGACAACGTGTGACTGTTTCCAGTTCCTCATGTGCGATGTGTGCCCGCGCAGCCAGAGACATGTTCTCAATGAAGAATTTTTTAAGCGCGCACCTCCCCACACATATATTTCAGCATTTCAAGATCCTGTCAAGAATTTTTACAATATTTTCTGAACGTTACCCAATTCATTTTTTTTATAAATCCCAAGCTCTTTGTGAGAATTGGCACATGCCAGTCTCAAGCCCCCTTTTGCAACAGATGAGGCCCAAAACTACAGGCTTAAGAGTAAAGTGGCTAAAACAGATTTTGTATTGGCACAAAACAAAATGAGTGAGTTGTGTATGACAGATTCTTATTATCTTTAATCCCTCAGTTTACTTCATCTTTTTATTTGGGCTCTCAAGCAATTAAAAAAAAAATGAATCTAATTAGTCACATGCTTTGTAGTAAATTAAATGAACTATTATAACTACTAAATTCAGTGAAGCTGTTCCTGGTTTCTGATCACAGTTCATCTGCTGATTGCTCGTATGAATTGCCCTCATCAGAAATGTGAGCCTGTAGTGGCACAGCAGCTTGTGAGCTTGAGTACTTACTGGCCAGAAGAAGTATGACATTATGTGCAGAATTGTCCCAATCATCAAATGTGTACTTCCTTACCTTACTTCTGATTGGCTGATTGATACTTAGATCAATTAGTATAAATCTTAATTAACATATATACATCACATTAACTCTAAACACCAAGAGAAGCTGACGCATGTAGTTGATAATTTTGATTAGATTTGCTTGCCATGGACGTGAACATGCAAATGATGGCTAATAATTTGTGTTTAATATTTGCTGAAAAAAGATTTACACTATATGTCGGTTGACATATTATCATCGTGAACCACTTTCAATTGAGCTGACTACTGGTTCATGTGGATCGGTCACAAGAGGTGCAAGAAGCAGTAATTATCATAGATTTGTGGTCATTTACTCAACTTTGTACATTTGTACATGTGCCTATAACATGCACAAACCAATTCAGCAGAATATCCAATCGTCCCAAATACACGAAACACGTGATATGGGTAAGAACATAAATGTTGTCCCAATGTAGTCTTTTGAGCATGTTGATGTTAAAGAGTATTTAATTAATATGTTGTGTTGTCTGTCATTTTGTTAAGTGCTTAGACCTAGCTCTAACACTCTGCTGTTATCAGGAATCATTGTTTAGTCTCTACAGATTGACAAGGAAATTGGATTCCTTCTTGTCCTTGGTAAGATATGCATGAGTAAGAAGAGAATAAAAACAATTGATCCTCAAAATAATGCTCAGGCAGGGGAAGAGTGCAGCCACCATGCTTAACATATGGACCGTATCCATTTGTACTGCATGGTAACTGAAAGTTATGCAAATGAGAATTATTTCTTTGCTGAAAAGCAACTGTGAGCCATTCTTGGCTCACTGCTTCCCCTGCATCAGCTTCCTGCCAATTGTTTATAGTGGTAAAAGCTTTTCGAGCTGAATTACTAAGGAATCAACCCATTCCCACTCTTTGATTTTGTATATGATAAGTGATTGATTATGGTCATTAGCTAGATAGAACCCTGAGCTCTCCAAACTAATTTTGGCCTGCAAGGCTGGAAGTTCTTAGTGATCTGACTCAGGTAATTATGTCACACTTTCATTTCCCCACTCAGGTCTTGCAAGAGTCTTATAACCACATGGCGAAATGACCTGGCATTAGTGCTAATCTGTCCTCCAAAGCCACAGTTCTCCTGCTCTCTCCCCTCTAATAACATTCATTTATCCTCTCCCTCACACAATCAGTTGAGGAGAGATTCTCACGGCAGGTATTAGCCTAGAAACTGAGGACTGGAGGACACAAGTCATCATTACGGCATCAAACATTGGGAGTAATCCAAATTCAAAGAGGGGACGGTGATGCAATATCAAATCTCTCGTAACTACCACAGCGTGTCTCCAAATGTTTGGATTATTTCTGAGAGGGCAAAAGCACAGCATTACAAGTTAGACTGGCATCACAATGAGCTGGATTATTTTCTATGACCAAAGCTCATCTAAAACACAGGATTAGGGACTACACAGGACTACATCTAAAAAAAATAGGATGTGATGATGATGAGGAACATTTTCTAGATCTGGTAAATTTAATCATATTTGTTGTCAGTGTTCTCTACAATATACAGTTGGGATTATGTATTTATCATTTTACCTTTCTGGATAAACAGTAATGCCACCAGAGCACAAATTATCTGATGCATCTCAAAAATACAACTGTAAGAAGCAGTACCTTAACTCGGACCCATTGCGCTCACACGACCAGGCAAGATAAGGTTTGAGAACAATGGGCAAATTGTTTTGTCAGCAAATATGCAGTGTTGGACTTGTTAGTTCTGATAAACAGGGTGCAATCTGAATGTGAAGCACTTCATTATATTTTCAAACACTGATAGTAATACAGAGAATTAGATCATGGATACAATCAGCAAAGATGAGCTTCCATTACACACTTTAGTCCCATCCTCACACTGTAATGAATGAACGACTACAGGGTCAGAATGGGACTAAGGAGAACAAACCATGGCTCCTTAGACTCAATGAACCCAATTCAACAGTTACTTAAGGGGTAGGAAGATGTTCTGTTTGGGTTTTTCCAGGCACATACAACTGGTATGCGAAAAAGAGATCCAGAACAGATCCAGAAAACAGCGAGAGATACCCTAGGAGGAGCTGAATAACATACAGTAAAGCAGGGGATAAGGAACTTTTTGTTCTACCTGTACACCCAAGCGATAGAAAGTGGGATTTGTTGGCTGTACTTGCTTGGCTAGAAAGTGGTTAGTAGAAAACCCTGAGGTAAAATCATGTTCGTTCATCAACATGAATGAAATGTGTATAATTCAGTTCAAATTCTCAAACCAACCAACTCTGCCACCACTAGCTGCATTCACAGCAATCTCTCTCTTATGACATCACTGCAATTACCTCCACATCTAATCATCTCCCGTGTTTGTCACCCTACAGATGTCAGGGCGCCTGCAGCGTCATACATTCTATTCATGACAATCCCGATCATTTGTTTATGTGCAGATTTGTCAGTGAGTGTAGCTCCATTATTACACATTGTCAGAGCCTCCTTCAGAGTTGTGCATCATTTGGTATATTACTATGAATTATGTATTAGCCTTATGTTTGAGACTGCGCATGCATGTGTGGTCTTACAGGCTGGATGTGTGGACTACAGCAGTGGAATGTAAATGGATGTCTCTGCCACTGCTTCTTGACAGTGGTTCATTTTGTGGTAATCATTGATTGTGATGTTGTTCTTTTGCCTGAGGACATGCAGGCAGATGTACAGCACAGACTTGGACAACACGGATGAAGCCTCAAGAGGGCTGCGGCCACGTTTGACATACATTATTGGCAGATTGTTATGCTCTCACTCTGTTCAATTCAATTTGAGCTCAGTATTAAGCAGTTTGTTCACTCAGTAAGCACATAATACACATTTAAGATATATTGATGAATCAATATTGATTAAGTGAATGTCTAATTGTCTGCTTTGCAATACAGCAATATTTCAATTACATTTGTCAGTAGAAAAGGAACAATATAGTGGAAAAAGACCACAGATCCAATAAAGTGGTCATTTCTTCAATCAATTTATTCATTTATATGTTTTGGGCTCGGTGTTTAGTGCCACATTTGAATGATCTTTGGTTTTTGATATTTTGATACTCTCAGAATAACCAATCATGTTTTTAAACCCAATCAGACAGTATCAAGTTAAGATGCTATACAACACATGAGGTGGTTTGTTGGTTGCAAACCTGCTGGTTAGATCTGGTCTGTTTGCTGTCTTTTCTGCACAGGCTGGTTGACTTATTCTATTGATTGTCTTTATTTGTAAAATAACAATTATTTTGAATAACTACATTTGCAATTGGCATTTCTTCATCGGCGAGTGTTTGTGACTCATATGGTTCAAAATAACAAATAGATGGCTCTGTTGTATTCTGATCAGACAAGGACTTGTCATTTGATGCAATATTTTTACTCTGTATTGTGCAGCAATCTTTGGCTAAAGATTTAAAACCTCACTTCTTAAATCTTCAGCGTGGGTCTGTTTCAGGCCACAGTGACACAAATTCCATCGCCTGCTCTGTCCTGTCACTTTTCTCCTGCTGCTGCAAGACCTTTCATGACGCACGTCTTTTTTCAAGGGTGATGAAATTATTTGACACCGTCTTCAGTGCTTTCAGGATCAGTGATCAGTTTAAAAAAAACTGTCCCTCTATCTTGTTCATCTTCTCTTTTCAACTGCCCCTTGTTTCAGTTCAGTTTTTGGTTGGAGTCAGGTAGAGGCCTGCAAAGCCATTCAAATGATATGGCTTCAGTCACTGTTACCAGGCTTTTGCCTCATCCATAAAATCCATTTTTGTAATCTTTGCCTGATGAAAGCATCACCTAAATCAACAGAGGAAAAAGCATGTGTGGTTAATTTATTCAACCCAGACTAACTGATGACAAGCAATTGACTTGCCAAGAACATGACATCATGTCATCATTAATAGGAGCTGAAAAATAGTTTTTGACCTCACAAAACGTTTTCCTGTTGCATTATTATATTTTGCAATCCCCTTTGATCTGTTCTATCTCTTCATTTTAAACAAAGTAAAAATGAAACACAAACTAATTCCTTTTCCTAAAACAAAACTACCAGACAGTTATGTGTCACTCCCTCATTCACTATTGTCAATGTAATAAACTCTGGTTTTACTTTATTCAATAATGAACTGTTAGTTGAGATCTCTGATACTTGTATACAACATTTCCAGTACCTTTTGACTTAATAATGTCAACGTATTATGAACTTGAAGGAAAACAGTTACTTATGTACAAATCCAGAAGGTACAGAGCAATATTATCATTTTTTAAAAACCCTCTTTTAACTCAGCTTTTGGTCTCCACCAACTCAAACTGACTGAAATAGCTAGCTCTATTGCTACTTGGTGATCCACTGTGTTCTCAAGCTAGTGGATAACTTGGTCTGCCCACTGTTTGGTGCTGAGCATTATGTGCATAGTGGGTTTTAAAAGCTTTTTTCTTTGGGTGTTAATGACACAATGAGAGCAGTAAGACTAAACTCAATTAATGTTGCAGGCTGAAGAACGAAACAATGAGTTGAAATAAATTCTGAAGTTCAGTAAAACCGAGGTGGCAATGCATTTGTTTTCACATTGTCAAATGATAGATATGTTGTCATTAATAACTGCTGCTATAAGTTTCCAAAGATTATTTCCAACTTGGATAGTAGAGTTGGCTCTATCATAGTCTCCCCTCTGTTATTTTAAATTCTTTTTGCTGATTTCTGTCTTATGTCGCCCATCCAGTGCACTTCCTAGCAAATATTATCATGCTAATATGAAAATTATTAATTAAGATACTGACCGCCATACACACCTGCACCTCCAGCTAAATGTAAGCATGATGCCATTGTTATTTCGAGCATGTTAGCCTGCATTAATGCGTATTCAGCAAAAAATGTCCCCTTCTTATACCAATGTATTATTTGAATCAAGTCTGTCTTGATTTTTAAGTAGTTATAAATCATATATAGCTATAACACTTGTGTGATATGGTTTTTCCTACACACCTGTGTAGTGGCTGTATTAGATGGTAATTACTCCTACTTGTAGTGTGTTGCCAATGAAACAAGTCTGTTATTGTCACCATGCATAGAAAAGTGAAACGAGTCCTTTTGCCTCTCCCTCGGTTACACATTCACATGCAGTAATGTCTGTTTATCTGCATTTCCTCAGAGGTGTTGCTTTGGAGGGTCAGCCATGTTACAGCCAAGCAGCGGAGCACTTTTAGGGGGTTCAGTGCCTCGAGGAAGACATGCCATGAATGTGATGTGGTTTTCTCAGCTCTTTCTTTCTCTCTGTCTTCTCTCTGTCTTCTCTCTGTCTTGTCTGTCTCTCTGTCATTGTGATGCATCTGTCTCCCTCTGGCTGTCAGCTTCAGGTGAGACAGGTGACTGCTGTTCTTTTTTTTGATTATACTTTTTTTTTATGTCAGTCCATATGGGATGATATATTCAGCCAGAATGATGACACATATCTCCATGGAAACACTGTTATAGCTATCCTCTACACAAATCCTCCATTTCCCTCTTGCACTCGCGAAAGGCACGCACACACAAACAAAATAGCAGACCCTTTCTATAGAGGATCAAAAAACGTTGAATCTCTAGAGTCCTGCAGATAGCCCTGCGCATGTACATACATACATGTACATACTGACTTTTGACAACCATGATACCATGACACACACACACACACACACACACACTTGTGGTACTTAATAAATTGTGTTCAGCCACTGGCCTGCTGTGCCCCATGGGTCAGCGTGTGGAGCAAAGAGACATTAATCATTCTGAGAGAATATGTGTAAGCAAATATTGGATCAGCATCAGCACCCTGTGCCCTGCGAGTGTGTGTTTGTATAATATATGTTATGAGTATATACAGTACACACATATATCTATAAATATATCTATATCTATAGATATATATTTATATACACACACACACACACACACACACACACACACTTACACAGTACATGTGTACATGTGGTTATTGGGGGTGTTTGAATATGGGTGTGTGCATGGGTCCCACCACCTCCATTCAAATTGAGAATGATTTTGTGTGTGTGTGTGTGTGTTTTAATGTGTCTTCATGTGTCTGAAGTAAAACGTCTATCGACCTGTCTACGTGCCCTCAGGCCTCTTTCTCCATCTTCATCCCCCTTTAAAACGAGCCCGTGTCTCTTCACCACAGCTTTATTGCTTTTTCCTGCCTTGATTCCACTTTCCTCCTTGTTACTTCCCGCTCATTTGTGTTATGCTGTAGACCCTTTTTGTTACCAGTTTTGCTTGTGCAATTCATTTCACTCGCTCATCTCCTCCCTATACCGCTCCCCACTGGACCCTTTTTTTTCTTTTTCACCTCCCCTCAATCTCACTCCCTCGCATGCATTATCTATTAGCTGTGGCTTGTCAGGTCTCCAGTCCTGTGTAATGGGAGACAGGCAGGGCAGATTGCACAGCGTCACATTAATTTGCCGTGGCTAACTGTTCGTACACCAGAGCAGAAATCAATGTGCAACCCCCAACCTTTATCTCCCCAGCGTCATCGCCACTGACACAAGTACACTCGTTGCCCTTTACAGCACCAACAGGGTTTTTCTTTTTTGTCTGCCAGTCCATACTCGCATCACTAGCATTGACTTAGCATAGAGCTATGCATCCATGGAGGGCGACATTAGTCTGCTGGTCAGTCCACACCTTAAATCCATGCTGACACATCTTTACAACTGTTCTATGGTCACAAGCTTTTGTACAGGTAATTATGAACTCCAGAGGATGAATCCTACAGATTTTTGTATTCGACTGACGTTTTCTTCTCTGCCAGCAGATTATTAATTTGGGATTTTAGTGACATAGCTATTGGTTGGACTGCAGTGAGAATCATAGTGCTAAGAGGATGAATTTTAATGACTTGAGCAAACCCTTGGCATTCATGGTACCACAAGCAGGTCAAAGTTTTATTTGACCCGCATCACTTAAACTCAAACATTGCAATGTATTCTAAATTAATTCATACATTTTGGTACAGACATTCATGCTTCCCTGAGGATAAACTACTATTTTTGGTGAGCATTGAGCTTTCTTCCAGTACCACCAGCAGGTTGATATTATTGTTTTTGACAAGTGTCTTGTCAATTATTGAGTGGATTGCTTTTAAATTTGGCAGTCATGGTGCAGAGAGGATGAACTTAACCTTCAGGATCCTCCAAACTTTTCCTGTGATGCCACCTGCAGGTCAAAGTGTTCACCTATCCTTTGAGATATTAAAATATAAATACAAACTGCCGTTTCTTTGTTTTACATGATGGTAAGTTTAAATATCATTGAGTTGTATACAAGGTATGCAACTTGAATATGTCACCTTGGGCTTTAGTAGTTCTATTATAATTTCTCATATTTTTAGACATTTAGTATTGATAATGAAAAGTATCTCCAGTTGCTGACCTAGGCTATCTCCTGACCGGTCACCAGCATGATGGTGAAATTTATGATTTGAGATGAGAAATATCTCAACAGCTATTGGATGGATTGCCATTAGATTTTGGTATGGAAGTCCATGGTCCCCATAAGATGAACTGTAATAACTCTGGTGATCCCCAAATTTGTTCATTAAAGCCATATGACCAAATAGATAATCAGCAAAACAATTGACATTCTTATCAGCCTCATCTGAGGTTTGTATTAGTTTGCTAACATCTTAAACTAAGGTGTAAACATTATGGCAAACAAACCATCTGCCAAATATCAGCATGTTATGATTGTAAGCTTGTTGCCATGACGGTGCAGTCTCGGTATAGTTTTACAGTGAGCAGGTAAATACTTAATAATAATTACTTTCTCTTTTTACTTATTCCTCCACTTCTCCTTATGTTTTTTCCATATGCAAAAAGGATCATTTCTTTTTCTTGCCTGTGAATGATCAAGGGAACCAAACAGTGTTGATGTCCAATGCTTGTGTCATCTCATCTCTCAATTAAATCAAAGTGTCTGTGATAGTCTGAGAAAGACTTCTAATGCTGCAAACAAATCAGGAGATGGGAGCTAGAGTATGATCCTGAAACTGTAACATCACATTTTCTAATTAATATTACAGCTAATTAAACTTACTAAACTCTTAATCTGAAATATATGCTTTCTGTGTGAGACTTTCAAATTTGTAAACTGCATGTCTTCTACTCTAGCAGAGCAAAAAAATAAATAATGTTAGATGAAGTAAGCGTCAAACACCTAGGCTCTCCACATGCCCTGCATCCTCAATAAAGGCTTTTAATCTGAAAGAATTGCATGAGGCAGGGTGCATTTCAACTTCTATTGGGTATTTCATTACCGAGCCATCAAACTGGGTGAGGTACATGACGGTACGACATGAAACCAGTTGAATCTGTTTATCTCCCCATGTGGAAGAATGGAGACAGATGCCTAGTGTGTAGCTGAGCTTACTTACTAACTATATTCAGTTTGAAGTGAATTAAAGAAGTCTCTTCATCATTTTATTTTTCTGTAATGAAATATTTAACTCCGCCAAGACTGAGAAGTGATTAATTAAAATAGTGACTTGCAAGCGAAATGTTCTATTCATTTTCCCCTTTTCATTTTATTGTCTATTGATCAGGAGCGTTCTCTTGTACTCGGGGAACACACAGAATATTTTCAGTGTACTCAAAACTTCAGTTAGAGAGAGTGAGCAGATTTTAGAAATGCTGACTTATTGATGTGTTTTCTTCACATCAATTATGGATGGGCATTGAAATGCATCTTTTGCTGGTTTATGTTGCAGCAGGTCTGAGGCCACCGAGCTACATGAGCATTGTGAACTTTGCCTTCACAAGTAACCATGGACACTGCTATAGAGAAGCTAAAAGAAGCACCGCTGTACAACACTGCCAATAACATTAAGATAGTGTTGCTTAGTAATAGATTGTGTTAATGCTCACCTCAAACCCATATCTTATTAGTCATCTCTCTGTTGGCTTCCTTTACATCTGTAGGTGTGCATGCACATTTTATACACACAGGGACAATATCTAAACGCATAATAGTAGGGTCCCATTGGCCTTTCTTTTTAAAGTGGGAGCTTATGTCGCCCATAGCTGCAACGCACAGACTTCACAATGATTGGCTTTCCCTATTTGTCGACAACCATCCCCAGTCTAGTCGGCCACAACACACACACACAAAACCCCACAAACCCATAACACTGGTACGTTCATGCATCAGAATGAGAAACGGCAAGGTGTCCTAATCTTAACTGGGAGGGAGTGAGCGCATTTGTAATTTCTTATCCGCCGCTAATTACAGAGGTAACAAGACCCTGGAGAAGTGACGGCTGCTGGTTTAGACGTCTGCCGGCTTGACAGCAGGGTTAATTAACAGCCTTCCACCAAGATTAAGATGGGACAAAAACTAAATAGATCAAGATACAAGCACGCACACACACACACACACACACACACACACACACACACACACATACACACACACACACACACACACACTTGTGCAGGCTTGCATGTACACACACGTCTTTGCACTAAGAGCTTAGATGAAGATAGCCATACTATCCCATTTATTTCAGCAGAAAATTAGCCTCCTGCTCTGGCAGACAGGCTCGACAGACACAGTCAGTCGCCTTACACCTAATGCATTCATCCCTACAGCTGTGTGACTTATTGATACTGGCACGTGCACTGGAGAATCATTTTGTTGATCTTCTGAATATGGCTCATGAGAGAAAGCAGAGAGAGTAGATGGCATTATGAGGCTGACAGCTACATGGCTGCAAACCCTCTAATGCCCACGTTGTATTCCCTGCTGAACTTGTACAATGATCCCATCTATCTTTCTGCTCTGTAATGTCATAAAATGTGAATGTGGGTCTGAAAGATTTGTCTGAGCCTTGCCTAATATCTCATCTCCTACTCGGCTTGCGGTGGGTGCGTTCATGCAGAAACACACCCACACCCAGGCTCTCACAGCCAGGTTAATGTGGCACCACATTCATTGGGCTGTAGCGTGTGTTGCATTCCCTTACCAGCTGTCCTAATGTAGCTCCTAGAGAGCTTTTATGAATAAAAGAAGGAACTCTTCCCCCCCTCGCTGCTATCTTTGGCCTGCAGGGTTAAGAGAGTGGAACCCTGAGACACACTGCTGGTGTCTTTTGCCCCTTAGGGGACACAGGAGGGTTGGAGGCAGAGAAAGACAGAAGGTATGAGAGGGAGAGAGAAAAAACAAACATGTCAGGTTTTGTCACATACTGTAAACAGTGATTTATTAGACAATGTGTCACACATGTCAAAACGGTTTCATCAAGACATTAGAATGAATTACACTTATACAGGGATGCACATGCACAAAGGTCACTCTCACACGCACCAACGCAGAGGGAAAGACTCTTATGACAGAAAGAACTGCATTGCGTGGATGGTAAAAACATTAAAAAAAACATTGCACTAGTGTGACAGAGCGAGTGGCTAGGCGGCCATTAGCACTACAGTGATGCACACACCAAGGTAGAGATCTCTGAGCAAGTAGCAACCCGAGGATGTATGGAGATCAAACAGATACACTTGCTCAACCAATCACAAATCACTGCCAGCTGTTACTCATGAGGTTTACCCCATTCTTATTGCATAAAATAACTAAACTTTTAACCAAATTTACCAGAAACACTTGAACATACATCAGTGTAATAGAATCGATCTAAAATAAATAAACCATCCATCCATTATCTATACTGCGGTGAGTGACAGGTGGGGTACACCCTGGTCAAGTTGCCAGCATATTGCTGGGCCCCAGTCAACCTAGAGACTCCAGCAAAAGCGGGATTCAAACCCGAAACCTTCTTACTGTAAGGCTAGAGTGCTCACCACTATGTCCAAGGCCTTGTCCATGTTCCATCTGCTTACATGGGAAGGTTTTATGACCTATATTGCAGCAAGCTACCCCCGGGAAAATAAATGCTTTCGCTTCACTTTTCGGGAGCTGGCAAGTCACTGTCTTTAGACACAGTCAATGAATTATAAACATTTTTTAAGATACATTTTATATCCATTGTAGAATATTTCAGTGCTACACAGGTTGTCAATGGGTTAAGTGATAACACAGATGGTGAACTTATACAAGAAAATAAGGAGATGAAGGTAACTAAGTCCATGACAACAATGCCATAGTTATTTACTGAAGTAGGCTGTCTTTACATATCCTTTGCAGCCGGTTAATGTTACGACTATGTAGTTTTACCAGTGAGAGTAAAACTTAATGACTGTTGCTATGGTTACCAGTTCTTTAATGTGATGTGCCCTGTACACTGATATTGAATAGTGGTGATCTTGGAGGTGTCCCAACACACAGTATTATTGGGCACCTTCCAGCCAAAGGAGATGAGTATTTTTCATCGTGGTGGTAGATAAGCACTAGGCATGCATGCTTGAGGGAATAGTTCACCACTTGATGAAATACTAATTTTCCTTCCAAGAGTTGCATGTGAAGATTGCGTAATTCTCACGTCTGTGCAGTACAGAGCAGGAGCCAGGAAACTATTAGCAGGACTTTCTTCAGCTCTGAAGCTGCACAGCTCAGCTCAGGGCTTTCCGCAAGGATGGGAGCAGCCAGCTTGGGGGGTCTGGGGCCATGTCCCCCTTGAGAGAAAAATATTCTGTAAAAGCCCAAATGTGGTGCCGCTGATGCATTCTAATGTCGCTGTTCCTTTATATACACTGATCTTTAACTATTGCATGTAGTGAATTAATGTGAAGGAGAATTAGGATGTAGAAAACTAAGAATGAACATTACATTTATGTCAAACAAAGCAGGAGAAAATGTATGTTTGACTTAGAGAAACAGATTGATCCCATATATGTTACTGCAGGAAGCTCCATAACAGCATATTTAATCAATAAAACATGATTTGGAGAATCCGACAGAACGGCTGAATAGTGTTTATTTAGGAGCAACAGTAATGTTCACAACAGCAAAGTCACTATTAACTGAGTAACGTGTCAATGGAAACAAATCTAACATGTTGGTAAAATAAATCCTGAGATACAGAGAATAAAAAAACGCAGATTTTAGTCAGTATCAGTCCTTCCTCCTGTCCTCTTGTTGTTCTCCTTCTGCTGCTGTGACTTATTGCAGGTACAGAGAGTAGCGGACAATTATTTAGACTTCAGACTTACAGCTTTTAGCTTCTCCATAACATTTCACTTCCAGTTTAACCAGTGTTCTGTGGTTGTGTAAAAAACTGTCAGCAGATTGCAAACAAAATAAATTATATATATATATATATATTTTCTTTGTTGAAGGGGTGATTTTAAATAACTTTTCAAATGAGTGTTTTTGTCGTTAACTCAAGTTAACATCACTTCACCTGGTTCACTGTTTCCACTGCAATGTCTCCGCTCTGCTTACTCTAGAGTGGACCAAAATGAGGCTTCGTATTAAAATATGGCCAATTATACATATCAAACACTGGGGGGATTAAAAAAATTAGCCTTTCTCTAAAGCCCACTTCAAATAAAGGCCTGTGACCTTCTGCAGTTGAGGTAAATAAAGTCTCTGGTCACTATTTGACGAAATAAGAAAATAACCTCCTGCCCCCCGCTATGTCGCAAACACACAATGTTGGTCTGAATCTTCTCGTCTAATTTGCTGAGAAAAGATTATAATAATTTCCAAAAGTGGTAAAATATTGATAATTGGTATGATGGATAAAATAAGCCGCTGTTCATTCATATTTTCAACATCAGTGTTAGTCTAAATGTCAATGCTGTCGTTGAGGTTAGTTTAAACATTTATTAGTTACTCATATATTCATTCTGGTGACATAATTTTACTACGCACAGACGTTGCAAAGGCATTTTCAGGAGCACGTGTTATTCGTGCACATCAACTCATGACCTGTAAAGCTGCTGCGACCTTGTTTCGTCACCATTTTTGATCCCGTCAACGAAACAAAGCAGTCACTGAGCACAATGCTGCCCTGGATAAATCACTGAGGATCTACAAGCCAAGCTGAAACCACAAGCTTCAGGCCCTAACCAGATGAAGCCTTTATCTAAAGATGTCTTCCAGTTCACACAAATTGCAGTGGCACCCTCTCACTGTCTTGTGCGCATTCTGATTCATCTGCTGTGCGGGTGGTGCTGTGTGCGATGTATAATGCAAAGCTGGAGGTGGGTTTATGTTGAAAGAGGACAGAGTCCCAGGTCCCATTAGAACGAATGGGTTGCAGCGGCATGTCTGCTAACAGTTTCTTACATTAGCACCCCTGGAGAGAGTCAAGCCTCAATGACAACACTGTTCTGAAGGCGGAACTGGGAGAAAGGGACTGGCGAAATGGGGGAGGGAGAGAATAGAGCCAGTTGCTGTCTGACCTTAAAGCAAAGGGGGAGAGAAAATCTACAGGAGAAAAGCTTCCGGAGGGAGGGAAGGGCAGATGAATGAGGGAAGACAACTTTGAAAGTTGTATTGACAGGGAGGTGGGGATGAGAGCTGAAACAGAGAGGAGAACAAGGCGAGAAAACATTGCCTGAGATTGAAATACAGAGGGGACGATGGAGGGTTGGGGGGCTGCAAGTTTCATGAGGGTGTCACGATGGAAGCACCAAAATTTCTCACACCATCTGTGAAAGAAGAATTCCTCTGGGGCAGCTGATGCAGTGCTAATGTGTGTTTCGGTGTGTATTTTGTGTGCTGCGAAGCGTGCACGCGCGTGCATTTGGGGACTCGCGGCGGTCTGTCTGGCCAGAGGATGTGTTCTTTCCGTTATTCACATATCAAGACTGAATTCAGCAGGGGAGAGGAGGCAGAAGTGAAAGCCAAACAGAGATAGAGAAGAGAGAAATATCCATGTATGCGTGGTCTCTCACTGTGTAATTCATGGCCTTCAGCCCCCCAATACATTTCAATTTTGTTCTCCTAAAACCCCTTTTTCTATTTCACGCTGCTATTCAGCATCCCCCCCCGCAGCAGCCTTGTGATCTCTCTCATGTCCATTTTCACTCACCTGCCAGTACAAGGACTCCTTGGACTTTTTTCCCCTGCTGCCGACACAGGACCTGAAGTAGCAAAATGCATTTAGCCTGTAAAAAAGCTAAATGAGGAAGGTTTGCGGTCTATTTGTCGTTAATTGGCACGGTGCAACCATAGATTACCGAACATGACAGTGTCTTTTTCAGAGAAATCTATCTGCCGTGACCTCTCTGGCACTATTACAGCAAGGTCAGAGAACACAGAGGGAAACCAATCAATACAATATTGAGTGCGAGAGCGAAACGGGTCTGATGCAGGAGGACGGATGGGAGGGAAAGGAAGAAAGAGGACATGGACACAAAAGGTGAGAGCGGGATTGCAAAGGGGGAAACGGGAGAGAGAAACTGGGAGAGCAAAATGAAAAAAAAAATGGAACAGAGAAAGAGGAATGACCAGGGAGACGAAGGGATGGAAAGGAGGGAGACACAGAAAAGAGGAGATTGCGAGTCCTGGATGAGGGATTGGAAAAGGCGGAATTGGAGGTTGGAGAGGACGGCCCTGGAGGTGGCTGCAGTCTTGCTGGTGGCAGCAATATCTGTCTACAGCAGTGCCACAGGGACAAACACGAACCAGCTCCCGTGTCTGAGACATGGTTAGCCTGCGGAGAATATCCTGCAGCCACAGGCACAAACACATAGTGCCCCAGGGAAGTGTCTGATAACACTGTATATAGTAAATTGCATACTGTATACTGCATTGTGGGTGTGTGAGTATGTTAATGTTTGTACATATGTGTGTGGTGAGTAAGTAAGTTTGAGTGTGTGTGTGTGTGTACTCATTGACATGACGTCACTTGTCAAGATGTCTTTAATTTCCCTCAATTCTGCCCACAGCGGAATCTAATGTTAGAGATCAATGTCAGCACTCGACAGATGCTGAGCCAACACTTTCCATGTAAAATAGCCAGTTCAATCAGTACCACTGGTGTTTTCACAAATTGAATACCCGGCGACAAATTTCCAGTAAATGACCACGCAGCAACGTAATGTAAAGGGATGCAAACAGTGACGCTGGTGTCAGTGAGAAAACCGAAAAAGAGATGTATGCTTGCTTTCAAGTTTATCCTTTCATGCATGTGAAGTAAATCTCAATCTAGATTCAAGCAAGTGGACTCTGCCTCTAACAATGCAAACTACTATGGAGAGGCAATTATAGGATTTGATTTCATGTCAAACTGAAGGATTGTACCTTTAAACTTCAGAAGGCAAACAGAAACATGTTCTGCCTTCATCCTGTATGGGGATAAATCAAAGGAACCCTATGTGCTCAAAAGAAAACAATCTGCGGCAAGATGAATAAAGTTTAGATTATTTGTAAAGCACATTTCAAAATGTGGAGGCAGTTTGAGGTGCTCAGCATAAGGTAGTTAAATGCTTAGGTAAATGCTTTCAAACCATACTGTAAAAACAGCAAAACGAAATAAACAAAGACAAATAATCCAGATTTGTAGATCTAAAAAACTACTTTGTGAATCATTCTTTTAAAAACCAAAAGTGAGTTGCACATTTTTCCATTTATTGGTTATACCTTTCCTTTTCATCACTTTTTTGTTTTTGCGTTTTTGAAAAGTTAACTTTCAAAATACCTTAGTACACAGTCTGAGTGGGATTTTGATTTAAGTCTGAACATTGTTATTTTGTTAAATATCCCCAAAATGGATGGTAATTTTAGAGCCCTTGTCTAGTCTTATTAACCACTCAAAGCATGTAGCAGTACAATAATGATGATAATAACAATAATAATGATAATAATTATAGAGTGCTTCACAATAAGCCAGACAACAAATCAAATAAAAAGGGCAGAAATAAAATAAATAAATAGTCCAGATAAAAATCAAGACAGCCTTCTAGTAGAAGTGCATTGTGTGGTATTTCTAACAGTATAAATAAAATAACAAAATGAAAAATATAATTAGACAATCAACTCAGATAAAATCAGGAAAGTCTTTCAATAGAGGAGTGTATGAAAAGGGACTTAAAAGATTGCACGGACTCTGCCAGCCTAATTTCCCCAAATTCACAAACATTCATACAATGCTGCGCTTTTTTTTAATCAACAATTTAGTCCTCTGCCAGGACAGCCCAAGGACACTTTAACATACAGAGTAGAGTAGCCGAGGATCGAACCATGACCTTCTGGTTACTGGAAGACCCTCTCTACCTTATGAGCCACAGCCTTCATGACTGCTCTCTAACTGTCTGACTGTGCTGTACTCTGCATGGGCACCTTTTTTGATAACAGCTAGAAGAACTGTATGTTCAACATGTGCATGTGCAGAATAATAAGCCAGCACTGCTCCAGCACAAACCTTCTTCTCCTTTTCATCTGAGTTCAGTTCAGTTCCTCTCTCTCCCTCTTTCTTTCTCTCTTTTTCTTTTTTACCATCACACTCACACGTGCACTCATGAAGTATGCTCCACGTCGACCCAGCAGTGCGCCGATGTGATTCATGTGTGTTTCGCTCTCTTCGTCATTCTGTGCTTGCAATATGGCTACGGCTGCTCCCCACAACCACCTGTTCTCCCTCAAGAAAAAGACGGAGATGCAGAGAGAACCTGAACAAATTCAGGATCGTGCACAAGGAGTACGAAAGACAGAGGTCGCACAGGAAGGCAAGGAGCTGGAAAGTTTCTTTTAAACAGTAGAGAAAGGAGGCGGAAAGCATATAAAACAAGGGGATGAATAAAACAATGTTGGAAAGACTGAAGCACAAACAGAGAGAGTAGGATAAGAGAGGTTTCATGTTTCAGGCTTATGAATAGAGAGATAAAGACAACACATATTACCACATATGTGCGTTTGAGTAGAAGATAACGAGGCAGCGTGTGAGTGCTCTGTGTTTACTCTAATTAACTACATCAATACTGTCAGACAGCTTTTCAGGCTTTGATCAGCTCCCCGCGCCTGCCAGAGAGTCTGCGAAATACACCCGTCAATCACAGCCACCGTCCTTTCATGTTTGTCTTACTCCATAAAACAAAGAGATTCATTCATCGTCTCGGACCGAGATGAGCGGCGCCGATGAGGGTGAAGAGATTGTAGCGTTTTCTCTGATTAGGATTCCACCCTCATTCAATTCCAGTCCATCCGCTTCTGCTCCACCCATGCCTCTCACACACCGATGACATCCATTACTTTTTTTTTACCCCCTCACACACATACACACACCTATGTACACAGTGCACCCCTGGCCCGACGTTGAATATGTAAATCGACATCTGCTCCAGTACCCAATCTCCAGCCCTCACCATGTGTCTGATATGCTAATTCAGTCAACACAGTTTCCTCACTCCACATCTTCCCCTCCTTTTCCCTTCCTTCTGCTTCCTCTCCTCAGCACCAATGTGCCCAAACCTGCCAAGGATGAGTGGAGGAAGGGAGGGCAAAGAGAGAGAGTGGGGGGGGGGGGGTGAGGGGCCTCAAACAAAACCTGATAATTATGTTGTTATGGATGGATGTTACACACACAAACAGGCATATGAGCAACAGCAAGAAGCCGGCCTTATTAGAGAACAGTAGCGGGGAATCCAGGGGAGAGATATGTGGGAGGAAGGACAAAGCTCCAACTCCTCCGACGAGCTCGGTGCTTCTCGCTCATTAAACGTGCGGATGCTACGCTGCCCGTCCTCCCCTCACGGCATCATTTTCACAGACACCTTATCAGCCATAATGAGCTCAGCCGTGGACACCTTGCCGTGACATTTGACACGCCGTAGCTGCACCATATGGATGCAATCACATGTGCACTGGAGTCTTGCAAGAGCCCACATATGCAAGAATGCAAGCCTTACACACACATTTTCCAATGCATTTGCATTTTGATGCAACATGGATGACATCCCAATGCAGGGGTATTGTTCTCAGTCCAAGTTCTGGAGTGTGCTTTGATTTATAAAGGATGAAATGGGACGAGACCTGTTTCCCAGAGATCCCCAGTTGGCTGTGTTCAGAGCTTTTGCTGCTTTGACAGAGTTCTAAGTGAATACATGAATGTTAAAAGACACTCGCCACAGCTCTCTGCTTTGCCAGCTACATGTGAGGCAACACTCGCTGTGAGCGGGCCCTGTTGAAAATGATAGGGGAGAGTACAGCACCTGGGTGTTTATCCAGATGTCGTAAGGGGGTGAAGCTCTGACACAAATTGGAGTCGTCCTACATAACCGCGTTGCTTTATTTCCCCACAGATACAGATTGGACCCATATGTCTTTGTACGGCTAAAAGGGAATGGGAACAAGCTGTAAAGAAATGATCAAACAAGAGTCAGGTTCTCTTATTAGGCGGCGCAAAGCAAACCGAGATCTCGTTTATCACTGGAGCATGTGACCGATTTGGATTGCAAAATGAAACTGCACTCATCTCCTTGAAAAATATAACATTTATCAATTTGATCTCCATTGCACCATTGAGATCAATCACACATTAGGACTGAAAAAAGTATTCTTGGCATTTGAGGGGACGAGCAGTTGTCTTTGTGGACTAGATCCACAAAGCAAAATAACACAAATAAATATTTCTACAGCATGATGAAACCTGCCACCTTACATTGGAACATTCATAAAATCTGTCTTCAGCTGCAGCAATCCTTTTTTTCTTTTTCTAAGTTAATACAGCAAGTACAAAATAGCATCATTAAAACTGTGAGGAATTGACTTTGCAGCAGCAGATTAGTAGCGGTCAGACTCCACAAACATCTTGCAATTCACTTTGAACTAGTCTGCTGCTCCAAGCGATGGACACAACATTCGAAACGCTACATGAAAAAGGGGTAACTTTGAAGGAGCTACAGCACAAAGGCATAACCAGGAGCGTTTGTCATGAGAAATCCACGAGACATGCGAGTTTCATGCCATCTCTTACTTACTATATCCAAACTAATGTTAAGGAATTGGCAAGTGCAGCGCCCATTTTAATCCTGCCTGGAATGGAGTGTCTGTTCTCTAAGAAACTGTAAAAGTGACATGCAGTAGTTGAGCTGCTGCGGGTCTCTGGAGCTGTGCCCCCACTGCTTGACAAAGAGCTGTTTACGTGTTAATTCAAAGTTCAGTGAAGCTCAACTATGTCAGCAGAACACCAGACTGGAGAATCAGTCGTATTTGTCATTATCGTGAACATGTTAGTTATTGTGAACACGCTGTTGCTATGATCAACAACTTTATTCATGTTGATGAGTCCCAGCTGGCGCTGCTCCAGAGTGCTGAATGCATTTTAAAGACTTTTCAAAATAAATGCTCTGTTATTCAGTTTGATATAAAGCATTGCAGAAACAAAACAAATGTTGTGCTTTTACTCTGTATGGAAATTGCTGAAGAGGAAGTGATTCTATGAATGTTGTTGCCAATTAGATCCTATGACACCCAAAGATGTTTCAAAATTGTCAAGTTATCGAAATGGTGGGGAGGGCCAGATATTATTTCTGGATTATTTCACCATCTGCCAACCAATGCTGTAGTTTATCCCGAGGATGTAGCAGACATGTTCAACTTAATTTGCCCACTGTCTGTTCAAGCTTGTTGTACATCCCTTACTGACTGCAATGCACTGTTCGACTGTTTATAAAAAGCTGATTAATAGTGGACATATCCTGTGTCCAGATTGCACTAAATCCGACGATGCACTTCCTTTGGCCCTTGACAATCGACATGTCAAGTGTGAGGCCGAAAAGATGAACAGTTCTCAAGGTATGTGAGCCACATACAGGCAGAAAGACAGACAGACAGAGAATATAACAAAAAATAAAATAAAATAAACAAATAATATCACAAAAGATGGATGGTGAAGGGATCTGCTGCAGCAGCATATCACTATAATAATAACATGTCACGTTAGAACTATAATGGCCTTGCTGTACACTTGCATTGATATGATTGGATATTCGTTGTTACCTGGCAAGTGCACCAGTGAATGACACGTGAATTCAAGAGCTGATCCCAGTCACCTCAAATGAGCAGGACTCCAGTACTGAGCCTCAAATAACATTGTGCAAAAGTTTTGGAAAGGTATTTCATATTTGTACTTCTAATGTGCCCCTTGTTAAATAGCCATATGAGATAACTGCACTGGCCACATTACAGATACCATGGCAGTGTCTTTGTTATCTGTTCTGAATGAGAAATTAGCGATTGTAAAAGAGTTCTCATAAAGATATTGCTCATACTTTTATGTTCATATTCTTATTGACCAATTAATTAGATAGACTGAAGAAGTACGGTCCCTGCAGGAAATACAGGACAATAATAGTTCAAGTCTTTTCCTTTCTGTTCTGTTAAATGCAGGTGTAATTTAACTATCATTTAAGAAGCTGTAGTTTATGATGTCTTGAATTGTATATTACTAAGAAGTGTTTCTAATTGTTGCTCCAATGAATTTAAGTAAACGAGGGAATCATAATTATAAACTTACTGGATGTGAGGCTGTGTAATTTCCGTGAAGATGATACCATCCTCAGTGAAACCAAGACAGGAATTAGAAAAGGTTACTCCAGCATTGATCAC
The DNA here is from genome assembly GCA_026259375.1 of Verasper variegatus. NCBI lineage: Eukaryota > Metazoa > Chordata > Actinopteri > Pleuronectiformes > Pleuronectidae > Verasper > Verasper variegatus. The sequence continues at coordinate 15,421,092 of CM048038.1, forward strand.
ATCTTCTTAATGAAACATATTGATTTGTATTGTTTTGCCTTTTCTGTACTTTTATTGATCAGCCTATGGTATCCGATACAGTATGGAGGAATGGATTCTGGCGCAAAGCAGATATGAAAGTCAAATTCCTGGACGTAGTAATGAATATGAACATGTACTTTTTTAAAAACATGTTTTTCATGTCAACTTAGCCAAGATTGACTATTTGAGAAATATGATCATTGCATCCACAACAAAAGACAGTCTGCATTAAATTGAATCACACATTGTAGAACATAAGAAAAAAAACATGGTTGTAGAAAATGTCAGTTTTTGTCCTGTAAAGTGAATAGATGTTGAATATCTGGCTGTTAAAATGATAGTGGCTCATTACAGACCGTCACTGAAGAGCTGCGAGAGCAGGCGTCTGCAGCTGTGTTTGAAAACTTGATTCACGTGTCGACATTAGATCAGATCTTTTTGACAGGTTAGTCACGCCATGTGTGTCGAAGTGTGGGCTCTGAAAGTTAAAAGTAGAGACCATCATGTGATGAGAGAACACACCAGCTGTGATACCTGTCAACATGTTGACATTTGACCAAAGTAGTGTTACTTACTACATTATTACACGAGCACTCAGTATGCTCTTTGAATGGAACAAATCTTCGTGGGGAGCCAGCAGAAGAGGGTAGTGATGTACTGGCTGAAGTAACCACAACTGCTTTAGTGTCATTGTGTGCTCTGGGACCTTTTCCGGCTCTTCCAGGAGCTGTTTCTGGATGATGTCATTTCCAGTGCTACCTGAGGCTCACCGGTTTGATCACCCTCTAGTTCTGGTTGGTGCCAGGACTGAGTCCGGTGAATTTCCTTCTCAGCACTCACCTGAGATGCAAAAGTTAAAATATTTCAAGTCGCGCCAAATGTGCCACTCCCGACGCCAGGGGCGGGAGTCGCATCTGATCGAGTTTTTAAATTGACACTGTATGTAATCTCAATGTGCAAAAAATGTCAATTGCGTGCGGTCTGAACGCAACATTAGAGCTCGATCTTATCAAACCACACACCTGTAAAGTTCATGACTGCATCTTTCTCAGTTGTGAGAGTTCTTCAAACCACCTCCCCAGTTGCCAGTACAGTAGGTGGCTCCAGGACTGTAATTCGTCTTGATTGTGGACACACACACACACACACACACACACACACAAACAAACACTTAAATTTAAAACAATACCAGCCATGCTGTTGCAGCAAACTATGTTTTATGGCAGGGGTGGGGAATCTTCAGCCTCCAGGCTGTGTACAGCCCACAAGACAATTCATAAACATGAAAAAAGCAACTCAGAAACACAAAAAAATCTCATGAGAGCAGTTCATTTTCTGCTGCAGCAAAATAGTAAAACAAGAATTTCCTTCAGGCTGGTTCTTATTGGCTGTATTGATGTCAGGTCATGGTCAGGCTGAACAAAACACACACACGTAGCTGCTGTGTGTCTGACAGCTGACTGTCAAGATAAAGTAAGGCAAGGTGAATTTGGTACGAACTGTGTTTTTTTGGGAGGGATGTAAAAGACAAGCCAGAGTGTGTAGTCTGCAGGGAAGTGTCTGCTGAGAAAAGACAATATCAAGCTTCATTACAACTACAACCTGAAGCTAAACTGGATGAGGTTTGAGAACAACTGTGTTTAGAGCGAGCTGACAGCTAAGAAGCTGATACCTCATTCAGAGCGAGAATTTGTGAGGGAGCCTTGTCACCAGAGAGTGAAAAAAAAAAAAAAAGTGTCTTAAAGAGCTGTCACAGGGTTGATTACTAATATTACGCGAGATAACCTGCAATGAAACATAACAAGCTGCCCAACTTTGTGAGTGGTATTACTACAGAGCGGCGATATCATCTGACATCAGACGTCATGTCAAAGAGGAGCAGTTCCATCTATCGCATTAGATAGGTTAGTATGATTTATGTGTTCAATAATCTAGAATGACCCTCCAAGGGTGTTATAAAAATTTGAATGGTCCTCTATAGGAAAAAGGTTCCCCACCCCTTGTTTATGGGAAGCTTAAAGACACCTACTCTGTGTAGCTGTTCAAATAAGAATTATTGGCATGTGGAGGTGGCTGCTAGAACAAAACACTTTTATATTGTATTAGCGTTTGCTTCACTTGTGTATCTCTGCAGCGCGTGTCACAGAGGGTTTGAAAGGTGATGACGGCTGTTTGTCTTATCTGTGGCTCAAACGAAAAATCTTTGCTCATCTGTTGCTTTAAAGTAACTGTCAAGCAGAGACTGAAAAGCCTGTTTAGACAGAAGTGACACTGTGAGCTCCAAAGCATGTCAGCCTGCGACCTTAATGTAAATTGGAAAAGCATCTATTCACTAAAAGCAGACAGGCCATTTGCAACTCAGGTTTAGCAGCAGCAGAATCCCAAGAGTTAGGAGAAGATAAAAAGGCCCGCATGGGAATTAGAAAGTCTGCAACCTCTGCACTGACAACTGTGGAGTAGATGATTATCATCCATTGTTTCAATGAAAAAGTGAAAGTTTTGTGAATAAAAAGAAAAGGCACTTGACAGGAACCAACTTGGTCTAAAATAATTCCAGTTTGTTCAGCGAGACAGTTTTGTGCTTGTGTATTTTAGTTTTTTCTTACTTCATAACCAGAAATGATCTGGTTACTCGCTGGTATAATTCTGCCATCTTTTCTCTAAATAGAGCACAGTGCTAGATATGAACCACACCACTGAACTACAGTAATTCTGATGACAGCACATGACAAAGAGGGCCTTCTTTTGGAGTTCAAGCTCAAAGGCAGAGAGGGTGTTAAATGTCTCATAAGCTGATAGAGAGGATTGCACTCCACACTTCACAGAAAAGTTGAACCGTACAGCTGAAAAGCCTTTACCGGACTGTTGATTATATCTTGAGGATTCCAATCATCGAATGAGGCCACCAACGCTACTAATTCGTCCCAGAAATTCCATAAAGTCTAGCCATGTGCTTTGACATAACAGCTCTGCACCAGCATCTTCTGTCATAAATTGAACCCTGCAGTAGTTCAGACAGCCCCAGACATTGTTTAATACACAGTGCGGGTGTTCCATTCAGCATTCAATCATACATGACCCTGATCCCTATCAACCAGGTGATCCATATCATGTAAAGAAGTTTTGTCATTTCAATTCTCAGCACCTCAGCTAACACCACTGCTTACTCATCCTCTACTTCCTTCCAGCATCCTCGTGCATTAGCATTTAGATTCAGGTGAAAACAAGTCTTTCTCTCTATGTTTTTCATTGAAACGTTGTGTACCTAAGACTCTGCCGTGTGTGTGTGTGTGTGTGTGTGTGTGTGTGTGTGTGTGTGTGTGTGTGTGTGTGTGTGCGCGTGTGTGTGTGTGTGTGTGTGTGTGTGTGTGTGTGTGGGGGGGGGGGGTGTTCTGCAATGATTCTTCAGTAACAGTGGAGCGTCGGTACAGCACCAAAACCATGTGCAATCAACCGGATGAACAAACACAACAGCAGGAGATGTTCATGGTCATTTTAGACATGAGAGACAAAGAATTAACTTAAACATAAATAAGTGCATTTTCTGATCAGCACTACCATATCGGTTCATTTTGATTAGAAACAACAGATACCTTGTTTGTAATACTTTATACAACATAACATAAACAACATACCAAATAAATCATTTTTATAGCAACAAAATATAGTTTAAAGTTTTGGAACAAATCTGCATTGTAAGCTGCTTCTTCATATGTCAAAGTGTAACAGTGGATACAAGTCTGAGGCGGTGGCTGATAACATAACTCCACAGAACATGACATTTGTGGAATGATTATTTAACCAAATCAGTGTGTTAAGGCAGAGCAGTGTATTGGAATTTGTATGGACTGATAGCCGACTTAAAATCCATGTTCCAAGTTTACTCTGTAAATTGCTCCGTTTGGGCCAAGAAGAGGTGTGCGTTCATGAGGTTGTCGGAGAAGAATTTCACAGATGCAGCTGTTTGAAATCCACAGGTGAAAAACTCTGATTGTTCTGAGACACAATAAAAGGAGGAAAAACTTGTGACTAAACCAAAGCGGACCGTGGAATGGGTGGTGGTCACAGAAATCTGTCACAGAGGTCTGAGAGAATATCACAGGTTGTTTTGTTGATTGGCTCAACTCATTCTGCTTTAGCTGCACCATGCACAACCAAGAATTGATGACCTCTTTCTGTTGCTATAGGTTTGTTATAACATTAGTTGGTCCAACAACTTTTTTTCTGAAGCAGCTGACTCAAATCTGATCAAATGTTTCATTGAAAATGTAGTTGCAACTGTTGCACATTCACTCCACAAGTATGAATGGTTTTACTGACTATAGACAATGGATATGTACCTACGCCAAGGAAGTTATGTTTTCATTGCATTTGTATTGTTTGTGGTTGAACGTAACCCAATAAGAACTCATTCAATTCAGGAGCCGATCCAGTATCCAGGATTTTATTTTAGCTCCTTCTTTAACATGGTGAGACAGGACGTTGGCCTTGGCAGTGGTATGTGCTCTCCAAGTGCCCTTTAAGTCCATTCAGTGTTTGCACCCAAAGATTGCTCAGTACGACCATGTTGTGACTGGTCATGTCACAGACCCAACTTCCTCCTGTGGTGTAAACACTGCACCTTCATGATGTTTTCCGTGTTTCACCGTGATCACACAGCCCTCATACACAGTGGTATCCGTCCACAGCAGGAAGAAGTCAGTCGTTCCACCACCTCCCCAATCACCCAGTGTAAACATCAGTGAACCTCTATGAGAAATACATCTGCAGCTTCTTCATCTTTTGGTGCACCAGAGGCTTTCCCTCTTGAAGAAAGCTCTTTTCTGAAATGGGCCCAGCTCAGACTGCAGTATGAGAGCAGGATGACAGGGGGCCGGTCTCACCCCTGCTTAGACACGATTCTCATATTTCCTTAAGATGTTTGCATTATTATATCCTGCACTTGAAAATCAGCCTGACTGTGAAGATCAAAAGAAAAAGAAAAAAAGCATTGACTTCTACACACAGCCATGAGCGTGTGCTGTTATGCCTGTCATGCTGCATTTAGTGACCCAGGTTTTTATGATGTTAGTGGTGCAGTGTTCCCATGATGTCAGCGACGCTATGATTAATGAGGGCGGTCAGCTGCAGCTGAGCCTTTAGTTGTACAACCACTTTGAGCGTTTTGTGTCAAAATAGAAAAATAACGAAACCTTTTGCCTTCAGTGGCCTTGACCCTGACTTAAATGCAGACACTTGATATAGTGAAATATAACACATGACCTTAAACAGAGACAATAATTTTAGCCTTTTGAGCTAAGACAAAAAAAAATAATTTGATTCAATGATGAGAAACATTTAGTAGCTCACCTTCTCCTGTGGGGATGTGTGTATAGGCCACTGGTGTGAATCAGAGGATAAATCGTGCTAATGAAGACTTTCTCAGTATCCCAGTGTGCGGCAGCACCCTATGTAATATGTGTGAATTTCATACACTCCGTGATAACACTTCCCTGGGTGCTTTGCTGCACTGTAGGTGGACAGCTCGTTGTCAGCCCCTCAGCCTCGATATATCCTCCACACACACACACACACACGCATGCATACACACACACCTCGCATGCAGCCACACATAGATCGCCCCCATCATTAGAGTCTGGAGCACAGACACAGACATGGGGGGAGTTGGAGAAGTGATGGATAGACAGAAAAAGGAAGACAAAAGAGTCGATAGACTCAGGAGGAAGGATATTCAGCCTCATCATTAGCACCAGGGATGGAGAGATCTGGGAATAGAAGAATATAATGAAGATAAGCCAGTTCACTTGGAATTTGAAATTTAAAAAAAATATGCAAAAACCTTTTAACTGTGTAGACCCTGTCAGGCCTGCACAAGGAAACACAAGCTCGCCTAATTATCGATTACTTGAAAGTGTCACACAAAGGACAAAATAAATTTTGCCCAAATTAACTATCCATAAGTTTTATTGTGATTAAAAATAAAAGTCATAATATTGTGCGGAGGCTCTTAATGTATTTTTTATTTTTTTTTTCAGAAACATGTTTATAGCATAGATGTATCGACGAAGCAGCTTCCCAAAGTGAAATTCATGAGAGGAAACCATGACAATTAGCTGGATGTACTCACCAGACCAATCAGAAAGTCCCAAAGATATTTATATTTTAAGTCTTGATACAAATTAGTGAAACTCAAGGGAACGTCAAGGTTATAACAGATATATGTGGTATCAATCTAGCTTAGCTTATCCTGCTGGGCCTGAAATAGCAACAGTGCCAAGAGTGTGATCATCCTTAATTCAGTTTAATTTAATCTAACGTAACTGAAACATTCATGTCGGCACACTCTGAATAACTGAACATGTCAGAGGAATAGGCTGGAAGTTGAAAATTTAAGCAGGGCTCAATATTTGAACAGTGCGTTTCAGGAAGCTGCAGAGAAGTTGTATTGACCTCCATCGCTGGTGTTTAGCGGTAGCTCTCAGAGAATGCTGAGTTCACTGAAACAACATCAGCCAGTCTCGAAGGAACAGAAGTGATATATAAAATGTATATAACAGATCATCTCCCTCTTACTAGTAAGAGGGAGATGATAGGGATTCAAAGATGACAAAGCTGCAAAGACACAGCTGGATGTTTGCCTTTTGAGTCACAACAGATTGAACTGTCCAGGTACGACATATTTACACAGCTGTAATATATTATACCACCAAAGAATCACATGACTACTTGTTTGAGAATGTGTTTGTGTAAATGTGTTTTGTCTAATTCTCTTCACCCATAATATACAAACATATTCTTCATGTGATCTCTAGGAGTGGGACACGGCTTCCGTTTCTAGTTTGACCCATCTTGTTTGAAGATGCTTTGGCCCACAGGTTCACCATCCATGTGGGGAAGAGGCAGAACTCATTGACCTAAATGCATCTGCTTTTTAATTACATGCATTCATATGCAGATAGCTGTTAACAGAGATCAGCCGAAATGTTGCCTGGACCTGAAACCCCTTTTAAAAATCACTTTTTGTGTTATGTTTGAAGAAACGTTTGACTCATGTTATCAAAGAAACTATTCAGAATATAAACAGTGTACGGTGGTGAAGGGAAGATGGAGTGTTGACTCAGATATCCTCTGTCTATACCGGAAGCCCCAAAATATTGACCGTTGCTCCCAGAAGCTAATTCATCATCACACGATAGTCGATGGACTCCAGGTTTCTTCTTCTCAGTTTATTTCTTCAGCATTGCTCACTCACAAGCTATTTTGTTGGCATGTTTACTGCCAGCTGTTGAAAGCTATTGGGTGTGTCAGCGATCCCATGTTAGAACTGTTTTTAGCAATCTGGTTGTTAGGGTTGGGTTCAGCGGGCATTCTCTCGTTGCCTGGACAAGCTACCGTTTTCCCAGCACAATAACATATCCACCACATAGCGGCAGCAAATGCATGTGTTGTTGTGGATAAATGTATGTTTTCTAATTGAGGGGTGACGAGCTAATATGTCAATTTAGAAAAACATCTTTCCCACTTTGAAATTACACATGAATTTGCCGCATTCAGCCCAGATGCCCCAGTTTTCAGCAGCTCAATGTTAAATGTGATGTCAGTGTTGTGTTCCAAGCTTGTTCACGCTGCCCCCAAGTTGATATTGGTTACTGCACATCTAAATGTAAATGCATAAGCACAGCTGCTGGGTTTACCTGACAGCGAGGCCGCAGCAGCAGACCCCCCCCCGAAAAACAGGGACATCACGGTGACAGCAGCGCATACATTGTAGAAAACCCTGTGAGAGGAAATTTGGCAGGTGGGGAGACAGGACAACAGACAGAATGGAAATGAGAGACGATGAAAGTGGAGGCGGAGCAAGAGATGGAAGAAAGAGTGAAGAGAGAGAGAGAGAGAGAAAAGGGAAAGTGGACAGGAGGAGAAGAGCGAGCAGACGATCATGTGACAGAATCAGCAGGCGTCATATACAACAAGAGAAAGAGAGGAGCTGAAGTGGTTTAATGCTGCATATGAGACTTTGAGTGTATGAGAGAGGAGAGACTGTGTGTGTGTGTGTGTGTGTGTGTGTGTGTGTGTGTGTGTGTGTGTGTGTGTGTGTGTGTGTGTGTGTGTGTGTGTGTGTGTGTGTGTGTGTGTGTGTGTGTGTGTAAAAGAAAGCTGTCAACCACTCTGGGTGAGAGAGTTCCTGCAGTGTGTCAACCTAATGGGCAGAAACTGGGGCATAGTGAATTATTCAACAGCTTTTTAGGGCAAGAGGAGACGCTTCCAACATCTTCCCTAAAGAAAAAAAAGGACCCTTCTCTCATAAGACAGACACATGTGCTAACACACATATGCACACACACACACACACACACACACATGCTGAACAAGTACTGTATGCCATTAGTTTTGTCTCTGCTAACAGGTCCTAAACTTCTAAACTAATTTAAAAAAAAAGGAGCTCAGCTGCAGCAGTTCACTCAAACCCAGTGAGATTCTCTTTAGATTAGTTAAGAGAAAAGTTGTCGAGCGACTGGTTCAGAGGTTAATTTACATACAGGAACATCAAAATAGTCCCTGTGTCTCTGGTGGATAGTTTGTGCCATGCCATTGAGAAATGTAAAGGAATCAGATTACTGGTGGAAGCAGTCTCAACCAACCTCCTTTTGGAGCTGAAAGCCCTTCAATATTGAACTGTTTTCACATTTTAACTAATCTCCTACACAATAGTTAAAGTCTGTGAAGTTCCTCAAAAACTATCAAAGAAAGAAAAAAACTAAGCAAGACATCACTTTATACGGAGCCCCCAAAGTCCTAAAAGACATATTTTTTTTATGTTGTGCCCACAAGGCTGAGCCTTATAACTTTTGCGTATCCATTTTTCAGACCCTATTTTGTGCTTAAACCACTTTTCAGGCAAACATTGGGATCTATATGAATAAACTTGATGGGAGAATGTGCGCACTTTAACCCATGTGTACGTTACGAACATTTTGGAGACAGGAAAGTGGCGAGGCAGACTTAGGAGGTGAATTGAGACCGGAGTATTGTTCCACTTTGTTGTTAACATTAAAACCAGCAGCGTTATTTGTGCTCGTGCAACATAACTGCTTCCTGATAACCTTCAATTGAAAAACATACAAAACAAGTTTAAGCAAATAACTGTGTGTGTATGTGTGTGTGTGTGTAAAATCGCTGCAGTGAACATGACTGTGCTGTCAGGTGCATAGAGCTCACTGCAGATCACTGACATAAAATAAACAAACTCTGTTCACCTTTAAACTTCAATTTCCTAATCATATCCCAGAGTGGAGGTTAGGGTCCCACTGATGTGTGAAGTGATCGGTCCGATTGCTGTAAATATAGATACTGCGGTGACACTAATGCTGCGTGATGGATGCACTGGCACAGATGGAGGAGTATGTGGATAGAAGGATGAGGAGGAAACAAGTGTTCAGCGACTATAAGGAATTCCTGGCCCATGATGATGACTGACTCATCAGCTGATATAGAGCTGTGATCTTGGATCTCTGTGCTGAACTGAGTCCAGTATTACACAGACCAAGCCGACGGAAGTGAACCATCCCAGTACAAACACAATTTCTCCCGACTCTGGGTTAATTAGCCTGACAGGTATGTGTGTGAAATGATTAACACTGTTTAATTTTTATAGTTCTTCTTAAATCCCCTTTTGAGAATAATATAATCTCTGAATTTAATAATCCCACACTTTTGGATGATTCAAATACGTTCAGGCGTTACAAAAGTTCTCTCACATTCTGACAGTGAGTAATTCATTTTTTTTTGCCTCCACCTTTAAATCTGCCCCCTGTTCAGGCACTCTCCTCTTTGTCATACTCGCTCTCACTCGCTGCAGTTACAGCAGCAGCCACACGTTACCACTCAGTGCATTTTCTTTTATTAATGATATCACTGCTTTGGCCATCGAACAATCTGTCTTTCTTCACCTCCACCTCACTCACAAGCTCCTCGACGTCTGTGTCAAGAATAGGTTAACTATAAATAAATTTATAGTGTAACGTTTGGCTATTTAAAAGTAACTTATAATAGTTAATAGGAAGAGAGAGAGAGAGAGCGCAAGGGTGTGTGTGTGTGTTTATGCGTGTTAGAATGTCAGCTGCTCCTTCAGAGATGGTCAGAAACCAAAAGTAAACAGGATTTCTCCTCTTGCTGTGAACTCCTCCGATGGAGCCTTTTGGCCGGCGTTGGTGGAAATAATGCTGTAACATCAGTTCCCTCTTCTCAACAAACGTTTCAATTAAGTGGCTCGCGCACACAAACATGCGCACCGCACACACACGAAACATGACTCACGAGAGAAGGTTTCACCACACAGCGCACGCACAAATTACGACTCATGATATTCAGGACACCATAGTTGGATATTGTAGTTTTTACAATTCTTACAGTTATGAAACCGTGACGTAATTAAACCGCCGTTATAGTAAAACCGCGATGACATCGAAAATTAATTTTGGTATTCAACCTGGCAAATCTTTAAAGATTTTTATACCAATAAGGGTTTTGGGATTTTATGGGTTAAGACATTTTGGTTACCGATATATATATACATATATATAATTAGCAATGATTTCTAAGATGGCGCTATCAAACCATTATGACAAGTAAATGTAATTAAGGCTTGATATTTTACTGTTAAACCATAAATGTCATTATCAATAAATATTTAAGAAAATAAAAAAATATATATAATAACATATTTTTCATGCAGTCTATATAATTTCACATCTTTACCTTGTTTATGCTGTAAAAAAGGTTTCATATCTGTAAACATAAATGCCAATACGTCTGAGAAAGGCTCATTGACGCCAATATTATCGGCCAATTCTACCATGAGAAGATAAGGTCAATGTCAACCATACAAAGGTAAAATCTATTTCATCACACAGGCTGTCTTGCTGCACAATCAATGTCCTTGTCAAACTTTTCTATTGTTGACATAGAGCCTGTTTGAGCAGTACTTGTTACGATGTAGACAATGAGCAGAAGGAAACAAAACATGATAATTGGCCATCGGAGGACCATTAAAGTAGCCAGCACTGACAAAATGCTAAACTGTCACTCAAGTTGGACAATGAGCAAAGAGTCCAAAGATGATGTGTGTTCCCTTTTATGTAATTTGTGACATTTTCGTGTGGCAGCTGCAAAATACAGTATTTCAATGTTTTAGACAGGTCTTCAGGCACAAAGGGAAAAATGTAATTTGTATTTCTGGCAGATGTAATGACGTCCGGAATAAATCGACAAAGAGCCTCCTACAGTCATACAAAAATAGCAAACAGAGCACAAAAACCACTGCAAATGGTGACCAACATGGTGGCAAAAACTAAACGGCACACATCATCCAGGTCACAATGTAAAAACAACAACCTCTAACACTGACAAACCATCCGTCCAAATGTGTTTCTCCCCTTTTTGTCCCTGAACTCTCAGCTGCCAGAGAGTCAAACCTTATGTAACACATGACATTTACAACAAGGTCTGTTCCCTGTCCACCTATCTGCCAGTCTCTCCTGTGTTTTCCCTCCCAACTGCCCCCCCCCCCCCCCCCCACTCCTCTCTCTTTCCAATCTGATTCACTGACATTTAATTAGTTGGTGAGTGGAGGATGCCTCGCCACATCAACCCTGTAGTGTTGCTGACCTTTTCCGACTGGGTCACTCATCTGCCATTAGAGCACTGCCTCCCCACACTTCGCTCTCTCTCTCACACACATACACACACCCTCATCACTCTCTCAGCATTAACAAAGAACACTCCAGTGTGATGATGAAATGAGCCAGCTGGTGATCTGGCAATTGACAGTGAGGTGGAGTTTTCTTTTGAAAAATTAGATTAAGTCACGTGTTTAATGATTTGTGTTGTTTGATGCACTGTGTGTGTGTGTGTGTGTGTGTGTGTGTGTGTGTGCCTCCAGGTAATACTCAAGTTGTGGGGACCTAAATCTTTTTCTTGGTACAACAAGCAAGTCCCCCCCGAGGTTAGGATTTACAGTTAAAGGTGAATTAAAGGTATTTGCTCAACAAATTTATATTTTCCGTCTGAAAGACGTTTTTGTCAATCATGTTTACAAACTGACTTCAAAATTTTCCGTCAGACATTAATGTTTCCAGAAGAAGTTCAATTTGTTTGAGCACTCCACCGTACTTGTAAACATCATGGTCGAAAAATGTATCTTAGTAGCTGAGGCTACAGATTGAACTCGGCAAGGTTTCTGTGCATGACGATTTTGATTGGATTTATTGAATTTAAAAAACATACGAAAAAAACTGACTTGGAAAGTCAAAGACCGTAACTCTCCAGGAAATTAACGTAAGTCAGTGTAAAGTCATGGAGACGTGTGTGTGTGTGTGTGTGTGTGTGTGTGTGTGTGTGTCCTTTCAGAACTCGGCTCACTGATGTGGGTTTGATGATGTGGGGCATGTTGTTTGTGGATTTGAGGAGTCTTCCTTTCAGTCGATTGCATCACTCTAATCAGCCGTCATGAGGGGAGACTAACAACAATTATTCTTTCATCTTTGGTCAGTGCAAAATGCCCTTTGCAAACACACACAGGGCTACAGACTCACCTGCGCACAGTCAGAGCCAATCAGGTGTTTCCAACTCCCCCTTTTCCCCCCTCCATGTCTCCTCTCCACTCCTCAGTGCTGTGACATTTCACCCAGCATCATCAGCAGCCAGACACCTCCTATCAGGATCGGTTTGGAAGCCTTTTAATCCGCCCTCTAAAGAAGTCTTTCCTGTCAATGGAGGGAAACGTGATCCCAATACTAATGGCACAGGAGAGAGGGGAAGTGGTGGTGGTAGAGGGATCTGGGGTGAGAGCTACCCAACTGGCCCCACAGGTGTTGGGCTGCAGCTCAGACAGTTTTCTTTTCCCCAGAAGTCGGAAAAAACCTCACAGATAAAGTGGAGAAGCAACATACAGCTAATGATGTAAGGTGGAGGGGTAATGTATCACCAGACAGTCAAGTTGAAGTTACAGAAAGTAACTATGGAAAGTAAGAGCCGTAAAAAAACACTAAATAGAGTACGTATATAGACTGAAGAAAATATAAAAAAAATGTATCTCATCTATTCTTATCTTATCTTACTTGGAGGCATTATGTTTTTTGGATTATTGTGAACACAATATCTCAAGAACACAAGGAAATTTCTTTAAATTGTGTACAGATGTTCAGTTTGACTCAAGGGTGAAGTAATCCAAATTTGGTGGTCAGAGGTCAAGATCAGTGTGACAATTTTTTCATGCTTTGAGAACAGGATGTCTCAGGAACACCTTGATGGAATCCTTTTAAATTTGGTACAAATATTCACTTGGATTAAGGATGAAGTGATTAGTGTTTTCGGGTTATAGGTGTCATGCTGACCTCATGTTCTTCTGAACATGAGATATCAGGAACAGCTAGGGAATTTCAAAACATCTGGCACAAACATTTACTTTGACTTGAGAAGGACCTGACTAGAACTTTGAGGTCAAAGTATGGTGACCTCATATGAGTTGGGGAAAAAAAATGTATGTGGGCTGAAACTGCACTGGTTGTTGGAGGCATTCAATCACTGGGCAATAATCCTTGTTTTTACTTCCCTTGTGTATATGTATATATATATACACATACACATCTTTAATTATTTCAAACCACTATCTCATATTTGGCTCCTATTGTTTGCAATATTTTTGAACTTGTTCTTCTGGTTAATCCTAATACCTAAATTTGCCCATTGGGGTGTGGGGGTCAATGAAAGGCTTATCTTAAAATACACTTACCTCTGTGTAACAAAACTGAAAAATAAATATTCATCAGTATGGTGCTACTAAAGTCATTACCATCCACATCATTATTCACTCAGCATTCACAGTACCCAAATACCCTCGGCCAACGATAATATCTTCACAAAACCTTCACATGTATTCAGTGTTGTAAAACACAAATCTGACTGGCTCGATGTTTGATTCCCTTTCATGTTTGTCCAGGCCCTCGCTTGTTTTTTCAAACTAAAGCTTGCCAAACAGCTGCGTAGCCTCTGCCAGTTCCTCTTCCCCCATCTTCAGTGCATTAGGCAATTCTACCTTGTCTGAAAACACACGCTGGTTTGCTTTAATCCATTCTGCTGTTTTCACAGAACAATCACAGGCTTCACACTGTCTTATGGAAAATAAGTGAACAAAAAAACTGTCTTCCTGTAGCACAAGTGCTGAACTAACATTACCCCTTTGAAGAGGTAAAGTATATACAGTATATATATCATGTATGTGTGTAGTGCATACATTTCAATTCAAATAGGATTGATTTAGCCAGCATGGTCTTAGCATGCTGTTTAAATGTGACACCATCTTGGAAAATGTTTTCTTCTGCACCAAATTCCTTGAACATATTGAAAACTCTACAACTTTTCTTCTTTTGGGCAACAAATAACCAACCTGAGTGTCATACTCAACATCTACACGGCAAATGATTTAGTCCATTGTGAAACTCTTTACAAGAGCTATATATCAACAGCTTACACCAGCCACAGAATGTTCTACTTGAGGACAGAAGAAATAAAATCTGTAGTTTCCAGCCCTGGCAGTGGAGGTGACCTGATAGTGGAGCTCACATTGGATGTGATACCATAGAGGGGGCCCAGACTCCTCTAATGTAAACAGAGTGGTGGGGATGATAGATTGATGCGACACGTCAGTTAGTTTTGTAGCCCGCCTAATAAACTATTACACTCTAGTTTCTTATTGTGACCTAACTGATACAAGCCAGGCTTTGCGTGGCCCTGTTGCATGTTTTGACAGCTCGGAAATGGAGAATGAGATGCTGTGAGCCATTATCGTGGTACTTCCATCATCGTGTATCTGGCATGACAGTTTGTCCAAGTGTCATCCTACTGCTCACTTCCTCCATCCTTCTTTGGCCGTAACGGCCGAGGCCAGTGCACTACATCTTTTCCTTGGCCTCCTAATTCACTCCACTCTCTCAGACTCTACAGCAGTGGTGTCCAACCATGTGCAATGAATGGCCAAGAGACTGGAGCTTTTAATTCCCACCAGTGGCTCCGGCAGCTGTCCCAGCCAGAGATGCAGAATTAATCAGCTAAATCACCTGGTGCAGTCCTCACAAAGAAAAGCTGCAGACTCTTGGCCCTCTGAGGCACTTGTTTGCCCACCACTCTACATGATGTCCAAAATACTGTGTAATCAACTACTAAAGCATAAGAGCTTATTCTCATACCCCATTTGGAGAGAAGAAACCCTGACACCTCAGCCAAGCTGCCAACTAATGTGAGTAAACAACTACAGCAAGAAAAGTGTTGCGGATGCCTTTGATTTCAGACAGTCTGGAACCCCTGTAGAGTCCAAACCAGATAAATGCGACGGGGCCAGTGCAGCCTAGAACTACACCACCACAGTCTCTCCACAACAGATGGCACCATTAGGTCAGAGCAGACTGTCTCTCCATCACGCCTCCATCCCTTTTTTATTCAGTTTCTGACCAGTCTGTTAGACAGATATGTCGGGGCCCTCGGTTCCTCATTTAGCGGCTTAGTTCAGGAGTGAGCTCGGCCAATGAACAAGCTGTCATTAGTGTAAATACAGTTCACTATCATCTTTTAAGAAGCAACGTCAACTGAGACTTGAAGCATTTAATCATCCTGGGTGTTAAAACATGAATAAGATTTTATGCAAGTAGAAAAAAATTGTGCATCTCTGCCACTTTATTAATTATATTTTCAAACTGTATGTTCAGCATTTAACATTACTGTGGAAAAGGCTTTCGGGACGAGGACTACCGTTTGTTGTTTTACAAACATAAAGCTTTCTCAGGACAGATGTTTGGGACTGCTAAAGCTGTACCCTTCTCAAACTTAGCAGGAAAGAGATGCTAACATTAGCTTACACTATTATGTAAACAGAATCCAGGACTGGATTGTAGATATGTTTGTAACATGACGTGACGTAACATAATGTGATGTATCTGGATTTTACAGGACATAACATCACATAATAAAGTGGTCTGAAATGCCACTAGCCTGTTAGATTAGTGTGAGTAATTGACATTCTGATTTCTGTAGTCCTCCATAGGGCAGGCAATCATTCCTGAAGTCTCTTCTGTATTTTAGAGAGGATTAAAAAAATAGAAACTGCCGTCCCTGCGGCGCCATGCACACATGCACAAGGACTTCTTTAGCGTCCTTGAGCAATTCAAAGAATCCCTATACCTGCTTCAGCAATTCACGTATATAAATAGCCATGACCTCTATGTCATACAGGGAGGAGGAAAGACAGTCTCAAAAATAGGATCAACCAAAATATTATATTGCGATTACTATTCTGGCCCCCAAAAATGAAACAAATGTAGAAGACAAGTTTAGCTAAGAAAACAAAGAGGTATTCTATTTCAAACAAGGCTCTTGCAGAAAGCAGGTTAAAACAAAATCTAAATCCAAGTCAAGTATATATGGAGAAAGACTAGAAGAGCCAAAAGCAGTGGAACACACAACCGGTAAGGAACCAGACAGGGAGGCTCGGAGTGAAAACAACCAAACCAAGGATAAGGTAAATGTCCATAAACTAAGGAGTCCAACATAAATCCAGAAGCCCAGCTCAGAGTCATGAAACTTACATAGCCAAAGGGACCACACTAAGACCCCCCCCCCTTCATATTCAGCCCTGGGAATGAATGATTAATGAAGCAATTTAATATAATCTGCGTCTAGTTATTTTATTCTTAAGCACTGCATAGCTTTCTCTGCAGCCAAGTTCCACACAGACAAGATATGCAAGGGATAAGTGGTAGAAGGTAATTTTTACTCCAAAGTTTAGTATCAGGTATTGTTCCTGGGCAATTATAAGTTTGTTTGCAGTCAAAGTAAGGTGACATTTTCCCAGGCTGCACACATTGAGTGCTGAAACCCTGAGACAAAGCTCGAGCCTCTCATAATTGTAGCAGCAGCTGAGTGGTGCGTGGGCTGTCCTTTGATCTGGTGGCACGAGTTCAAACACATTTGACAGCAAACATTCTCACCGCTCAAGTGTCCTTGACAAGATACTGAATCCCCACCAGCTCAAGGGGTGCTGTTCAGTGGCTGATCCTGACCCTGCAACGACAGAATAATTAGAAACACTCTGGCTATTATAAAACAAATGTTTAAGTCATCTACACAAATGGAAAATAGCAAAATCAGTGAATCTGATGACAAAGTACTGCAGCTTAACCTGAGTCTTTAAATCAACCAGCTTTTTCCAGTGGTTATTACATCACATTGATTCTCCACAGTATTTCTGCAGCACTCTGCTTTTTTGGAAAGAAACTTTGGCAGTGGTCGACACTGCATTAATTTCTGCTTGTTTAGCTCATGTCGGCATATCTCTGTATCTGCCTTTGTTGCATTTACATGGGCTCTGCTGTGGTAAAAGATAATTAATCGTTCTATTTAAATTATCATTTGGACCTAAAAGCTGTTTTGTGCAGGGAGGATCTGGTCTATTATTTTCTCAATTTAAGACGTTTTATGAAATACAGTATCTTGTGTGTGTGTGTGTGTGTGGACATGTTTGTTTACATAAGTTTTTTGTACTTTTGGTCGAGAGCTGTTTTTTTTTTATTGTTTGGGCTGGGACACATAGTTCCAGTTGAGGGAAAACTCACGACCGCAAACAATGATATTTTTGCAGCCCAGTATCTCAAAAATAAAATAAAAAAATAATGTCCACACTGAAAAATTCAGCACCTCCTCGTTTGCATGGCAAGATGTAGCTATGTCTTCATCTAATGAGGCGTCAACCCTTAAATTCGACTATATGTATTGGACTGCGGTTACCCTGCATGTCACTGTCAGCAGAGACTCCAGTCTGCATTGTAGTCCCCTACACTAATAAACCATCAAATAATATGTTTGTCAAAATTTGTAACTTAAACTTTCACCTCTCTGTCGGTCAATATGCACAGGCCCTGACCCGTGATTGGTCACTTCTCTCTCTATTTTTGGCGAGTAATCATGTATCAAATCCAGGCAGCCTCCAACTCACGTCCAGTCCTGGGGCCTCATTTATAAACAGTCCGCAAAAGTCCAGACTTATAAGACTGTGCGCACAAACACCTGAAGGTAATGTCTGTCCGCCCTCTACGTGCCCACATTCATCCATAAATGGTACAATGCAAAGCACCTCATGAATATTCAATTCTCCTGGTGACCAATGGTTTTGTCATGGTGAATCATGGCATCACGCAATGAAAAGAAGAAGCTCAACTCTGACACCGACGTCAAGGTGTTTGTTAGTGAGTTGGAGGTGAAGAAAGGCAGATTGTTTGGTGGCTACAGCAAAATGCACTGAGAGGAAACGTGTTGCTGCTGCTGTTAATTCAGCGAGTGAGTATGACACAGAGGACAGTGAGGCAAAAAAGAATGTGTTGTGTCACCTGAATGTATTTTAATCATCCCAAACTGCAGGATTATTAAATCCAAAGGCAGTTGCAATATCCCAGATCTATAAAATTTGACATCAATATTTTATTCCCAAAAAGGGCTTTAGAAAGAAAGGTAAATATTACACAGTGTTAATCATATCACAAACATGCATGTCGTCTAATTAACCCAGAGCGGTGAGAACTTGTGTTTGTACTGGGATGGTTCGGTTCTGTCGGGTCGGGCAGTGTAATACTGGACTCAGTTTAGCACAAAGACCAAAGATCACAGCTCTATAGAATCAATATCATCATATGTCATTATATCTCTTCTTGGTCGCTGAACACTTGTTCACATATAGGTGATATCTTACCCACTCTGGGACATTATTTGGAAATGGAAGTTTGAAGGTGAACACAGTTTATTTTTTGTAAATGGTCTCCAGTGCAGTCTACAGTATGTGCTCTGTGATTGTGACAGCACAGTCATGTTCACTGCAGCGATTTTAAATACGCACACACATGTGCGCAGTTTTAATGTTTTAATGTTAATGATGAAGTGGATCAATAATCTGGCTTCAAGTCACCTCCTCACATCTGCATTGCCTCTTTCCTGTCTCTAAAATGTTCATATGCATGGGTTAAAGGTTGCTTACAATTGCGCACAATCACCAGTCAAGATTGTTTCTATATATCACAATGTTTACGTGAGAAAGGTCGTACGCACCACAAAATGGGGTCGGAAGATGCAAACACAACGGTTTTAAATGAGGCCCCAGGTCACGGAGATATGAAGGACAAAAAATGACAAAGTATACGCAAGTATAAATAAATAAATAGAGAAATGAATAATTAAATACATAAATACATATAACTACAGTTTGCAATAAAAATGCTATTTCTGTATTTCTCCATTTCTTTCTTTCTTTCTAGTAATGCCATTTTTCTGTCCTTCATATGAGGAGGGTAGGCAGACTCAAGTTGACCTATACAGATCCCAGACTGTTGCTGTGTCAGTATGAGGCTGGGGTAGAATCACATCTCTTTCTTGCTCCCATCACAGACACAGAATTAATGTTAGCTTAACTACTTATTTTGATTGCCTAACCTGAACCATATTTTAACCATATAAAACAGTTGCTGCTGTGTTGTGGGATGTTAAGACTTGATTTATTTCTCTATGGGTGTGTTTTTAATCCAGAATGCAGAATGGTCAATGCTGCATTTACCTGCTGTTTTTCAGTGGACTCACCTGCAATATAAACCCATCCAGAGTGACATCCTTGTATCCTAGTTGATCTCTGGAGTTTTGAGGAAGATGTGCTGGTTCCTCTGCTTCTTTATTGGGTCAGTGTGAAATTTTAGTTTTGAAATGAAAGCAATTTAAAGCCAGACCCGTAAAAGCTCATCAAACCAGTATTCTCTTTAGGCTAGTCCTTCCTAATTGCCATGTCTATGACAGGACACATCATGTAATTTAAATTACTGAAGAGAACAGTGAATATTCAATTCCCTGCCTCTCCATGTAATGTTTATCCCATCCAATTGTGGGTGCCCTGGTGGTCCTGGGCATTAAGGTGTTGACAGTGAGCTGCAGTTTCATTGAATCGAGTCCAGCCAGGGTCCTCGAATCAGGGAACAAAATAATGTCATTTAACTTAATTGAAGGATTTGATTTAGAATTGTCTCATATTGTTGTTTTGACAATCATGGTGTATTTTGGACTCCGGTTTGTAGCAACAATTAGGGAACAGCCCTTTGCCATTTCAACATGACCCCAAGAGACCCCCAACAGACCCCCTACTTACGATAATTAAGGCCACATTGAAGACAACTTTGAGAATATTGTTGTGATATTACAAGAATGAAGTCGTAATAAAACAAGAATAAAGTCATAATTTAATAAACTGACAACATTTCATCCACAAAAAAGGCCACTTCCTCAGTCTGTGGTTCTTTCTTCAAAATAGACCCAGTTTCTTGCACAATCTTTTCAAACTGATCATACTCAACATAATGTGGTGCTAATGTGACAAAGTATTATTACATTATTTCTGAAACGTTTACTATTATACTAATTTAACAAGATGCTCCACATTTCTCATTTTCATGCAGGCGACAGGCTGACCTTCTGTTTTTCCTCCTCGAAAAAGATAGCTTCAATTTATGACCGTATACTTGACTTTTTTAACATAATATTAAGACTTTACTCTTAAAATCTCTTCTTTTGCCTTTTAAGTGGCCTTGATAGCCCATCACCTTTGAGATAACTTGTAAGCTAAACATTAACACCTGATCTCACTCATGCTCTTGTGGCTGAATGTCAGAAAATACCTGCAGCCAACTATGTATGGAAAATCTGAATAGTGGAGGTTGTTAAAGCAGAATATTGATGGTGGTTTGGAATTGTGAGGTTTCACATATCACATTCTCGGGAGAATCTAATGCACTTCTTTTCCCTCTGTCCTCTCGTTTCTTCGTCCTTGTTCTGAATAAAATAAGACTGTAATAAAAGAGACTGGGGATGAATGAACCACCACAAACGAACCATCATGACCCCGTTGTGATTCTGCTATGGTTTCCTCTCTAATACAAAACCCAAGTCACATTTCAGCGATGTAATGACATGTAGTTGTGTGTGTGGTGGAGCCGTCCAGTCGGCTTCTGCAGACTGCGGGAGAGAGAAACTAAATCCAGGTGTGAAAGTTGAGAACTTTTGCAGCTCGCATTCGATTACCAAATCCCTCACGTCTCTACAACTCTTCCAGCTACAAAACCCAGCGAGAAAGAACAGGAGGGCTTCATTAGGCCTGTCTCAAAGTATAAAGTTAACTAACCACATGTGGGTACACATCAGCATTCTTCCTTATCTCTCTCCCTGTTGTTCCTCCCCCCATTCCACCGTCTGAGGGGCTCTCTCTCCAGTGGCTCGCTGTTCCACTGGATGCTTCCAAAATGGCGGATCAGGGAGCACCGCTATTCCCCTGACTCCCGAAATGAGATGCAGGGATCTCTCTTGTGAGCGCTGCCGAGAAGAGGAGGTGATACGCAGGAAGTGTGTGTGTGTGTATGTTTTCCCCCTCTTTTATTTTCCCTGCTCTCTCTGATCGGATCTGATGTGAAATCACAAATTGGCCCCTCGTCGCTGCCCCCTGTGTACATAACAGAACTCATTAAAGAGAGGAGGGTTATTAAAAAGTGATGGAGCGAGGGAGGACTCTGACAAGAAAAACTGATTCTGTTTAATAAAAGAGACGGAAGAGGGAGAAGACGAGGAAGAAAGAGCCGAAGATTCTGAAAGAAAGTTGTAGTGGAAAAGGGGGCTAGGCATTGAGGGAGCTGTGACGAGAGACGCTGCGTTTACTATTCACTTTCACGGATGGCTTGTGCAAACACTCCAGATTCTTCTGAGGCTTTGGACATGCTCAGATATTTATTTTCCAACAGATGATAACAGGGAATAGCTCTTTTCTGTGCCCTATATGGGCTAAAGCTGAGTGCAGACAATGCGATATGAAAGCGACAAGTCAGCTGGCTGCAAAGTAAAATGTATTTGCTTATTGAATCCCAACAATGGCATAGGCCCCCGAGGTCTGAGCTAAAAATACACCACGTATTACTGTTCACTTAAGATAAAAGCATTTGTTAAATGGCCGTATCATAACATCTCCTCTGCTCAGGGCAATATAGTTTCGTGATGTGTGTGCAACAGCAGCGAGCAGATCTTGCGCATTCTGCTTCATGGATGTTCATCTATAATTCATCTGTTGTGCCTGGGAACACATACATGAAATGCTAGCAAAGGAGAGCGGAGGGGATGGTAAAAGCTTAACGAGCTGCGAGGACAAGAGCGACAGAACGAAAGACAGAGAGAGGGGCGGCAAACAGTCAGTGAGCAGGTCTGGCACGGGAGGGGGGAGGGATGAGAGTTTCTTCCAGGTTTTTTGCTCTCCAGAGGCTACTGGGGATCCAGATGGACTGAGGCTGAAAGGGAACAGAATGTGCATCAATATTTACCCACCTCCCATCACTTTATGCACAAAACTGGGTAAAAAAAAAAGAAGTAGATTTAATGTGTAGATTTGCTGCCGGGAGAAAACGCCTGTCGAGTTCCTGTGCAAGGAGCACTTTGATCACAGATGCTGCAAATGAATTAGACATATTGTAAGTGAGCGCAGACGTATATATTTGCTGCTGTGTGAAGAGAGGAGCATAAAAAGAATATATATCATCAAATGCAATAAATCATATAAAACGTGTGCACCTGCCGCTGAGTTCAAACTGAGTGTGAGCCCTGAGGAGCTGTGGACAAAATAAAAAAGCCCTTTGCCCTCTGTGGACAAATGACATGGAGAAAAATGAGAGAGAGAGACAGAGAGAGAGAGATAAAAAAAATGACTCACTGATGTCTGCTGGCTTTGCCGCTCTCCAGCGAGTCAGCGCACTGAGCAAGCAACAATAACTGAGGAGACAATAACCTGTGGCCTGCAGCGTCCCACGTGTGTGCCTCCGCAGAAACAAAACCACCTGTCCCATTCAACAGCCTCCTGAGGCCTCATTTATAAACATTACACACACAGACAAGGTGTGGGAAAGTTGTGTCTGCCACTCCCCAGGCAAATGTTCAGCTTTAGATGATCTGATCTGACAGGAGAATGTGTGCAGCCCCACAGAAACTGTGGTGCATGGAGATCATAGCCAGTTTTACCTGCTATGACAAAGATTACACACTGGGCCCCGAATGATCCGCTGTTCTTCCACCTCCCTGCACATTTTGTGCTCTCGTACTATGCTGGAGAAAGACACAGCCTCAAATGTGATGGTGTGTATATTTGTTCTAACTCACTGATTTAAAGGTGGAGCTTGTGATTCTGTGGAACGAATACATACACCGTTCCCTTCGCTGCTCATTCAGAAGCTGGAATTACCCACCACCAACATTAGCATCATCTGTAGACACTAGTGGACCTTTACCACTGTACCACCGGTGTTAGTGACTGGCTGCTGCCTGGTTGGAGGACGTTATGTACCGCGCGTGGTTACCGCGGCCTGCAGCGCAGTCCGGAGGCAACTCTTGATTTTACTGTTCCTATGAACATTGTTTTTTTCATCTCAGAGATTCTTTTCTTACTCCCACCTTCAATGATAGGTAACATAAGCATAAAATGAAGACAGTCAACTCAGCTAACACACCCTTTGCATTACAATGGCCCCGTCACTCATTCAGGTCGTCGATCCCCCATCTTTGTGGTAACATCCTACTCCCTGTCGTCTTGAGCCTGGTGTTTCCATTCAGGCAGTGTCGAGCCCCGAGCCAAGACCTATATATCAGCTCTGTACAGGAGCATCTGGTAGTTGAATAGTTGAGCCTTACATCATGTAATCTTATTTATGCAATAAATACTTTTGCACCGAGCAGCAGTATAATGTTTAAATCATGTTATTTGAAAGTTTCTGTACTCAATTTCTAATGTGACTGTGGACCTCTGTGTGTGCTGATTCCCCATCTGGCAGGTTTGAGAATGACTTGCAACCAAGTACAGCTTTATATATTTTCAGAAGGTCAGACAGTTTCTGTGTTTATATATTTATAAGACAAAGTATGATATATTCTATTTGGCACTTTTTGTACTTTGTAAAATCCATGACTCCTTTTGCAAGTAGAAGCACTTTATCATGCAGAGTGCGACATAAACAAGGTGTATATTTGTAGCTCGTTCATCTATTTTATTCCCCAGTGAACCCTGAAATAATACGTACCGGACATGAGGATTTATATAAAGACAAGTGTGCTTGTTTTTAAATCCAGAAAGTCAGGGATCACTTTGAGTGGATCTAACGTTGTGATCTTTCAGCAGTTTTTAGCAGCTGCTCTCTCAGGCGTCGCCTGAACAGACATTGACAGAGGGATCTTGAGGACCTGGGAGCAGGAGCTAGTGTTGACCGGGGAATGAACCTGGTCATGGTTACTCAACTGAAACGCCGGCAGTCAATGAGCCAGAGCACAGCAACAGGCAAATAGATGTAATTAGTGCTGTTGCAGTTATTAGCAGTGGTTTCCTTGTTACCTCACAGGATGCTCTTACTGCAAATCTAAGATCGACCAATGTGTTTCATCTCTTCATCTGGTTGTTTTTTATATGCTACTCTATTTTTATATTAAAAAATAATGTCATCGTCATGACTTTGCATATAAGATACACACAAAGCCAAGGTCAAGCTGTATGGCTGAACAGGGACGGGTTGAGTTACCGTTGTGTCTCCTGTGGCTGCTTGTAGTGCTGTCGCCACTGCTGTGTCCATCTTTGTCTCATCTGCTCCAGTTCCTTGCACTTTGAAGGGCACGCTCGCTTGCAAGTCAGAGATTAGAGGTGTTTGTGCGTGTGTGTGTTTGTGTGTGTGTGCGCGTGTGTTTGTGTCTTGATGTCTTTGTCCAGGAGGCGGAGTGGGCAGAGGAGGCAGAGGGCGGCGGAGTCATGCAGACATCAACTCTGGGAGTGTGTGTGTGTGTGTGTGTGTGTGTGTGTTCAAGTGAAGTGGAGACAGAGAGAGAATAGAGGCACTCGTCTGTATAATGGAGTAAGAACTCAGCCAGCTTCTAGGAGCCTTCATCTGCAGCCATACGCACACACACACACACACACACACACACACACACACACACACACACACACACACACACACACACACACACACACACACACACACACATACTTTCCCCTGGCCCAAAGACCTAACCAGACCAGCTGTAATTTGTCATTTGGCTGTGAACTGGGCCGTCAGTGCTGTGTAACTTTTAGCTTCCGGCTTGATGGTAATCCCTCCCTTTGAAGGGCAGCCAATCCAATCCCATGGCTGACACTGCCAGAGAGGACTATGCCATTGTGACCTTTATGGCGCACCAGCTAATCTTTCGTCAACGAGAGAAAGAGGGTGGAAAACTGGCAAAGAGTTCAACAAGCTTACTTGTCTTCCATAACTTCGTTCTCCTCATCCTTTGTTGTATTTATTTGATACATTTTTCTGCAGAAACACCCAAAGCCTTTTTCCCAACATGTACTGTCTAGAAAAATGGAGAAAAAGTCACACAGCCCTCTTAGTCACTTGACATTTATAAATCCTCATGTTTCTGCCTCTGGGTTTGTGTTCTGGATGTGCAGAGAATTGCTTGTGGTCTGTTCCCGTAGCTGTCAGCATTTGGCATATTTCTGAACTTGGCGTCATTTAAGGCTTTTTCACACCTAGTTGATTCAAATCACTTATCTCGGCAGTACACAGGAATTGGACGCAGCATTTGTTTGTGTGGTCAGATTATTTTAGATGTATATATTATTACAGATGGACGACCTGTCAAAGGAATGATCAACGTCTTACTAGACAATGACAATGACTATGTACACCAACAACACATGTGTTTGGTCTTGATAGGAGCGAGCACTCTTACATTAGTAGCAACAATTTGGATGTTAACAAGGTCCAGTCTATTTTTTCCTCTTGAAACAAACATTGATGGGATTTCAGGAAAGCTGTATTAAGAAATTGTGTGACTGAAGTCATCAGCGATGATGAACAATCCACTGGGGGTTTGCAGTGTGTTGAGGTGGCCAGTACACTCTTAAAGTAACAGCAGCAGTGAACTCCCTCCACTACTTCATGTAAACTCCCCGTCTGCACAGAACAGTCTTTTGAGACAACCAAGGCAATTGATCACCATTTTCTCAAGGCCCACCAGACAATGACAATTACCTGTCAGTTCAGCAGAGTTTGTCCATCCAGCTACAGTAAATGTCTAGAACATTGCTATCTGGCCATGTTTCAATCCTATGTCAGAATTATTCCATGTCATTCGTGAGTCCTCCTCAAACAGTTCTACAATATACATAATCTACAAATCTTGATGACGTTGGTGGGGATCTTTGTTTTACACATCACTCTCCCGTAGGTGTTCAGGCCATAGCATATATTTATAACTTTTGGACCCTAACCAACCATTCGGTGAGCCCTTGGGCCTTACAGTATGTGGGAACAAATGCACCACAGACTTTGTATATACTCTGTCTTTCTGGGGCACCCTGGTTGCCAAATCCTTAAGATGCCATAGATTTACAGTAACCACAATGTCCATGGTTGCTACAAGAGGGCCGGTTGCATCTCATTACCTTGATTCTTGTCCATCTCCTCTAATGCATTCATTAAAAGTCTAATAAACCATAAGAAGCTACTTATTCACTGATGGAAATTACTTTTATTGCAATAAAATGCATCATTAATAAGCTACACTAACAAGTAAAGTGTTAGTCATCAATAAAGAAGAGCTGAAAATGCCTCTCTCACCCAGTGGCATTGCATTTTCTTTTTATTTTGGTCTGTCAGACACAACTGTCGCTTCTTCTCTTTTGTTCCTGCCAGACCAGGCCAAAAGGGGGTGTGGGCTCAACATGAGCTCACCGCAGCGGGCTACGTTCAATCCCCCGCCATTTGCCAGCATGGTACCAATCAACACTTTACTCCCACCCAGCCAAGAAGCAAGTGACTCTGGAGGAGACAGAAGGAAACCTGGTGCGATGGAGATATTGAAAGTGTGAAAGGGAGAAAGAGAGAGAGAGAAGAAGAAGAAATGGGAGAGTAACAGAAATAGAGGCAAAGAAAGAGAGGCAGCTCCTTGTTGAGCATCCTAAATTTACCCCAGAGCTGAGGCTCCCCGTCGTCTTCAACTCTTGTTCTTGCTTGTCAAAGGATCTGTGCCCTGACGCACACACACACAAAAATACACTGCAGGTTACAGTAAAATCTTTGATATCGCTGCAGCTTCCTAAACCAAGATTAGATTGAATTCTAAATATAAGCATGAATTTTGAGGAGGACTCTACTCTTAAATTGCTCTGGCTCTTAATAGGCTTTAAAATGACACCCTCAAATATACAAGAATGAAATTACACCCCTGTGTGTATATATATATATATATATATATATATCTTTCTTTTGTCCAATAACGGCTTCTGTACTTTCATATATTTCTCCAATTTATCATACTGTGTCCTTGCAGCCTTACCCCTCTCCTCACTACAGTATTATTGATCCAAGCCTTTGCAGTGATAAATGCAATCTTTTATCCAATGACCAAATTTTACAAATGACGGTATAAAAGTCATGTGGACCTGGCCTTTATACCATCTGGTGCTCGCACCGTAGGTTAGATATTTTAATATGTGTCTAGTACACTATACCCACAATCCGTAATGTTTTACAGTGAACTGCAATTGAATGCCTCATTGATACAATGTGGGCTCAGCTGCAGTCACTCTTTTATTGGAAGAGTTTAACATTTTGGTTTCTCGTGTCCATGCACATTAATTATAAACCTATAGCCAAGAGACTCTTTAATACTTTAGTTAGTTAAGACTGGAAGTAGACAGCAAACAACTAGCCTGGCTCATCATGAAAGGTGGTGTCATGAAGGGGACACTATTATTAGAGTACTACTACACTATTTGTAGTGTATAGTTTAAAGAATTGGAGAAGAAGAAGAATTCATGACAGAAGGACGGGATTGAGAGAAAAAGGGACATTTACAAATCTGTCTGCTACTTCAGCACCACGGACAGCACCATGGATTTATCAGCACACAGCACAGTCGGGATAGTGATGTTTCAGAGCCACGGTCGAGGTCATAGATTCTGACTTGTACAAACATCAGTCAGATAAGTATAAAAGATCTGGCCCATTGCCAGGTGTTAACTTGCATGTTGAACTAAACAACAACACGTGCACCCTCTCTTACGGGTGGGGGGGGGGGGGGGGGTAGGTTAATGCATTTTGGTTACTCCTCTACCCGGTTACTGTTTCTAATATTGTGACTCTCATATTCAGTAAATGTACACTTTATATAGGGTATACACTTTCTCCTTCCATCATATGCCGCTTGAGGCACCTATGCTTTGAGGGTTCCAGAGAACTGGGGCCAATCCTAGGTGATATTGGTTGTTAGGTGGGGTACACCCTGGACAGGTTGCCAGAGTATCACAACACCAACATGTAGAGACAAACAACCATTCACACTCTTTCACACCTATGGACCATTTACAGTCTTCAATTAGCGCGATCTGCATGTCTTTGGACTGGAGGAAGGACTATCACAGAAAAACACTGGGTGGCCGTCAGATCTGGACTCAGAACACTCTAGCAGTGAGGCGACAAACACCATGCCACCCAAATGCTGGATAAATATTTTAAAAAGTTGAAAGAAATACAGCATTTAAAGCCAGGGTTAGTAATCCTAAAAGCTAGAAAGAGAGACTAAAAAATATGCAACTGATTTCACTGTCTCCTATTGGCCCTGTTGTCAAAGCAACACCCCCTGAAACACATCAACATGCACAATTGCATGAAGCTGAGTTTTCCCTGACTTCACTCGTTACAGCTAACTAAGAGCTTTTGTTTCTGCTTCAGAGGTGTTCGTCCCTCCTGCTGAAGTCTCTGGTCATTTGCAGTAAGAGAACGGGCAGGGTGCTCGCAGGTCAGGCCGGTCGGTTAGTGACAGACAGGTACGCCAGCCAATTATTACATTTGTCGAATCACAGACACTGGCTTTTTGAAAACATGTACCATTCCATCACCAGTGGCGAGTAGCAGACTTCAATAACTTAACAAAACATTCAACTGCAGCCAGGTTCATGCAGAAACATTTCCGTTGTAGTTTTCGCTATTTGTGAAATTTGCGCCTATTTTTTCTATTTCCATGTGTTTCCTTCGTTTGCAGGAACAAATGGAACAAATGCAAGAAATCGAGGCAGCCTTCATGAAACAGTGGAAGGCATGGAGTCAGAGAGGTAACAAGTAAGTGAAATAGTTCAGATTTGCCGAAGTAGAGTGAAGTGAAAAGGTAGACACATTGGGAATGAAACAGAGAGGAGAAAGAGGGGAGGAGGCGACCAACAGGGCGAGTGTAGGTAAAGCGTAACGACAGCTGAGGATATATTCACGGTCCCACTCCTGTTCTCTCTGGCTGCGGCTGCGCAGGGGCCAGAGCGGGAGGCCCACGACACAGCATTTGGTCATTTCAAGCGCTGCAGCCCAGCAAAACAATGTTGAAGCAATCAGAGCTAATTGCAGAGCTAATGGCTCCCTCTTCACTTTCCTTCTCTAATTGGCTGGAGCGCCATCTGCACATGCACACTTAGACACACACACACACACACACACACACACACACACACACACACACACACACACACACACACAGTGAATGTATCTCACATGAACCAACAGCTCCTATTCTCTCAACATCCACAAACTCAAAACTAACAAACCGGATCTAGAAGCAGAGAGATTGAGATCATTTGTTTCAGTAGTAAAGGAAGAGAGATTTACTAACAGTGGGCTCAGTTACCTATGGGGGACGTTTACAGTTTATACTGCCAGTGAAACCTTTAGCATGTTTGCATTGATTTTTGCCTCCAGAGCAGAGAGGTCAAAATAACTCTATAATGATTTGTTGCAATAAATGGTTCCAGCATAGCAGGAGGAGTGTTTTTCGAGACTTAGGCACAATTGCTTGCAAGTTATTGCAGGCGCTGATGGATCTGCCCATCACACACACACACACTCCATTTTACCTCACCCCTCTCCCACCTGGCACGTGAAACAAGACGTTCCATTCTCTGGGAGAGCTCGTCATTGCTGTCATCTCCGCAGCTCATATGTATGATTTCCTCCCTGCAGTCCTTTGTTATCACTTAGCTCCCTTGGGGGCTGTGCAGTGTGTGTAAACCATCACTGCAGGCAAAAGGTGGATCAGGTACAGCGGGAGGAAAGGGCTTCGAGTGCAGCGGTTGCCTTGGAAACCACCTTTACCCATGTTCCCCTCATTCGCTCACCTTCCAGGTTTCGAGCGGCTTGTTCGGTTAATTGACAGATTCTGAGACACACACACACTCTCAAAGTTCTGCACACAGACACACTCACAAAGACAGTCCTGGAAAATGATTAAATCCGTTGCCCACCTGCTTGTTTGCACTCTAGCAGCCGATTTCTCTCGGTTTCCTGTTTACTGAGACATCGTCCATGCTACCATCTGTCTGTTTTTCCTGCTTGCTGTGAAAACACAATTTGTTCAGAACAGGTAGAGCACCTCTCCTTTGCATAACAACACAACAATGGGACACACTGTTTTAGCTTGACAACTTACGCTGTCTTGCACGCCTTTGAGCAAACTGTCACAACTGCAACTCGTTCCACACAATGAGGCTTTTCTCTTATTTAGCTGTGTTTGCTTCCATGTGTACACCAGTGATAATGTGTGGGTTTAAATTATTATGCACATGCATCTGTGTCTGTGTCAACGGCTAAGCTGATAGGGTTGGGTACCGAACACACAGCCGGTACTTACCGGACCAAACCCCAATGCAGATTTCGGTGCCTCATTTCAGTGCCTGAGCTATGTACTGAAAAAGTCGCCCTGCTTCCGGCCGACATAAACATCTCTGCACGTTTCTAGTTAACATTACACTTAACGCTTGTGGCAACACTCTCAACATGGATCTGGCAATATGTGACTTTAGCCTATAGTTAGCTAGTAGCTACCTCAAACTTGAGTCGACACAACAACAAAAAAGGCCTAAAGCTAAACCTTGAAAAGTGTGGCTCTATTTCATGTGAAAGGATTCCGACACCAGGACAAGCAGCAAGTGTTTCAAGGTAATTCTGTGTAAAGGTATGAACACGACAAACTTAATGAAGCATGTGGTGACACACAGGATACATTTGAGATTGCGGCCTGGACATTTTTCTGTCTGAACCCATCTGAGGGCCTCTAATCCAGCATCCACTCCGAATTTGAAAGCAGAATGATGCTCAGGGTTTGACTGCTTTCGTGACCCCATGCCGAGCACATCAGCCGTTCAAACACCTGCCATTTTATGTGTTAACACCAGCACTCCTGGCAGACTCCAACATGACCATACTGCCATTTGTCCGAGCTGACACAAAGACGATGCAAGACAACTGAATCCATAAACCTCGTCAGTGCAGTACAACAAAGTGTCGGCAGGCAAGCTTAGTCGAAGCGGCACAAAGATATCCAGCTTTAAAGCCTTTCCACATCTCTCGTGGCAAAAAACTAATTTATGCCTCTGTTTACAAGTCGGACATCATCTCAAATCTAACTCCGGGCACATGTCGGGGCTTGTTTTTACATGGTGTCTGAAGGATGCAGTGAAGTGGTCTCCAGTTAGTCAAACCTCATTTTGTTAGTAGTCTAAGGTAAGTCAAATGGACAGTAGATGAGTTGTTTACCTTTGCAGTTATTTACACTCTGCATCACTGGTTGCATCATATTACGTTCCAAGGTCAGACCAGTATCTCACGGGAGGTGATGAGCAACACCGCAGCACGGCAGACCTGAAATTTATATTTGTGTGTGTGTGTGTGTGTGTGTGTGTGTGTGTGTGTGTGTGTGTATGTGTGTATGTTAATGTGGTCCAGGTATTTCTCATGTTGCTTTCATTCGATGTGAAGGTGAAGACATATTTCAAGGTTAGAGTTGGGTTAGACAAATATTAACGATGGGTTAAATTAGAGTCTACATGAAAACCAATATAAGTCAATGTAATGTCCTCTGAAGTCATGGAGTGTGTGTGTGTGCGTGTGTGCATGCAGTGGACTGTACTGTAACGTGCCTCGTGTGTTCTGCCCCTCGTCCCTGTGTGTGACAGGAGCAGATGTTAGAGCGCCGGCCGCGGGGCTTAGAACACAACTCCCATCAAACAAAACTATTTCCCCCTGTGGACGTTGACTCTGCAGGCCAGTTCAGCTCTTTATCCTGCACTTGTTCTCTTTTTTCATCATAAATCCTCTGCTGATGGCAGAAAGAAAAAGGCAAATGTCAACCCCCCCCAAACTGGGACAAAAAAGTTGTACTTGCACTTGTGTTACACAAGGATTTCGAAGAACTGAATTCTTTCTTCTTTTCTGTCTACATGCTCATGTCATCGCCTTTTGGCTGATTGGAGTGTCACTGCCTTCAGGCCTTTATGTGGTTATTTTATGGACAGGTGCTGAGGATGCTGGGTAAATTGAACAGCTAGAATGTGTGAAAGAGAAAAGGATGTTTCCCCCTCGCCTGTGTGTTCTTGTGTCTCCCAAGCGTGTCCGACACAAGCTTCTCTCTCATCTGTTCCAGAGATGCGCACTTTGCGCTTTTTCGTCCGTGTATGACCACCGTAAACCCCTGTGTGCCAGTTTTATGGGAACAGCTGGCAGGGGTTTTGAACTAGCAACCCGGCGGCCACTGGGGGAGAGCTGTACCCTCAGCGGCCCATGGGTCCAGACCTCAGGGCAGAGCGCTACGATGGCGAGCAAACACATGTGTCCAGTGGGAATCGGCCCATTTGTCTCTGTCTTGGCGAGAGACACGCACACACACACGCACACACACACACACACACACACACACACACACGCACACACACGCACACAACTCCTCAGGAAAGTGAGACATGAGCCTGTGTTGTCAGTGACAAACGAACTGCACGGCGAGGGAAAACCAGTTAGAAGATAAAGTGACCAATAGATCAGACAGCTGAGACTCTCCCTCTCTCAGTCGCTCTCTCCCGTGGCTGAGTTAGTACCTTGAGGGTAAGTTTAGTCGAATTACAGAAACATGTATTTTGTCAGTTATCTCTCTTGGTATCTTGCCATCCGGTTTTGTTTTGAGGTATATATTTTCCACCGCAGACATGTTGATTTATCGTGGTAGAAGAAGCAGGTGTTACTGTCAGGGACTATTAGAGTGTCCCAGTAAGCTGTTATTATTACAGACGTGTCTGAGCTACCCGCAGAACCTCTTCTCACAACATGGACACGATCCCTCTCTTGAGCTGGTGACATTCACCCACTATGCTGTAAGTGTTTTTGGTAAAACAAAAATACTGAATTAACGCTGGTATTTGATCAGTTCTGAGTGAAGCACAAATATATGTATATTTTTGTTTATAGTATGTATCAGTCCAGCCAAGAACCAACCAGGGACCCATATGGGTTCGGATCCAAGTTTTATACAGTCAGCCGGGTCCCTGGCCGGGTCCCTGGCCGGGTCCCTGGCCGGGTCCCTGGCCGGGTCCCCATTGTGTCTGTGACAGTCCAGTGTGTGTTGTGTTTGTCATCCCTCACTTTGATATAAAAGGACTTTTAATCTGAAATCACGGGTGAATCTGAAACCACCTTTCTTTGGGGATAGGAAGAGGGGAGAAGGCTGCAAAACTGACATTCGGGAAGTTTAGTTTTCACACCTTGAGAATTAACTTGTTAAAGCAATGAGATGACAAATTGGTGCCATTCGGGTCTGTGCTTTGCTGCCGGGGTCGGGTCCAGTGTTTTTCAGTATGTGTCCAGGTCAGGTAGAACATTGCTGGGTCTTTTCGTCCTCTGGCGCAGATATTTGGACCCGTGAAGAACTCTTGTCACGATCTACAGTTGTTTATTCACTTTTTTCTAAGCTAAGCATTTTCCTTCCTCCAGACACATTTCAGTATGTACAGCAGTAAACGAACCTTCTGTGCGGCCGTGACATTCAGGGCTGCTTCTGTTTTCAGTTCAGTGCTACAGTCAATATGTAGATGGTACCAAACAAAGGTACAAATTAGATCATCCCAGAAGTATTAAATTAATTCAATTGAGGAACGTCATGATAGTTCCAGAAACTGACCACACACATCCACTTCCCTAAAAAGTGCCCCGACTTGTTGTTAGCAATGGACACAACAATTTCATGATCATCATCTTAAAAACATCTCAAAACCGGAAAGAAAGTTAGAATCATACCATCTGTATGGATAGATACAAGTAGGGGAAAAAAAGGCGTCAGACATGTGAACCCTTTAATTCTCAAAGTCACAAATACACACACTCAAACATGAGTATTCTCTAGTTTTCCCTCTCCCCCTTCTTTCTGTCACCCTCACTTTTTCCGCATGGTGATGTGAATGGAAAGATAGGTGTGTGCATGTGTGTGACGGCGAAAAAGAGAGAGAGAGAGAGAAGGGGAAAGAAAGTGAGACAAAAAGAGAGAGGGACAGATTGTAAATGTGTGAGGAAAAGGCGGTGATGGATTTCACCTAAAGCGGGATTCATTACCATGCATCTGTCAGAGCAGTGACGGAGGTCTTGTTGCCAATGGCAATGTGGAAGCAAGTTAAAGAGCATCAGCATCTTTTCCTCCCCCCCCCCCTTCTCGTTCCCTCCCTCTCTCTCTCTCTCTCTGTCTGTCGCTGCTGTCTCTACCGCTCTCTCTCTCACTCACTCTCTGAGCGAGAGCAGTTAAACACATCAGCATGTCTGTCATCGCTCTGGCCTCGCAGTCTGCAGATGCCGACACTGTGCAGACAAGAAAAGTCCATTATCGCTTCCCTCAGTGTGACTATTTATCTCTCCCACCATCTCGCCCTGTCACTTGCAAACCCGCCCACCTACCCCACCCCGCCTGTGCACGCACGCACGCACACACGCACACACACCAGCCAACTAGGCCTGTGATGGGTAAAACATTGCATCACTTGTCTTTCTGTCTTTCTGTGAGAGCTGCTGAAAATCAGACTTTTCCAAGGGAGTGTGTATGTAAATGTACTGTGCGTGTGTGTGTGTGTGTGTTTGCCAGGGAGATTCATCATTTGCCCTCCCCCCAGCAACAATCATCCGTGTGTTCTTTCCACAAGACATTACCCCAAAACTGCCCCGGCGAGGACACTCAGTGACCAGAAGCCGAGGCAGAGGGTGCTGCTTGAAAGGATCGTGCTCTCTTTAGTTTCCCTGGGCAGATACAAAGGCTAAGAAAATGTACAATGGCCCGTGGACAGTTTTACGTATTCAATTAACTGCTTTATTTCCCAGAGTGTAAAGATTGATTTTCATTTCAATACAATGTCTGGACCATTTAGACCCATTTAGACTGTACGCGACGTGTCCGTGCTTCTCCCTCTAGAGCCGGATGATGGGACGGTCACAGCAAGTTTAGCTAGTTTTCATTTTAAAAGATTCTCATGAATTTTGGGGAAACAACAATAGTATTACAACGAAAGCTATGTTTAAGTTTTCAAATGTTTCATTTTATTTTTATGTCTATCTGTTTCAGAGGCTGAGAAATGAAAGTTTTGGTTCTGACGGGGGTCAGTGTTTTTCTTAATGAGTTAAGATAATAAGAAACCCAAATTCCTGCCTGTTGAAATCCATCAAGAAATCTGAACATGGGGAGAAATGCAAACAAGAATAAAACTTTTTAGCAGAGGTAACATGTGGGAGCTGCTTCTTGACAAACAACTCAGCCATCCATCAAGTTGTATACAGCACCTCCAGCTATACCATGTGAACTCCTACGTTTGTGGTTTTTAATTTCTGTTCATGTGTATATCAAACATTCACTACATGTCAGTTAGCTGCGGCAATGTAGGCGTCTCCAGCCAAGCTAGCTGTTTCCTCCTTGAATAATACGTCTTAAGTTTGATGAATATGACAATCCAGGATCATTCTTGAGAAAGTGAAAACACTTTTTTGTATATTTTTGGAAAACAGTAGTGTATTGTTTGCTTGCACTGTCTCATTTTATGATGTGTAAAGTTAAGTAGCTGTGATGTGAGATTTTGTGTTTCAATAATAAGCATAAAACAATATTAATGTGTCATTAATACCTCACTGTTACTTCACAAGCCGAGCTAGCTGAGCAGTAAATGAGCAGCTCCTAAGCTTTCATTTCCCTCTTGTTGCTATGCCGATGTCTATCTTCCAGCCTTCAGACACCGTGACATTTTTTGTACAGCTTTGTAGTTTCAAGACAGAATATCTTTGAAAATGAGGCCGCTCAGATCCATTTCAGTTCTCCAGAGTTTTTCCCTGGACAGTTTCCCTGGCTATCTATCAAACTGCGTTGGAGCAAAACACCCGCCTGCTGCGACCCTCATTTTAACTACAAAAAACTCCCTTTAATGGCAGAGCCATACCTACTTTGGCTGCTGTCATCTTTTCAAACACACACACACCTCTGCCTCCCTCCACGCCCTTTGTACTGTTAAGGTGGAAGCAGCGTGTGTCTAAGTGGAATGGCTGACTGGTCAGGCAGGACGAGGTGTCAGAGAAGAGGCCCATCCTATCAGGTGAACCCTCCATCAGCGCTGCAGAGACCTCCAAGCTTTCAAGCCTGTAGCACACTGACAAAAAAGCTATAAGGGGCTCTATCTTATGAGGCAGAGCTAGAGAGGGACTTGCACACACACACACACACACACACACACACACTCACACACAAGCACTAAAGTGAGGCAGATGCAGCTGGTGGAGGAAGTCGAAAACTAACAGAAACAAACAACCAGAGGGATGTTTTTTGTGAATCTTTCAGCAATAAACAGGGGAGAGATGAAGCTGAGCTGGTGTTCCCCGCTTTAAGACTCTATGCTGAATGAATGATCTAAAGCAGACCTGATGTATCTGGACAGCTGAGGTTTTCACTCACCTGTTACAGCGCTGCCTTGGCTTTACTCAGAGCAGACGAGGCCTTGCTACACCCATCAACAGACCGTTTCTCAGGTGGAGTTGCTCACTTTCTGGCCTTAATGAAAAAAACCTGGAAGCACTGACTCCTCTCCAGTGAATTTCGGAGCGCGGCCGTGTTGTCTCTGCAATCGAGGCAAACAACGTACCCCATGTTGTGTTCCTCAACCAACATTTGCTCCTGCATTTATCTACATCGCCAGACCCAGCTGCAGACTGCTGATTGGTTTTGCCTGAGTAATGAGCACAATCGACGGAAAGTACAATTTAATTAGGTGCCGCGGACGGCAACGCTGAGATGGAAGATACTGGAAACGGACGGGGATGGCGATTAATGGAACAACGCCTTCCCAGTGTTCCATCATTGCAATCTGATTTATTAATTACCCATGGCGCTGGGGGTTTTATCTCACTCGTCATGCAAATTGTCAGATGAGACAAATACGTGCACACACACACACACAGACCCACACACACGGGAAGGCATCATTTGATATCATGGGGATGTTTGTCTTCCCTATGTGTGATGTTGAGCTGTGTGACTCAAAGCAGGCTTATTTGAATGAGCACTTGAAAGACTGTATGAGTGACGGTTTGTTAAATTCAAAACAGAGACGCCACCAGAAATGAATGACTTCAATTAAAATAAACAATTTTTCTTTAGGTGAAGAGGTCAAGGCAGGTGGTGTGATTGAATGCAGCCTGTTTTCAGCTGCTCTTACAGCAGGTAGTGACATCACAGCTACGAGACAGTGGTGGGGAGGGGGTGGGATAAAAAATAAAATCCCACTTTAATATCCAGATGCTCAAGGCCTCTGGCAGGGATTAGGACTAGATTACGCTTGAGTGCTCTGCACATCCTCTGTGGTGTACCGTATATCGACAAACACAATTACTTAGACAGACAGGAATACAGAAGGCACAGAATGGAACACAGACAGATACAACATGAGCATTAACAACGAGGAAGAGGCACTTTCTGGCTCATTTTTCTTATAGCTTCCTGTCATTTAGGCTGAATCAAGACTGTGTGCAGACTTAAAGAGAGACAGACCTGCAAGAGCTGTATGAACGCTGACACAGACACTGTGGCCTTGTGAATGTCTGCTGGCACATTCATTTTCAAAACCATTGAGTACTTACACTGTACATGAGACAGTTTCTCCTTTTTATAGTGCTACAGCACTAAGGCTGCCACCTATTTTCCCCCAAAACCATTAAACCATAATGTCCACTGTTGGTAAAGTCGATCAACTCCTTGTGACTCCTTCAAGAGTCAGTACTCATGTTTGCCTCTGGTGAGATTTTCTTTTAAACGAGCAAGAGGAGGAACTGCATCGCACACACTGAAGAATGAATCACAAGTGATGCACCTATCAATGCTTGTGGGTGGCTGGTCAAACAGAGCGCATTGTTTCACTTGCAAAAGGAAAGCACCGATCCTGAAAACATTTTCAGCTCCACTGATATCACTGGGAGGCTCACACTTTTGGCTGTAGACCTCTGCTTGTAAACCAGTATGTTTGTGAGGGAAGGAAATCCATGCAACCACAGGTTTACTTTATTTGTGAGACAAACCAAAAAAAAAGAAACAGTGTTCATAATAAACTAATTGATTGGACAGTCATTTTAGAAATTGCATTTGAATAAGGAATTAATTAATTTATTCTAATATATTTGAAGGAATTGCTTGTTATATCAAGTTAGATACATGTTTTGGGGAAAAAGGTACAGCCTTACTGCACACAGATGATGCTTTTTTTGCAGTCTTATTGCTCCCTATGTTAGTGCATGAGACAAAACATTTCGTTTTTGACCAATGACAGTATATAAAGATGGACGACATGATGGCACCCAAGATGTGAATTCAAAACATCCTAATTGCCCATGGTGGCTGGCTACAGTAAAGGTCATATATCCTGCCCCCTCCATGTTAATATGTGGGACAAAAAATAAATGCCCTAAAAATTCTTGTTACTGTCATCGTTGTAATCATCTTGAAGTATGTCTCAAAAACGTGTTTTCATTTTATTTAATTAGTTATTTAATGCTATAAAAACTGGGTGAGACAATAAGGTATTAGGTATTTCATGGGACATCGATGGGCTCCTGATCAGTACTTTGCAGACTCTGGCAGACTGAATACGAGCTTCGTTTTAGCTTCACTTTTGAACAGGGGGATGCAGTTCATCCGTCCCTCTGTGTATGCAGTCATTAGTGCTGTAAAGATTGGGACTGATGCAATACCTGGGTGGGCAATAAGAAGAGTAATCAGTTCTGGACTAACATTGTTAGCTGTTGTTTCAGGTCCATCTGCACAACACTTAATTTACTCTGTGTGGGAAATTGAATTCTGAGGTCACAGGACCACCCATTGGTGTGAGTTTCAGCAGCCCGCCCATGAAAGAGAGCCAGCCACCTTGTAGGAAGAACACAACACTGACTGTGCAAGTGCCGCCAATTACTCAGCAGAAACACTGCTCATGTTAGAAAATGAAGCTAACTGTAGTATCAACTTTAGCAGTGGAATCTGATATCCTAGTTTGCTATTTGTAGGCTCTACAGTATTTTTTTTTTCAGTCACTGCTATAGGAAATGCACGTAGGTTCACAGATTTCACAGATGTTTTATTCTCTCTTGAAAAATGAAATGAATGTAATGAGAATCGTATTTGTAACAAATGTACTGCCGCTGTTAATTGGTGAGTGGGTTAGGGTTAGGGTTAGGGTATGTGCATCACATACCATCACAAAATCATATATTCCAAAAAGCAATATGACAGATTTTGTGAAAACACATTCTTTCTTTTCCCAAAACCATCCTATCTCTTTCCATCCTTCTCCCTCTCTCCCTCCACCCCGATGCAAAAGACCTTGATGTATCTTTGAGAGTTTGCCACAGCACATTTCCACAGCAAATCTAGCGTGTTATGCTTGTGCCAGCGTCGCCATGTCCTCATCATTCATCAAGATGTCTCACAAAGCAAGGCCGGAACACAAATGTCGGGTTGCCATCGAACCCCTCCTGGATTAGAGAAAACATGTCTTTGTATTAGGAGAAGAAAAGCAGCGGATTCTCACCGACTGGCCTCTGCTGGCCCCCGATTTCCATTTTGATGATCAAGCCTTTAGCAGGTGTTTCAAACGGTGGCCTTGTGGCTTACATACAAGGGGAAACGTCTATCGCAGATATGTTGGAAAATTAATTGTTGTCTTTAATTACTTCCCGTCCTTTGAGTCTTCCTGAGTATTCCACATGCCTCACCTCCCCTGCTTAATTGTGCAAAAGAAAAAGCATCATGCGAAGTCAATGTGAGATATTTACCAACTTCCTCGTAAATGCTGGTTTCTCACAGCGCAAAAAAAACCTTCATTTAGTAATCCATTTATATTTCCCGAGGTGGTGAGAATTCACATGCAGCTTGTGCAAAATCAATGATCACTTGAGTTCACGGTACAAAAAGAGGAGGATCTTATATTTACAGCGATCAAACCGGGTGGCAAACTGGTCCCTGAGGCATGCCATCGTCCACCCACCCGAACAAAACCGCCACACATACAAATATGCACCCACACACACACACAGGCTCCGAACCTCTGCGAGGCAGCTGAAGCAACATTTGATTTGAGGTGATAGAATTGCAGGAATGCAGGCTTGTAATCGTGTAAGGGCGGCTCTGGTGCGTTTGAAATGTGTCCCAGTGGCAGTGTGGCACTGGCTCGGGGGCTTTGGCGAATGAATCTGTCTGTAGTCACACAGCCAAATGAACACGGAGAGCTAACTAAGAGAGTGGCAGGTGCAGCAGTTTATTTATGAAATGTATTAGGATTCACGAGGTAATGAAGTGTAAAGGTGCTTTATTACTCTCCCACCGACATCAGTCCACCACGGTGGAAAGCAGAAATGACACTTTAAAATTTCTCTCTCCTCCTCTCTAATGACAGCAAACTGACATAATGAATACAATTCTGGAATCAATTTCCTTACGTCTCCTATCATTTATTTATTTGTAGTTTCTCCCTTACATTCAGGGAAGATACACTATCTGTGCTGTGTTGCCTTTTGGAAATGTACCCACATGGTCTCTCAGTGTATGGACATTCCACCTGATGCAGGGCTGGGCAATTCATTGAATTCCAATCATGATTATGGCTTTCAACAATTATGAAAACAAAGTAATGATAATAATAGGTTATTATCCCGCTTTTAGTTTCGCAATGACGCTCTTGTTTTGTCTTGCCTTACAGTGTTAGAGTGTTTCTGCTGTGTGTCTGCAGCGGTGATGGTTTTCGTATAATAACTGTTATTTATATACTCGAATAAAAGTTGGGATATGTACTCAACTAAATGCCAGGACAAAATTATTGCTGCTGGTTCTTCAGGATCAGGGCAGACACACATTACATGTCCAGCATCCTTGTGCCGTGCATGTGTGTGCGTGTGTGTGTGTGTGTGTGTGTGTGTGTGTGTGTGTTCTCGCACCATGGGACTGAAATGTGAAGAGTGGTTTTGCTGGTTCACTGCATCCTGGTTGAGATCAAAATCATCTCAAAGTTGTGTGAATGAGGTCTCCAAGGAGGGTAATAGAGAGAAAGACCAGCTTGGTGGTTTGTGGTAGATTGTGTGTGACCACCATGTGTGTGTGTGTGTGTGTGTGTGTGTGTGCGTAGATGTACTATATGGATCAAAACGGGATCTCAAGTTAATTCATATCACTGGTCATTTATTTTGACATTTTGATCTTACTAATGACGGTTTTTATAAGCTGTGGTCATATTTGGACATTAGT
Source organism: Verasper variegatus (assembly GCA_026259375.1). Classification (NCBI taxonomy): domain Eukaryota; kingdom Metazoa; phylum Chordata; class Actinopteri; order Pleuronectiformes; family Pleuronectidae; genus Verasper; species Verasper variegatus. The sequence continues at coordinate 15,462,855 of CM048038.1, forward strand.
TTAAAACAGTACAGATGCTTGAAATGCATTCAGCCTCAGAAGAGAAATTCAGGGCAACTAGAATGACACTCAGCAGACAGCATACCTATACCACCTGCACACACTCATTTTTTTATTCATGTCCCATCCTTCTACTAATGTTTTGGAGAAAATGTATTCAGTGGTTCCTTAGTAATCCTGCTAAGAACCAAACCAGCCAAACCAACCAAGGACAGTGGTGAAAACATCAATGAGAACCCACAAGAAAAAACAAATACGAAAGAAGCTGGTTTATTTGGTTGGTTTATTTGACCTGAACCCATCTTTATCAAACCACAAGAAAAATTGGACAAAGCTGAAAAAAATGAATCTAAAATTGCAAAATTAATTAGCTTAAAGAGATAGTTCACCCAGAAATGAATATTCACCCATTATCTACTCACCACTATGCCGATGGAGGGGTGGGTGAAGTGTTTGAGTCCACAAAACAGCTTTTGACGGAATTTTAATTTCTGGGTAAAGCTATCCCTTTAAGGCCTATATTTTGGCCTGGTATTTGTATTTGAATTAGACATTTGAGTGACACCTCATAGATGCAAACAGCACCAATAAAGCAGGAATTGATTTTATATTTAATATGATGAACCCTTAAGTTTGAATTCTTTAAAGTGTACTCTTCTGGTCACTAGTCACTAATGACACAGGTAGAAAAAGCAATGCAGTTTCAAAACAATGGCTTTACAAACCAATATTTTGAGAACAGTGATGTATTCATACATTTGTTTGAGTGACAATGTAATGTGCATATGAACATTTTGTTTCTAAGAAAACTGCACATGCCACCTTTAAATATAACTCTAAGACGTTTGCATACACACGGGTCGAGGTCTCCACATCAATTTCAGCTATATGGCAGGATTTTGACGCAAATTGCAAGCTTCTACCAATAGTGAAGGGACTGGAGGTTCGTTCATCTGCTGATGAAGGTCATGGGGTGTGGCTGAAATCTCCCTAAGTATTGTAGTCAGTAGATATTGATTTTAAAACGTACTTATGCAGGGATTTCATTTGTGCTGATTTTACAATCATTAAGTGCAGATAGTATATTGTATATTGTATAGGATATATGTGACCTGTTCTGACTCCTTGTGCTGCTTGTGGATTAATGGCCTTGCAGTGCAAAGTCCAAGATGAGCATATGTACTGTGCGTGTTGTGTGTTGACTTCTTGACCTCCCACCTAGCAGGGATTGTTTCATTAGCACCCAGTGAGAGGAGCAGAGAGGAAGGAACAGTACCTGGCCCAACACTCGCACCCTGAAGACGCTCCCAGGAGAAAACGTGAAGAAGTCGGCTTCACTCTCGCTCTTCTGTTGTACGCCAGCGGCTGCAAACGTAATGGATGGTGCCGACTGTTTACTGGGTTTGTTAAGCAACCGCTTACAATCTGACACGTTTGATCATCTAATGACACCTAATTATGTGGTCGCCTAATGCTGGGTTTTTCTGAGGTCGGGTTGCCGCTGTTTCGCCATTTGCCGTGCTGAGAATGCTTTTTGGAAATACAGAGGTAATTATTGGCGAGAGCCTCTCTCTCATTAAAAACGCTGGGTATCTGAGCAGGGCAGAGAGAGTGGGAACAAAATCTAATTATCACCCTCTTCCCACCACCCCCCCTCCTTGACATCAATACTCCATTATAGCACCTTGTCCCCAGGGTGCAAACAAACTCCGACTCTTATACATTTGCAGTGTGCATGTACATTTTCACGCACAAAGTATGATAACATTACAAGTCTGCATTTTGTTACCTTCTATATGGAATGGTAAAAGAAGTTTAAATTGAATTTTGACCTTTTGTTCTTGCATATATTTAAATAAAGTATGTAAAAAGAAATATGCTACAAGAACTTTGTTAAGTTAACTGGATTAACACGGTTCCACTAACAGTGTTGCTCTCTGAACTAAATGACGAGCCCCAGAGGGTTTTACACTGAGATTTTTCATTCAGATTTGGGTCATACAAGATTCTGCCGTCTCCAGAAAACAAATGGGAGAGGTGACAGAATTTCATGTGACTTTGCTGGGCCAGATGGAGCTTGACGGGGAACAGCAGTTGACCGTAATTGTTGCCTGTACACTAATTTTTCAGAAATCGTAAAAAACAGACAGGCAGAGTTTTGAGAAGTGACTGGAGACACAAGAAATATGGATGTGGTTTCCTGCCAATTTAATCTGTGAAATCTTAGAGGCTTTTTGTTTAAATGTGTTCGAGCACATGTAATACCATTCAAATCTCAAGTTACCAGCACAGCTGCTGCCATGGCTTGATTTCTCCTTGAGTATTCATTGACTTCAGTTAATCATGACAATCAGCGCTTGTCGTCATCGATCTCTCACTACATGGCAGCTACAGATTGAAATCAAGCCTTTAAAGACTGATGTGTCTGCAATGGCTCAAGATTGTGTCAGACTGTTTGTTATTAAAATGAACTTGCTGAGATGTAGCTGGCAGCAGGAGTGACAGTCAGCCCCATCGTGGGTGTCTTTGACCTCACAAACCCGGCCAACAAGTTTTATTACCTTTGCACATTTGTTGGTTGAAAATATAATCCTACGTCAAGGGGATCACCATTGATTATCTGTCATTGTTTCAGTGATGAAGCTTGCTGTTTTTTGACCAACTGGAAAGGCAAAATAAATGAGGAGAAACCTCTGCGAAATAACTTACGTTTAGGTCAGTTTGGTGACTTTTTCCATTTGATCTCACAATTTTCCTGTGGATTTAGCGGTCACCATATGACCCCAATGTGAAACTATAGTCACAGGATTACAGGGATGGTTGTTGTGTGTCCCTGTTGCTCTTGTAGCAAATGTAGATTCAGTGATGTCATTTTAGTTTTTTGGCATTGCGCTGACATTAAGCATGGTGTTGGTGGCATCATGCTATGGGGGTGTTGTTCTCAGTGAAAGGGACAAGGAGACTGGTCAGAACTCAGAGCAGGAGGAATGAAGCGAGTCCTTGAAGAAAAAGTACATATGTCCTGTCACTTGGGGCGACAGTTCACCTTTCAGTGATGGCCCCAAAGCATCCAGCCAGGACAATGCTGGAATGACTTTGGAATAAGTCTGTGACTGTCCTTGCGAGTCTCGGCCAAAGCCCAGACTTAAAGTAGAGAACATCTGTGGAAAGACCTGAGGATTGCAGTTCACAGACGCTTTCCATCCAATCTGAAGGAGCTTGAGAGGATCTGCCAGGAAACATGCCAGAGAAGACTGAACACTGTGATTGCTGCCAAAGGGGTTTCTACAACGTACCGATTAAGGGACTGAATAGATTTCAGTCTTTTGATAAACAATTAGTCTACTCTGTTTTAACTTTGTCAGATATTGAGTGTAGACTGATAAAACATTTTTCATTGGTATTTATTTACAAATGGATCAATGCCACAGTGAAGTGTCGATAAGTGAAGGTGTCTGAATACTTTCTGAAGCCTCTGTATGTATTATTCTGTTTAATGCAGAGTACTGCCAAGCTCGTCTGTCATCTTCACATTTACAAGTCAAGAGTTTACAATAGGCCCTCTGAGCAGTGCTACTTCTTGAGGCCAGAGTGAAGGCTACAGTGACTTATTATTGGAAAGTCATGAGAAAGGCCGGCTAGTTGTAGCAAAGAAGTGATAGAAATAAAAGCAAAATAATGGTAAAAATTGGTGTTGCTGTCCACCACTGAAGACAGCTCTTATTGAGTAAAGGGACAATGTTTGATGCTGAACTCACAAGTTCTGCTTTATGCTAATGCTAATGCTGGCTATGTAGCAATAGCCAAAACTTATATATGTTGCTTTTAAAAATGTAATACACTGACTTCCTCCTACTGTGCAGAAATGAACACAAATGATGTCAGATACGATTGATTCCATCTTGTGCTGTAGCGATTGAGGGATGGAGCCACGTTATCCGAGGTCCCGCCTACATGTGGGTTTGACCAGTCGTGACTCAGCCCCAGCTCTCATAAATCCAGATGGCATTTCAAACCGTCTTTATGGCATCAAATGAGTAATTACAACTAAACCTACATGAAAAATCAACACGTACATCAGTGTGAAGGCCGGATTTATGATACTGACACTGCAACCACCCTCTAGCAGGCGATTGAAATGCTTTGGCTCCACTTTTGGGGAGCTGTCATGTCGTCCATCTTTATATACAGTCCATGGTTCAATATGATGTCAAACCTTCTTGAGTTTTTATGTGACATGGTCGTAATCTTTATGCTACTCCGTTTTTCACGGCAGTGCTTATAGCTGAGGGTACGAAGGAGCTTAGGTTCATCTTAAATTAAACTTCCAACCCCACGCTTACGGTTTTACCTCAGGCTCTTTGTCACCCCTCTCATGTCTGATGTTGAACTTGGAAATGATAGGGTAAAGACTGCAGGAAGAATGGAAACAAGTGGGGATGGAGTGTGTGTTTCTCTCCCACTCAGCACTCAAGTCGAACTACAGCAGGTGGGCGTTTTTCTCCGACAAAGACACAGAGAGAGAGAGAGAGAGAGAGAGAGAGAGAGAGAGAGAGAGAGAGATCAACCAGAAGACAGGGAGACATGTGGAGGAAGGGCTACAGACTCAGTGAGGCAGGTGAAAGGGAGGGAGGGATGCTAGAGTGATAATTCTGTGCCAGAGACAACGTATATGGGGGGAGAGAACGGTTTGCGTAGGGAGGATATATTACATGCGGTTCCATTAGTGTGTGTAATGGTGCTGAAAGGCTGCGTCCTGGTGCTGTTGACCGTGATGCTGGTAGGAGTTGAATTAAACAGTCCCTGTCAGGCTGCGCTGGTCACATTCTGGGCTATCAAAGAGAAACACAACACACACAACTCTCACACAGACGTATCACAACATGTCAAACCAAGCAAAGCCTTTGTTCTGCTTTACTGGCTGAGTGTGTGCTCAGCATGAAACAAACCCTGTAATGATGATGCATGCTAATTGCCACTGTAGGGTGTAATTGGATTTCACATAACCAGCTCAATAATGGTGATATTGTTAGAATTAATTGATCTCAAAACAACTTTGAAAAGCTGAAGAATTTGTGAGAGGAATGTGAGAACTTTCTCAGATGGTATATTTTATGTACATAAAACATTTACAAAACATCAAACTGCTACCTTTATGTACATTTTACAGAAAGGAGTTCAATTTATAAATAACCACAGTGATAAAAAAAGGCAAGTCTGATCTATTGAGCCAAAATGTATCAAACTGTAATGAAAAAGTTTCAAAACTGTATCAAACAGCATCTTCATATATAAATAGTTAATATTCATGTTCATAGTAATAGCAACTATAATTATGAGCTACTGATATTTCCAAATATTGACAGTGAAACAGTAGGTGGTCCAAAGTGTAATAGTATGCTGAAAGAGTGAAAGTGGACGTGTTAAGACATAACATTGCTGTGAGTCATGACACATCATGACATTCAATGACACTACTGTGGTGGTGTAATTGCAAAGTGCTAAAATAAACATTGAGATAACACTATTGCATCAGTAGCTCCCCAAAGAAATCTTAATCAAGTACTAAACAGAAGACAATTATGAACAACAGAACGTTACATCAGGTAATTATTACATTGAGTGGTGATTAATTCACGTATCTCTGAATACTGACCACTTTCTTCATTAATATCGTAATTGTTTTCTAATGTGTTCCAAATTGTGGAGTTGCCCAACACAATGTGACATTATCTTTGACCAATCAGGTAGTTGGGATATGGGTGCATATTCCTACTTATATATTTTGTTATGAAAGTGGCACATTTCTGCTGTTCATGGTCAACACAACAGAGGTTAAACTGTCTGCGTGATGATAACTCTACAAAATAGTCCAGCCTCACTTAAATGGGCACAATGGCAAATGAGAATGCTTTGATGCTAGCTTTTGTTTTCTTGCCAAAATAATCTATTTTCTTTACTTTAATTTGGAATCAACTTGGTTTGTTTCCACAATATTAACAGAGATTGCTCGCATTCTTTTTTTGGTTTCTGAATGGGGGCAATATTTAACAATACCATGTTTTCAGTGTATGACCACAAGTGACTTTTTCACCATCATACCGAGGTGATGTCAGAATAACCTTCTCTCAGATCTATAAAGAAAGTTGAGTTCACTCAGAAATAAGAAGCTAATTTTGTTGCGCTTCTCAGTTTCTGGCAAACCTCCCTTCTTTACCTTTGCCGTCTGAACCTTATTCACTGCACAGACCTTAGGGCCTGTCAGACAACGGATCGTGAATTATGCAAGCCAAAAGGAATACTGATCAATAGAGGTTTTAAGTGCTGCAAGTCCAACCTGCACAACATATCGATCCAGTTGCATGGGTTGGTGCACTTGGTGCATGAAATTCATTGAGTCACTGCAGCCACGTGTCGGGGTCCTGAACTCCTCAGGTTACTTCATCTATCTCTCTGTTTATACTTATTCAAAGTAATATAAGACACATAATTGTCAATTAAGTATTAAGTGATCACGACATCTATGCTCTATGCTAATGGTTATAGAACACGTGTATGCACCATACACTAAGGATGGACGACATGACAGCTCCCCTAAAGTGAAGTCAAATAATCTTGATCATACCAAGCAAAAATGTCAAAGTACACTTTTTTTTTTCTTTTTGTTAAATATGTATTTTGTCATTTTCATTCTTGTTACATATTTATTTGTTTGATTGTCAATGTTTGGTTTAAATTAGTTATTTGATGCCATTATAAACTGAGTGAAATGTTGCAATTGACAGCTCGTGATTGATCAAGTACCTTTATCTGTTTTATGGTGGCTCTAAATGATGTCAAAAACGTACAATGTCGAGGATATTTTGGTTTCATTTTTATTAAAGCAGCAGTTTTCCCTTACTCTTGATGAGAGTTAAGGGCAGAGGATACAATTTGATTCATTGATTGATTAAGGATGTGGAGACAGGTCCTCCATCTTTATATACAGTCTATGGTATGCACAGTATTATAGTGTGTTACAAGATCCATAGTTGTAATCAATGCGTTTCTTTTAGTCCATAGACTAGTGTATCCTGTAGGTATTGAGTGGTTAGCTCTGCTCGTCTCTCTGCTGAGTTGATAAGTGAACTGTGACCACAGTTTTCATAGAGACACCTGGGAGCTTTTGAGGCTGTGATTTAAAGGGCAAGTACAAAAGAACAATATGAGAAGGTAAAATAAATGAGAAGAACAGCATGCTCTGGTTCTAAATGTCAAATGAGATGTTTATGTTTTATTTCCTGTGTAAAAGTAGCATATTATTAATCCTTGTTTGACAAATAAAAATACCATACAGACATACAGGTAAAATTGATTCTAAACTTCTACATTGAAGCAATTACTCTTACATCACCTTGTGCTAAACACTTTGCATCAACTGTCCCTGCAGGTATAGCCATTGGGTTTTATTATGTGGGTTCAGTCTCAGGTTCATTATCTACCACTGTGTCTTACTAAAATGCATTTCAGAAATTTAGAAAACCAAGTAGAAAGCGTTTAAATATTCCCCACTCACCTGTGGTAGTTGACTGCATTGGGAATTATTTGCAGGGGTAATACAAAGACGAGAATGGAGAGATAAACAAGCAAATTAGTTTAGGCTCCTGACTTACAGCACTTTTTGGTGTTTGGGTTTTATAACCCCTATATTTATAGTTATCTATATAAAGTCAAGCCTGGTTTAGCTGTAGTGACATACATTCACAGTAAAGGCTCATTTTAGCTGAGGTCTGTCTCAACACTTATGTGGGTCTCAGCTTCTTCTGTTGTTCTCTTGTTTGGCTCAAAACAAGAGAAGAGCATTAGTCCACCTGACTAATGCAAGGCCAATATTTAGTTCAATGGCTCCTTCACTAACTCTGTCATTTCTCAAAGCCAAACTGTGTAACTTCTGGTGAACAACAAAGAAAAAAGTTAAACAATGACGGTGACATAATAAATTAACATGTACTTGAACAGCAGCACAGTACAGAAAAGTCTCCTTGATGTGAGTTTCACAGCAAAGTTTGCGAACGTTAGCTACTTTAGATGAAGTGAAGCTGCAGCAGCAAAATCCCTGAATATATTGAACTGAGCAAGGATATATTTTAATGCTTATAAATTCAACTTTTCATTTGTATGAGAGAAAAAATGTAATGACTCTTCCTTCAAAGATTAGTCTCGCTTTAACACAGCAGATGAAAGGTTCTGTCTTCTTTTTATCTGTTTAACTTGTCGTGACAACCAAGCTCAAACGCAGTCAAACTTCAGGATGAGTGTATAAACTGTCTGCTGCTGTTATTTCTGAGTTTGCGTCTTTGTGTAGAAAGTTTTGGGCTTCGCATTCAACGAGCTAGAAAGGGTTCTAACTTAGCTAGATAGCAAAAAGGCTAACAACACTGGATGAGTGACATATTAGCCAAAGCTCATAAGCTTTATTGCATGAAGTGTTTCTCACAGAATTAATTAAATTCATGGCGTCAGCAGGGTGCATGTTCACAAAGGTCACTCTCACATGCAAAACATTCCAGGTGACAGGTACACAGACTAAAGAGTGAAAAGAATTTCTTGCTTGAGAGAAAGAACTGCACTGACGCCACAACTGCAGCAGAAACTGACTGTCTACTTGGACTGTCAAAACGTTTTGGACAATAGTGCGAACATTTCGCAAATAGTGCTGCACACACAAAGTTAGAGATCATGAAAAGTGTTTTTTAAAAAGTTGGTTTGTTATGAATCTGTGGCGGGACAAATTAGAATAGGGCAGGCCGCTACAGTCTAGATAATTAATGGAAAACACTGGGATACTTCACTATTTTGAGGACGCTAACCTTTTCTCAAACCCAGAGCCTTAACACTGGCACCCAGAACAATCCCCACTTATGATTCACAAAGTGAATAAAATAGTGGTTGTGTTTTAGAGGTCAAGGCTTTAGCGGGCTCAGGAGTGTTGTCAGAGAAAATATGCAATGGGAAACAGGTCGAAACCTAAAGCAGGAGGAGTATTGAGTGAGAGGAGATAATGTGTGAGCCAGAAGGACACACAGAGAGAAAGGAAGATAGAGACAGAATCTCATTAACGGTGTGACAAGTCTTTGGCCTTGGCCTTTAATGTGATGCTATGTCTCTCAGTCTTCTCCAGAAGCTGCCAACTTTCCCCCTCCCTCCTTCGCTCTGCTCTTTCACCATGTGTCTTCCTCAGCTCTCTCTCTCTCTCTCTCTCTCTCTCTCTCTCTCTCTCTCTCTCTCTCTTCTTTTTATTACTCTAGCATCTCCCCCCCACCCCCAGCTTCTCAGTGTCTTTCTCCTGCTCCTCTTGATGCTGCAGAGCATGGTGAGATGGGTATTATTTATTTATGGTCATGCATTGTCTGTGTGCGTGGGCTTAAGTAATATTCATTTGAGCTGTGCCGCTATAATACAAAGCCTCGTTCCTTCTCATATGCAAGGGATGAAAGACGAGCACTGGAGCCTGCTACGGTCCCCGAGTCTGAATACTCCCAGCTCAAAGTCAAAGTATGTGTAGGGCGGGGGGGAGGGCTTTTTAGAGCTCAGCATGGTTTGTTAAAAGCTATAAAGACAACAAACTGACTCAACCTTTTTTGTTTCTTTTTTTTTTAACCTACTTTGCTTCATTCTTCTGCTATTTTCTTCCATTTTTTAAACCCTTTTCTTTTTGCTCATGTGCTTTTCCTTTTTCCAGCACAGAGCTGCAGGGCAGGTCACTGCTGTAAAAGCTTCACTGTTGTGAAGCAGACGGGCTTTATTCCACCGTAGAAAGAGTCTTTTCCCATTAAATCAGGCTTGTATTTTCTATCTGTCCCATAGTGGGGTTTAATGGGTTGTCTTGTATCTGGAGATTTTGCACAGCCAAACACTACATGTGTTTTTCTGGCTGTGTCCTTCCTCTGGCCTACCTTTGTGTTTTTTGCTCTGCGGAGAAAAAAAAGGACAACGGGACATTTTAAAGTCGAATGGAATCGAAATATATACTCCGTATCCTCATCTGTTTCGACTTTTACTGAACTCTTAAATCAAAACAGATTGATGCATTTTGTTTTATTTTCTGCATCTACAGCTGTTAGTGTTATCCAGAGGTCACGCAGAAAGGGACAGCTAAGTCAATAGCTACCCCCTTCCCTAGTATAAGGTTGGTCTCACTTAATCTATTGTGTCATCCAGTAGGGATTGTGTTAGTGTTTGCTTCTTATTTCTGAGTGATATTCAAATTTGACAGTTCATAACCACAATGTAGCACAAAGAAAAACTCCTCTTGTATCAGTGTTTGTCGGTCATACAAGGCTATGACACAGTGCACCATGGAGGTCGACAGCGTGTCTTCTTCAAAGCCAGTTCTCACTGTCAGTCGCAGCTGCCATGAGAAACATCCATAGAGATGCATCAATCAGAGACATTTTCTATAAATGTTGCAAACACTAAAAAAAAAACGTAAATTATGTCCTGCGAAGATTATATTGTACTCACACAAGACATTGAAATCTCAGTTTTGACTGTAAGCCCGGCCATCGCTTTTCTTTTTCACTACCTGAGCCACGCTTTCCTCTTGAAAAAGCAGATGGGGAGGGGATCGAGTGAGTGATGACAGTGGCAGGGCATAGCTGAGAGTCTGCAATCTGGTGCTGGAGCACTAGTAAGTTTAGTGGGGGGTTGTAAGTATGGGCATGAGAGCCGAACAGAGCACACACACACACACACACACACACACACACACACACACAAAACCAAAGAAGCCGAGAGCAGGAGCTCCTTTTTGGATTCAGACAGCAGCGGATGTTGTTCTAATTTCCTCCTCCCCTCCTCCCTCCATCTTTATCCCTGTTTCTGCCGAGCAAAGCCTAATGATGTCCCTTGTGACAAGTGTTGGTTAACGACTAGCCATCAACACTTGCAGGCGCACGGACGCCTGAGCGTGCACGCTGCCACCTACACACTGTGCACGCTCGTGCATTCTGGCCAGCAGCTGGTAGCCCTGCCAACTTTGCACCCCTGACTTGAAGGAGATATGAGGAGCAGATGTGAATCTATTCCACCTGACAGGTCTGAGAGAGGAAAACAAGATCCTGCAGAATGTGTGTGTGTGCATACGTGCGTGCACATGTGTGTGTGTATATATGTGTTGTCATCAACTACCTTGGGGAAAACAGTTAATTGGGGATATCTTGTCCAACTGGGAAGAAAAAGTCCACAATTGGGAAATAAGGTGATTGTTGGGTTAGTTTATAGGAAGGCCTAAGATTAGCATGTAGTGGTTTTTGTTATGGAAATTAACACAAGTGTATCGCTGCACCATACTACTACGTTTAAATTCCAAAAGGGTGTTCTGAAACTAAAATGATCTCTGTGCGTGTCATTGGCTCCATATCAGTTTAAATGTCCATCCATCTTTTCATGCCTGAAAACGCATATCACGTGATCACTCATTACACTGGGCATGTGCATAGTGGTAAACACAGCAAGCATTTGGCTGTTAACTGTTTCAATGCAGAATTCTCGAATAACAGCTCATCTCCTACAAATGTAAAAAGTTCTATCATTGCAAAATGCAGAATTTAACTGCACAACAGCTTTTAACAAAGACAACAGGGGTCAGCAACACTTGTAATTGATTATCCATGTAACCTGGTAGCCGAGGCTAATGGCGGTTATTTTCTTCTGGAAGGGGGTCATGTGATAGGAACCTGACAAATCAGCGAAGGCTACCCCGTGACTGAAAAGAACAAATAAGCAAACGGTTGTAAGAGTCTACGTCATCGTTTCCAAACATCTCTCTTTCTGCCCGTCCAGACTTAAACCTAGCATTCAAGTTTTAAAACTCGCCAGCAGCATTTCTAAACTACTCCATTTTAGCTGCTGTTGTGTAGACGCCAGGGATATCTATAGCAGAGTTGATGCTTTTTCAAACTAAAATGTAGTGTGGATGTGATGTCCCAAAAAATGGCTTGTAATGACATGTGGGTATAAATGGGCAGGGGACATCAGAGCCTGTCTTCAGCCTTTACAGAAAAATAAACCAGATTTGTCTTTGCTTTGCTTTGCATGACTATGGCCACATTTTCATTATATCATCCCAAGTGGAGACGCAGGCTGCATCTCATTACTAGAAATGCTTCTTCCTTTCCTTCAGTGTTTCCTCCTGTCCTTTCTGATGTGTGTGCCACCGCTGTCCCGACACAGTAAGCTGCTTCATTATCACCTTTGCAGCAGCTTTGTAAGAAGAATCATGGGACCATCCTTTTAAAGAAAGCTTTTTCTCCCACTACCACATCCAGCTACATTTTAAATTGACATCTACAATAGTAAGACCTGAGATTAAAGCACCCCAGAATATCAAATACACAAAAGAGGCTCAATGTTGGCTGTGGATTTGAGAATTTCAGAGATGTGTTCTTGTCTGAAAAAGTCAAGCCTTTGCGATTCACTTTAGCCTTAACCTGCTACGACAAAGATGCAGTAGCTTATACAACGCTGTCATTTTAATTAAGATTTCTTGCCGGAGCACTGCGAGGAATAAGTGCTGCTGAAAATCAGCTATAAAGCCACTTCATTCAAAATCAACATGATCCTTTGCCTCTGCTTCCCCCATTTACTTCCCTTCCTTCTCCTCTCAGGATTTCACAGCTTTAGCATGAAACAATGTGATCTAATCAGTTCCCACTCTAAAATGATGAGATATGTGACTCGCCCATCATCGGCATGACCCATGATTGTAGAAAAGAAAAAAAACACTCTTTAATTAAAGATGTTGCTGTTGATGCCTTCTCAGCTTGTGAATGTTAAGCAGCTCCTAGCATGATCCAGATCCAGTGCTATGTGGAAGCTGCAGTGTGAGGGCACGGGTTTATCTGAGCCGGAGTGATTTTTAATGAATTCTTCCCTTGAGGCACGAAGCCGAATAAACCCAGTGTACATGCAAATACCGAACGAACAAGTGATAGTGAAGCATTCCCAGAGTAAGTTTCCTGATTTCCTGTCATTATCAATCACGTTCTGACACTTCACTGCATCCACATGAGTGTGTCTGTTTGTGTGTTGAACAACTCTGGAGTTTACTAACCATTTCACAAATCTTTAGGTGAAGGACTTATCTGCAATTAGGCTCATTTCCTTTATATGAGGATTAGAGCGGAGTAATTAATCTTTAATCTCATCAGATAGGGCGCAAAGTGGTGTATGCAGGCTGGAAACTAACACGGTAGGCAGCCATAAAACAACACTAACATGTACACACACACACACACACACACACACACACACACACACACACACAAGCAAACAGTTGAGCAATTAACAAGTAATTTGCATTGCGTGTGCACTAACCTGGGACGTGGCCATAATTATAGTTGGTGACAACAGCACACAGCACTTGTGGTACTGTTCATTACACGAGTCAGTCTGAGTAGCTGTCAGTATCTTACACAGACACACACACACAAACAGAAACATGGTTATTGTTGTGAGAGTAGTCCAGAGCGGTCGTTTGCCTCAAGCCAAATCCGTTGTTGTGCCGAGTGATCCTAAAATGAAACAGTGAATTTCGGAACTGTTCAGATGATGGTCTGAACTTTCACATTTTATTTGTTAAAAACAGCCATAACAATCAGCTGGCTAATGGTTACTTTTAATCATCAACCCACATATATTTATTTTAGTTAACTCTGTGTGTGTGTGAGCTGCTTGGTAGCCGCAATAACATACACGAGGCAACAATAGATGAAGTACAAGCTTGGCAGTCAAAAACTGTCCTTTTATCTGCATGTATGTGATGGACTTTCACTAGATGTTTCCAAATATAGCTGGTGTTTTCACATACAAAAGACTTGTGGCACTTGTGGCGACGAACAGTGTCAGCATCGAGTCTAGTGAAGTGTAACCACACTTTTGCACTTTTGTGTTGATAGGTGTAACGTCTAACAATTCAGATAGGGCTGTGGACAGGACATTGATCGAGACAACAGAGTGTTGACAATAGACAGAGGGAGGCGGCTTCATCGGCCACCTCCATATTCAGATGTCATGGCAGGTTTATGTTCTTGTAGAATAGGGACATGCACGGTTTTGCCCAGTTTCACTTTGTCTGGTGCCACAGCAACAAGACTCCTTCACAAGACCAACTTCTGAATTAAGCTTCGGCTTCTAAACTCTTAACTCCCTCACCACAAAACCAACCTGTGTGATACTGTCACTGTCAGAATGTTGTCTTGTTAATGCTGCTTGTTGGACACTCGCTACTGAAGATCGTTAACTTAAACTAAGTGCATTTCTCCTCATAGCTCATCCAGTTTAACTGCATGTTTTCAGCTGTAATGAAGCTTGAGATCGGCCATTTCTTCTCTGTGAGCATGTCACTGCAAACTAGGCAGTTTCTTTTTACTTCAACAAAAAAAATAAGAATTTGTCCAATTCTCTTGAAGAGCACTTTCTGATTCCTCCTTTCTTATCTTGACAGTCGCCATTACGTTTGTCAGCGATGACAAGTGTCAGCTACAGGTCTGTTTAGTTGCGTTCACTCTGACTGTGACCTGACAGACATACAGCCGGAGGGGACCAACCTGAAAGACATATTGGTCTCCTGTTTTGTAGTACATGTTTATTATTTTATTCAACAACTGAAATGAGATATTTCAGTTTTTCCTCTCTTCTGAATGTTTGTATTTTTGAGTTGTCTCACAGGTTGGATGTTTCTGACATTGAGAGTCATGGTATTCAAATGTTAATATCAAAAGTATTGCTTTGTGGTTATACAGTTTACTATTGCACTCAACATGACATGTGTTATTAACGGCTTTCACCTTTTCGTGCTGATATCACCAGCTTTAAAATCTATAATGAAACACATCTTGAAAAGACACTCGGACACAATGACATTTAACTTAATGCACATGACATTTTGGCAGAATCGTGTCAGAGCGTACAAGGTTATCTGAGGTTGACACTGTTGTTTGTATTGGCAGTGTGGTATTGGCTGAGATCAGTCTGTGTCAGTTAAGTGACTTTTGAAACAGCTTTGGTCTATGACATGTGCAGCAACTTATTTGCCATGCTTGTTTAAAGAGATAAACCTATTTTCCACTGTTGGGTTGTTTTAGCCAAAAAAATCTTTTTATGGAGATTAATATGTAAACTAACCATACACACACACACACACACACACACACACACACACACACACACACACACACAACCATGCATAAACAAACACACACACACACCACCTTGTCACAACTCTTTTTAGCTCTCATCTAAAATGAGAACATGCCTTGGGCCGAGCTGGAAGAATGGAAGTCAAAGACAGAACGAGAAAAAGGGAGAAAAAAAAGGACAGGGAGGGGAATAAAATGAAAGAGAAAAGCCAAAGGGGAGAACTCAGAGTGATAAAAGGCCAAACTGGGAGAGGGAAGGGGAGAGAGAGAGAGAGACAGCGAAAGAGAACAAGACAGGGGCTGTGGATCAGCCTAGAGGGTCAGCCGTGTGAAAGAGTTCATTGTAATGTCTCAACCTCTTCCATCCTGCCCCCACCAACACCCACCTCCCCATCCCCCATCCATCCCCCGACCACGGTGCCCCCCACCACTCCCTACAGCAGCTATTTAACATGGAAATTGATTTAAACAGAGGCTGAGATATCCGCAGTGGGACCTGAGGACAGGTGCCTCCAGTCAGCGGAGGAGAAGCTAATGAGAGGTGAGAGACCCGTGCAGAGCTAACAAGGAAAGCAGAGAGCTCTATGAGACAGAGAGAGCACTGGCAGAAATTAGAGGGAGGGAGCACGCAGTGGGAACGAATTTGCAGTGGAATTGGAGAGAAACGAGGCAGTCGAAATTTTATAATTTCCAACTCCAGGTCCCTGCCAACTGCGAGAAGAGAGGAAGAAAAAAAAAATGAGTGACAAAAAGTGGGAGTTTTTGCATGTGAGTCTGTGTGTGGGTGTAGAACTACAGTCTGTGGGTTAGCATATTCCACTCAGGCAGAAGAACTGTTCGTTCAATTAACACCCATGTGGGAATGAAGTTGCTGCTGTCATATATAGTAAAAGTTCTCGGTAATAGCCGATGCACCGCAAACGTTTCAACTGTATACCAGTTTCTTCATGTGGGCTACTAGCGCTCCAACGAGCTAGCAAAACTAAATACCTACCTTGACAATGACAAGGCTAACATTATTGCTGTATTTGCACTGTGGACAAGAAAGAAAGAGTTACCGTTATCGATATTTGCTTTATTGATAGGATGTTGGACGAAACTGTTCCATGCTCAGTCCAATATTAGCATTAACTTTAAATTCACAAAAGTCATTTTTTTTCCTCTCTTTTACTTTCTATCAATTCCTGGAGGAAATATTTAGCTCTATAGCAGCTAAATGCTCCACTCTGTTTACCAGCTGGTTGCCATAGCAAGAGACCAAATGGCAGACAGACAAAACTCGTGCTGTTGGAAACGAGGTTGGAGACAAAGGTGAACAACATGAGTTCACGTACGTAACATACAAATTATGAGCTGAAAGATGCTATTCTCTCTAGAGAGCTGAGGGGAACTACAGTCAAGTGATAGTTCTTCATGCAGTTGTCCGTACAAATAGCATCTTTCATTCACATTACACACCTCTCTTGTTCAAATAAACAAATAAAACAATACATTTTGCATCTGATCAACAAATAGGAAATTATGATATTCCATCTTAGCAGATGCATGTTGTTACAGGAGAAAGTGGAGGCTACATGTGTACTATACATTCATAGCATTAACAAGAGCGTCTCCTGTCTTCAGTGTCCTTCCTCCACTCTGCCGCTGACCTGCGCTCACTTTACACTTTAACAATAAACACCAACACTAATCAGACGTTATAGGACCTGAACAGTACTGATGTTTACTTTGTGTTTGTTGATTTGTGCACACATAGATCATCTGCTACACACAACACGAGACTCGCACAGCCAGGACATCAGTGAATGAAACGATCTGGATTAATGATCCGACACCATCGATTGATAACTTAATCCATGTGGTTATCAGTTTTTGTGAGCGACAGAGACAGGCAGACACACACACACACACACACACACACACACAGGCTGCAGACAGGAGAAGAATACTTCCCGCAGAATATCACACAATGACGATTTTTTTTTTAACTTCATTGTTGCAGAAGAAGCAACGCCCTGCTTATCCAGGAACATAAATATTAATTCAGCAGTTTTTTTTTCTAAAGGTCAGCTCTAAGTGTGAGTGATTAGAAAAGAGCAGAAGAGTCTCTTGTTGCCCAGCGGAGTAATGTGCCTCGATGCTGCCAAGGGGGGCCAGGCGCGGCCACTCTGATACAGTAACGGCGAAAGATGCAGCACATTCTGCACAAGTCTTAACAGTCTATAACCACTGTTATAGACTGACTGTTGTAGTCTTATTTTTCAATTGAAAACCTCATTTTGTAAATTCCAACACATTTGTAATAACAGTAACAGTCTAAAATACTTTTTTAAAGCACAAATCAAGAGGCTAGTGAAGATGCACACTTCCAGTCACATAGTGATAAAAAAAAGAATCATGTATAAAACAAAATTATGCATCGAGATGCATCGATAATCGTTTTATCATAGAATCGTAGCCCTCCTAATCGAAATCAAATCATGAGTTTCCCACCCCCAGCATATACCATGTATAAGTAATAACTATACCATGTCAAAAATCCATATCACAAATCACGACTGCTTTCTGGTTACACTTTTCCAACCTCTTATCATTTTCCGAGGAACCCCAGTATAGAAAGACAGCAGCAGCAACAGTGTGAACACACACCTTGAGCCACAGCAGCTCAGTGAGGTGGCCTTCCTGCAACTCATTCTTGCTTGTTAAATCATTGCAGGTCAAGTTGACTGTTAAAAAAAAAAACACCATACATGTGGGAAATGTTCTGCTGCTCTCAATGGGCTGTCTGCGGCTGGCTGTAGGGTGTTGTAGCAGTCTCAAGGCTTCTGATAAACGAAATTTGCTTGTGGGCTTCTGTAAAGTATTACCTCAAGAGCCCAGACTATTTGGATGGTTTAAGAGCCAGACCTGAGAGTATCTTCCTTCAGGTAAAATTCAAGTGTGGTTTGTGCCTATGTAAAAAGGATAAGAGATTAAAAGTAGAAATTCCCAAAATTAATGGAAATCCTTGACTTCACTTTGCCCCAGTTCCAGCTGAGTTTTATTCCTGTTACATTATGTCTATTTATCATTGATTTCAACAATTACTGTTACTCACCAAACTTGTTCACCTGGGCTATCTCACGTTGCACAAACAGTTATCTTCGAAGGAAATAATCATCGCACCATTGAGTGTCGTTAAAGCTGATTGCTCCTATCACCTGTATTCAGAGCCTTGCATTGCAAGATTAATTTGCATTTGCGTCCGTTCATGTTCAATTTCCAAGGTGTGCAGACCAAAATGCCTCTGGACACAGTTGGATAGACCGACAACCAATCAGAGAATTGAAAGGTGTGACAGAGCTTGTCAACAAATGCTGTTAGTACAGTAGTTTGTTCTTTTGGATAAAATGCACCTTCCATTTTGTTTAATACTGTGGCAACATTGGATTTGACATACGCAGCAGCAGCTGATGGTTGTTGGTTGTTACTTTAAATGTATCAGTGTCGCTCCTCTCAAGCTGAGGTTGTTCTTGATGGATTGGTCATTGTACGCATCGACTGTGGCGTCACCACGGCATCTTGGGGCACGCCGACTCAGTGCAGTTCTCTCCTACACAATAGGTGCTGTCGTTGAGAAAAGTACAACACAGCCAAAATCGCAAACAAGAAGAAGAGGAAACACAATGCCGATGCATCTCCTAAATCAGCGCCGCTGCAAAGGCGGTGAACTAAAGAGGAACTAACTTCATTATTTTTGATGGAAATCAGACGTGACAAAGAAGCAGGAGGACATCATGAACTGGGCCGGTTGGAGCACCATTCGTTGTTTCCCTCACTTTGTACCTGAGCCGTCTGCAGATTAAAGAAAACGCTGACTTCAGTAAAGCCAGACTCCTATTGATCTCTGCTTGCCACTTGGGGGATGTAAGGATTCAACGTGTGAACATGTCAGCGCATCCTCACGTACACAGACACTGGGTTTTGAAATATCTGCAGGATTAGTGAAAGGTCTGACTGTCGTGAGCTTTCAGAGTGTAAACTACACTAGAAGACAGCCGGGTTGCTCTTTAAATGTGATCTCACAATTTGATAAATGTTATCGAGGAAACACGACCGGTATGACATTTTCTGGCAATGTGCTCCCACACTCCTGCATTCTCTCTCACTTTATATCATCCTCTCTTGTCTTTCTACAGAAGCTGATATACACTCACTGAATCTATCCTCGCTGTCCTCCTTCATTATGTCGTTCATTAATAAACAACCTAAGATGTTCTTCCAGACTCTGTCTTGCACATACACACTCACACTCACACTACACTCACACACACTTTCTTATTCCCACATTGCACTGCAGAATCTAGTAAGTCTTCCATGGCAACCATTTCAAAAAGTAAAGATTCATCCACTTTATATAGCTGGCCTAGTTTGTCTCCTCCAGCCCCCGCTGAGCACTGCCATCCATGATGACGACTGGGCCCTGTGCAGACAACATGGCACAGGAGAGGAGGGGAGGGGGCAAAATCCCTGTGCAAACACCAACATAGTCTGGAAACTTTTGTGTTCTCCCGACTAAAGCCTTGGAAAGACCTAGATAAAAGAGAGAGACGACTTTTAATAAGAGAATACAAAACTCCAAAGTCGCACACACCTAAAATGGCACAAACTGTAAGGAAGGTCTGTTACACTAACAAAACTGAGCGACAACGGCCCCCTGGGTACAGACATGTAAAAGACCCTACACCACTCACATTGGCGACATCCAGATTGTAAAAGTCTGAATGAGTACACAGCCTTGTGATTGTCTTCGTTGTTTAAAATCTCATCGTGGTTGTTTAATATGCTCTTTTTAGTTGTCAAGATTGCAAGATTTTTCCTTCTTGTCATTTTCTCATGCACAAGCCTACAATCAAAAAGGAAATAGTGTTCCTCCTCTACCAACAGTTTAACATTGATAAGAAGAGAATAAAAGAATCTAACTATAAAGAGAATCTAACTTAGCAACAAAAACTGTACATGCAAAAAACATGGAACGCATACTCAATGAACTCTAGGGTTCCTTATAACATTGTCGGGGCGCAGCAGCATGTGTTGTTGTAGCAGCGTGTCTATAGACTGTAGAATTGCAACATGAATTGTCAATGATAGATTAATGAACTGTTGCTCTGTGTCTCTTTGTAGTTTTGAATCTGTTTTGATCAGTGTGAATCTGCCGTCATTTTTGTCTGTGTAATTATATTGTGCATTTATTTGTAGGGGTTATTTTGTCTCTTTTTTGTCAGTTTGTTTGCCGCGTTTCAGTCTTCTCATAAACACACACATGAAAAATCATCATATGCAATTCGCTGGTTGGAAAGTAATACAGGGATATGTGCTACTTGACTACAGGAATTATTAGGATGGAATAAAACTGTAGTTTAGCTCCAATGCAATGGTTTCATGATCATAAGCATATTGGCATGAAGGGCATGGGGTCGTGTAGTTTAGAATGAATGAAGATGTGACTGTGACATACATTTTAATGGGTCCCCGGTCCTTCATCAGGTTAAATGAATAAAACTGGAGAGTAGATATTAATTGTGCTGCTTTAATGTGGATAAAAGGTAGAGTTGTTTCTGAAACACTTTTCAGCTTCGTTGTTGAAATCCTCCTCATGTACTGATGGCCATCAATAACTAATCATCTTAAAAACGATTCTTGCGGACTGTGATAAACACAACCCAGGCTAGCGTACCTGTCCCTTACTGACCTGCCTGCCATTGCCCACCCTGCCCGTGCTCATTTTGTAACTTTTGATGGTTAATCACCCCCCAAAAAATACTTAGCTACTCAATACAATACTCAACCTCCACTTGGTGTCATTTTACACCCTTCAAGCCAATCGTATGAGCTTTTCTGTTATACCTATACTGTGTGAACCAAGAGAACACAGACCACGGATTAAAGGAACCATCCCTTTCAATGTCCCTGGGAGATCAAGGACACACAGGGGGTCAGCTCGCTCCACTTGAAGTACCATGAGTCCCCCAGATTATTGCCCCCTCCTGATTTAACAGCAGCTGCGGTGTATCTGGAGGAGGCTAATTGTCACCGTCTTCTCAGGCATCAGCGTGTGATGTTCCTCCGATGGTGTGAAAGATGCAATCCAGCTGTCCACCACGTCCGCCCACAGCATCTCCGCCAACAACACATACTTGTCATTTTAACGCATCTGCCTCCATAGTCTGCAATTCCCCCCACCCCACCCTCAACATCCTCCACCCCCGCCCGCAAGCTTCAGAAAGACAACATGGCCTGGCCCCCTTTCTCCCCCTTATTCTATACGTTCTCACGTAGCATTATGTGAGTGCACCATGCTACCCGGAGCAGGGTAGAAAGCGCTGAGCTGCAGCCAAGAGGAAACATCACAGATGAATGATACACGGCTCCTCTCATATCCAAGTCTGCTTTTATTGATCATTGCACAGTAACATTTACTTTCTTTTTCACCCTTTACGCTCTTGACAGTTCATCGATTCAAACAAAGGAGACGGATTCCACACCATCGCTTATCCTTCATTAAATTATTGGAGACAAAGAAATCATTATTTTTGACATAATAGTATATAAAGGCTGAAATATTATATGTGCCGGTTGCCCGTTCCTAATATCTAATGCTCTATCCTCTAAGCTGCTAGCTTTTTCAATACACTAAATGGAGCCTCTGACTTGGCTAATGCTGCCTCTGACCAGTGGATCGGGACAAAGAGATTTGTTTTTAATACAGGAAAGTACAGTTTTGACCTCCAAATGTAACTCAGCACCAGAGGCAGCTGTAATATCCGTGATAATGGCAGAAAATGGCATGGAGGGGAATCAGATCAACAGAGGCATGATGGATAGATGAAGGGAAGTAAGTAAAGTCTGTCTTCGCCCTCTGTCCCTTTCTCACAAGCAGCTCTCCCCACAGCTCCATCTTGCTCAATTATCATACTTGGATGTGAAAACGCTGAGAACAAGCCAGCGTTGGTTATGAAAGTGTTGCACATTTGCAGGGAGGGCACATGCGAGTACATGCAAATGGGCCAATGCATTAGCATTTGATATCCTTAGGGCTACACAGGCCGTGCAATGCGAAGATGTGGCGGCGTGCGTGAGCTCGCAGTGAACGTGATTGCAGCAAGATAGTGGTCCGCACTCTCTGGGCATCTTTAACTCTTAAGCCTGGAGTGTAATTTTAATTTAATTGAAATACTTAAAATGCAGATGTCACGTGATTCTTCTTGAATGCAGCTTGTCTTGCAAAAAGTCCAAGAATTAGATTCACATTTAATTCAAGTGTTAATAGAAATTAAAAACAATTTCACAGCTGACTACAAGAGGAGTGCTCATTTTATGGTAAATTAGGCTGTAACAATTACATTTGTTGGAAGACGGGGTGGTCCGCAGGAAACTGTACAGCAGCATGCCACCAGCAAAGGCTTCAAGTGGGTGTATTCAATGTTCAAAAACAATTACACAAGGATAATGCACGGTACTTCAATATTGTCATGAAATGTAGAAACAGTAGAAAACAGTCCGCGTAGAATGGGAGCTGCTTGTCAGTCTGTGGTTATTCTGGGTTTCCACTGAGCGGAGTGTCTTCGCTGACCAGCTGCAGCCTCAGTCCTTTTCAGTGTCTGGGCCAGCTGGCACCTGTGGGTCAATTGGCAGTCGGCCACCACAGCCCCCCTCCCCATCCAGGAACAGAAATGGGCTTCAGGCCACTCCTTTCAACGGGGCGCCCAGAGAGCATCGTCCAACCACCTCCTTCATGATGAGCTGCTCCCGTGCACGGTCTCCCTGCAAAAAGCACAGGGTAGATGTTGGCATTAGCGTGAAAGCAGGTTCCTTGAGTCACTAAATCTCTGTTGGCTTTACGGCGATTTAATGACAGATAAGAAGCCGTGCTTAGCAAAACACTTTTTATATTTTTTAAGCTGCGGCTGTAATAATTAAAGGTCATTTTGCTGCCAAGTAGCGCAGCTCTTCAACAGTAGCGAGGCAACATTTGCCTGAGTGAGACATAATTACTGGCGAGACAGGTGATTGTGGGTTAGTGCATTCATCAACAGCTAATGTGGTCACAGGTCCCGGTTGTCGAGTATTTTGAAGCAGATTTGAACATAACAGCAAATTTAACCGAAGGCCCAGACATATGATTTAAGGTTTCTCTAATGTCCAGACACGAAGCTGCATATATCTTTCATTATAAGTCACTAGTATTTTGCTCAGTGATTTCAGAAATAGCTGTTGTGTTGCGTTTACATCACAAAGAAGCAGAATTTCCTTTCTCTAACAATTCTAAAAACTGGTGGTAGTCTTGTAGAACACAATCTTCTAACAAGTGAGTGACCTTTCTGTCAGAACACATCCCAAAGTATGCCCTCAGACGGTTTTGTTATCCAGCTTCACTCAACTAAAATGCCAATGACGGTGACGTTTCCCAAAGTCTGTCCACCAAGCATTACTTTCCGAGCCTTCATTTAACTTTTTCCTGCCTTCAAGGCACAGACAGGACATCATGAGAAATCCCTCTGACACCTCTCCCCTCCTGCTGGTTCCATTTCGGGAATCTCTAGAGTGGCTCTTGCTGCTGTTTTCCTTCTGTCAGACAGCCTTGAGCCTACGGATCCTCATTAGTCACTTTCCCTGAGATTGAACTGACACCACCGCTTTCTCCCTCACTAAGACTTGCTGAAGGCTAGTGTTGGCCACACACCAATTCACAGACACTGTCAAAAGCAAGGCGACTTAACAGGAGCTGGGCAATCATCAGGATCAACCAACCTTTGAAATGCTGTGAATTCCACAAACGTGCTGCTGCTGCATACTGTCACACAGGCTGAAAGATGGGAAAGTTAAAGGACCACACTAGTGGTAATAATGTTTTACACTTTTACCTATTGCGTAAAATGTATACGGTTAGAACTGACTAATTCCCATAGAAATGTGTCCGCTTTTTTAAATTAAAGGGATAGTAAACAGTGTAGCAGATTAGTGACCTATCTTCAGACGTTATAAAACAACAAAAGAAAACATAACATTCCTCCAATCTGCTCGTGTGGTGTCACCCAGGTGTCCACAAGCCCCGACATTCATATTCGATCGAAACAAGACCATTGACATTGTGTTATAAGCTTAAAATTCCAACAGAAGTGGCTAAGCTAGTGGACGTTAGCATTTCCGACAGACAGTCCCTGAATGCACCTCGTCGGAAGATATCAGAGGATAATAAGCTTGAAAACGTGGTGTAAATGACCTCGTCTGAGTCGAATATGAACGTCTAAAAACTCTCTATAGCCTTGTTTTGATTGCAGATGCAAAAAGATTCACAGCATTGATTATTATTGTATAACAACTAGCAGCTGATTAGCGTAGCTTAGCATTGTGGAACAACAATAGCCTGGCACTGAAATCTACCTACCTACCTAAACCTAGCTAAGTAACACACCATCTCTTATTTAATGAATAAAATAACCCAATAGTGATACAGTTCAACAACAAGTGATACAGTTCAACAAGAGGTAAGCTAGGTTCATTTTAGCATCATTAGTCTTAATGATGCTAACAGCTACGCTGTCATTAGGTAAGCATCATAGTTGCTGTAAATGACCCCA
The DNA here is from genome assembly GCA_026259375.1 of Verasper variegatus. Lineage (NCBI taxonomy): Eukaryota > Metazoa > Chordata > Actinopteri > Pleuronectiformes > Pleuronectidae > Verasper > Verasper variegatus. Next base: position 15,487,654 of record CM048038.1, read on the forward strand.
ACATTTGAATAAGCTCTCCAAAATTGCTTCACTATTCGTTTAAAAAACGCTTCTGTCTGAGACCAGACATTCAGATCTGAGTGGTCTGAGTGTCCATGAATGCACCAATTGGGAAAGGGTCCAAAAAAAAGCTCAGTTTGCTACAAAAGCAATGAAGCTTGGATAATTCAATAAAGCAGCTGGATTTGTTCTCTTAGGAACAACACATTCCATGTAAGTCTCACTAAAAGCTGCTGTATGGATAGTAGTGATGAAAAAAATATGGAGGGTGTACAGTAGTTAATGTGGTGAGGACATGCAAAGAAAACAGCAGTATGGTCCTTTAAAATGGACAAACGTGCAGCAGTGAACCAACCTGAGCTTTGTATGGTCTCACTTCAGCAGACTGTCAGTCTCTGGGCACTCAGTGACCGACGGCTGTGCCTGAAGGAAGGACAAACCCCAAATCAATATCTTGTCTAAATACACTGGGAGAAACTTGAGACAGAGATCATGCAACGTCTACAGGAGAAGATATGCTCATGCAACTCAAGCTGTATTTTTTAGGATAACTTTGTACAGGCAGAACCTTTTTCAATATTACAGTAAGCAACCTTTACACGGCAAATGAAAAAAGTAACAGCAGCTCAACTGTACAGAAGAGATTGACATAGATTTGGCTTTGTTCATTTTAGCATGAGTTGCATTAAAACTATGCTAATATATTTTGTTAGTACACAGAACAGTTATTTTGGTACATAAAATCCACTACTGTATGATATTGGAAGTTACGTTTGTCTTACTTTTGAGTCGATTCTTTTTTGTTGCCATGACTGCAATAATATTTTAAGAAAGTGTACGCATTTACCAGCAAGTTTATGTCAATGGATAAACACACTACGAAATTAAACATTTAGGGTTAGGTTACCTTTACAGTGGAGTTCTCTAGGTTATAACCATCCTCTCCATTGCACTGCCATTACTCTGTACTAAAGTAGCCATCGCGCCAGCGTCATTCATGACAACGAAGTCTAGACCTGAATGGTGGTGGTTTGAATTCAGTTAATTTTCAGATGCTATAAAAGCAATTCTCATTAACGATTACGACCACAGGTAAGAGGATTGAAAAAGTCTTATACATACCCAGGCATTCAATGCTTTAGAACTCTATACACATTAGGAAGCTATCCAGGTTATTTTAGAGGTCTTACCTCTGGGTCCTTTTATAAAAGTATAGAAAGAGAGAGAAAGAATAAGTTGTGCTCTTTTGATAATCAATCAAGACATCATTTAGTAGGGTTAAAGTCTCCAGACGTCAATACATTCATTTAGATTTAAAATGCGGTTTTGAATGAGAAACAAAGCAAAACACCTACATCTGACTGCTGAAGGTTGTTTAAAAAAGGCCATTTCAGAATTTTACTAGGACAGGAAACAAATAAAGCAAGTTAAGTTTCATAAAAAACAAACTAAGCTTTATTGACAAACTGCTGCAAAACATCTTTTGGACAGATTTAGTAACCTATTTAGGCAAGCTTACACATGTAGCATAATGCATTTTATGGAGAGGGTACAGATACTACTGGCAGAATAAGTACAGTTAGTTTTAAAATATGTACAATAGTTCGGATTGAGCTGCAGGATCCCTTCTCTATAGAAAGAGAAGACCCATGTGGAGATTTTTGTCCCAATCCTTCTTGAGTACTTTGTGCATGCAGTTTAAAGAGAATCAGATCACAGAATGAAGACCTGATCTGTATTTAGCATAACAGGAGGCCATCTCTTGGCCGTGTTCTTATTAAACAAACATTTTGTTTTCAGAATCTTAAAATTAACTTTTTAACATGTATAACAAATTGAGGATATGAGGACAGTCCATCTCAACAGTGTCTATTAGGGCTATATTTCAAAACTCTAAGTACAATAACAAATATTGCTGCCTAAGTCTAAATGGACAACGTTTTAGAACTATTTAAAAACAAACCATCAAGAACGAATTGTACTGATTCCATTAACATTGATTCTTTAACCGTCACTTGATTTAAGATTGACTTTTTTGTTTCTATATTACATAATTGGAAGTTTAAAAGGTCTTTTATTTGGCTATATTAACAGAATTTTGAAATGTAGCCTAAATGGGAATCTGCAACTGACCCTCGACAGATTCTTAGTATTTAAAAACAATTAATATGGATTCCTTAGACAAGTGCGTAATGAGCCATTAATTCCACTAGAAATGATTACTCCCAAACAGTTAAAAAATTTATGATCAACAGTGCAAAAAAGCCAGAGGGGGGTAAAAAGGGTCAGAGAAAGAATACAGCAACATAAACAAAAATTTAAATGAAAGAGAACAAAAAACGGATGCCAACTTCTGTCTAACCCATCTAAGAGCCACTTTGGTTGGTTGGTTGGATGGGTGGGTGGGTGGGTGGTTGGTTGGTGCGACAAAGTAGGGGTGGGAGAGGGAGTTCACGGTCAAATCTCAAAAACCAGTTCCGATTTTCAGTTCCCAATTTGCTCTCTTGTATTAAGTCCGGTGTAGGAAAAAAGACCAAACCAAAGACAAAACGGACAATTACTTTTGTCGGGCTGCTTAAAGCAAGAGCTGCCGTGGGAGACAGGCGGTAGTCAGGGCGACACGTTAGGGGTGGCGAGTCTGCTTCAGTACTGTCGGTATGGGTGCTCCCGGTAAGGCGTCTTGGCACCTCTGGAGGGGGGAGGGGCCTTCCCTGGACCTAATTGCTGGGTCCCGTTCCAGTTATCCTGGCCTGGAGGTGGACACAGAGACAAAATAAACACACACACACACACATTCATACAGGCGTTTGGTCCTGTTTGTTTCTACACTTTTTGTATTCAGCATCTATTTTACTGTACAAATTTGATAATTTGACAGTGAATTACATTCTTCCCTCACCATACGACTCGTACGAGTCTGTGGTCTCTCCGTGTCCGTAGTCAAAGTATTCTGGCTCTCTGATGGTCAAAAAACAGGGAGATGGGGGAAACAAATTACTTTTAATCTTTGAAAAACATCAAGTAACTGCTGATTTTAATGTCTAGGGGGATGATAATTGGCTTCCACTAAGATCAAAGCTTGGCTCTCTAACATGGAACATCTGAGTCCAGGATGGTTCCTCCCAACGAATCAGTGTTGTATTTGTGCAGAGGGGCCAAACAGTGTTTCTGTAAGGCCCGTCTCTAGTGAAACCAGCAACTCGGTGATGTGTGATTCACTCACGCCTGCGGCTGACTGTAATAGCTGTCGTATGACTCGTAGGTCGTGTCTGTGTAGCTCTCGTCGTAGCCCTGAAGAGGAAAGGAAACAGAGAAACAGAGTGAGACTTCAGGAGAGACTTGTCCATGAATCATGAATGTCAAGATGTCCCCAAACTGCTAGACTGGTACTAAAGAAGACAGGCTCCCCTTATGATTCGAGCATCTGAGAACACTCTTTCCTCTGTTGATGGACGTGCCATTTAAAGCCATTAAGGTCCCCAAAACAATTTCATTCAGATTGGAAGCGTGTTGGAGAGGGATGTTAAAAAGTTGTGTCACATCTAAGAGGATCACATCTTTACAGAAAAACTAGTCTTTTGGCTTTTACACTACATTTTCCTGATATATATACACATATAAACTAAATGAATAAATAAAAACTTCCCTCCACGTTAAGTTGTACTTACATATTCATCGTAGCTCTCTTGGCCAGTGGTGGATGCGTGCTGGTGAGGGGGGGCCATCCTCTGGGGAGGTCCAGCCGCTGGGGGCCTGGCGCGGGGTGCCGCAGCTCCCCTGGCAGGTGCTGCAGGGGGTCCTCCTCGGCCTCCCGGGGCGCCCCTCACTGGGCCACCTCGACTCACACCTCCCCTGGGAGCAGCACCGCGAGGAGGCATTCCCCTACCCCTGGAGAAAAGATCAGAGTTACTACTGTACAGTTTGATATTGTGGAAATAGCTTGGCAAAAAGCCTGGAAACAGCTAGCCAAGCACCTTTAAAGCTCAGTAATTGGCATGATATATCTTGTTAGTTTAAATAGTAGTTATTGAGCTTTAGAGGAGCTGGTCAGGGTAGCCACGTGTCAGGTCTTAATGCTTCACTAACCAGCTGCTGGCTCCAGCGATGCATCTACCATACATGCAAGACAGTGGAATTGATGCACTCATCTAACTATAACAAGAAAGAAGTGCATTTCCAAAATTTCCAACTATTCTTTAAGACCAGATGGAACACATGCATGCATCTCTCTTTTCACACCAGATATTCGCGTTGTGTCAGTGGGCTAAGCCAGATGAGCTAGTTGAAGCTCAGGCTGAGAGACGGGGTGGTGGAGGATTTCGGTGAGTAAGAGCCAGTATCTCTACAAAACAGAAGTAAAAGATTGACCCGAACAGCATGTTACAGGGTCAACCTTTATGTCTGAGCCTCTGAAGCACATAGAAACATGGAATAAAAACCTTTGCAAGCTCAAACCTTTGGCTTTCATTGTAAGTCATTGCCTTTGCCCGCATTTTCATCAACATGAAAAAAGAAAATCAATAAGCAAAAAAGAAAAGTAATATGTTGACAACTGTGCTTGTTGTTTCCGCTCACATCCAGTTTCCGGGGCAAAGGAAATGGTTTACACTATAAGCCAAAGGTTTAAGCTGTCAAACTGTTTTCATTTCACGTTTTAGTCGGAAACTGATAAAAGTAAAGGTTTTGGTGAACGTTGGGTTTTTTCATTAAATGCTTTGGTTTCTTTAGAGGGCACTACAGTTCATAAGGGGTAAAGGAAAACTTAAATTATTGTAATACTTTCACCATTCTTAACTCACGTTTTGTGTGAAAAGTCATTTGTTTAGAACCTTTGATTCAGTATGTTGTGTATTCTCGAAGGTATTCTCAGTCAAAAAGCTTCCCAGTATCCTCAAATTGTCACTCAGCATAGAAGTACACAAAAACAACACAGTTAAAGAAAAAGGAGTAAATATGAATCTACTCCAGGCCTTGCTCAGCATTTTCATTGATGCATAGATACAGTAGCAGATGAACAGCAGTGTCTTTGTATTGCCTCTCTAACTCGGCAGCTGTTATATGAGAAAGCCTGCTTGTGTACGTGTTTGCATCTCCTCACCTGTGTGCTCCAGCAGGAGGGATCCCACGGCCCCTGACCGGCATGCCCCCTCGACCTCGGGCTCCGTGCTCCTGGCCTCCGTTCAGATAGCTCATCTCCATGAACTGCTCTTGGCAGATATCATCCATCATATCCTACACACACACACACACACAGGAGGAGGAGTAGAAAATAAAAAAGACATGAGCGAGTGTGAGAAACAAGAGCATGTGACGTGGGAAAAGTGAAGCCATGCAGATGAAAAAGAGAGGGAAGAAAAGAGCGGAAGGAGGAGTGATGAATAAAAGAGTGAGACACAATTACAGAGCAGATCAAAACACGGCATCCCCCTAATGGCCAACAGAGCGAGTGGAAGAAAAAGTCTTAGCGCCAGTGAGTCAGAGTGTGAAGAGAGAGGGGGGTCGTGAATGTGGGAGGTTGGAAACCATCCATCCTCACTCCCCGCCTTCCTTTTCCTCTCCATCATGCACAAAATGTAAATCACTTCTGCCTGCACTTCCTGACAAGCCTGGTATGACTGCATCAGCGGTTACCTTATTCTATCTGCAAAAAACAATAAGTTGGCGGTGGATTAGGGTGGCCGCCTGTCGGAGCAGCACAAATCCAGCAACACAATCCGCAGACTCTCTTCAGGGACCAATCACAAGAGGCACATAGTGACCCAATCAATTATTTTTCATAAATCAGTCCCTGGGCTGGAGTAGTGACAGAGCACTAACGATGGTGAAAGGGAAAGGTGGAAAGAATATGCAGCACATACTGCAGCTTTCAGTTTTTTTCAATGCAACACAAGCATAAAAACACAAACCCTTTGACTGATTACTTATTCATCTCAGGCAGTAACAGTGTGGCAGCAGTTGCATTTAACGAGCCAGTGAGGTGAAATACAGTATCTTCACCTATCGAGGTATTTAGATTAATGAGGTTTCTTTCGACCTTACATTCTATGGACGACATTTTGCTTTTAAGAATTGTCAATGTCGACACATAAGAAGCTATGCAAATCATTCACACCCGAGAGAGGCACTGTTTTTGCATTTACATTTGCAGACAAGCGGGTACACAGACATAAAAAGGATGAGGGAGAACGGTCCTCAAAGCCTAGTGGAATACCTGAGAAGTACAGGTAATACATAAAACATTTCTCCAACAAGTCACATCCACCCATTCTCTGAGAGTCACTCATTAGAATATGTCCTCTTTCCAAATGAGGGACATCAAGCCCAACAGATTAGAGCCTTAAAATCGACAAGTTCTGCTTTTTGCATAACATGGCAGAATTAACACAGCAGCTGCTTCATCAGTCAGTTCATCCCGCCTCTGGTTTTAACTTATTCTTTCTTCTTAAGAACCCTCCAGACTAATTAAAAAATGTAAGGCATCTCACAAACCCCAAGGCGAGAGCCATTGTTCCAGCACTATGGGCTTCAGCCGGGGTTTGACAGCAGATCGGGTTTGGCCCGCACTCAAAAACCTCTCAACATAAAACCAATAAAGCCCACATATCTGTCTCGGAGCCGTCTCCAGGCTGACTCCTCTCAGTCGCTGAAGAATGAGACTCGGGTAAAGACACAGTGATGGACAGACATGCAGGCGGCGCAACATGATGGGGTAACCCTGCTGACACAGTGAAAGCAACCCAATTCCTCCTCTTAAGCTGATTGCTTTACGTGCCTGGACTGTGCCATCGGGTTGGTCTGCACCAGGTGAACACCCACTCTATCTCCTCTGGATGTGCTGCTGGGACCCCCCCCCACCCCTCCCAGAGCGGCATCTAACTCCCACACTGTGACTGCTCACCTTTCTGACAGGTGACCCTCAGTCACTCAAAAACACTTTCAGCAGGGTTCCGCAAATTCGGAAACTCCGTTTGTAGACAGCCCCTATTCGCATAACTGCAGCAATTAGACTTGTTGCCATCATAGATCCCAGGTTGGGAAAACGACTTTTAAAGCTGCATGTGGCTGTGTTCGTGCTCCATTTAGAGCTGAAAAAATGTGTTCATTAATTGATAAGTAGTCTAGCAGATATTTAATTAATTACTTTGAAATTCAATTTATTATGTAATTTCTGAAGCAAACATTCCCCGATTCCAACTTCTCCTTATCTTACGTGATGAATCAATCCTTTTAGGGTTTTAAGGTATCGATTGGAAAAAACTCAAGATATTTGAAAATATCAACATTGAATTAAGGGAATTATATTACTGTAGCATTTTACACATGACATTAACATTTGACATTAACAGTTAAGGAAATAATCAGCAGGATAATGGATCAGGAAAAGCTGCAGGTCTACTTCAGTTTATACGGTCAAGCAGTCAACTCCACTGACAACAAATTGGATCAGTTATCATTTAAAACAATTTGCTGTTACATTTTAACAAATGCAAAGAATAACTTAATTTTTGTAACAGACATAAGGCCTTAAGCAACCAAAAAAAACGGTTGTTACTTGCAGCTCTAGCACAGTTCATGCAGGCGAGCAGGCAGATGACAACAGACACAAACAAGCCAACAGCAAAGTCAGACTCACTGGGAACAGGAACTTCTTGACCTCCTCCATGGCGTGGGCCATACGCAGGTAGGCGTCGGGCACGGGGGCAAACACCTCGATGAACACGTGCAGCTCCATGGACAAGTGTGCGTACTTGGGCTCGCCGCCTTTTCTCAGCCCCTCCTCCTGAAACAAGCGCAAGGGATTGTCCACAAGTCAAAGAGAGCACAAGGCTAACGCCGACAAATTAAATGAATTATGCAAGAACTAATGAACTAATTGTGTTTTTTCCGCCTTAGGCATGTGTTTTTCATTCCCTATCTTTATATAGTTTAATAATCACAAACTGGTGGAGAAAAGGTTTCAAGGGCTTCCATATGAAAAGATTCCCGGAACAGCTGCGCGCGGCGTAGCTGCCCTTGGCTTTACATTTACGTTCAGCCAAGCGATCCTGCGAGTTGATGCCATCTGGAATCACTGCCTGCAATCCTTCTCAAGTACAGGCCAGCTGTGTGTGTGTGTGTGTGTGTGTGTGTGTGTGTGTGTGTGTGTGTGTGTGTGTGTGTGTGTGTGTGTGTGTGTGTGTGTGTGTGTGTGTGTGTGTGTGTCTGTCTGTCTGTCTGTCATACCTTGGTTTTGTCTCTCATGGATCCTTTACCCAGCACAGAGATCTTGGCTCCAGTCTCTTCCTGTAGCCGTTTGATTGTGTTGCCCTGAGGTCCCAAAATCTTCCCCACAAAATTGAACTAATAACAAAACAAAGCAGGGGGAAAATCAGCATGACAATCAAAGCAGAGGCGAGTTTAATACCAGGAGAGTGAAGGAGCTGTCGCTGGCAGGCGTCTTATTGTGCATACTGCAGGTCGAAGGAGTAGATTTACCAGAGAAGGTCGATAGGAGCCCTCGAGGGCAGTAATACCGTCAGTTACTATTTGCTACGATCATCCGAGCAATGAGCCAGAACCAGCCTGTGATCAAAAGCTGCAATCTTGACCTCCTCAATCTTTAAAAAATGTAATTATTGTGTACATGATGTGTCCTACAATAAGCTGTCAGTGCCAAACACATGTAGGAAAAAAAGGGAATTCCTCCTGGAGTTGTAAAGGTGGCTTTTTGTAATCGTAATACGCTTATTAGCTTTGTCATTCCTGACACAGAGGACTGATGCACAAATTAAACCTAAGTCTGGGAGATCAGAGGGCTGTCTTACCAGCACAGACCAGACTCCTACATCATATTGATCTGATGCTTGGGAGGGGGCAGCATCTATAGATTTGAACTTGTTAGAAGTGCTTGGAACCAAAAAAATCCAAGTCTATAAACTTTTGTTAAAAATCTTTATACTTAAAGAAGAGCTTGACCCAAACTGATGAGAATAAACTTAACAACATGCAGATTGAGCATTGTGCAACTAGCCAAGAGTTTGGACACACACACACACACACACATTGTCCATCATAAACACAGTATGTGGAGCCACATATATGCTGAATTAATTTACCTGACAAGACATCACTCTGAACAGAGGGGATTGCAATCCACTGAACACAATATGAATTACACTGAAACACAGATCCATCCTGACTATAGTGACGTTAACATTTTGATCCTTACTGTGATATTTTAAAACATGCCAGTATCAGCTGTAATTATACGCTGGAGCTTAAAGATCGGGGTTGAGAGGAGTAATTTGAGACTCCAGAGCAACCCCGTGGCTTTGTATAATCGAAACCCGGCTGCAGGATAAATTAAATCAAGAGGGGTGCACGCTGAAAAAGAGGAGAGAGAAGGGAAAGACAGATGGGGAGGCAGAGGATGCTCACCTTCGGGTACTGTTTGACAGGTATGAGCACTCGTTCCTTAAGTTTGATGTTCTTTGTTGTGAAAAGGTCCAGGTATGCTTCTGCCTCCTTTTTAGTCTCGCCTTTCTGGATTCTATCAATTTCTAGAAGGGGGGGAGAGGTATCGTTTCAGGCAAATGCATTCATGCAATTTTACAGGATGTAGAGAGAGAGAGCACATCATCATCAGGTGGAGGTTAAGTTAGCGGTGATTTTGGCGATTTATGGTGAAAACCGTCGAGTCGTCTATGATAAAATTAATAGAAGTTATCATTTTAGACACCTCTTGTAATTTATCCATTGCAGTTCTTTGGAAATTAAACATCTTAAAAAGACGCGTTCGTTTTACTGTCCAAGTTTTCCTGTTTTTAACATTATCTTGAATTCTTCACACCGACAAATCACCAGATCAATGTTAACTGAACTCCCAAACAATACTGCTCACAGATAAATAAAAGATAATAACACAATGTACGCAATGAGTTTTTCATTTTGCACTTTTTTGTGATCTTGGCAACACACAGAACAGAGCTAGAGTTTTTATACTCTTCTCATAATCCATTAACCATTGCAGCAAAAAACACAAACTCTGGTTGCACCTCGTCCACATGGGGATTTGTTGCTCATCTGCGACTGCTGTCACTGTCAACCGAATATCCTTTGGTTTGGAACATTTAAAGACATTATTCTGAGGTTTGAGAACGTGTGAGATGTTTTTCACCAAGTGGCCTTTCACACACCACAGATTGTCATAAACAATGGTCACATTAATCAATAATCAATATGAGCCTTAGACGTAATATTTAATCTTTAAACCAATAACCTACGGCTACAGAAGAGAAGCAGCCACCGGCTCTTCTCTACACCTTCCTGCCACCTCTCTCTTGGCCCGGCACCAACTGCAACCATCTCAAATCACCTCCTCTCTCCTGGTCATGACAACCCCTGAGCCTGCAGTGTGCAAACATGTCAGATACACCGCAGTCTGCCAGCTGCAGGTTTTAGGAGGAGAGCGAGGGGAGGAACCTACCTGAACGTTTAACTGAGGGAACCCACAACACACACACACACACACACACTGCACGCTGACACACTTTTACTCTCAAGTTCAGAGGGGAAATGATATCGCACATCCTGTCACACAAACTCAATGTTTAGCATAAGGAACCAGAGATTCTGGAGACGAGCAGCAGATAAGAAGTAGCTGGCAGTAAACGACTCATGGCCACTGAAAGGGCACACGGTCAACAACACAGACCTTTTCTTCATATTCACTTCAAGGATTTGTATTTGTCACAAAGTAAAACATGCAGTGGAATGTGGAGGGCACTCTGTCCCTGGAGATCAACAATAAAAGACTACTTAGGAAATAGATAAAGATAAAAACACAAAAGAAACCACCTCTCCTTCAGTTTCCTCCATTGGACTTGGTGTCCACAGCTTGTAATGTCCCTCTGTTGTTTTGTGTATTTATAAGACACGTGTGGCTGCTTTTACCCATCATCCCACCATGAAATGAATTGGTTTTAACGGTGCTGCTCCTCTCTAAATACATTGTTTATAATAATGTTTAAAATGCTGAAAAGCACAGACAGCCTTTTTTCTTGTTGCTACTTGTCTGCAGCCTCCTGCTCAGAGACACTTCAGCAGCGAGGACCAGGGGGTCTCCGTCCCCGCCGCCGCCTCGCAGCTCCGGGAGCAGCGCTGGTGACCCCCGCCCCCCCCGGGCACCGGGCTCATTTATGAAGCTGCTGCCATACACACAATTTCTTTGCGTTATTCAGTTTGAAGCGGACACCTGCCTCCACGTTACTGAAGACAGCAGCTGCTCCAGGAGGAGACGGACGTCTCAAAGTGTGGCTCATCCCGTGGCGCTGCGGCTTCAGGCTGTTTACACTTCCACATGCTAGTCATTCGCATCTAACTAACCGCTGCATGTCTCCCACAGGACACACACACACACACACACACACACACACACACAGCTATAATCACTGAGCCGTGAAGGCGCTCATTGTCTGGGTGTCCGCTGCCGGGGCAGTGCGTCCACGTCCCGTCCGCAAACACATGGCGCTCGGAGCGTGGGGAGGTGCGCGTGGGGAGGTGCGCGTGGGGAGGTGCGCTCAGAGCCAAATGCCCCGCGAGAGTGAGGATGAAAAATAACAACAGCACCAAACAACGACTTTACCTGCGTTTAAAAGTTTCATGGCGTGCGTAAACGACGAGTCCAGACTGTCCTTCTCCGCCAGCAGCTCGGGGAGGTACTTGTCGTCGTTCTCCATTTTGACTTGAGACACCGGGGGGTGGTCAGTGTTGGTGCGATGAAAAAAGAAAGCGTGGAGAAAAAAAAGCCCCAACAATGACAGAAAAAAAAAAGAAGTAGTCCAGTTATGTAACTACGGAGTGCCGCGTATCCTCTGTGCGGACTGCGCTGAGCATGTGGCGACCGGACGGATGGTTATTCTGCGTAATACGAGTCCGCTACTCTGCGGTGGCTTGTGGTTTTCCCGAGCGACTGGCTCCGTTGCTCTCGGCAGCGATGGCTGAATGGGACTGGGAGAACAAAAGCGGGGAGAGAGACTAGCGGGGGGAATAGTGATCAGAGTCAAGCCGACGGAAGTGAGCTCAGAAGGACGTCGCTGTCCGGACTGACGCCGCCTACCGTGCGCCCCGCTCTCCTGTGAGGATGCGCCGCCTCCAGCGGAGATAACCCTCACTCGGATTTACGATCGTGGAGATGTGGTCACATATGGAATATATGGTAATATGGTGGCACTATATTACACTGCTATAGGGCAGTCATATCTTTCATGTTATGCCTCAGTCTGTATTGGATTAAAGGTGTTACACATGTGTTATGGTGAATAGCAAGTAAATATGCATTGTTTCTGTAACTAAAAGGGATTTGTCATGTATTCATATATTTAATAACACTGACTGGTCAGCTCCAGTAGTGCAGGTAATGTCAGATTTACTGTATCACTAATACCAATTGATAAAGTTCATTATCTTCATCATAGAGTGGCTATTAATTACTAAATATCTCAAAAGATAAATTACTAGAATATACATGTGACTTTATACTATATAGATAGATAGACTATACTGCCATGTGTATTGAGTTGTTATGTACTGCAGTGTAAGACATTTTCACAACTATATTGTGTGAATGTGATAATAGTTAATGGGGACACAGCTTCACTATTTAATTTGTTATTATGATTTCAGCTCTGACTGCATTCCCTGAAGTTGTTGCACTTTCATTTCAGGCTCTCTACTGCCCCTTGGTGGCAGTGCTAATCACGACAAAGCCGGCCACACACTGCTGAAACAGAAACTGGGTCCACAGGAAGAAACCTGTTCTTAGTCCTATCTCCCACCTTCCTCTCCGCTTCTATTGATTCCACAAACAATCATATGCAAGTGAGAAGCGCAGTGAAGAGAATGTGTGGGATTGATTTCTCAGATTCAGTTGCTGGTAATGAACCTGTCATGTCGGTGAGTGGAGCACAAGGGGTCAGAGGTCAGAGTGGGCCTAATGCATACAAATCAAGAGCAGACCATTCCCTGTGTATCGGGTCTTTAAGCACATACTGTAGTGTGCAGCATCTGCAGAAGGATGCTCTCTTTGAACAAACAGCAAAAACTGCAGATCATTTGTCAGTTCGCTGCCGGAGTGAAAACTATTAAGATCGACCGCAGGTGTACCCAGGCATGCATCTGCTCAAAACAAATGAAGGCAAAAATTGTCTGCAATAAACACTTATGGGAGGCTGAAGACCCGCTCTAACTATCAGCGTTCAGCATGATCTATCTCTGACCATTACAGTGTTATTAGTGTTGGGGGTTGCAAGGTTGTCCTGACTCTGCTTGTCATTGACAGAATGGATAGCCTGTGAGCTGAATTTCAATTGACTCATAAAAGGAAGAGTTACTTCTCTTGGCAGGTGGAGGAGTTCCAATTCGATAGCTCGCACTCTTGCCTTCTGCTAGTGTGGACTTCCCCTGTCCCCTAACATACAGAGCCACAGTCTTGGGTAAACAGGGGCAGATGGATGGGGGTAAACACTGGGGTTAGGCTTGTAAGCGGCACTGCAGTTGAAGATCTTTGCATCCGACAATTTTTGCATGCCCGACATAGTCCCCCAAAAAATGGCAAGGAATTCTGTTTTCCCCCAGAGTTTCATCCTTGTTAGAGCAGAGGAGCCTGCAAAATAGCATATCAAGCATCATGGGACTCTGAAGGTGCACTAAAAGTCAAACAAATGAAACTGTTCTCTGCTCCTTATGGCAGATTTCATTGCAATTTTCAGAAACTGCGGTACAACAAGACATATAGTCTGCAGCCAAATCAATGGCTCTGTGTGGCTGTGCTTACACCACAGTGCTTTGACCTATATCTAAATGCTAATACGCTCACAATGACAATGCTAACATGGTGGATTTAACAGGTATAATCATAGACCGCTGTATATAAAGATGGACAACATTACAGCTCTCCAAAAGTGAAGCCAAATCTCCTCCATGTTAGTGGATTGAACATGGGCCAAACAATAAAGTCAATGTACAGATTATTTGAATTCAAAATGGTTTCTGTCATTCTAAGTTGGTAGTTTTTAATCACAGATGCTATAAAATCGAGATGAAATGTCAAGATGAGACTCACTCGCGATTGTTTGACCTTGACACCGCAGCTCAACAGCACGAGCGCTACTGGCTTCTAGCTCCAAATTACATCAATAAAAATGCAACCCTTTTGTACAACAGGATGAAGTGGAGTCCTCCATCATTGTAGGCATATTGTTTACCATGTTGACCATCTTAGGTTAGTCTGGCAGCATGCTACAATTTACTAATTCGCACTTGACACATGTATGACTAAAGATCTTAGCACACCAAGTCTGTATTGTTGCACATAAAAAAAAAATACGACCTCGTTTTATGTCAATCACATTAACACGCCAACCCCAAAACCTTCATCCGTTGTCAGAGGTTTTGGAACAGGTTTGATTTGCTACATTTTTTGCATCTGTCAAAGATATTTCAGAGACATCTTTGAGCATAAGTGGCATTTGATTTAAGATGTTACACCGAGATTTCCCTTTTTGTGGTTTGTGCCCTGTTGCACTGATAACGGCTGATACATGAACATATAAGCCTAGTGTGTGTGTGTGTGTGTGCGTTTGTGTTTCCTTACCTCCCAGTAGTTGTTTGTGATCAATTGGATCACAGGAATTTGTTTTCTTCTTTTGAATGTGTGGTCTCAGTACTGCAGCGTATCAAACTGGACCACTGACATCCTGAAATAGACTTAAAGGCGATCAGGATCATTTTGCATCTCCTTAATCAGAAGATGATGTTTGTCTTTGTCACAGACGGCTTCTCTGGATTTAATGGACCCAATAGTTTTTTTCAGAAGTGAGAGGACCACAAAATCATCCTCACTCCTCGATTTTGGCTCGAACTTAGTGGGCAGGGTTTCTGTGTGTAATGATTTTTATAGGATGATGGTTTAAAAAAATCGCACAAAACAAACATTTGGAGTATGCAAAGCCCTTAAGGCTGAGTTTTCAGGTATTGCATTGTAATGGAAATTATTAAAGAAATTCCTATTTTGACTACTTCTACTAAGAATGGCATAATTTTTGATGATGGAGCTCGATGACAATTATGTTGAGATTATTATGGATAAATTTAAATTGTTACCCTGCTGATGGACCTACAGGAAAGGCAAAGAGATCTGCATTCTGTGGGGATCATCTCCACAAAGAACCAGAGACATTTTACCCAAAGATGCCAAGATGTTGACCTCATGTTGGTGTTATTGCCATATATTCATGGATTCAGTTTCTCATCCCACATTCAGTTGGATTCATCCTCTGGGAACAATGACAGTCTGCAGAAGATGTTGAGATATCTTAGTCTTGACTGGTGAAGTCAAAGTGGTGCACCAAGTGTTTGATCCTGCCATCCTACACTGCTTATGAATAATTTGTTATGATCAGACATCTGACATAAAAATAAATCTAAATAATAAATAAATAAATACATACTGACTTTATGTGAGCATCTCAAGGCACCAAGAAGTTGCATATGAATGTCATCCCTACAGTTTATTTCTGCAATCTCATATCAGTTGGCAATGGTAAACAGAAAATACAGTTCAAATGAAAGTTGTCAGGAGACAAACATGGAGAATCTGAATTTGTAAGCTGAAATCCCACACACACCCTCAGTGGAGGGCTTTTCCTGTCCTTGCACGGTTGAGAGAGATGGCTGGGTTCAGTCCGAGGGTCACACTCAGTTTAGCATTGCTACGAGGCCAGGGAAACCTTTTTTTCCCCCTTGAAAGCTTTCACTACTGTCACACTTGCTTAGGTCTGTAATACCACCCCACCCACACCCCCTTCTTACTCCATCTTCTCCTCTTCCCGCACTCCTGCACTTACCATCCCTTTCTCCCTCATCACCCACTCAACACAGAAAACAAGTTCGCCCTTCATCCCATCCCCCAGGTGCTCTCTCTATGTCGCTGGCGTGATTATCGATGTTGATGATTATCGATGTTGATGATCAATGTTTAGTTGTTTGGATTTTGATGACTATCTATCTGGCTCTCTATGTGAACTGGAAAGTAAGGGCATTGCATCACAAGAGTCTGATTCCACAACTCAGAGGAGTTCTTGGAAAAGCCATTAGTGTGGGCACTTATATATTCTGCTGGTACTGCAAAAACAGGAGGAAACAAAATGGCATCAGCTGCCAAAAACGTTCATTTACCTTCTTAATAAACCAGAAAGGTAAAAAAAAAAACATGGCAGGTCAATAAATAAGTAATATGACATTTCAGGTTGAAAAAGTGAGAATATTTGATGCCATAATAACTCTACTCATGTCATATTTTTTAAAATGCGGATACCATTATTCCACCCATCTGTGCAACATAGTGATATTTATGGAAAAAAATATGGTGAGACTAATATAAATATAATATAAATATGCACTTGGAACACACGCTAACACTTTGTCATACCCTATGTTGATTGTAAGTAGGTTATATATGTATACAAGGGTCCATAAAGAGCCATTGAGTATTGAGTTACTCACACGTAGCACAAAATCTAATTCTGAGCATCTGCGGCTTGAATGGTTTAACTCTTGAATGGTTCCAGTTCAGGTTATCAGAACTCACCTGGTACTTTGCTGCACCTCTTTCCCTTTCTCTCTCCCCATTTGGCACTTGCACTGTCCTGTCAGTAAAGGGGAAATACCCAAAATATATTTTAAAAAAGGACCCTCTTTGTAAGTATTGCTTAGGTGAGGTATTCCACCTCCAGGCTGCACTGTGGGGTCCCTCAGGGTTCGTAACTTGGCCTGTTTTATGTTAAAAATAAAAAAATCAATGAAGTAGAACCAGACATATACTAAAACGTTCCCCCAACTATACCAATGCAACATGACAGTGCGAATTGGAGGGCTCTGGCCTTTGCCCAGTCCAGAACAGCAGTCAATTAAACACATTAACTATGAAGAAAGTATCCATGACCTTGATGACTTTGAATCTTCACAAAGAGTAATGTTACATCAAAATATAGCAACTAATTAACCAAATGTTTTTCACAATAACTGTTATGGAAGTTTTCTGGAAGCTAGTGAAAGTAGAACTCAGGCAGCACCTGATGTCTTATGCAGGAGGTTTTAATGTAGACTTGATGCATCAAGGAGACCAGAAGGTGAAACAATATACAAACGCTAACAGAGTAACATGAGATATTGTCACCCCCCCAAGTCTGAAGATGTCTCCCACAGCATCCCAGAATATCTCCCTCTACCTGCATCACCCTTTCTAACAGCAGGTCCATGAATGGCTGGAATTGCTGTCCCTCTCTATGTTACAGGTAGGTGTTCGCATCCTTTTGGATAGTTAAGCATAAAGTATGCATAACTAAATCACATTGTGTCCTTACGTTTTGCCACTGGTGAAATACGCAAGAGAGTTGAAGTTGGTGTCTCTCTGTCTGGAGCATCTGAGTTAGATATGAAAGTCCCTCAACGTAGACACTACAATGAACTGTTGGTTGGTCCTTTATCTATAACCTGACCTTGGGTACTGCTTAGAGAGAGAAGGGAGTATCTGTGGAATATGATCGATGTGTCAATTTGCAACTGTTTGCAAAAAACAATTCGCTGTAACAACTTAATAATTAGGCTTTTTTTTCTGCAGGTGTGTTTTGGTGTTTTTCTGCCCGCTAGTGGCCAAAAGTTGATTCATACACTTTTTGGAAAAAGGGCTGTTAGTTGTTGTGGAAAATGGTATTTTTTTAAAGTACAATAAAAGCGGAAAATACAATAAAATATCAGTGATATAGACAATAACTACTTCACAGGTTTTTGTTACTGAATACCGTTTCTTATTCCCGAATATTTACTATGATTCAACACACTATCACTCACATGCCTGTGTAGCACCTGATATAATGATCTGACAGGGATACATCACTTGGTGCAAACACAATGTTCCATCAGAAGTATCGTAAACACCTGGTTCATACCTTAAAAGCATGATATTGTCTTATATGTGTGTGACTGGTGTAACTTGTGCTGAAAATAAGTAGGCTATTCTGAGACCAGGGAGCAGAGGACAGGCTGAATCCATTTACCCACACTCAAGGATTTCATCCAGTATTTTCTGAGTGCAGTTATTATTATTCTGTCTCTTTGGGTGTGTATGAATGTGTGTGTTTGTGTGGTGGGCACTTGTGTGTGATGATTTATTTAGAACATGCTTTACACTTAGGGGGCCTTCCCTCTCTCCTTCACACTTTCATCAAACTCAAATGAAAAGCCAATAAGGTCTTTATAGACACATATATATCATCACATAATGCCCCGAGGCTTGTTACATTTTATATCCAGTGTTACTTCAGAGAGATCGCTCCGGTAACAGTTTGCATTCAACCCTGGTTCCACGTCGTCAGTAAGCAAACAGTAAACCGGCTGTGGGACATATTTATTCTCTCAGACAGGACTGTTGTGCCAAACATACTCCGAGTGGAGGTTTCGTTGTGTTGTAGATACATTTCAGCAGGAGTTTAGTAGTCTCTCTTGTATGTTTTCTTCAGTTTTTATGGAGTGGGTTGTTGCGATACTTACAGCCCCCTGTGTGTAGCTTTTTTGTCTTATTTCAAGTTGATCTGATGGCATCATTTCTTGTTTGGCAGAAATAGAAGATTAATCTTGATGAAAGTTGTTGTTTTCAATTAGTGCTTGATTCGAGGGGGGTCAGGTCACAGAATCAATTTTGGCCCAATAGGGTGGTGTGGTGTTGCCTCGAAGCAAGAAGGTTCCCGGCTCAAATCCCGGTTCTATGTGGAGTTTGCAAGTTCTCCGTGTGCCTGCGTGGTCATTTCTCCAGGTCCAAGTCAGGCATTTGATAGATGACTAGATTATTGAGAGATAATCATGGGTAACAGATTGAATACTGAACTTTAAGGATGCAAGACAATCTCCAAAAAACATCTTCTTTCAAATTCACCATTTAGTGTAACTTAAGAGAAAGAGTCATCATCACCATCATTCTACTCTCTATTTGTGTCATCATTCAGCTGTCGGTTCAGCTCCTTCTTACCCACAACAGGTGGACCGTCCTGGACAAAAGCTGAGACTCTGCTGGCTCAGTCACAGCGCAGCATTGGCTCCTCGCAGCCTAGTTTGACAGGGCAGAACGTGGTCGCTCCTGCCTAAATCCGCTGAATTAGGGCCTAGAAAGCACAAATACTAGAAATAATCTCTGAAAGCAAGAGGGGATTTATCACTTGGTTGAAGGCTCCTGTAATTAGAAATGCATCCAGGCCTTCAAAGGCTGGTTGCAGATGGAGATCAGAGCCCTTTCTTAGCCGTTAAAGCCCTGTAAAGAAATGTCAGCCCTTTACCTGCTTTCTACCTTCAGGGTATTTATGAAAATTCATCCGTTTCTCATCCCACATTCAGTTTTTAATGGTTGCAAATGATATATACCTGTCTTCATAGTGCCTCTTCAAAGCAACTAGCCTATTCTTTTAAGGTAAAATAGAGAAAGAGGAGAGGAGAGGAGAAATCCTCCCTTTGAGCTTCTGTTCAGGGTTCACTTTGATCCATGTCAGGGTGTGTGCGTGTGTGCGTGTGTATATAAACAGCAAACCAAACACCATGTTCCTGAGAGCCAAAGATGTGTGATCAAATACAACCCTCTGAGGTATATGAGAGAGAGAGAGAGAGAGAGAGAGAGAGAGAGAGCATGTGTGGAAATGAGTGTTTGGTTCTTCCGAGCTAATCACAGACACCGCAACTCTGAATGCAAACCAAAAAAATAAACAAAGTGCCTCCACCACAGTTTACATCCCCTCCACCGTTGCTTCATGGTGCTTTGAATGTTCCGTGTATGCAACCAATGCAGTGATGTGCAATTTATCACCTCTTTGCTCCACGTGTCGCTAAAAATTATTCATGGGTGGAGGAGACATTTTCCTGTTCATTCCCTTAGAACAATATTCATGTTCTGACTCAGCGTTCTGCAGCCGTCTACAGTGAAGAAGCAAATCCGCGTGACATTTGGCTCTCTCCCCGAGAGCAGTTTTGCAACGTCCTTGTTCCTTAGACATGTAATGTTCCACTTATCTTCCCCCACTGCTGGAAGGTGAAACTGAAGCAATGTATGTTAACTGTATGTCCGATATGTGGATGCTGCTTTGCATTCAGAGCGGCGAACCCCCAGCGGAAAATCGTCTCACCTGTTAATTTAAAACACAGCGTTTTAGTTTCTCACCTCGCTGCTCGCCTCACTAAGCATGCATTACTAAAATCGAATGTAATCTCTTTTTGGGTAAGGTTCACATACACAACAAAAAGGCCGTCAATCAAAATCCTCAGGTCCGTTCACATATCAGGCAGCCCACCTCCTCCCTGTCGTTCTGGGTAATCAGATGGGTTGGCAGGCTCTGCCCCCTCCTCACGCTGAGGTTACAAGGTCCTTCTTGAGTGTCGAGTTAGATTTGTCTGTTCTGGCCTTTAGTAAAAAAAAAGCACACGCACGCAGCCCAAACAATGTCCACACGTGCCTGAATAAAAATACACTCACACATAAGCTGTGGGCGAAGCGGAGGGTGAGGCCTCCCGACTCAGACAACACCTGGATCCAGACAGCTGGCCTGACGAGGTGTGATGTGGCCTCGGGCGTCTGAAACCCTGCATTCTCAATGGACTTGCGCAACTACCTGCAGTGTTTCCTACAGTAGTGAGGTCAGGCAGACCATCCAACCTCACAAGCTTACTTCAGATGAATTTGAAAGAAAGCTCCTTTTTTTTTGTTGCAATTCTTTTGCAATGTTCTGTGAAGCTTTGTGCATTAAATCTCCTCATCGTCTTCCTTCACACAGGAGAAGCAGTTCAGTGAAGCCTGTATCACTGGAAACGTCTCTGAATAATACAGACTAAACTTCCCCTCGTTTGGTGACAAATTGGGAAAGATAAAGTACAAAATCAATAAGTGCTGAGAAAATATTGGCTCCTTTATTGAGATTCAGCTTCATAAAACAACAA
The DNA here is from genome assembly GCA_026259375.1 of Verasper variegatus. Lineage (NCBI taxonomy): Eukaryota > Metazoa > Chordata > Actinopteri > Pleuronectiformes > Pleuronectidae > Verasper > Verasper variegatus. Next base: position 15,508,666 of record CM048038.1, read on the forward strand.
CACACAAATCTCTTCAGCTGATGCTTTAATTCTTCCAGCTTTAATGATTTCACAAAAATTCCAACCAGCTGACAACCAACTTTATCTTCTTTCAGACTGAAGTCCGCACATTTTCCTCCAAAAGCTCTTGAACTTTATTGTCCAAGGTGACATGTCGGTCTGCGTCTTCTACGTGTGTGACGCCTCCTTTTCATCCTGAGATATTTGTATTCATCCAGTTTCATGTTTGTTCCATGGTCGGGGGTTTTCACACCTGAATGTCTTCACCATGGTCCGAACCAAGGTTCATGTATTTGTGACATTGTATATATTTGATCTGCTTAGTTTTGGTAAGGATCTGATTTATATATTATGTTGTTAGTACCAGCAAAATCAAAATCCTCGTTGTTTAAACGTTATGTTAAGAAGAATCCTCACTTTCCTGCCAGCCGCTCCGACTGTTTAATGCTGTCTCAACTTCATTCATATGCTTTAATTTGATTCAGAATGAAACCACCTTTTTTGGCCAGACTTAATTTTGGTCTGTTGGTTTGGACCACGATCCAAGGCACCTTTCACACCTGTTATTTTGGTTTCGACTAAACAAAATTGTCGGAAGTTCTAGACCAAAAAACATAGGTGTGGAAGCGCCATTCAAAACATCATCAACACGTCCACCCACTCACACAATTTCCTTCTGTGTTTCCTTCTCACATGATTCGTGCATTTGTGTCCCCACGTGCTGCTCCTTCAAAAAATGTCAGTTAAAAGGTAAAAGATTTTAGTCCATGTCTGAAATCAGCTTAAGAAATCTAGTTTGTCCTCCCTTACAGGCTGAGATATGGCAACTGCCCACTCTTTGCCATACCCAATTGACCCCATGCATATACCTACTGTACCAGACACACAGCACACTCAATCAAACGATTCAGTGATTCAGTCACCTGTCAACGTATATTACCTCTTTTCCCTCCTCTTCCATCAGGCTCGACCCTGTAACTTAAAGCTGTGTGAATTCCATTAAGATATTCCACCCCCACCACTCTCTTCTAGTGGTTTTGATTATGATATGAGCCAAGGAGTTAATAAGCATATTAATTACCTGTGTAGGAGACAAACCAGCTCCCAGAGCGACCCCCCCACCTCTTTTCCTCCCACACACCAACTGAGGAGTTCTGTTTAAATGAGCCATCATTGTCCGACTGTCTCCAAGGTCAGCCGAGGCTCTGCAGTTAGCAGCGTAACCTGCTACGGGAAGTCTCTAAAGTCACGCAGTGATGAGAATAATTAAAATAATACAAGGTCAAGTAGGACGACAGAGGAAACAACAGAGGGGCAGGGAAAGAGAGCGGGAAGTGGCGAGAGAGGAAATGGATGTGATCCTACCAGAGACTGGATGTGATCATGGCTCGATTCTTAAGTTTCTAATTATCTCTCTGTCAGAGAGTGAGGTTTGTGTTTGGCAAACTCACACACACACACACACACACGATAGCAGACGGCACGCGCAGCTTGAAAAGCCTTCAGCATCTCTGCAAAAAACTAAAGTGTCAAACTTCACAGATTCACATGATGTGCCGACTGTATATGTCACACACACGCTGAGCATTAACGTGATATGGAATTTGGACATGGACGTATCTGGCGCTCCAGGCACGCCGAGGCCATATAGGTGCCTTTCTCGCAGCAAGGTCTGCTGGAGGAAGCCAGCAGCGCAGCCTGACAAGAAGAGCATCAGCTCAGTGTGTACAGTGCATACAGCCAGAGGTCAGCACAGGTCAGCGCACAGGAGCTGCCCACAACCCAAATAACAAGCAGAACAAACAGCAGGATTTCATTTCTCAGCTGCAGACTTTCTCCACTGAATGCTTAGAGGAATTGGTACACACCAGTGCTGTCATGATCACAGCATCTTAACTTTCACAGAATGCAACACTCAAGTTCTTTTTCTAATTTGAACCCTTTGTTGACATTATCTTCAGGAGCTGTACAAGTGTACGTAGGTAACTTGACTTGCTTGAAGACGTTCCATATCTCATCCAAGGGGCCTCTTCACTTCTAACTGACTGATGGGAGGTTTCAGGTTTCAACCTTATCTCGGACAGAAATAGTGATTGAGTTGCATTGTGGGAAATGTAGACCCGAGAGAGTGTTCACCCTGAAATAACAAGATATGCATGTTTCCCTGAAGAATTAGAGAATCAGGGCTTTGTGATAAGCTCCCATTTGTCTTTGTGAGTAATTTACTTCCTTGAATAAACTAGTGCATAATGTTGGAAAAGAGTGGAACAGTCTCACATTTTGTCTGTATGTATGTATATCATAATAGTTTATGGTGGAATAACTTGTATATGAATAAAGCAAATACTATAGTGAACCATTATCATCATTTCAATCAAGAGAAAGTGCAGAATGTATGATGTGCAGGTACTGTATGTCAGGTGCGAGTTGTGTTCAGGGACATGCAGGCAGGGGGAAAAAGAAGCTTCATATAACTTAATACATTGCAAAGACATCTGTGCAACTTTCTGTGTTGAGATTGTGTTGTCATATCATAGTTTGCAGTGCTGTTCTGTGGGAATGAAAATCCAGTTTATCTTTTCAATGTGCTAATATCCGCTATTGGGCGCCTATAGACGTTTTTGAGTGACATACAGAGTCTTGTAGTCGTTCTGAGATGTGTGAGGTTTAATGATAAAACATGTCAATTTTATTTGTGGGTGTGAAGTTGTGTGTGTGTGTGCAGGTCTTTTATTTGATTAAGAGACTGCGGTTACTGCGGTTAGAGTCGTGGCTGCACACCTCCCTCGCCAGCCCCCCCCCATGACTGGCCGAGAGCGAAGGTACAATGAGCTGGAATCCCTCACTCAGTCAGTTGTTGAGAGAGTAAGAGGAGGCACCCCCTCCACAGGAGCGGTGGTATGTTTTTATACCGACCTGAAACGCTTTGCCACCACTCGGCCTCTTGGGAGTAAAGAAAAATCACACTAAAGTAAATAACATATGCTTCATGCAGCCTGTTTATTAGAAATCTGGATGGGGAGCCAACAGCACATCTGTTATCCTATTGTTCATTCATACATCTTGATTTTTGTCTCGTGCTAGTGCATGTGGCCCATCCCTTTCTGGGAATACAAGACAAAAACATACATCTTCTTCCATATTCCCTAGCAAAATGAAATTTATTATAAACATCTAAAAGATGACCTATTTTTAAATCACTATAAGAACACTGCATTTACAGTGTGCTTACTCTACAATTCCCCACTGTATATGTTTTTTCTTTCTTTTCTTTTTCTTTTCTTTTCTAGTTATTAATATCAGAAGCCAGAGTGCAAATGATTCAAATTAAAACATGTTTGGCCTCTAACTCTGGACGTAGCACCTCCGCCTCAGATCTCTCTATTTGGCCAATTTGAGGGTTGCTTTAGCCATTTTCTGTGGCTGCACAATGGCACCAGTTTCCTGCAGCACCCGGCTCGCACATCATTTGTCCTTACCAGAAAAAGCTTGGAAAGGTAAACAGATGAACCTCAGTGTGTGGTAATACAACACATTACTTTTATATAATGTAGAGTTGTTAAGTGTTTTATGTGCACTGTGGTTAGGTTGAATTTCTTCATTGTAGTGGATGGTGTTGTGTGTCTTGTAGTTGCCTCTCTGACTTGACAGATCTATCTGTTTTTACTAATTCTGTCGAGAGGGGAAGCCAAGATGAAGCTTTGTACTCCTAACAATCGGGGTGGAGAGAGGTTGGAGTGTGGTGCTCCTGCTCAGTTTCCTGTTCAGGCTGTACAAAGAGTCCTGCATCCACACAGTTTCATGCATCTGAATCTTTTGACATGTTCCGACCTTTCCAGTGCTATGCATGCGCTGTGTTTCAACATGGATTCTATGGAAGCCTTTGAGGCCCCAGTTGAAGACATGCTGGAGAGATCGATGCTGGGACCTTGCTTTACAGCTCTCCGACCCCGACAGCTGCAGCCGTCAACAGCCAGTGTGCTGCTCTGTGTCTTCCAACCCTCTTCCTTCCTCCGTCTCCTTTTTTTTTTCTGATTGATGGATTAACAGCCTCTGGCGCTGATGTGGAATTTGATGCTTGCAGAAAAAACATTGGGTGCAAAGATAGAAGATGTAGGAAATCACTTCAATCCCTCGCAAGGGCACAACTGCTGAAAAACATCAAGAAAACAATAATGAGACAGAGGAATTTAGAGGCAGCAGGAAGACTCACTTCATGCACACTGGGTTTTGGCACCGGTTGCTACAAGCCTTTATCTCCAGGTTGTTGTTTTTTGTGCATCTGCTGTGTGTCCGGATATAAACCTCATTTGGATTCATACGATGGAGCAGCGGCCATAAAAGTGACATAGGCAGGAGCATACTGTAATGGCCTTTTTTAAAATACGAATGTACTGAGTGGGTATATTTGGATGAATTTCACAATGAGTGTGATGGTAAAAAGGCAGGAGTTACAGTGTGTGTGTGCGTGTGTGTGTGTGTGTGTGTGTGTGTGAGCGAAGGGAGGTTTACTTTCCTGCTTCATGTGGCTGCTGCACATCATCAGTGAAGTGAAAGACAGCATTCTGGCATCTTTTACACTCCAATACACAGGAGAATAAATTCCCTCACAAGACCACCCTTTCACACACACACACACACACACACACACACACACACACACACACACACACACACACACACACACACGCACACATACACACTAGCAGCAGCATCCTTCTTTTAAAAAACCATAAACATTAGGCACGAGGAAGTTGCTGAGAAGTGAAAGCCGTCTAAGCTGTTGATCCTGTTTGCTGCTTTGAAATTTTTCAGCAAATCTTCCTTTTCAATCTTTTTCACCGAGGGATGAGCGTGTGGCGAGGGAGGCTGACGGCGGAGACGGGGTCTTATCTGGCGTGGTCAGAGTAACACCCTGTGAAGCTCAGCACACGCAGGTTGCTTCATCTCATGTGTCCTCTGAAGGCAAAGCCTAAACCCTCATAGAACAGCAGGGTGGCTGGGACATGAAATCTTGTGAAGGAGCGCTGTCTGGTGAGCCACTATGTGCTAATGTTACACAAAGACGTGAGATATCTTGAGAGATGTGTGAGGTTTGAGGTCCAACATGTCCTCCATCCTAAACAGTAAAAGACATTTAACACGACTCCACACCCCATATGATGAAAATTACAAAAATGATGGTTGCGGTTAGTAAATGAGCATGATCATGTTAAAGCTGATGAGATGTGAACAGTTGTGCTGTAACTACATTATAACAGTATGTTTAGATTGACTGCTCATTTGTCTTTGCAGTGTTCATGCAAAACATGGTTGATTATTTTCTGTTCTTTTTATGCCTCTGCACAGCCAATAGCCAGAGGCCTTGTGTTTCCGGGTTGTCCTTTCGTCCGTCACTTTCTATCTAGAACATGATATCTCAAGAAAACCTCCAAATTTGATACAGATGTTCACTTCGACTCGTGGGTGGTTAGAAGTTGGTGGTCAAAGGTCAAATGTCAAGGCCACTGTGACCTCACAAAATATGCTTTTGGTCTTGATGAAATGACGACAATTTTGGCACAAATGTTCACATAGACACACAGATCAACTGATTCGATTTTGGTGGTCGAAGGTCAAGGTCACTGTGGCCTCATGTAACATGTAATTGGCCTTTTGAACAAGTCTGCCATTCCATTCCTAATTTCTTCAAATTTGGCACAAATGTTCACTTGGACTCAAAGATGAGTCGATTAGATTCAGCCAATTGACCTCATATTAGCGTGAATGCAAAACATGTCAGGAACACCTTCGGGGACTGAAACTGTGCTGGTTGGCAGAGGCTTTTTTCGTATCCTGGGTTTCTCGTCATCGTTTAGCCTCACGACCAGAGCGAATCTGTCACTTCAAACACTTCAAACATTTTCCCCATTTGATTTGTGTCTATATTCCATTGATGAGATGTACATCATACTGCCTCTGAATTTAGCTTGAAACAGTAACACAAATTTATTTTTTGTGTAATATTAACAGTCGATCAAATGTCCACATGTAACATGAGTGGTTTTGCTTGGATATAGAATTATCACTCGCCAAAATCATGACCTAAACTCTACGTTACTAGCATCCACCCAACATCACCGCACCACCAATTTGTCATTAACAACATAACAGGAGTGCCCTGTTTGACCTCCATAGTGAGTGCTAGTTCATCTGGTCAAATTTACAGATGGTTCAACTTCCTCTGATCAACGGACAATTTGCCCTGTTAGAACAATAGTTTTGACTATTCCGTTGAGTCCCAAGATCTCGGCAGTGACTTCAGTGAGTACAATTTTAATGATGTTTTCTATTCCTCCTGTAATTCCTGCCTTTGGCTTTTTAAGACCACAGTCATTATTCACACGGCCACAGAAGCTGGTGACACATATTAAGTGTTTGAGTAAGTGGCTGATGCTTTTCTGGTGAGGCCTCATGGGTTTCAGGACTGAATGGGGAAATTTGAGGATTTGAGGAGAGCGAATGAATAGATCCTACTGGAACATTAGAAAAAAAGGAATGAAGTGTCCTTGAGAAAGGTGCAGCCAGCAGTGGATCCATCCAGGGGCCAGCAGCAGAAAACTGAACTGGTGGACAGATCTCACAGTGAAGGTGGTTTAGTGAAACCCTTCCCCGAATGAAGTGAATGTTAAAAATATATGTGTTGCTGTCATTGGCGTCTTATTTGAACATTTGACAGCTGACGGTTTGGTAGTCACGTTGGATTTCTTTTAACATGAAAGGAAATTCTTTTTTGGGGGGGTGTGTCTGCAACCCTAGTGAGTTGGATTGATGGGAAGTAAAGAGAAAACGTTTCGGGGGACAGAGAGAGAGGAATTAAAAAGAAAACACATATATAGCTCAGAGGAGGGGCCTCGGAGGGGAGACGGGTTTAGCTCCTTTTATTTGAACCTGCTCACGTTCATTTGCGAAGTTGTGAGCTGTTGCTGAGAGGTGCTCTGAGTTTTGTGTAAAATTAGTCTGGAATGAAAAAAAAAAAGGGATTGCGACAAGTCCTTTGAGGAAATTCTTATCTGACTGGAGGAAACGGGACCAAGGCCCTGACAGATTCAGGGCACAGCGTGTCATTGTGTGTGTGTGTGTGTGTATGTGTGTGTTTTCCCTTTTATATGTCCTGCGAAATAGGACATGGTACCAAAAGGTTCCCTACTCATCTACTCTTGTGTCATTCTTTCAAGGGCAAACACACATTGTTTGGTGCTGCAGCCTTATTTAAAACACAACACGTGTGCTGTAAGAGGAGTATATGGAATTTTCTCTCACATTCACACACATTCTCCAGTCCACTGCTGGGCTCTCTCCGTTGCACAAAAGAAACCCCTCAGTAAAAGGTGAGCTTGGCAATGAGATGAAATGTAATCAGACAAGAAGGGGACATTTATAGATCGCCAGGACGCGAGAGAGACATACACACTTTTTTCTCTGCTTTTAAAAACAGTCCAAAGTTAAACACATTTTTTGGACCGGTCCAACTCGACAGAAAATGCCTGTAATCAAAACATAACTGTAACTGTCCTCGCTACAAAGTAATAACCACTGACAAATTGAATTGCATACTTTTCATGCCACTTGTGTCATCAAGTGTTTTGTGAGGCAACGAAAATAGCTTGGAAATCGTTTACCGAGGCAGCAGATGGTCTATGCAGTCAGCAGAAAAGGTGACGGGTCATGAATTCTGTTTTCCACGGGGGAAGAAACGAGGATGAAAAACACTTCTGAGGGGAATGAATGATAGAAGAGCCACGTTGGTCTCAAAGCCTGACGCTGCCAAAACACACCACTGTGCGCCTGGTGGTGTGTGTGCGAGTGTGTGGTCCAGGTATCACTAATGTTGTGGGGACCTAAATCTGTCTCATTATGGGGACTTGTCTTCCTTATGGGGCAGAAAAAAAAACATGTTTTACTGTTCGATTTGCGCTGAGGTTAAAGTAAGTGTTAGGATATACAGCAGTAGTTATTGTTTAGGCTAGAACAACCCTTGTGTAAGTGTATTGTCGGTTTTCAGCACAACCAGGTCCTGTATTTCGGTGGAGTTTGCCTTTTTCACGCACAAACAACGCAGCTGGAGATTCTCCGCTCCGACGCGCTCACAACGACACAGAAATCCCTGCAGCGTTCAGGTGAGGGGTGGTGCAGCAGGCAGAGGCAAGATGTCACGTATAAATGCAGAGATCATGTGTTTTGTTTTTGTTTTATCGACACTGGTGTCAAAACTTATCACCAAAAGCTCTCTTGACATATCTGTGTCCCTCTGTGTGTGGCACTGGCACCTGGGATATTTGTGCTTTATTCTTTTTTCCCCCCATCTTTTCCTCCTGTCGCGTATTAGTAACGTCACAAAACACACCCACTCGTGGCAAATCCTCTCATTTGGAACATTTTTCCGGAGTTCCTACTAGGGGACTGGCAGGATAAACTCCAGAGAAATTCCGGAGCCTCTCACTCAGACATTTGCGTTCTCACATACAGCCCCTCTGCATAATTTCAGGAGACTATCAGGAGTTCAGTGCAGGTCTGAAAGCAGCTATGGAGACCTCAGCACCGGACCAGAGTAGACGAAGCCCTCGCTGCTGGCGTTTGCTCTCCCTGCACAGAGAAGCCAGTCATACATCAAATAAAACATATTCAAATGTCACCTATTCAAGCCGTCTCTCCAAGAGTGATATATAACATCACTGTACACCAGTCTCTCAAACATCTGTGTGCAAAGCTGGAGCTTTTTGTGTCACTGGTGCAGTTTCCACCTGCACAAATTCCGTGTGCGGGGGGGGGGGGGGGCTGTGTGTTGTGAAAGGGACAATGCACACAGGTGACCTGAAACAACAGGAAGTGAAGTATCGCAGTTTGGCTGTGAATCAACGCGATCGACAGAATACTGGTGGTTGTTAATGTCTGAGTCCCAGCTCAGTCAAATCCAAACATTGAGGCATGATACACCGATTTTTAGAATCATCGTGAATTCAACTTTCCAAACAAACAATTAAATGTCCATAAATTTGATAAATCATAGAAAATGGTGGCTCCACAGCCACAAAGTTGCCCTCTGTATCAAAGTAATTGATTGATAGTAATCATTCATACATAGATTCAATGGGCCATTGCATGAACTGTAAAGGGAATCCAAAATGTACAAATATATATAAGTATGTGTAAACTGGGTTATAAGTTATAAGTCACTGAAACATTATTTTTCCTCTGTCTTTTAAAATGTATCGTGGATTTTTGTCTGAAAATGCCTTTAACAGCTACTGGGACATTATCCAAAGAATATCAGATTGTATTGATATTTAACCTCATATTCAATACAGTGTATGTCAGTGAGCACAGGTCGTCTCTTTTTTTTTCTTCCATGTTTCAGTATAAAGATCCAGCAGTCCCCTTATTAAAACCACATTTAAATTCACTAGATCCAAATTTGTATTAGCATCTGCACCAAATTGTACACACTCATTAATATCAGTCACCAACACATTTTTCATCCAGATCCACAAATTCAAAGTAAATGTTGATGCCTCACGGCGTTAAATTAAAAAAAACAAACGACTGGGTCCGACCTCTGGACAGGATCCATATTGAAACTTTATGAATTGTTCCCTGACAATTATTGCATCCTCCCACCAAGTTCACCCTGCTTAATATCAGACAGACAAATAAACAAACGCAGACGAAAACATAAACTCCCTGGCGGAGGTAACTAGCTTTTAGGGTTGTTTGTATGTTTATGAGATAATTGGTGAATCGGTTGGTTTAAGATTATTTGTGTGTGACTCAATGTTCCTATGATTTCATATGAACTTTTTAAAAATAATTCTTGGGACTCTTCATATCAGCTGTGTCCGTCTCAGGCCTTGTATAAAGGTCCACTTAAAGGCAGCAGCCGACACTGATCCAGTCCACATTCTGATTTTTGCACTGCAGAGTTACATTCAAAATGCAGACTGTTGGACACTTTGCTTCAGGCTTTTTAAAACGAACCAGATGGTCGGGTTTTTACTGCAAAGCAAGTGTTCACGGAGCAGCAGGCACCAAGAAAAACACAGAGCTGTAAAATAGTTGTGGTCGCTGGAATGGGAAGACAATCATCACGTCATCCTTTCCTATCAACCAGTTTTTCTGATTTGTTCAAAAATAAAAAAAAAATAGGTGCAGCACATAAACAACGTTACTACATTAGTAACAGCTCCATCAAACTCCTGAGCTCAAACATCAGCAGCAAACAATACTGCCCTCATGTGGTGTACGGAAGGAACCTCAGGGGAAAAGGGAACGGTTCACTCAGGAATTGTGCATTCTAACGGGATACAACCAACCTGTAAAGGGCATGAATAAGGCTGCAAGCATGCATACATATGAACACACACGCACGCACGCACGCACGCACACGCACGCACGCACACGCGGCGATGGGCTCATTTAATTAATGGATTCCAAACATTTGGAGCAGCTCCACACTTCAGCCTCCAGGCCAAACTTTCAGCACATAACAGCTTTCAGAGGGATTCGGGGCAAATTGTATCATGTTGCCATAACATTACATCAGTGAGCGGGTCCATGGGCAACGAAGCACCAGTGTTTCTTTTCCGAATGCCAACTTCCCAAGACGATTTAATTTCACATCTTTGCATTCTGCCAACTCCTCTTGCTGCACGCACACGGCTCAACTCATAATCAATTAACCGGGAGGGAAAGACTAATATGAGAGTGTTTAATGACTTTCTGGCAACATTTAAGCAACAATCTTCTCTTTGGAAATGTTTGCACTACACACAGTTTGAATGATGCTTCACTGAGAGTTAGAAGCAGTGATCTGCTTGTTAGGGTACTTACAAGGTCCAGTACTGTAAAACCAATGTGTGGTCAAACTTAATAACAACATCATAAATCGTGTGAGATTTGTCTCAAGCTTTGTGGGGGGGGGGGACATTTTCACAGATTTTAGAGTGAACAATAATTCAAAGATCTTAGAGAGAAAAAAAAAGTAGACATTTATGATGCAGATCTAAGTAAAAATAGTGATCTATTGAATTTCAATGTGCTTTCACAAGGGGACAGTTGGGCCTGGACGGTCGTATGAGCTCTACCGAGTGGATTTCTAGTTTCACCTGTCTGTATTGATGCAAATGCAGATTAACAGGTTTACCCGGGAATTTGTTTTTTCTCTTTTCCAATGTTTTATGACAAATAAATCATTTATGTCACCTCTATTAGAGCTTGACAATCATGTGTAGGATTGTTCAGCCTCGGTGGAGGTACGCCTACACTGAGAGCTGTCTGGCTGTGCAATGTGACCTGGCAGACCGTAGCTACATCCTCACCTAATCTGCAGATTATATTCCACAGCACAGCAACAAGACCACAGAGGTTTCATAGCAGTCACCACAAAGAAAGGACACGTCAGTCATGTAAAGCTTCACTAATGTAGCGGAAGGAAATTTCTTAACTGAAATGTTAGATGTTGTGAACTATTCAGATATTAATAACTTTATTTTCTCAAAAAGACTTTGAAAATGATAAAAACAACCCTAATTTTTAATTTAAATGACAGTGTTAGGACATGTCAAAACCTAAAAGTTGAATTTTAAGTCTATTGTAATAATAAGATGTTCACGTCATTACAACTTACAAACTTGTAACAAACACATTTTACACAAGACATTTCACATTGTAATTAAAAGGGAATTTATATATAATGTGATACCTTTTACATAACATGACACATTTCTATATTGTTATAACGAGAAATGTTTCACGTATTAAGCGACGCGGTGTTGTGAAAAACATAATTTTTGTTTATTTAGCTTATACATTTATTTTCCCACTATGGACCTTTTAGCTTCAGCTAAATATGCAAACATAAAAGACGTTGAGCCTTCGGAGCTTTAAATGTGAACAAAAAGGCCACGATCAATGATGCTGAATTTAAAGAAGCATAAAAATGTTTATCTTATATATAAGAATGAAATTGCAGTGAATGTAACCATGAAGTGCAAAGACCTTTATTGTGAATGAGGCGCTACAGATGGACGTTTCTGTAGAGTGCATCACTTTCAGTGAAATGTAAAACTGCATGCCTTTGCTAACACATTTCTTTGACTTATTAATACGGGACATTGTTGCCATCTTGTGTTGAAAAGTGAGCAACTATCAGTTGGTACAAACGTAGGCTTGGTTGCAGTTTTTGGGCGAAATCTCAGAGGTTTTACACGTGTTTGATGTAAGGTAATGTCTTCAGATATAGTATTAAATGTATTCAATTACATAAGGAAAGGAGATCATGCTTCTTTGTGCTTCAAGTCAGGTAGATAGCAAAGTGAACATATTCCCTGTGAGTCAAATCTATGCAGGATTTTAAGTTTTAGCTGCTGAGACTGAACCAAACTCAAGAGGTCACGCTCGTGTTCACCGTGTTGTTCAGCTGCTTCACATTTATCAGCCCACATCATCCTCAGCTTGATATGATCACACAGCTCTGACACTTCTCCTGACATCAGCACTGCTTTAGAAACCAGCAGAGCTTTCACCGAAAAAAAAAATCACTGTAACAAGTCCTTTGGTCCAGCACTGAATTACAAAGTGATGGATACATAACTGAGGATTTATCGATTGAATGATTCACCTCTACCTGGCATTGCTTCAAATGTGACTCTCCTTGGTCCAAGAGTTTTCAACCAAGGCTCATCACGTTGGCACCAGCTGAACGTTGACTCGGAATAAATCAAGACACAATCACCTGGGTTGTTTACAATTTTATTGTCGTTATTGTTTTCTCATTGTCAGATAAAAGCAGATAGAGAGGAGCAGTTCTCATCAGAAACAGCGTGCAGCTCTGGGGGTTCCTGTCCAAAGCCGGACGAGTGACCGGTCTGAGGTGAGTATACGATACGAGGCAAACCCCGCAGTCAGAAATGCTACATGACACTGTCCGCGTCATAAACAGTCACAATGACGGCTGCTATGTGTCGGAGGACACTCAGCCTGTAACACATTCATGACACACAGTTATTCTGAGGTAAACTAGAGTTGGCTAGTGTTGTACTGAGCAAATAAACATCTATTAGGCTCTGTATGTCTATACTGTAGTGACCGTCTGGTCCTGTTCCTGTAAGCACAGGTTACTGTAGCTCATCTCTACCTTGGCATAGCTTTGGCAATAGGAGGTAACATGTTAGCGCCCTCTTGGGGGCTGTTTGAGAACAAGCGCCTGTGTCCATTTCATGAACCTTTAGGGAGGAGCTCCCGAGGCCTTGGGCCAGTGGATATAATATAATAAGGGATTACACAATGCAGAGTTAAAGTCAGCTATTCATATTTCAAGTTTGACAAATAACAGTTTCTATATACTGCTACTGCAATGTGGAGGAAAGCACCTGTAGACGTGTGTTTTCTGGGTTATGTACATGTCTTAGGCCCAAATGCAGGTGGAGTCTGAGTCGCTCCTCTTTCAGTTATAGTGAGATCCACTTTGAAGTGCAGCTTTGCAGTCATACAAACTTAACATGAGCTTAGGCTATAGCTTATTCCGATAGAGAAAGGTGCTCGTAGCATGATGAGTTTTTAAATCACATTTGATTTAGCGTTCTTTCAAACGTTACAAAATAAGACAGAAAAACATCAGTAGACGTATGCGACTCGTCTAGCTTCACGTCACTGGCTGAGGTTTGAGACAGAATCTGAAATGAGGGACTACAAAAATGACCAAAGAGCAGCATTCAGTATAAAGTATAACAAAGAAGATGGATGACAAAAGAGATACTATGATATAATATGATATATTGTCCTAGGCTTGTTTGGCTAATATAAAAAGGTATAAATAACACATCCTGTTTTGGTTAAATACAGTTAAGATGAAGAAAACAAAGCAACAAATGTTAAGACACAAATAAGAAACCTGGTGCAATTCTCCTCTGACTTTTTCCACCATTTTTTGGGGATTACCTGAGATTCCAGTTGTCCCTCAGGGCTTTACAGGTTTGATAGCAACAGCACTCGTCGATTGATCGACTGATTTGATCAGTCGACTGATTGAGGTTAGAGTCTTAACGAACCAAATGGGGTTCGAAGACGTTCAAGCAAGCAGAGGGTGTTCGTGTCACCACAAGCCAGATCCTTTAACTAATTTCTCCACCGATCACAACCTGACCTGCAGGCTCAGCACGTTCGTGTCGCCACAGTCCATCAAACAATCGCTCTTTAAAAAGAAAAGCTAAAAGAAGGCGCGTAGCAGAGACAACAGAAAAAGCTTAGCTTCAAATGGGCGAGGTATCCTTTACATAATTCTCCCTCTAAGGAATTTAGGCTTTTTAATACCATCTTGGAATGCACTATATATTTATATATATATATATATATATGTATACTGTATATTGCCATTAATATAAGCAGGATTACTGTTGATAAATACAGTGGCCTCCTTACCATCAGAGGCACCTCAGTGAGCTTCAGCACCCTTCTGCCTGTGATTGTTAGGTGTCATAGCCCCCAAAGGCCCCACACAAAGGTGGAGGAGGGGACACTTATTGTTTAACTATTTCTTCGGAATAAACTTCAAACATGACGATCCAGACTTCCCTGGCTTTGGTCACTCTTCATCCACAGTCTCCCTTTTTGAATCCTCCTCTTTCTGTTCCAGGACCTGAGGGGTGGGGCTTGGCAGGGCTGCCACCTCCGTAGTAGCCAGTGAGGAGGAGTCTATTTGGTCGACAATCCTCTGGGAGGCTGCGTCTTCCTGTGGAAGGATAGACAGTAGAAATATGAGTAAAATATAGCTTTTATAGGCACCTTTCCTTATTTGGATACGTCCTGTTGGAAACGAGCTCATTCTTACCAATAAAACAGTTTCGGTTGTTTAAAGTCTCGAAAGGCTGTAAACAGTCTTCATGTCACCACTAGCAGTTTTTGGCTGGGTCCACTCGTGAGGTTAGTGAAGCGATGCTGTTTATGTCCTCCTACCTGCTGTGAGCAGCTAACAGCTGGCCACAGTTTCTGCTGTGACCCCTTGAGACCTCTTGGCAATTTCTCAATTTGTTCTCAGTGTCGTAAAGTGTGGCTTTTATGACCACCTACCACTGAGTTGGGTGAAACATGACATGTGTGCAGTGATGCCAGTAACATCAGTGGCGAGCACGGCCTCAACAGAAACACTGAAGAATTCTACGTTTCATGTCAGTTCTCATGACAGACATGTCCAGTTACAGGTGAACAAACACAGACGTATGGTCTGGTCTGTATCGGGTCCACGTCCCAGAGCTAGAAAATATATTTCATTATTATGAAAAAGATCCCAATGTGACTTGTTGTACACAAGGTAAATTCCTATTTCTGTTTCCAGTGAAAAATACAAAGGAAATTGTGAATTGTTGGTCAGTGGTTCAATACCAGTCCCCCCATTCTATATGCTGAAGGGTCCTTGGGCAAGACACTGAACCCCAAATTACCTGTGATAGCAGTGTATGAGGGATGTGAGTGTGTGTGTCTATGATGTATGTGTGAATGACAAAAACTGTACTGTAAAGCATTTTGAGTGGTCATCAAGACTAGTAAAGCTCTATATAAATACAGACCATTTACCATAATAGTATAGTAATAATAATTATGGTAGTAATAATAATATGGTGCTTTTCCTTTTATGACAAGTCCATCTTGATAAAAGGTCTATGAAATCTAACATTAGTCCAACTAGTAGAATAATAATGTTTCATATTAACTGTTTAAATTAGTGTACAAGTTTTTTCTGAGACATACAACTCTCTAAAAGTGTAATCCTTTGTGCCACAGACAGCTTGAATTTGCAGTACCATGACCAGGGCCTACTGTTTTTTCTTCTTCAGTAGCAGTTAAATTGCAAATATAAATCAATGACTCACCTGATCAGCAAACTCTTGCATCTCCCCCTCCTCACCATTTGAGTGGCAGCTTGGACTTGGCACCTCAATTCCATGGCTTTCCAAGATGGCAGCCTCTAGTTGTGCGAGACAAGAAAGTCGGGATTGCAAGCACACATTAAGTGTAAATGTGCATGGAAATGGTCCAGTGTCCACAGGCGGAGACAAACATGACCGAATGCTTCCCCCTGAGAATCCACCTGTTGTATGTAAAGCACCGTCAGTTATCAAATCCTCACCAATATTCGCTCTCCTCTTCATTTCCTTCCGGCGGTTGGCAAACCAGTTGTAAACCTTCAACGCCGTCACACGCTCAAACTCAGACAGTTTACAACCTGATTAATTAAACAAAAACAAACAAAGAAAATCGTGTCATTTTCATGTCAGCAAATTTAGAATAAAACTATTTGTCCTTGAGTCGGGTTCCTCCTTCTCCAGACAGAGTATTTATAAGGTGGCACCTGACGAACGCAGCACATGCAGCAATTTGACTCTACTCAGAGTTTGTGGAAACACAAAGGATGAAAGTGTGAGGATCACTGGATCTGAGGGTTGGAGTTTGAATTCAGCACTAACTGCTTCACTGTTTGTGCATCATGAAGATAATATTGGAGAGAAGGACTTTACTAATCAGTGACAAAGTTATAGCTAATTGAGACTTACAACAAGTTATGTGGACTAGAGAACACATGATACAACTGGTGTTTGTCCATTAATAATCATTGGTTTCACTTGTACCTGGTTTCTGAATGACAGAGTTACAGGCACTGGCAATCTCTTCTCGCTTGGCTTCATCTGGATACTGGTTCTCCATGAAGAAGCTGTGGGAGACAAAGATCCACAGTATTGGAAACAGTTAAATCTTATTGGATCACAGGCCACGCATTGATAAGAAGATAACAGCAGTCTCATTTTACACTCAGTTTTTGTATTGAACCAGAGGGGAGATAAGGACAATATTTATACAGGGGAGGAGCATCAGGAGAGGGCCTCGCTGTACAGGAATAGATGAATGGATGCATTAAGTGGATTAATTTAGGTAACCCGAGCTTTAAATACTTAAATCTCTACTTATGTCTATAAATGAGAAGATTCTTCTGTAAATAACTGGATTTTACATTACCAGGTGAAAACCTTTTTGTCCTTATTCATGTCTACCTTCTTTATTTTCATCCACGTTTGAAAAAGAGTCATTGTCTCACATTACAATACAAACAGGGATCAATTTCTTCCAGCCTCCTTATTCTCTCACCCTCAGAGTTGCCCTACCCTGTCCGCTCCATATCACACACACACACACACACACACACACACACACACACACACACACACACACACACACACACACACACACACACACACACACACACACACACACACACACACACACACACACACACACACACACTTCACCTCTGCTGTATCGTCCTTGGGTCGAAACTAGCTCATAAGGATCAGCACTGCGGTAGAATTGCATAATCTGGTGGGCACTGCTCGTGAGTGTAGTATGAGGGCCTGTGTGGTCTTATTACGCGAGTGTCCAGTCTGCACCCTATACTTACAGCAACCATGTAATAGAGGAAATCAATGGCACGCAGTGGGTAGAGGAATACCTACGCCTCTCCTCTTTCTCTGCATCCTCATGAAGAGAAGCAGGGGCATAATACAGCTCATAAAAAAAGCCCTGCATCATAAATCAAATGCTTCTGAGCCACACAAACAGCAGAACGTCACAACAGTAAAGACACTAAAGGACATTCACCCTGGAAGGATTATTTATACTAGACTTTAACTTCAGGCAACACTGCATTCCTATCATATGGAAATGACAGTCACGAGAACTTGATGTACTTCAAGCACCAACATGCTCAACTCATCAACAACGAGGAGGGTTTCTTGAAAAGCTTGGCTGGAGCTTTTTAATAGTTAAGTGAAAAACACAATCCCAGTGAAATATTTGTTTGTCTTTTAATTCCCCCATAAAATCCCATTTTACATGGCACTATGATTACAGACTGATCAACCATCTCAAGCCCTTACAAAGAGGCTTCCTGATCAGCTGCAAACACTGCTGTAGCTGCAGTAACAATGGCCTTGGTTCTGCTCTACCACTTCCAGCCAAATTAACAAGTGACATAGACTAGTAACTGAAAACAAGCCAGTAAACACGATATTTCAGGCTCTTCAGGAGCATTGTTTGCTGTGAGAGAGAAGGACTAGTCTTGCTGTGGACTTTGACTTTTTAATTTTAAGGTTAAATCAGATGCAAACTTTGAGTTCCTGACACGAATTCCCCCCTTTAAATGTGAGTCAAACAGTATTCTGTAAGAAGTCTCTTTCTGTATCTCCTAAGTCCAAAGAGACTCGCTCACCTCTCCATGATTGATTGGCACTCCTTCCTCCAGGTGAACCGGCTTCCTCTGCGTAGCCTCAGCGGTCCACCCACTATCCCTGTCCTGTCGCCAGACATGATCCCTGTCCTCCAGTCAGGTTCCTCCTTCACCAGAGAGCGCATTGATAAGGTGGCACCTAAAGAACGCAGCACATGCAGCAATTTAACTGTTGAGAGTTTGTGGAAAGACAAAGATGAAAGTGATCACGTTTACACTCAAGCTGCCGTTTCACCAGCTGAACGGCAGATCTTGCAGCTGCAGTGCAAAGTCAGCACTAACTGCTTCAATGTAACCAGTTTGTTAACTCACCACTTTGTTACACAAAAGTCAGCAGAAGTTACTATCACTACTACTTTGCTTCAGTTGAACTTGCAAGTCTTTCCTGAGGCGTGCTAAAATAAAGACCGCAACCAACCGCAACCAGTTGGTGGCAGCAGTAATTCCCATCTCCAGTGAATGCAGCATGAAATCCCACTTGTATCATCTCAACACACTGCTCGTTTGTGTGTGTGCGTGACTTTCAAACTAGAGATTTACTTAATCTGGTTGCATCATTAAGACTTAAAGTCTTAGATTCTAGCATTACTACACTTCTAATAATGCATAAATCTGTTGCTCTGAAACATCTGTCCAATCAAAACAAACATCTATATAAAGAGAAAGTCACCGTAGCATCATTACCTGCAACACAACATACACAAATATCTACAGGGGGATGTTTGTACATAATTTCTGCTACCATTAAAGTTACTGCTACCATTACTCTAACCTTTTCACCATTAACAATAACAAAGGAATGACTTGCACCTGCTTTGTATAGATTTATATTTTACGCTACATTGTTAACAGAGCTCGACCGATAAGTTTTTTTTTTAAAGAGACACATTTATTGACCTGAGATTTAGTGAGATCAATTTATTGATACACATTTTCTTACTCAACCCATTATAGTGTATTTCACTGTCATGTGATCAATAAAGTTGATCTTATCTTAAATATGTAAGACATTTTTTTTACTTAAGTCTGTTTAGTATTTGTGAGCAATAAATGCACTAACAGGATTTCAATAGAACACTGCCAATGTAGCATTATGAGTACAATCACTGCTAAGAAAACGAATAGCAGTTCATCAGCATAGGATACAACAGTGTCATTGTGGCTTTGGTTTTAATGGCATGCAAGCCAGCTAAAGTGCAGGTGTCCCCTGCTGCAAGCTGCTGCGGCCAGGGCAGGGAGGGACTGGTTACCTGGCTGGGCCTGGGCGGCTGCAGCGGCAGCAGTGTACCATGGCAGCAAGTGCATCAGCAGCTCTCTCTGTCTGCTCCACACAGGGTTGGGGTTGAGGTTGGTGTTGGGGTTGGGGAGGATGTTGGGGAGGCTGCCACTTGCCCCTGCTACCGTCCCGTCTCTGTCCCCTCCCCTGGCCCTGGGCATGGGGCTCACGCTGTGCTGGCTTTCACTCCACCTCAGCCCTTCAGTCGGGACAAAACCAATGGTCAGGCAGGCCATAAATTTAAAGATCTATTGCAAACTGGTATTTCCCAATCAAGATTTTGTCTGGTAACACTGCGTTCTGAAACTTCCACGTTTCATGACGGGCAGGTCAATAGCAGCCTACGTCAGAAGCAAAGCACTGCGACCGCTTTGTCTTCGAAACATGGCAGAGAAACGTAGTAAATGTTAGTATCTTTGTTAAAAGCCTGTTTGTTAGCCATGTAGGAATGAAAACCAGCACCAGAGTACCTCCAGCATCAGGGCTGAGAACTACAGAGGAGCCAAGCTTAGGAGGGTGGAGGGGGAAAGTAAAGGACTAAGATGAAGGAAGAGAGCAGGGATAGCAGATGGTCCATCAGTGGCTTTGTTCACGTTTGCAAAACTGGTAGCATTAAATTGTAATGTATCATTTTGCACATGATTTACTGTGGATATTTGTGTTAGTGTCCCTGTATCCTAGGACATGGAGAGGTCAACACCAACCCAAGCTGTTACTCTAGCCTGTACAGACAAACCACTCTCATGCACTAAAGTTTCATTCCCAAACCAGGGGCCTTCAAAATTATTGATTCGCATCTCCTGTGACAGGACTACCTTTATCATTTGTCTTTCCTCTGAAATTATAGATCAGTCTCATGTCCTTCCCTGACCTCACTGCCCTCGAGGACCAGGATGCCGTTAGCTTGAGGTATTAGAGGGGCGTGGGTGTACCATGCAAGAGGGTGGTGGGTAAAGAGGGGGGCAGATGGAAGGTTAGCAAGCAAGTGGTTCACATTTTACAAACACAACAAACGTCATCTGTTCTTAATACAAGCCTTTCTTCCCACGCCATCATATCTACAGAATAATCTGCCATCATTCACCTGACATTCAATCTTGAGGCCCAGCTCAGCACTCTCATAATTAGTCTCCCTGTAAGTGACAACCATCATCCCTGCAACAGTCTATATTTCACTCATTGGCTCTACAATAATCAGAGCGTTCAGGTGTTGCCAATTCAGCTATTGTATTCGCTAACTTTTTTGAATAAATTGTAGCTTTAGTAGCAAAGTAGTCTTTCTGACCGAATGGGAAAAAAAATGAATCAGATGGTTCATTTTGTAAATTTTTGTTGCCACTGTAATATCATTTTACTTATTCATTTCTACCAGCATCACCAACTTCAGGCGCAGTACCTGAGCTTAGCTCGAATGCGCCAAATGACCGTCCAAGTCCTAGTCATTGGAGGCAAAGAATGCAAGAAATACTGGGAGCCTGGGCAACTCAAGACCAGTAAGGCTTCCGCTACTTTTTCTTCTTCTACTGTTTAATTCTGTCTCAACTTTATGCAATTGGTCCGAAAGTCAGAACTATCCAAAACTGTTTTTTCACACTGCAAACAAACCAAACCATGGTTCATTTTGATCCAGACCGATACCAACTCTTCTGGTCCAATGACCAGGCACCTTTCCCACCTGTTATTTGGATTTGGACTGAAGGTCCCTAGGTCCGAACCAAGCAAGATAGTTGTGAAAGCCCCCATGTTCTACACTCGCCCTCTACAACCCTCACCCTCATCTCACCTGGATTATTCCTCTCCAGCAGGTACCAGCGGTAGAAAGCTCTGCGTTTGGAGTCGCTCATCTCCAGGCCTTGCTGCAGCAGCCACTGGGAGATGTAGCTCTGGCTGATGCCTGTGTGCATGAGGCGGGACATGTTATCTTGACACATTTAAGACATTGATTTATTTCATGCTGCAACAACGGCATCTGCACAGATCGGCTGTGAGCCAACCACGGAATACTCTTGTTAAGATAATGAAATCCAATGTCTATACTTGAATTAAGGACATGTGATTTGATGCAAAACCTTTTTCAGGGAGGACAGAGAGAAAAATCCCCTCTGTTGATGCAAAGTGCAGCATTTATTGTGTATAAGTGGAGCCATGGCTGCAGAGGCACAAGCCCATCTATGTTATTATGTCATTACTGATACCAACCTCCACCAAGGAGGTTATGTTTTCAACCTTGTGGTGCCTGTCCACCAGCTGAGGAACAATAGAAATATCCAGTGATGAAGCATAACTACAACCCTATACATCAAAATTAAATCTGCTTCAGAACAACTTTAAAAAATGAGAATCAATCTCTTAAGAGTGGTACAATAACCTGACTAAATACTGTGGAGTGGCCACAGACAGGTCTTAACACAAGAACAGACCAGAAGAACGTCTGAACTGAAGCAGCTCTGTCGGAAAAATATTTAAAGTTCCTCCTGAACATTGTGCAGGTCTGATCCACTGCTTCATGGAGAGCTTGTTTGAGGTTACGGATGCCAAAGGGAGATTTGACCAATCACTGAATCCTAGAACTTACTTACTTTTTCCTTCAGAACTTTATCATTTACTCATTATTTATGTGGTATTTCATTAAAGATACAAAAATATAGGTTTGTGGAATATTATCTTCACTGTGTTTGTCTTAACTACTGTGGATAAGATCACATAATATGTCCAATTAATGCAGAAAAGCAGGTAATACCCAAAAGAGATAATATCCATTATTTTGGATCTTGTTAACCTATCTTGCATACATATAAATATATATACACATATACAGTTTTTCAAAACGTTCTGTTTTTCTTTCTCTTGTTATCATGGTTAGATGGATTAACAAACAAAACATTTGAATGTGTAACTTTAGGAAACTGTGACGGTTGTCTGACATTTTAGAGACTGAGTGATAAATCAATTCATTGTAAAAAATAATGAGAAGATTAATTAATTAAAAAAAAATTGTTAGTTGTATCTTTAGTATTCTTGAATGTGAAGTCAACATATAGACTTTTGTTTCGACAAAACACACAACCAGTTCATTACTATTTCATTTCATTATCATCAAACATGCAGAAGACCTTAGCATGTTTCTAAACTACTGTAGTTAATGTTTTAAAATTAAGCTGAATTCTTCCACCTGGTCAGTCAGGGTCTTGAATCACGTACAGTTGGGTTACAAAAGTTATTTTTCACATTGCTATTCAATGGATGAAAAACACCAGTGGATGTTTCACGACAGTGAACTGGAATAGGACAATTAAAATAGTGCCCTCTTTCCTTTTGAAGAATCAAATCTATATCTTGAATGAATCAAAATCAAACTGAAGTCTGATTTCTAACGTTACACTTTTATGATTTGCATCATGTGCTGTCATCAGTTTGACAAGCTGTAAAAACAACAGAGAAAGCACCTGTACCTGTGACTTGGCCTACGATTGCCTGAGAGATCCTGCGATTGTTGAGGAACGTTTTGATCTCTTCTTTCACCAGGTTGCTGTCTTTCCTGTAAAAGCAGTAAAACCCCGTCATGGCAGCAGAACCATTACACTGTGGTTAAAACATGAGCCTGTGCTCCGACTAACCTTATTCACTGATTCTCTTTTTTCAGCCATCCCTGAACACCTGACCTGAATTAACTCCACTGAAATTCTGCAGAACAAGTGTGCACCTCTGGGGACAGTAGCTGTCATTATCTGATGTTATAATAGTCTCTCTTTGTCTCTACTATTCTTTTGGTCTTTTAAACTCGTCCTCACCCAGCATTCATTCATCTCTGGCTCTCTGACAACATTTAGCACCACTGTGCTGCTCTTTCTCCTCTCACCTCATGTACTCCTCCACCTTCTCCTCCAGGTCCCACTCCTCCTCACCCATCATGTCGTAACTGAACGACCGCTGTACCGCCACACTGGGAGTGTACAGGGGCGGAGGCGAGGCCTCGTAGCTGTGGCTGGGGGACAGTGCGGCGCCGTCCAGGCCGGAGGTCTGCGTGGTAGCAGAGGCCAGGGAGAGCGAGGAGGAGGAAGAGGAGGATGACGACGAGGACGGGGCCGGAGCGGCTGTGGTGGGGGTGTTGTTGGACGGGGCCGGGTGAGAGTCGCAGTGCGAGGGGCGGTGGTCTGGGTCGAGCCTCTCCAGGGACTCCAAAGCGTGGATGATCTGAGGTTTGGTCATGCCGGAGAGACGCAGGCGCTGCAGGAGGTCGATCTGTTCGATTGTGTAGCGTGGCTCCACCTCGCAACACTCCATTCTGGCATCTGCGCACATTAGGAGGGTGTAAATTTTGCCAAAGTGAACCTGAGAGTGGCTTTTTGAAGGAAATACAAGACCAGTTTTGTAAGTGAATATGAACCAACTGCAGCTCTATTAATATAGCAAGGCTGGGTGGATTTCTCACCAGATAAACAGCAAGTCCTCACAAAGCGTTACCAAGACATACACTGCTATATTTATCCCTACTCTGCATCTTTGATACACCTTAAATTTAGAGAATATGATGCAGACTTCTTCAAAACCAGCACACCAACTGATAAATGATGAAAGAATTATTAATAGACACAAAGACACAAATAAAAAAAGACAAGCAAAGCTCAATTCAAACACTACACTACCTTTGTTGTGGTTCATTTATCTTTAACACAACTGTAAAAAAATATATATATATTGTATTCTTTTGTTACGACCAAATAACTTTGAGCTGACACGAGACTCACTGACTTACAAAACTCAACTTAGGAAAAGAAAGAGACTGCATTCTCCTCTGAAGAACCCTTGGGTCATTCAAAATGTTGGCATCCTTTCAAAACACTTGGCACAGGCACTTGGGGCTAACCTTGTTCCATTTGTCCAGAGTGGAATTAAAGTAAGATCACCCTGGCATACATAGTCTAACATCAGGTCCCCTCAGCCCAGTCACATCCATCTGTCCTTTTACTCTGTGTACCTGTGCAGGGCTGCGGGGAAGATGACCCTCACATACGCACGTGCACTATAAACATCGCATTTTACTCATTTAAAGTCTTTCTATTTGATATGAACAGGCGAGGTTGAAAAAGGGGGGGCAACACAATACATCAATACATTTGTACAAACCCCAGCAAGAGGTGTATTTTCAGCCACGCGTCCACTAAAACACACAGCTGCAGTGAGCTCCAACAAGCTGAGCCCAGTAAAAAAAAAGTTAATCTTGTTAAATGGGATGTGTCCCGATTTCACCCGGAGGGACAACGATTTCTGGGATGCTTCAAGTCCTCGGCTGTCACGTGCCTTTGCAGGACAGGAGTAAAGTTGCCGGATATGTTTTTGCACAGGATGCACGTTGTGTGTTTACGTGATCGAGCTGAAGAGTTGTTGTTTTTTTCCTGTGCAACTGATCCAAATGATAAAGATTTAAAGAGCAGGCTGGATTTGGTTGGAGCAGTAAATCAGTGACGGGGAGCATGTCCCGTCACTGAGGTCTTACCTGGTGGAGGGGGGGACACAGACAGGCGCCCCGGGAGTGGCTCGGTGCGAGGGGTCGCGGCGGGGACGCACCACTGTCGCATGGCTCCTCGTCGGAGTTCGAGCTCGGCCGGTTCTCTACGGAGGGAGACGACAGGCTCACTGCGGTGTGCTGCGGTCAAACTGCCGCTATATTAGCATAGTGGCAAACACTCCCCCCCCCCCACACACACACACACACACAGCGGCGGATCACTCGCTAACAGGCTACGCGGGCTAAGCTAACAGCATCAACTCCTCGGTTCCCCGGAGACCAGCCTCCACATCCATAGCTGCTGTTTGCATAAAGTCCGCTTCACCACGACCAGTCACACACAGAGCGGAAGTGCTGCAGTGTAGCATTCGCAATAAAAGCATTTTCTGCCATTCCCTTATACCAGGCTGAGTGTGAGCGTTGCAGAGTTGTCCTAATTAATCACTAACTTTCTGTGTGTTTGATTGTGTTCCCACAAGAGCAGACAGGATGCAAGTGTACAGGGGCGGATTCAGGGGTGGGGCCTATGGGGGAGCGCTGGCCCCAGCCAAAATCTAATTGGCCCCTGAAGTGCTGTTTTCTACAGAGAGCTCAACACACTGCAAATTAAGAAAGCACATGCACAGTGGAGGAAACACGTGCAAATTAAGAAAACATCTTCATCAATTTGACGACACATGTACTGCAAAAAGTCACAACGCATGCAAATACAGAAACGCGCTGCAAATTGCAAAAAACAACAAAGCAAATGTTTCCAGGGGACCCTCAAAAGTGATGAACCCAGGTGTAGTGCAATGATTTGTAAAGTTATTGAAGTCAGTGGTGATGGATCATCTCCTGATATTGTCCGGAGAAGCTGTATGTGAGAATGCAAATGTCCGAGTGCGAGGCTCCGGACTTTCTCACTTGTCAAAACTTTGACGAATATCCGAATGAGCTCACGTAAGAAAAACAACAGGAGATTCTGTGGAAGTTTCAAAGTGAGCGAGTGGGTGTCGATGACGAATCTAACAGGAGACAGAGATGAAGATGAAAAACAGAACAGTGTCCATGTAGAAGACACTGACAAACATGTTAAGAGAGTTACAATAACTATGACAACGTGTTATTTATTTTTACACGTTTTTGCAATGTTGTAACACGTCTCACCAATTAATTCGGAAGAATTGTACTTTAATGGTAGTTAGTGACAGGGGCGGTCCATGGGCAGGGCTGGTGGGGGGGGGGGGGGGGGGGCATCGGATTGGCCCCGGAAGTGCCCCTGTCCTCTCCATGATACTTTTAATAAACTAGTCACATACAAACAATACTATCAATCAATGCAAAAAATGTAAATACTAAATTTTCACGCCTTTTAAAAAAAAAGTACACTATGTGCGTGAACAAGGGACAATTTGTACTCATTGGATTATATTCAATGATGTGTGGATTTGAATCAAAACTATATACCACACAGTAAACAGGAAAGGACATTGATGTGCCGCTCACTGCTTCAGGAATTTTGCATGGATGTTGGACATATAATTTGTCCCCTCTGTGTAAATTGTAGCCCCTGGTTTAGAAAATCCGAGATCCACCACTGAAACAAAGTATAATACTTGACATTTATGGTGGATTCCTGGTTTAAATGAACGATAAAGTCTTATTATTTACAGTAGGTGGCACTAAACTATATAACACATAGTAATAAATGAATCCTTTGTCAGTTGCATGAATTGATTACATTTTATTTTGAACGATCTAGGAAAGAAGCAGTGAGCGTTGGTTTCTTGACACTTGAGTGTGTCTGGTCTCAGTTATGAACTCTTGTGAAACTTCAGCCACAGAGGTCACACACACACAGCGAGACACTATCTCAGATCAGCTGATGTCTTCCAACGCTTAAAGGTTCAACGGGACTGTCAGCAAACAGCTGCTGCTTTTAGCTGCAGGGGCTGGGACTCGGCTAGCTGCTAACGAGTTAGCTCGCAGGCTAGCAAAGTTAGCCGGCAGCTAGCGGCGGCTTGTCCCAGCGCGGAGCCCCCTCGGCTTCTTACCTCGCGTCGCCGGGGAGGGAGCGCAGCGGCCGGCCGGGCGGGCGGAGAGGGAACGGTGGTGGGAAGTGTGGAGGAAAAGTGTCGCTCCACCGGACCCCACCGAAAACAAAGGGCCGGAGCTGATGGTTCAGTGACGGGCAGAGGGTGGACGGCGCAGGGTCATGTTGTCTTCCAGCTATGCAGCGGGGGAATAGACATGCAGATGTGGGGAGTCCGTCTCAATTTATGACCCTTCACCCGACACCAGTCAAGACAGCGGCGATTATCTTCATGATTTCCGGTTCTACTGTACCTGCTATAAAATACAACATCTACACGTTAACCCCCCCCCCCCGGTTTACAGAAATACTAATGAATAAAGTCGTTATAACACAATTATTTTCAAATCAAAATACTAACAGTGCTTATATGTTTAGTTTATGCAGCTTGAGCGGAACTGTGTTGAGAGTTGTAATTCTTTTATTTTGCAAAAGGAAATAATTCCACTGAATGTGTCTGACTTGATGCAGCTCCACTATAGGCTGTATATAACACCACCACCCAACACACAGCAGAGCATATCATGTACGGTACAGGCTGAGGACACACAGTACAAACATTACACAACACAAGCTCAGGGAATCTGCTCCAGTCAAATCACACACACACACACACACACACACATGTCCCACCCCCTATTCCAACACCACATCACTATTGGTTAAACAGCTGTCAGTCAAAGTATATAACACTACTCTCGTGTTTGTGTCAGTGCCGTTTTAATGTAAAACCTCAAAGTGTTCACCTGTAAGAACAGTTATAGATGAAACAATGAATCAATTCGAAGTAAGTTACACAGTGGGTTCCACATTTGCAGTTTGTTTAACTTTTAGAAAATTGAGTATGCCTAATTAGCTATAATACATTTCTGTTTGCTGCATACCAGCAGATATACGGAAAAATATCATATTATTTATACGAAATTAAAACTTGAGGAAATCCAGGCAAGTTCTTTTATTTTTTTTCTATTTCTAAGCGGAGTTATGGGCATCTATTTGTAATGGATAGAATTATAACTCACAAGGAGTCTAACAATATATGTGTGTTCAGGTTTGATTGGGTTATAACTCCAAATCCTAACACAATAATTGACACTGATGTGATTCTGAGTTTTGGATATTAATACCTGGTAACACAAAAATAAGCTCATTCAGCTGGTTTGGGTTGAAGAATGTAGCCAATAACACAAGTCATTTTTCAAAGTAGCTCTGAGGAAAAGAGCTTGGAGACCCGTGGTGTATGGTCTGTATACAGATACAAACATTTATTGAAGAGGTTAAAATAATCAATCAATACAATGACTTAATAATAATAATGATAATAACTAGAAGGCCACTCAGAGCGTGCATAACTAGCCACGGTTAACATCCTATCCCATCCTTTTAAAGAAAGTGAAAAAAAAACCCAATCCTGGGTCCGCCCCTTTAATCAAATCTGCTCCAAAGGTTAGTGAATTCTTCTTTGGCCCACATCACATCTTTC
The DNA here is from genome assembly GCA_026259375.1 of Verasper variegatus. NCBI lineage: Eukaryota > Metazoa > Chordata > Actinopteri > Pleuronectiformes > Pleuronectidae > Verasper > Verasper variegatus. Next base: position 15,537,318 of record CM048038.1, read on the forward strand.
CACAAAGCTTTCAAGAAAATCAGTTTGTTCGTTTTTGCGTAATCCTGCTCACAGAGAACCAGCAATGAAAGCATCACCTCCGTGGCCGAGATAATAACCACTTTCAGTTTTTCAAAGTCCCTCTCAAAAGGAATAGGTTGTAGACCCCCTGATGTGTGGTTTGTGTACAGATAGAGCTGCCAGTCTCATTTGCAAGTATCTATTGAAGTTTCTCTGATGTCAAACTAATTGATATTGTTGTTAACCAAGATTACTCGTCCTTACATTTTAAATGGAATTATGTTGGTGTGGCCCCCTGAGCCGCTGAGGTCTTCACTGGCATCAACATTCATCCACTTTTGAACAGGTGGGTTCAACCTGCAGAGCTCATCTGTGTTTGCAGCTCTGTGCTTCCGTCATGTCAGATATTTGGTCTGTCCACAAAACCTGGCAACATTTCCAGATTTGGCTCTCGGGGTCCTGGCGGAGACCTTGGGCCTTTCGCTCAGAGAAGCTTTTCAAATGGATGCCTGCATTGTGCCGGGGGCCTTCAGCTGTCCAGCATGGATAGAGTGAATACCCATTGTAAAATAATACACTTAGATTTGATTGCCAGCTTCACACAGACAATATCCTAATCATATTATACAGTCTAGCCCAAACCCAAAGGATTACTGGATTCTGGCTGGAGCAGATTTTATATATTCCTCGTCTGGGACTCCCGTCTGAGTGCTGGACAGTCCACAAAGAGTTTCATATTAACCAGCTGTTTGAGGCTGCAGATGGAGGCATTACAACACAGATTCTCTTCTGCACCGAGTGGGGATTGTATAGTCTGGAGATTGCATGGACACAAGTGGCATCAAGCTGGAGGTGCAGCTGTGCAAGCTGGAGCTTTTATGTTTGACCATGTTGTTGACTACATTGTCCAGTTCACCCATTCACTGCTAATGGTGCCAAACTACCATGCAACTACAGACTGCTAGCTTTGCTTAGCGTAAGAACCTGGCAATACTGGCTGAAGTAGTCGCCTGTAAAGTTTACTGGAGGGTGTTGTTATATTTTTAATCTTTGCACTGGACTCCTGAGTGAATTCATGTCTAACAATCTCTCCATCCTGTTAGTCAAGGTGTTGACTATCACCGCCTGCAGCAGTGACTGTAGCTGAAGAGTGCGTCTATGTTTGCTTTGTTCAATATACCTCCCTCCCCTTCAACTGTGCCAAGAAGGCAGCAGTATTAAGTGCTACATTTAGAAGCCTTTGCTCAGTTCAGGGAGTCCAAGAATTCTGTGTTCAAGCACTCAGCCGAGTGTTTTAGTGCTTTTTTTTTTTCTTTGTGGGGGTCCAACCCTATATCTGAGAGAGACAACACCATGAACTGGGCCTTCCTTGAGGGCCTCCTCAGCGGGGTGAACAAGTACTCAACAGCTTTCGGTCGCATCTGGCTCGCTATCGTTTTCATCTTCAGGCTTATGGTTTTCCTTGTGGCTTGCGAGAAGGTTTGGGGCGACGAGCAGAAGGACTTTGACTGCAACACTCGCCAGCCCGGTTGCCACAACGTCTGCTATGACCACTACTTCCCCATCTCCTACACTCGCCTCTGGGCTCTCCAGCTGATCTTCGTCACCTGCCCGTCCCTTCTCGTGACTCTCCATGTGGCCTACAGGGATGACCGTGAGCGCAAACACCGGCTGAAGCACGGGGAAGACGTCACCCCTCTGTACAATAACACAGGCAAGAAACGCGGGGGTCTCTGGTGGACCTACTTCTGCAGCCTGCTATTCAAGATCAGCGTGGATGCAGTGTTTGTCTTCTTGCTCTTCTACATCTACGAGGCCACTTTCTTCCCTCCACTGGTCAAATGCAATGAAGATCCATGTCCAAATATGGTGGACTGCTACATCGCCAGGTAAGAGAACCTCTGAAATTCTAGATCTTGGAATTTAAATGGCTGGACTTGGCCCAAATTTCTTTATGACTGAATCTTAATGCAATACTATCTCTCACCTTTGACCATGTCTTTTCCAGGCCCACTGAGAAGAAGATATTCACTGTCTTCATGGTGGTGACCAGCTTTGTGTGCATCTTCCTCACTTTCTGCGAGATCATCTACCTGTGCGGGAAGAGGTTCTGGGAGTGTTGCGGAGGAGGCCCGCGATCCGCTCGACCAAACTCCTTCATGATGGTCAAAACTCCTCTGACAGGACAGGAGAACTCGGCCTACCTGGAGAAGCCGAAGATGGTGGAGAAGGGCAATGGAGAAGTTGGCAAAGAGAGTTCATCTCCAGCGTACAGCATCGCAGTGTCCTGAGCGACATCAGCGTCCGAGTTTGGCTTAAGAGAACAAAATAAAAACCAAAGAAAAATTGATTTTGTACTGTTGGCTAAAATTAAAGGCAGTTTCAAGGAATTGTTGTTTACAAAGGTCAATTTTTTGGTAACAATTTTTAGAGATACATAATGATGTTCATCCTGTAATATGGTTGAGCTGAATATATATATATATATATATATATATATATATATATCATACTTTTTATAAGCTTGTGATATGAAATGACTGATAAATATTAGACGTGATTTATTTTGTCTATTTATATGATTATAATATTTTATTATCTGTTTCTACCATGGCCACAAAATAAATTTGCTGGACTTGCAGTGTGAACATTAACATAACCTTGAAGTGAGGTATATAGATATATAGATATATAAGAACAAACACAATGTCATGAACTAAGCCCAGAAATGAAGACATCTGGATGCCTGTAATATTTTCTAAAATAAATGAGCATCATGTGAAATTTGCTTTTGCCCTTTCTTCTTTATTCCTTTTTTAAAAAGTTGAATGTATTAAACTGAACTGACTTGTGTATCATAATTATAATATTCATATTTCTTCACTATATGCAAGGTAGATACAAATATGGGTGCATTACTATGGAGTAAAATGATGACTACAGATTCAGAGAGTGGATTAAAACGTGTTCAATAATCAGAAAAAGCACAACGTACCAAACTGACTTGGGTACAGAATGATCAACGTGTGTTTCGTGATGGGAGTAGCATTATTGACTAAAGTTGATAAAACCACCGCTCCCACACTGAGTTTCAGACCAATTAACCATCCTGCGTTCCTCAGAACAACAGACCGAGAGCAGATTTGTAAAGGGCAGTATCATAAAGCAGCGTGTACTAATAAGCAGTGCCTCTTGTACATTCTTACCTGATAAAATGAATGTGTGATTTTCTGATTCTGCGTCAAAAAGGCTCCCCCATATCTCTGGTGTTTCTTAATGGAGGTGCTTGCTCAAACAAATGTTAGGTGGTGGCCCTGTTTAATCCTGATTAGTCAAAGGCTACAAAGGGGCATATCTCCACATCGCAATCGCCTAATGGAACTGATACGAAGTCACCTGTGAAGAAACGTGGTGAGCAGAGCAGACAAACATCGGAGGCGTACTATGGTTTACTTGTTATGCATTGTGCCATATCTGCCTTGTCTGCTTTTAATATTTTGGTAGTCCTTCTTCTTGTTAAGCACTTTGTAACATTTTTAATAAAACTGCTCTAAGTTTCTTCTCATATTATTATCATCATTATCCCCTTTATTATTTCCACAAACTGCCGCTCAGTCACTGAATTCCTTGTCTGGTCATAGCACTGACCACCATGTAGGTGACATATTAGAAATGAGTTTAACATCAATGCGTCCTGAAATCCTCGGCTCACCTCAGTGTCAGGTCAACGATAAATTGTTGGCAAGAAACATTAAAAAAATATTAATCATAAGAGGCTGGCGTTTTAACGGGAAAATCAGGGTGGAAGCCGAAACTGGCCACACCTCCAGATTATGGTCAAGATTTGATTCTTCAACCCAGTCAATATTGGAGAACCACTGTAGGAGAGAAGTCCCCTGTGGAACGTGTTCCTACAGTAAGTCTGCTTCCAAGACAGGACATCATGGACTGAGTGGAAAACCACACTTCTTAAGGTAGGCAAAGAGGTTTTTGTTATGTCTTGTGAATGAATATTTTAGCTCAGTCAAAGAAGATCCAGGAGAAGAATTTGGATGTTGATTACTGTCATTAATTGGAAACAGTGTACAGTCATTAATTGGAAACAGTGTGCATTGAAAGAAACCTACATACGCACTTTAGCCTAAACTTTCTCAAAGACGTGGGAAGAGGCTGAAACCAAGTATTTCTATTTCTATGAACAAGCAAGTATTTTCTCTTTAGTATCTCTCTTTACAATACCAGATTTTATTAACATTTTTAACTGTGAGACGAAGATTATTGAGGTTTTGGAGTATCAACTAAATGTTTTCCGATCACACAGATTGAAAAAATACATGTGAAATATCTAAACAGATTATAGAATATTGTGCAGAATTTAAATGATTTTCATATGTATTTTTGTGTTGTTTTACTAAGTTTGTCTTTGTCTTTTTTTTATTTTTCCACAGCTCTGCAGTTAATATAGTTAATAAAGACAGAGATCTAAACAGTCACAGGTCAAAAGAACATGGATTGGAAGTTTCTCCAGGGTCTTCTTAGTGGAGTCAACAAGTACTCCACTGCCTTCGGGCGCATCTGGCTGTCAGTGATCTTCGTCTTCCGGGTGATGGTCTACGTGGTGGCCGCTGAGCGTGTCTGGGCCGACGACCAGGGACAATTTGACTGCAACACCCGCCAGCCGGGTTGCACCAACATCTGCTATGACTACTTCTTCCCCATCTCTCACATCCGCCTGTGGGCCCTCCAGCTCATCTTTGTCACCTGCCCCTCATTCATGGTGGTGCTACATGTGGCCTACCGAGAAGAGCGTGAGCGTAAGTACCAGGCCAAGCACGGGGAAAACACCCGGCTGTACGACAACGCGGGCCAAAAGCACGGCGGCCTCTGGTGGACGTATCTGATGAGCCTGTTTATCAAAACCACCTTTGAGGTCTTGTTCCTGTACGTGCTCCACTACATCTACGACAGCTTCAAGCTGCCCAGGAAGGTCCAGTGTGATGTCAGTCCCTGTCCGAATTTGGTTGACTGCTACATCTCCCGACCCACAGAGAAGACCGTTTTCACCTACTTCATGGTGGCGGCGTCTGTTGTGTGTGTGGTGATTAACATCTGTGAGATTTTTTATCTGATTGCGTTCCGGATGGTGACTCTCAAACAGCGAGGCAGCGTCCGCACTCCATCAAGAAAGATCCACCCTGGCCTGAGCTGTGATGGCTGCTAGTCCTCTCTACCATCCTGGAGAGCCAGTAGAAAAACTAAATGTCTTAATATGCCTCAGTTTGAATAAATATTGGGTAATTATTTCTCCATTAAAGGATAGGTTTGCTTTTTTTTCACGTCTGACTTACTACAATACTCACATGTCTTTGTGTACATAGTTGTTCCTCCTGTCCATATTGGGTGTGTAGTGGTCCCTCCCTATGAGATTCAAATGAGGATTTCTACTTGCTTTGTCCAACTCAGAAACAGACACCTCTGTTGAACGTATATTTTTTTCCCAGGACAAGGACGGTAGATATTGTCCCACATTGTCTTTACATTAGGAAATGATCTCTACATGGACGTCATGGACGAGAAGAATAATTACAGTATATTCTTTTAAGGAACATTTGGGCACGTGTGCATTGTTCTAAAACAGATGTGAGGTGAACATCTGTGAAAATATCCCTTAAGGTTATTTAAATGTTTAATATAATTTCTATTTGAATGTATCTATTATGCCACAATATTGTATTCTTTCAGAATTACTTTCTGTGAAATAAAAGTTATTGATCATTAAAATAAAAGAAGACTCTCATGTATTTGTAACCATTGTCAATATGTCTTTGACCAAAACTGAAACCATTTGTTTTTTGTATTCGCTGGAAATAATTTCAAACAACTGAGAATAAAGTTTTGTTTTCCCTACCTGTAATAAATCACAGTAAACGCTCGTTATTGAGAAAGAAGATCCGCTCTCTCCTCCTGTAAAGGCGCCAATTCTCCACCTGGTGGCGGTAAAGGCTCATCATGTTCTGAAGGTTCCAGCAAACACGATGATCTCATTTACATTGTTGAGCTCTTTTGTGATTGCTCACTAGTCTATGTTGAATTACCACAGTATGAATTCAGTACAGATCCTGTGATTAGTAACTTTATAGTAAGTTTAGTGAGATTGGAATAGTTGCCTCACTCTGAAATCACATTATAGCTTAATGTGTTGCCTAATGTAATGTTTCAGTAGATATGTCAATAGTGCAAAATGTATGATCAGTGCGTCAGATGTTTAAAACTTTGATGTCTCTACTACTACTAATAATAATTATAACAATAATAATAATAATATTAATAACAACAAACACCTTTATACGTAAATTATTTTAGATGTTTTCCAGTATACCATTGTATGAATTATTTCCTTATTTTGTTTCTATCACACAAAAAACCCAGCGCGTGCATCTGCATCAAGGTTTTTTGGAAATTTAATCAACGATGGGTGATTGGCAACTTTTCAAAATAAAAGCATTGGACGCTCCACACGGTAAAGATGAATATTTACCACTGGAGCTGTTTTAAGAAAAAATACATACAGTGAGATTTAAAACGGTTGTGATTGACTATTGTTTCCAAAACTTTAGTTTGCAACTTTTGAATGTAAGTGTTCAAACAAATATAGTATCATACAGTACTCACTTAGTGCAATATATCAAACCCTCATATAAAAACTATACGTCTTGATTCGTTGAGGATGGGTTATTGTTCTTTATTTATCTTTCCGATAAATCGACATTGACACACGACAGCTTGGGAGATCAGACGAGGTTTTATTGTGAAAGCAGAGGTGTTGTTGTGTGTGTTTCCTGTTGTGTGACAGTGTTTGGAGAGAGGAGCAGATCTCTCTGAGTGAAGTCAACTCTCTGATCACATTACACGGATGGTGAGCTGACACAGATATGGCCGCTGCAGGTAATAGATGTGAATTTAAATGTGTGTGTGTGTGTGTGTGTGTGTGTGTGTGTGTGTGTGTGTGTGTGTGTGTGTGTGTGTGTGTGTGTGTGTGTGTGTGTGTGTGTGTGTGTGTGTGTGTGTGTGTGTGTGTGTGTGGAGCTGTCGTTGTCTTTGTGTTGGTGAGTAGTTGTGAAAACGTGTATCAAAGTCATTATTTACTTATTAATCCTGATGTTTCACATTGATCCACTGGGTGTGTTCTCACCAGCAGCCTTTGGCCTACACGTTTAAAGTGTGCGAGGCTGAACAGTGCTAATGTGAACTGCTAAGTGTCACCTGTGCACGCGGGTTGTCCCAATGCATGCAGGGATGTGACACACACACACACGCACGCACTTGCGTGTATATATGTATATGAACTCTTTTAGCTGTGCAATACTTTTGTCAGGACAATTCAATGGCTCCTGTGCAATATGTTTCACTTGGAATCTTCAGCTTACACTTATATTATTTCAAGTTCATTTATATTTTGTTGTATCTCGTTGCATTTGTATCACATGTTTACTTATTACTCTCACATCTTTTAACTTTCCTCTTTGTAACAGCAACTTTCCGTCTTGTACAACCACATTCAACAAACAGCTCGGATTCATTATGTAATGCTGCAGTTACTCGATGTCACAGACGCAGACACAAGTTTGTTGTTGTTTACGCCAGGTTTCGTGTCTGTAAAACTTGGGCTTTAGTTCAACAGTAGATTTTGTCATTGAAATGTCTCAGCTGATCTCATGTGTGCACGTTTTAGAAAAGAAAAGTCAAATTTAACATTATTATCCCTTTTGCTCCTCAACATACTTTGACACAAACAGAAAGTGTCTCTTGGATATTTGGTACGACTTTAATTTCAGGTAGTTTTAGAAGTGACAAAGTTTAGTTTGGTGGCAGTTCCAGTGTGTCACAGCTTGTTCTGCAGTTATGTGCTCAGCAGCTAATCATTAATGCAGGTGACATCTCTGCAGTGGCTTTGACTTCTGTGTCTCTGATCCCTACCACATGGTGAACATGAACTGCAACTCTCTATTTCTTTACCTCTAACCTTCTTCTCCTCCCTCCTCTCTCCTCCCCTCCCTCATCAGGATTGTGTTGTTCCAGGCCGGAGGAACCGAAGGCCCTGATGAAGATGGGTCTGTGCATGGTCCTCATCGGTCACGTGAACTTCCTGCTGGGAGCGCTGGTGCATGGCGTGGTGCTCAGACACATCAGCCTCCACAAGCAGGCCCGGGCCATGGAGTACGCCATCTCCAACGTGGTGGCTCTCACCTCCGGCCTGCTGGTGAGTCATTGGAGATGAGACGCCTCGCACTGAGCTGTCCACCATGTCTGTGGCTGCACACTGAGTAAACATCACAAGAACTAGAAATTATCATTAAGTGCTGTAGAAAAAGAAAAAAAAAAATCAATATTAAAACAAAGAGCTATTTTGGCTTAATGCCATAAAAGCCTCTCTTTAGCTGTTGGGAAAATACATTTGGTAAAAGAAGCATCAGCCTGTGTGTTAAATAAACTCCATGTGGCTCCTTAAAAACCAAGTAGGGCAGTGTTTAATCTAAAAATCATTTAGAATCTCACTCAAGCAGATCACAGGATCCTTCTTATAATCAGGGTTACTTGTAATGCCACTTCCCTCCTCTTTTTACACCCCCCAAGAGGGATTATACTTTCATCAGAGTTAGTTTGTTAGTTAGTTAGTTAGTTAGCAGGATTACTGAAAAGCGACATAATTGATTTCTATTATATTTTTTGGAGGGGTAGGGGAATGACACAAGGAAGAAGACATTAAAGTTTGGAGCTGTAAAATGGCAGTTTTGCCAGTGGCTCTGTTTACATGTGTTTTAACAGTGGCCTGGCCAAGGTATCTGCTCCCTGATTGCCCTTGGATTTGAGTGCATATATTAGAGCTGGGCAATATGTCAAAAACATTTATCAAGATAAACAATTTCAAATCAGTCAATATTGATAATTACCATGATAAATCTTAACTTATTATTTCTTTTAAGTTTAGTATGGTTTTTGCTCCTGAGTGAAGGTTGTAGTTTTAAACTTTATGAGCAAAGAATGAAAAACACTTTGAGACACAATTCACACATCTGACCTGCTTGTAAAAGTAAAAGGTCAATTCATGAAGACTTTGTCAGGTCTGACAAAAACAACTTTCAACACACACACACACACACACACACACACACACACACACACACACACACACACACACACACACACAGAGTAGTGCTTAAACACATATTTGAAATTCATGCAATGACACACACAGCTGTGGTGCTGACTTGTGTGGCTGCCTCTCCTGTATGGAGACCAGATGAGAGGTGTACGATGTGAGATCTTAGAGTTTGAAAAACCTTAGATGTTTTTTGCCTGATCTCTGCCCTTCCTTTATTGTTATAGACGTAGCAGCTGCAAACTGAACATCTGTCTTGTGTCTGCAGGGAATCATTGTTGGCATCCTGACTATCGTCCTGTCTAAGAACAAGAAGAGTAGAGGCCTGGTTAGTATCACGTTTTCTAAATTTATATTTAAAGTTATCAAGAAGCGATTTAAAAAAAGATTCTTCTTATTTCCCGGAAACCCCCTCCCTACTTTGCCAGATGACGCTCTGACTATTTGTTCTACCTACTCCTCATACACTTGTATTCTCTCTGCTGTTTTCCTGCTTTTTCAAACTTGATTTCCAGCGTTTCTCTCTGTCTGACTATTCCAGCTCTGCAGCTCCCCCCCCTCGCTCGCTCCCTCCAGTCATGCAGAGCGGCCTCTCCTCCCTGTTTATTCAGTCAGCTGTCTGCTTGCTTGGACGGGACTGACGAGGCAGAATGAGTAAGCCCGGGCAAACCTGCCACGATCAAACCACTCCCAGTCTCCCTTTGTCGCCGAGAGAAACTGTGAAGCGGGTTGGGCAGGTTACCACCTCCTCTGTCTTGTTATCTTTTTTATTTCCATGCATCATGTGACGAGAATGAAGCTTAATCTCAACACTCCCTAATTCTGTTAATACTGCTGTACTTTATCACATTGTGCCGGAGCTGCTACCATCTCTAATCTCCCGGAACGTTTGTGTTATTCCTTATTGTTCCTATCAGGTTTCTATTGAGAGGTCTGGAGACTTCCTGTGCCCTCGTCACACCTTCTGTAAACTTATTGAAGAGTTGGTTTCTCTACCCAGAACTTTTATTTGTCTATATATCTTGTGCATCACTAATAGCTTTACATTATTACTTCAAATATTTGAGTTTGGTCAGGCTGCCATCATGCTCTATCAATCAATCCCTTAAAAGACTAAAACAACAGAGGGGGAGTCAGTCTGTCAATATTTCTAGACATCCCTATCCTGGCTGTGGCAGCTGCAAGCCCATTGGCACCTGCTGAAGATGTAAAGAGGGGTCACAATCATAGTGATCAATCATAGTGTCTGTGCCCTCACAGGACTGTAATAAACACAGCCAATCATTTCATTTTGTCCAAATGAAATGATTGGCTGGTGCACCTGTCTGTCCCTAACCAACCTGTGCACGACCGGAATCTTCTGCCAGCCGCAGAGACGTGCATCTCGGAAGCAGAGGCGATTGTCAGAAGTTAGCATATCCAGCATTACTAACCCTGTCTTTGATCTGCTAATCGTTAATTCAAATGATTTGTGTGTCAAAAATAGGTGAAAAAAATGGCTGCAGATTCCCCCGTCATACAGTCAGTGATCCAGGTTTTCTTTCCCAATATGTCTCCCACAGACGTGGTCACTCTTCACAGTCAGTTTGTTGGCAGCCGTCATGGCGGCGGCTTCAGCCGTCGGACTCCTGGTGTCCGTGGTGAGGGCCATCATACATGGAGGGCGGAGCCTCCTGACTCACTGCCGCTTCCCCGATGCCATCGGCTACTCCAGCATCACCAACGAGTGTCCTTTTGACCCCACACGTATCTACGTGAGTGCATTAGGTTGTACTGCAGTCGCTGGGATCACAGCGGCTTTCTTCTCATCAACTGGCTCTTTGAAGAGCTGTCTGTTGTCACATAGATGCAACAGAGCGGCCACATAGGCTCAATCCCTTGTGCGTTCATGTGTGCGTGTGTACATAGGGTGTGAGAGAAGGAGGCAGTTGAAGTGTCTTGTCTTTCTGTCGCTCAGTCAGCCACACTCTGCAGCCCACGGGCTGGTGGCAGAAATGCTGACCCTGACCCTGTCGGTCCACTTCAGACTCTGTCGTGCTCCAGTGGTCCTCAGACCAACTGCCAGGTCTGCTCAGCCACACAGCTGTTTCCACACATCAGCACCACTTTGGCATTTTAGCACGACTTGTAATCTACAATTTATATGTTAAGTGACCTATGGCCCAAGAGGTTAATAGCGGTCCTACTATAGATACAGATAAAATGGTACCATATCTAACTTGATGTTAATTGAAGGTGTGTGTGTGTGTGTGTGTGTGTGTGTGTGTGTGTGTGTGTGTGTGTGTGTGTGTGTGTGTGTGTGTGTGTGTGTGTGTGTGTGTGTGTGTGTGTGTGTGTGTGTGTGTGTGTGTGTGTGTGTGTGTGTGTTAAACCCATATGTGTTCCCTCTGCCAAGGAGGTAATGGTTTCATCTGATGTGAGGTATAATTACATTATGAACTTTTCATTTTACTTAGAAAATCAGCACCAAAATAAGACCAAAGTCACAATAAACCAAATTCTTCTGACAGTAAGTCCCAACTCAGAATGATCACTGTCTCACGTTATATCACCTGAAAGTGTCTCAGGCTTCTGGCTCCGATAGTGAATGATAGGTGTGCAAGGTTTGTGTTTTTTTTGTTGCTTCCTGCATATTTCATCATGGATTCTAAAGAAAGCTCACAACACTACATTCTCTTTGTAGCCTGCTAGAGAGCACGCCGCACAAAAGGCAGCTCTCTTTCTTCGAATTCCCTCCGAGCACTTTTTACTCTGCCACACTCTGCGCCGCGTATCATTTATTCCACGCTCTCCTGTGCGAACTCAAATTCCCACGGTTCGCTGCCGTGTTTGTTGCAGAGGGCTCCACAGCCATTTGAGAACAATAAGATTCTCTGTCACCTCATTACCCGAGCTGTGTCCTCATCTATGCTGCTGGGAGCTCTTGCCTCAAATTGTTCTCTGTATGGTCCAGCTGGTGGTCGCTGCTAACTCCACTCCTTCGTCCCTCCCCAGAGCACCACTCTGATCCTTTGGTTGCCTCTGATCGTGACTTGTATCACCCAGATGGTGTTTTCTGCCCAGTGCATGGCCGTCTGCGCCTCCTTCCTGGGCCTGCCGTGCTGCCGGAACAAGAAGAAACCAAAAGACTATGGCAGAGCGGTGAGACACATTGTGCTGCTGTATCTCAGTGTATATGTTAGTTTGAAATTGGCCTTATTTCAAAGCTGGATTACATATTTTCTGTTTTTGTGAAGATCAATGTGGTGAGGCCGATGGCGGCAGAAGCTGCTCCCTCTCGCTACACCGAATCACCAAGCAGCTCCAGTGAACCTCCATCGCACTACTGCTGAACCTCCTAGAAGAGGCTATAACCAACCTCCAAAGCTGAACACTGCTCCCTCGAGACAGCAGCACAGACCTCCCCCCCCTCTTCAGCATCCTCCCCATCTGTACCAGAGTCTTCCTCCATCTGAGAGGCAGCCCCTTCGCCAGCCGCACAGAGAAAGGTCAGACAGAGAGCGGCCGCAAACGAGGGCTGGCAGCCAGCAAACGGCACCAGAGCAACACCAGCTGCTGGAGCGGGGCACAATGGAAAGGTCCAGCTTCTGGATTTAGCCACATTTGACAGGTGGGAGCTTCATGAAGAAGAAGGGCTGTGCGTCTATGCGCTGCAGCGTCAAATCTCATACACTGTTTTCCTCCTCAAAGCTACAGACTTTTATTTAGCAGTGCAAGGGGCCGTCATGAATCTGATGCATGAAATGTCTGCAACTCAGAGGATCTTTGCACTGTGTGTGGAATCCCTGTTATGTGAGAGTGTGAGTGTGTGTGTGTGTGTGTGTGCTCTTTAAGTTTAGTGCTTATGTTGGCCAAATTATTCATCACAGGATAGAAAGAGGAGACACATCCTCTAAAGTCATGACAAGGTGCCAATTGTTGCTTTTACAGTGAATAAATATTTCAACACTTTGGGAATTGACCTATTCTCTGTCATAAGGATATAATTAACTTGACCTGAAGTTGAATTATTACATTAATGTGGAGATTAATATGGATGATGGAGGCTTGGATGTTTGTGGGCATGCCTTCAACCTTTTAGAAAAGTGTGTATGTTTGTGTGCGTAGCGTTTTCTGCAGTCAACAAAAAAACAGTTTAATGAGAAACTAGCACTGAGTAAATAAAGTTTTTATTAAAAAATAATGAAGCTCTTGTTTGTTTTGTACCTGACCTTTTGTTAGTGGGGAAAAAAATCATTCTAATATGTGGTAATGGCAGCAGGTACAGTAGCCTGACAGGTATGACTGGTTACACTCAGTCATGCATGGACACCAACTGACAGGATATTGCGAAAAACCCACGTCATGACCGATGCATGTTCCAGCCTCGAAAGTGTTTAAATGCATGCTGGTACTTTACAACTGGCAGCCCAGACAGAATAACCCGAAATGATGAAGCAGTCCACACGTCCAGCTTTGAAACACATATTTATTTCGATTTCAGGTCCAACGGAACAAAACATGACATCCTCACGTGAGGTTTTCATGCAACCGAAAAAAAGGAGGGGGCAGGGAAGGTAGAAAGGAGGAGAGGGGCCATATTTATCCAACACAAGGTACCAGTTTGTCAGAGGCAGTGAGAATAGAAAAAGGGCAGAGCTGTGATAGGTTGGGGCAGCAACTGTTGTTCCTTATCCTACCAGCAGAAGGCAGTGACACTATTCCCGCAGAGGTGCGGCTGGTTTGGAAGCTCCCGTGCAAACTTTTGGTTCAAGTTAACCTTGGATCAGTGTCATGTCATGTGGATGTGGCTGCACCAGCACAGCTCTCAGGCTCTGTAGCAGTTGTTCACTCGGGCCACCACTACACACATTCCAGTGTGTGAGGTAGTAACACAAAAACTACATCACAATTACACTGATACTGGACTTATCAGGCTGCTATTGGACTTTTTTTTCAAAATTGAATCTGTTTTGACTGAGTGTCGTTTCTGACCAGTGAATAAAAAGGTTATTTCTTTTCTCTCCCACGGCAGACAGAGAAATCATCCAAGTGTAATGAGCAGGTTCACTCTGCACATTTTCCACAATGTGTGAACTGAAGCCCATCCTGCTTTATGAGGCTTCTAACGCAGATAAAATAATTTCATTAGTCTGGGTTTTAATGGAACATTTCAGTGTCCAGTTTGATTTCCTAAAATCAGAAGAATAAAATTAAGAAATGAAAACTGAGACCCTGTCCACTTTTCTCTGAAGCGAGGGAGTATTCATGGTCAAATTAAAGAATGTTAATTAGCACTGTTGGAAGAAGTATTCAGACCATTTTGTAATAGATTACTATACAGAAATATCGGTAATAAAACCTTAGCCTACTTAAGAGTATCAGGGCAAAAACGACTCATTACGCAGAATACCCCTAGTCAGTGTTATAATTTCACATTATTGGATCATTACTATTGATTCATTAATAAGCAGTTCTTTAATGTTAGTTAAGTTGGAACTATTTTTAACTGCTGCTACTATTACAACTTTTCAGTACTTTGATCTAAAGCAATTGATAATATTAAACTAATCCTATGTTTGTATGTAATTCCCTAATCTAAAAAAGTAACTATACTTGATGAATTAAAGTTAAAGTAAAAAAAGTACAATGTTTGTACCACAACACAGTATCCGTCAAGAATAAAGAAATGCCATTATTATAACAATATTAAATATCCAAACAATATAAAGCATCCACTGGAGCTTTTGTTGTGGATCATATCTGATTAAGAAACATGATCCATTGAAAATAGTATTTTTGCTCCAATCTGTTTTTTTTTCTTCCAGTTTTGGCCAATGGTTACATGTGTCACAACAGAATTTATAGTGTGTTTTATTTCCAAAAACAGAAGGTGGCAACAGAGATCCGGCAACGTGGGCCTTACATGACTTAAACATGAGAGAGGTGCTGGCATCGCTGCAACCAGTGGCTCTGTTTACATGTGCACAGTATTTAGGATGGAGGTGTTTGATTGTGTTCAGTCAAGGCTTTGTTTTAAAGCTCTAATCTCACACAGTTGAAAATACTGAGAGACTGATTTGATGCCGTGTCTCCAAGCTCTTCACTTTCTCTGTGTCTCGATTTAGGAGCTGCAAACCCCCCCCCGGAGGCTGCATTTGAAGACTATACTGTCCCGTTTTGAAGGCCGTCCTCCAATTGCATCCTTCCATCCCAGAGAAACGATCGCTCCAAGGGGGGTTACATCGCGCCTATCCCAGGATTCATTGAGCTTCAGTGAAGAACCTTCTTTTCAAAGAGGTCAGGGCACCAGAAAGTGACGAGACACACAATGCTTGAGTATGATGCTCCAACTCAACTGAGCAGCTAAAGGTGCATATGTGAAAAAAACAAGGGGCACTTTCTTGGCATGTGAAATGCTCTGTTAGAGAGCAAAAGCTGTTGACGCCGATCACAGAAAGCCTCTGTATACAAGACCGTCTCCTTTTGGTGCGGCCTTGGTGGTCTACATAGACTGCCTCCTCCGAAGGATGCAGCCCCTGAATTAGGTCACTTACAGCTTATGTAAAATAAAAATGTGAGAATATCATATTATATTTTAAAGATGTCGATTAGTGCTTATATAAACACAGCCACTGGTTTCTGTCAGGTTACTGCACAAGTCGGATAAAACCCTAAAGAAATCCAAATCAGAGCCAGTACGTGAGCTCGCTCCTGTCTCATGACACCTGTCCCTCTATGTTACTGCTGCCTGATTGCACTGATCCAGGTTATAAAAGCATTCAACTAGAGAGGGATGAACGAGCCCTTAGTGAACTTTCCAGTCTGTCAGAGGTAAAGGGAAAGAGAGGGGGTTGGGGGGGTCAGGGTTTGTCCCGAAGCGAGACACATATTCACTCTGGTACGTCTGGTACGCTGCTGAGGACGCTGCAGAGCTACAAAAGGATACCACTGTGCCTGAACTGGTTTCGTGTATTCTTGTCGTCGTCTAGATCGCAGGAACATGCAGTGTAGTGACGGATTGGGACTCTTCAAGTTTACTGCTCGTCGATAAAGAACTTTAAAATACTTACAGATTAGGAACCAGCACGACATGGTAATACTGTAAAAGTTAGCTTCAAGCATACCGCGCAAATTCACATGCACACACACATTCGGACCTAAATGCGCGTCCACACTTTTACAAAGACATGGCGGCTCAAACGATATGTGCTACTGGTGTCGTTGATCAAATGCATCATGGGACTTTATCTTATTTCACAAGATTTGCGTATTCTCCCACAACCACAAAAATCCCAAAGAGTTTGACCTTAGCGGACATGTTCTCCTTCTGTCACTGTAAACTGCAACATCTTTAACAACTTATCAGAGTAAAAGCACGATAAGAATAAAAATGAATAAATAAAACAACATGGAGGAAAATCATATGTACAAATGAAAAACAAAAATAAGCCAGTAGATATTTAATAAAAACCTAATGGGATCATAGGCCTTCTTTTTCTCAGCGAAACATCATATAGCATTAAAATCCCAATAACCCCACCCACCCACATTGAACTCCCTACAACCCATTCAGATCAGACCAGGAAGCTACGCTACATAATACTGCCTTTCAATACCGGAGTGTGTGCACCATACATGAAGACAAATGTACTTCATCTTATGATATACATAGACACACAGTATGTACATGATATACACGTGTTGTGGAGGAGGAAACGAGAGAGAGAGAGAGAGAGAGAGAGAGAGAGAGAGACATAGAATCTTCCCCAAATATAAAAATGAAAGTAAAACGACAGTGATGACTTTCCTTATCCTCTTTAAAATTCCTCCTCTATCCTTGCACAGAACAACATAAAAAAATATAAGTTGATATGAGAGATGAGAACCATCATGCATTGATTTTTTTTGTGACTGGTTCAGTAGCAACAGAGAGGAAGTGAGGAGTAAAGGGGTGGGGGGGGGGGGCGCAGCCAGGCGGGAGTTCAGAACTGGGAGGCCGAGCTGGGGTCGCACTGGAGTAGCCGCACGATGGAGGGGTCGCTTTTGGCACCTTTGATAAACTCCTCCAGGGACAGTTTGCCTGCAGGACGGACCACAGAGAGAAGACAAGACAAAACAGACATTATTTACTCACAGTCCGGCACCACATGTTTCCCTTGAATGGTGAAAATGAAAATCAAAGTCAGTATGGTGTCAAATGACGACATCTGAACTATACAGGCTCATCTAGGAATATTCATTGACGATCAATGTTCTTGGTGGTTTAGCAGGTTCAATAATGACCTGAAGGATAAACACTGATCATCCACAACATTAAAACATGTTGCAATTCTTACATTAGCATCTTATTCAAAGCTTCACAGTGACGTCAGCTCGTATAAAAGATGTAAATATTCCTAATTACAGTATAAATTATTTTGCAAATGTGGACACGGGATGAAAACTATGTTGGTTTGTTCGCATATGAAAGATTTAAATGAGCCCGTTACTTGGAGAAAGCCTGACAGATGAGACAATTTTTAACAGAAGCTTTTGGTAGAACTTTAGTTTCCTTTTTCTTTTTTGTATGTAAATCACCAGAGGATATACTGTATGTTCTATTTTTTTGTTTGGTGTAAAGCAGTATCTTGGGATAGGGGGATGGGCCAAATGCTCTGTATGATAAGGAGTGAAAAATAGTCAAATAAGTAGAATTATTACCTCTGTCATGGAGGTTATGTTTTCATCAGTGTTTGTTTGTTTGTTTGTCAGCAGGGTTACGCAGAAACTACAGAAACGGTCTCCATTCCATTTGTTTTGGAGGGAGGGGTAAGACATGACCCTACGAGGAACCTATTATATTTTGTATCAGATCCAGTTAATGCAGGATTTTTTTCATTTTCTTTAACATTGTAAGATGTTTTTCAACATTTTGGCAGATTTCTCAGAATTCATGATTCTTGATCTGGTGCTGATACAACTAGAATCTGGATCTGGTGAATTTAAATGCTGTTTCATAAGGGGAGGGTTAGGCCTTGGCGGAGGTATGTTCTCTACTGAGTGCCTTTCTAAATCTTATTCGTTTGAGCACATTTCAAATTGTCTTTGCTGCTCTTCATCTGTTTCATTTGTCTGCTGCTCATCACTCCTGTCCTCCGATCTCTCTCTCTGCAGCATATTCATCGCTCCATGTTGCCATTTCCTCCACTCACCATCATTATTGAGGTCCATTTGTCTGAAGATCTTATCTGTCCTCTTCTCGGGCGTGGATTCATCCTCTGGCATCTTCATCACAGATGACACCATCTTGTAGATGGCCTGAGAGACGGGCGGCGGAGCAGGCGAGCGAGAGAGAAAAGAAGAGAGAGACACAGTGGGTGGGGGCGAGAGAAAAGAAAAGCTAAGTGAATTCAGACCAGCAGGGACCCATTAAGGAGGCTCAGTGGGAGAGAAATAAAACAAGACTGAACTGAAGCTTTTGAGATGCTGATATACTGACATTTGTTACCCCAGATGGTCAGAGGTGCACCCTGGGCAGCTTTTCCACAAATACCTACACGGAGTCTGTACTGCCTGTAGAACCACAGCATCGTACCACAGCATCGTACCACAGCATCGTACCACAGCAGTCGTACCACAGCATCGTACCACAGCGGCAGAGGCTGTGTGTGTGCCAACAGGGGTGGGTGGGGGGTATACACGCAGAGCTTACTGTATTGATCTGATACATCTTTATCTGTTGACTGATACGAGCGCCTCCCGTCCCCCGATAGCATTAAATGAACCTCTGCAAGTCAGCACGGCGATCAGCTGGCCTCAGGCACGGGGCTACAATCAGCTTACGTGCCCAATAAATCACTTGCATCGGAAATATAGGGTGTAAAAGTGACGGTGGATCGGTGTCACAGCCGTCAGGAGGGAAGGTAGCTTAAGCCCTTTGTGCTTTTCAGTGAATTTCTTTTTCATCTCTTGGAGAACAAAATGAGAGTTCACATGTTGAAAAATATCAAAAGTGTATCGTAAGAGGACAATGAGGCTGACTCTGACAATTTCTGTCTTTATTCTCTTTTATCGTTTGACTTCAAAGCTGCTTTCAGACACGCACTGAACTCCAGATAATCTCCTGAAATTACCCAGAGGGGCTGTATGTGAGATCGCAAAGGTCCGAGTCAGTTGCTGTGGACATTCTCCAGAGTGTTTCATGCCAGCCCCCTGGTTAAAACTCTGGATAATGTTCGAGTGAGCCCATGTCGGGAAAACAGAAAATATCTCAGGATGAAAAGGAGGTGTCATACACGTAGGAGACATGTCAAGAGAGCTTTTGGTGATAAGGGCCGTCGCTGATAACAATGATTTTCTCCATTATTTATGTGGCCGACATTTCCTGCTCCGTCCTCCGTTTTCTATCGACAGGAACAGGTTTCTATGCCAGATTACAACAACTTTTCAAAAATCTACAAATCAAGAAAAGATTTTGTTTTTCTGGTTGGACGTTTCTTTTGATTAGGATTGCGGAGACAAACAAATTTGACTTCCTCCACAATGACGATCTGTCTGTCTCTGCCGGTGTGCAGTGACACAATGGGCCCCTCCTCTCTCATCCACGGGGTGTGTAACCTTAATGAGCTTGAGGATAATCCCAGTATTCTGCACACTCAGGGATAAACTCTTGTTAAATTTAACTCACTAATCCATGAGCACTCTGAGGTGCACAAGCGCACACACACACGCAAGATCTTCTATCCAATATCCCCACATATGAGTCTCTATATTTCAGCACTAATGCAGCACTGTACTTAACAGTCTTCACAGCAACAGTATTGCAATCAGCACATTAAGTATAAACCATGCATACTTAAACAAATGTATTAAATTGCATAATTTAGGTGAGCACTTAACGTATAAGTAAGCACTCTATTTCTGTCCAGGATCGACATATGATTGGCTGGTTCGAATGAAATGTACAGTAGTGGGCTTCTGGGAAATTTGAAGGTATGTTGGAAATGCTTCAGTAAAGAAAGTGACCAGCTAAACTGCACCATGTGTTAATGGAATGCAAAGTTAGGTTTGAGATTTATGACACTGTTACTCCAAACCACATGTCACTAACATTCGATCCATTTGATTGTGCATTTTATCTTGATTTTAAGGGAAATCTAATATGTGGTTGAGACACTTGTAGTTTCGAAGACTCAGGGATCTGGCTGACAAAAGATGGAAATGGTTGAATTCTGGGAAATGTAGGATCTTTAACACATTTGTGATCCCTTCATGTTGGATTTTAAATTGTCTGTATTTAAAATATCACTTGTCTTGTCTTGATGACCACTCAAAGAGCTTTACAGTACAGTTTTACCATTCATGCAGTGCATTAACTGTACGTGGAGCTCTTTCACTACACGGCACAGCCATCAGGGGCTATTTGGGGTCCAGTGTCTTACCAGAGGACACTTACGAATAGCTTTTCCTGCTTCCATCATCAGGTTAAGTGGTGTTAAGGGAAGTGTGAGATCCAGTTTGACCAAAAACTAGGGACTAAAAGTCAGGACATATCAGCCTCTGTAGCAAAGAGTTGGACCATTCTGTCCCTTGTGAGTCCATGAAGTGGCCAAATAAAATGTCTGCGGCTGTTTTTAAAGTCCGTCCCTCTGGCCTCGAAAGCAGAGTATTTTGGTTTGTTTTTGACTTTTCAAAAATTAAAATCACGTACATGCTTTTTCATAATCTTAATGCCTCAATTCTTCCTTTGCCCAGAACCAGATTACATTACCCATGTGTCCCTTGCTCACCTGTACAATCTCCAGCATCTCGTCGCGGCTGATGTACCCGTTTCCGTCCAGGTCGTACATGCTGAAGGCCCATTTCAGCTTCTGCTCCAACTTGCCCCGTGACGTCACGCTCAGGGCGATGATGAACTCCCGGAAGTCTATCGTTCCGTCACCGTTGGTGTCAAAGGTTCGGAAGACGTGCTCAGCGAACTTGGAGGCGTCACCGTAGGGGAAGAAATTGGCATAAATCTTCTTGAACTCCTCAACATTCAGGGTTCCGCTGGGGCAATCCTTCAAGAAACCCTGCCGGAAGGGAAATAGACAAAATGACACAGGACATGGATAAAAATAAGTCCCTTAATGCTCCAGTACAATACAAAACGTCTCTATAACACAATTTTTACATCAGCAGACACTCCTATTGTAACCAGCAGATAAAGTATTTTCTGGGGCAGTTGGGGCAATCAAATTTCTGTCACTAAACTTTGACCAGTAATTGTTACATTCATGCAATCCTCTATTCTGGACATATTGAAGAAGTGATTTTTCAAAAGGAGCCTGGTCTTGGATAGTTGAAGCAGTGTTGCCAACTTGGCGACTTTCTCGCTAAATCTGGCGACTTTCCAAATCTGCTTGGCGACTTTTTTTGTCGAAAGCGACTAGCGACAAATCTAGAGACTTTTTCTGGTGTTATTGGAGACATTTCTGATGTTTTGGAGACTCTGACATGAAAGCACGTATCGTTCTGCAGTTACTGCCCTCATCAAGCAGCGGGTGCTGCTGTGAGCCCCTCCGCCGTCCCAATGCTCTCACAGGCGGTCAGTCTCACAGTAGCCTCGCGCAGCAGTCCCAGCTGCAGTCAGAGCAGAGAGGAGACCCACACAGACTGCAAATGAATCGTGCGTGCGCAAAGCCACCGCCGCTGTAAATGTCAATGTTTCTTCACTGTCACACTAAAATAAATCACTGCATTTGACTCAGGTTAATGTTGTCAAGTTATAACCGTCTATACAAAAAAATTGTACGAATGTTATAGTTATGTCAAAATTTTTTTTACTGTGACTTGTTGTAGTCTCCTAGGTGGAGCATAAGGTTACAAACTAAACCAAACTTAAGAAAACCCCCAAAAAACTTTTCAAAAAAACCTAAGTAGCTCTGCCAGAGTGTCTCTTTTGGGTCACTTTGCCGGTCCCAAGCCCGGATGAGGAGCTTGGGGAGGATTGGGGGTTGGACGCAGAGCTAGCAATTCCACCCCACATAACAGCCTTTTGATTAAATTTGATATTCTAACATTTAACAATACAGGACAAAATTGATTTATGTAATGTGGGTCTAGACAAAGCATTAAAGTCATGAAGTTATTTTGAGAAGTGATGGCCTATTTCAATGGCAAGATAAAAAAAAAAAAAAAAAAAGAATCAACTGAAGAAAGCTCATTTGTAGTTCTAAACATATTTAGGGTGTTTTTTTCTCACTTTTTGTCTGTCCTACAGCGTTCATTACGATTATGCAAATTAGGCGATGACGTCATTTAGCGACTTCTAGGACAGCCAATAGCTACTTTCCTTACTTAGGAGTTGGCACACTTTGAGTTGAAGGCAGTTCTACCCCTTTTTCATGGGGTCACATTCGATAAAGCACCATTGTGCCTGAGAAGAAAAGGGAGGTAAAAGTCATGTCAGTCTCCATCTCTGTTCTGTCTGCCTCTTTTCTTTTTTTGTTCTTTTTTACAAAGGCTGTTAAGATAGAAGCAGAAATGTGATTGTCATTGTCCAGATCTGAAGGCATGACTTACTTTTTGATCATCATATTAAATATTCTCTCAAGTGAGGGTGAAAAGCTAATATGGCTTCTCATAAAAAAATGTCATTGCCAGATATTCAGCAAGAGAGCTTTACAACTTGTAGGGAGGCTTTCTGACTCTAAGCTCAGATTAATTGCGAATAAATCCCCCAAAAAGACAAGCTGGATGAATTCTCAGGGACCCCAGGCACCCTAACATCCTGCAAAATATATTATACAGTTTATATGACATCTCCAACATCTAGGAGCTGTTAATCTGTTTAGAGCAGGCGGTTCTCGGGTAACTTCAGATGTCTTAAACAGAAGCCTTTGCTGCAAGCTTGAGATCGGTGATGGGCAATACGGATGTTAACAGGCTTACACATGTAAAGCCACCTAAAATCGAAAAAGCTGTCGTCCTTGCAGGGCATATTCAAGGATATTGCCATGCTCTGACCTTTTGAGGTGAGCGAATGTGATAGCTGCTGCGTGGACTCTAGCTCGAGCACAAAACAGGAAGTTAGCACTGTTCATGAGCAGCATTCAACCTTGACACTAACAACTAACCCAGCTCTTGTGGAATCTCGTGGATAGACTGTAAGATGGACGACCTGTCTCCTCTTCCTCCCACTTTCCAGAAATTAAACCAAATTATCTTGGCAACGAACAAGGCCATCCTCCATATTTGAAGCCTGAGTCTGCGCAGTAGCGATCGGGGGATGGAACCACAGTAGCGAGATCCTGCCGTTATATGCACTTGACCAATCGTGAGTCGATCTCCACTGTCAATCATGCCGTTTTAATTCATTTTTATGGCATCAAATAACTAATTAATTAATTAATTAATTATGGACAAAGGATCACTTGAACATGCATCACTTTGATAATAACTACCTAAAAACAGAATACATCTTTGGGAAAAAAATTTCCCTATTCCATCCACTAACATGGAGGAGGCAGGATTTATGAGCTGTACTGCATCCAGCCCCCAGGGGGCATTTATGGCAACCACCTTTATATACAGTCCATTGAAAATTCTATTCTACTCAATAATATTACAGTCACTAACTTGAACTCCCAAACTGGAGTCCCAGTCTATTATAACAATGTGACCTTAGTGGGGATGGAATCTGCCTTTGGGTACTGTGATAGTGTTTTCACTGCCACAACCTTGAGACTGGCATTAAACTTGTTTTTCGGGCCTTCTTTGGTCTTATGCAGTAACCTTAATACTGACAATCATCATCAGCATCCACAGTCGGTGTGAAGAGACCCCGGGTCAATGAGGCTTAAGTCACGGATCAGGGAGGTGACGGTTTGACATGTGCAGCCCTGATTCCGGACCGCTCACACAGATGTTCCATAGGTTTAATCCGTGCATAAAGCCATATAGCTATTACACAAACACACATCTGTGCACAAACATTGCTCAGTTCACTGTGGCACTTTATCATGCCAAGATCTAATTCAGTCTCCCCAGTGGATTAACAGACTGGGAGCGGGTGGAGCTCAGGCCAGGACGGAGGAAAATGTCACATTGAAGGCAGCTGTCGGTTTTAGTAATTACTCACGAACATGACTTTACTGAGGAAGGGAGGCGCTCACAGATTCATTTAGGGCCACTGTGCTATGTTTATTTCTCCAAAACATAATTTTAAGGATATTGTTTGGTGTGTGCTTTATAACAAACAGTGTGTTCAGTTGTTATTAAGTATTTATCTGTGTTGACAAGTGTGACCAAAGTGATATTTGCCCTTGACTACGGTGCTAAATCACCTCTGACAGGTGTTAACTTGCCACAACACCAGTTTACAGTTGACATTTGGACTCAAAGTTAACAGACACATGTTAACATAGCTTCTTAAGTCTCACCAACAGCACGGTATTTAGATCTTAGAGCTGCATTAATGTGGGAAACCCAGTGCGAATTAACCCTCAGCTTATTTAAAAACCTTTTTTACCTCCTAGTTTTGTTTTTATGGTTTATACCTTTATTTGTTTTGGTTGCCTCTAACCGCTCACATCAAACTTCCAGCAGCAGCTCACATTTGCTTTCAGGAAAAAAAAATTGTCAGCCATTAGCTGCTGAACATAATGTAGCATGTAGCAGCTAAAGAGATGGAGAACAACACAGAGCTAAAAGAAAAGAGAAAACAGAGCTCACATTCATGTGGCATCATTCCTTTTTGACATAAGATTAATTTCGGTAAAGCTAGTTAAGTTGTGGCTAATTTTCATTACTTTTCATTTAATTTTATCTATAATATCATTATCCCATCATAATCATGTATTTTGTATTCAAAGTGCAAAGTAGTTAACAACTAATGCAGTCAAAGAAATACTAAAGTAATATATCAAAGTTCTTTCCAAAATTAGTTTTTTTTTATGGCTTGTAGTAATATGTATAATTTACTGCTCTCCCAAAAATGTCCAGACTCTGCGTACCGAGTCTGAGTCTTGTTTACGTACCTTGTACCACTCCTGCAACTCGTGGTCGGAGAACTCGGTATTCTCCCGGAGGTCCTGCAGCATCTCTGGCCGTAGCTTGCTGTTCTGTTTACCCATGGTAACAGGACAGGACTCTCGGTTTCCTTGACGACAGCAGCAACTACAGCTCTGGCCAGTCCACTTTTCACACCTGTCAGTCAGAGATAAGAAACAGGAGGTCAGCAACAATTAGAAAGACAGGAAAATGAACTCTGGGGACGCATGCGAACGGAAAGCAGGTGGTCAGCAAACAGCAGTGAGCCACAAATGACAAATATAAGGAATTAGAAATGAGGATTATGGAACCAGAACAAGCTTTACAGTTGAAACATATGTTTTCACCAAGTAAACATTGGAAAAGTAACATATAACAGTTTTATACAAAAAATGACAGCATGACTTTGTCCATTCACTCAACGACTTTCTGCCTCTTGTAATGAAATCAAAATGAGCCCTGTCACAGTGTCGTGTCACAGTCCCCTTGACACGAGATGTTATGCAACTCAGCAAGAGCTGCTGCATTGCATTTGCAAAACATTAAATAATCCTGAGCGCACCCCCAGTGACGTCAAGTGCTAACCCACTGATCACATTTATGGGTTTATCTGACCATCTGTGTGTTTGTGTGTCAATTCAGCAGTGCGGCATGTGTGTGTGTGTGTGTGTGTGTGTGTGTGTGTGTGTGTGTGTGTGTGTGTGATCTCCTAATCTTCATTTCGGCTCAACCTGCCTGACAAGACATGAATCCAGTGATGCAACTTTGTCCCAGAACCGTTACTAAGAAAGTCTTTTACCTTAAAAATCCACCAATTTGCCCATTAATAACATTGTCATGAATGCACCATAAATAATAGACTATAATTAAGAAAGATCATTTTAAAGGGAGATATGCCAATTTGCTTTCTGGCAGAGAATTAAAAGAGAAGATTGATATGTGGCTATATCAGCACCCTGATAACTTAGCATAGAGAAACAGAGGGAAAGAGTTAACCTGTCCAAAGAAAACACAATCTGAAAAGAACCAGGCTAGATATGAGAGTGATTTTTCATGTAAATCTATGTATAATCTATATATATTTAGCCAAAACTATTCATTTAATGGATCATATGAACATTTAAAACTGTTTTTAAGATGTTAAATCCCCTAAAACCAGGGTGGTGAACCTCCGACACAATACAGCAAAAGAGACTATTCATAAGTACAATAAAAGAAACTCAGAAATACAAAAACCTCAGGACAGCAGTTAAAAAGTACTGAAAAGAAAGAAGATAACATCAAATAAACATGCTATGAGTCATCGCTGAAAGGCATCATCCATCCAACCATTATCTGTAACGCATATTCTTTGAGGGTGGGAGAGTGCCATGTGTGCCAGGTCTGACTGGCGGATGGAAAGGTGCATATGTTTCCATTTTCTTTTTTGTGGGTTTTTCTCTAAATTGGGTCCAGTGTTTGTGCTAAATGGACACTTCTGTGCATTTTGATGAACAGTGGCCACTGTGGACTCAAGGGGCAATGCTACATGTTTTATCGCCGAAAAAGTAATTTCAGTTTATAACAGTAGCCACAATAAGTTACTGGTCAACTCCGACCAAGTAAACCTGTAGTAGCTGAACTCCTGAGCATACTGAAGTTTACAGAACTCTGTGTGCTGCACGAGCAGCTTTCACAAGGCCACATTCTGTCACAAGGTCTGACTCTTTACAAAATGTATTGAGCAATGTGTAACAATTCATTGAATGTAAAGGTCATCATGTAAACGATGCAATGGTATGATATGTATCCAGAATGATGGATTCAGTTCATGTATCAAATGTATTATTTGGTATATTAATCATTAATTTGTGGTATTTTTGGTTCATATCTTTTCATATTGCATGTGAAAAAATCTGCTGTGTTCACATGTTAATTAATATGATACTACTGATATGTGCTGACTAGACACTGTTAATACGCAATAGAAAAAAATAAGAGGAACAAACTTGTACCTGTTAGTTTGCTACCATGTACTAGACGTCTAATTAGCCGTCAAAGTGTTTGCTTCCTCGCAGGCTTGTGTGTGCGCGCGTGTGTGTGTGTGTGGTGATTTAAATTACAGTATCACAGCAGCTCAAACACTCCGAGGAGACTTGTCTACCCTGTCTGACCTCAAATCTCTCCTCACTCGTGCAGGGCAATCGACCAACAACTTTGCATGTGTATGTGTATGTGCTTGTGTGTGTATGTGCGTGCTTCTGCCTGTTTGTGTTTCTGTGAACGTGACAAAAGTCAAAGTGTGTGCGTTGCCTGGCAAGAGTTTTACGTACACGAAGACAAAACCCATGCGCCTGATCGTCTCTTTACTCCACTAATACAATTAGACTCGTATTAAGTCTCTCATCCTGAAGGCATTAGAACAAATGCTACACTGACAGTAATGATGGCAGCCAATTCCCAGGCTACTGAAGGGAGGGCCATCAATTGTGATTTCCTCATCTGTGTTTGGGGGCACGCAGAGGATTAGGAAACAATGTAATGGTACTTTGCCATCTGGCATAAAAGTCTTCTCTTGTTTATTTCAAAACCACAAGAAAATGTAATTTCCTAGTTAGTATATTTCTGTCCTAAGGACACATCTCATGTCATTGACTTTTGTGATTTCATGATTGTGGTTGACAGATTTTTTTTTGTGTGAAACATTTCATCTTACTCAACTGTGTTCAAGTGAAGATTGGTCTGATTTCCCTGTAACTTATCTGTGTGAGGATAATAATTGGTTTGAGTGTACACACTTTTATTTCACGTCTGTTTTCTCTATTTTTTCTCGATTAAAATACCTCAGAGCCCCCCAGAGCTTAGGGACTCAGTCTTTAGGCATTTACAAAATCTTCGAACAAAGACAGATGCAAATTAATTTACTCCTCAAGGAGTAACTGAGTGATGTCTACAGCGCTGAAAGCTATATGTGAAATCAGCAGGTCTCACTAGTAACGTGGCTAATTTGTGTGCTTTGGTTGAGCAGGCTGAGAATAGACTAAGTGCACTGCTGTGCCTCAGATGATTGGAAAACACACACACACCCTGTCACACACACGCACTGATGCACACAGTTTTTTTTGTACCTGCAGAAGTTGATAATAACCACCAATGTTGTCCAATTAGCAGGTGGAGAACGCAGCCACAAAACAAACAGTCTGTACCTCTGCGTGTGTGTCGCTGTGTGGGCTGCTGGGTTGGGGGAAGAAATGCTTGGACGAGAGAACGAGATTTAATTGGAGGGATAAAGATGCTTTCATTAGAGCTACTAATGCGTCCTGATGACACACACACTTTAATAACAGAGCAAGCCTTCACCTTAACTGACTCGAAGCAAAGTGAATAAAATAAGTAAAAAAAAGAAAGTAGTATTTCATCAAACAAATAATGGATAGAGTATGCACAGCTCGACTGAAAAAATTATAGTTTACTTTGACGCAGACTCCATCATATTATTGGGGATGAGGGCACATTAAAACCGTTTGCCTGGCCCTGCTACTGACACACCGTGACTTGACTTGGCACTGTTGACTCACACCAAAACGGTTCTGGTTTGAACCTGGCAGCCAGCTGTGTGGAGTTTGCATGTTCTCCCCATGTCTACTTTTTTTCTCAGTTCAAAAAAACATGCAGCTGTAGACGTGAATGTGGGCGTGAATGGTCGTTTGTCTTTGTCAGTCCTATGATACGGTGGCGACCTGTCCTCTCGCCCCAATGTCAGCTGGGATTAGCTCCAGCCTCCCCTGGGACCCTCAAAGAATAAGTATTGTATGGATGGATGGATAGATGGACCCACTGTCTTGCCCTGGATTTTTCCTCTCAGCTTACATACAGGCTGCCTTATTTTAAAAGTGAGAACTCAGGGCTAAAATCAGGTACTACTAGATTTTGGCCGAGCATTCCAAGACCACCAATGCTGATTTGAACCATAAACTGTATATAATGACGGATGACACGACAGCTCCCCAAAAGTGAAGCCAAATCATCTGGCTTCAACATAGGTCATGAAGTCCACCTCCTCCATGCCAGCAGATGGGACATGGACCAAACTAAAAAGTGCAGGTACACGTCAAATAAATTTCTCTCAAAAATGGTTGCCTCATGATTAGAATAAGCCCTTGTGGACCAAATCACAGAAAGTTATAGTGCAAACTGACAGTCAAGGCTGCCAGTGGTCTCCACACCCACACAACAAATCCTTTCCTAACACACTGACCTTTTCACTCTAGTCACCACTCTCTCCCTCCCCTCCCCCTTGTTATTTTTCCTTTCTTCGACCCAGCTGTGACCTGTGAAAGCTCACTGCGAGCCTCCCTGTTGGTCTGAGAAGCACAGTAGAGGAAAAATGCTTCTCTTATCACCAGCCAGTTCATTTAATCCCCTGCGGCCCCCAAACCCAAACCCTGTTTCCAATCCTTTCTAGCTATCCCTTCATCGTTTATCCCTCCATCCTGAGGCATTAGATCATAATCCAGCCTTCCAGTATAAACGCCTCCCAGTGGTTGTTAGTTATTGTTGTCCAGTCCCATTGTGCATCAACACACATTTACAGAGTCTGTCCTCCTGAACATCTGTTCAACCAGGTACTAAGCTGGACACCAACCTTTGGGCTGACGACCCTTGCACAGAGGAGGAAGAGGAGAAAGATGAATAGAGGAGACAAAGACAAAGGCATGGAGACAAATGATCTAACACCAAGGAGACAATCACAGATGGTAAGGGACCGAAGGTGAGAAAAAACTCAGATCCAAGGACAAAAGGTGTTTCCAATGAAAATGGTGTTACAGTGATAGAAATTATTTTGGGCCTGTAATCCTCCATGGAGAATACCTGTCTCAGTAGCTATAGCCCCTGTTTGTACCGTCCTTGTATTATCAACACACGTGAGCCATTTAACCACAATATAGCATATACAGCTTTGACAATAACAAGATTTCAAACCTTTTTTGAATTTCTACTTTGTTTTTTTGTTTGACACTCACACGCAGAGGTACAGACTGTTTGTTTTGTGGCTGCGTTCTCCACCTGCTAACTGGGAGTTTGATTGTGAGTTGATATCATTTTTATATCTGCGTTGAATGGACAACGGTATGTGTTCGCTCGGTGCAGGGTCTGGAGGTGCAGGGAGGCAGTTGGCCGCGATGGATTTTGCGAGTAATTTATCCCTTTTTTACCTGATAAGAGTTTTTGATGATTCTAATAATAAAAACTGAAATGATGATAACAGCACTTCAAAAAAATGATTTACACTGTGTTTCACAGAACAAAGGAACCCCAGAAGATCACACTGAGGTAGCAGGGCACTCAGAGAACACAAACCTCCATCAAGGCCAATGCTCTATCTCGCCATGTCAAAGCGGTGTTTCCCATTAATTATCTAAACTGTGGCAACCCACTTTATTCTGACATATTTTTCATTTAATTGATGTCAGTGATTTGATTCAAGCTGATTCTTTCTATTCATTCTATGTTATTTAAGCTGTCAGTAGTGGTATAATTGGATTTTTTATGAGGCCATTTTATTGCCCAGAAACCCTAAGAAAGAACTGTTACAGCACAGCAGTGGACACTAGAAGGGATTTAATTCTTTGAGCTTCTCCTTGATGAGGATTGAAGCAGGTTTTACAGCCTGTTGAGTAAAACCCCCCGACAACAGGTTAAAATTACTTCTCTGAGCAGCCATGTGAATTAAAAAGTATTAAAAGCATATTGACTTGCCGTGGTCAGGGAGCTACCGCCTTCATCACAGAGGTAGATGACACTGGCTGGCCAATATCAGGTTTTTTAATAAAAAAAGGGCCAGTTACAGAACACCAGGCCAATAAAGTGAGAGAGCGAAGAAAGTGGCGGAAAACAGATTGAGATGGAGCGAGGGACACGGGAAAAGAGCCGGGAGGAGAGAAAGTCAGAGAGTTTGAGAACAGATGCAGTGAGTCCAAACTCCGGCTTACCAATAAGTGAGAAAGACAGACGTTTTCTCTGGACTGTTCAATGTGCTCATAAGACGAGAAAAAGCCGCCTTAGTTTTGCCTGCCAACAGCTAAGTCAGTCATTAGGGAGGAGGGGGGGTGGAGAGAGGGAGAGAGAAGAACACAGGGGTGTTGAAGTGGTGTGCGGCACTAGAATAAAGCAGTCGGAGCTGACAGGCACCATCGATTTTCTTTTTTTCATCACTCAAGTGTTTTCAGTCTCCCGTCGCGTCTTCTGAAAGCGCAGAAATCTCAGAGGCCACCTGAGACACCAGGCAGCTTATACCTTTTATCCATAATTCTTTTCTTGCTTTTTCCTCCTCCTCTTGGTCTTCATGTTTCCTTTATCCCTCTCACAATTTTCCATAATTTCTATCGCCGCTCTCTTTTCTTCTACTGGAGCTTCCATGCTGATGACCTATCAGCTATCTCTGTCTCACACAGCGGAGAGCAGTTATAGCCGTGCTCTCAGTCTCTCAGAAGACTGGGCTCTTTGAAGATTTGTAGTTGTTATTGTTTCTTGTGATACTGGTGACTGTAACTTCCTGTGCTGCAGATGAGAGCTGAGAGTTGTATTGTGTTAGTGACAAGCTACAATACTGTAATGTGGTCAATGCTGCACTGAACCTTTGAAGTCGTTTTTTTTAAAGACTTCCCGTGATGGTGCATTGAGGGGAGGACAGAATGAGACCGGTCACCAGCGTATCACAGGGCCAACATACAAAGAGACAGAACCATTCACATTCACACGGTCGATTTAGGATCTCCGGTTAACCTAACCCCAATCTGCATGTGTTAGGATTATGGGGGGAAGTCGGAGTACATGGTGAAAACACACACACACACACACAAGGGGAGAGCATGCAAACAGAAAGACCCCGAAGCAGGATTCAAACCGTAACCCTCTTGCTGTGATGCATGGCGAGCTATCTAAGAAGATTATTCACATATGACAAATTGGAACCAAAAAACTTTAAGGGTGTGTGTTTAAAAAATACCTGTTAATTGATTTTCTGTTTGTAAGTTTTAACAAATCTGACATGATCTATATTGTTTCGATGGTTTCAGCTCTGATTTTGTTTCTGGCTCCTAAATGAGCAGCCAAATGCTTAACGCTGATACACTACGATCACCAGCTAGTCGCTAACTTTGTCATGTGAGTTGGAAGGCAGTGTACACTGGGTTAATCAGAACCTTTTTGCTGGAAACATTTGCAAGCCTGTTCTGCAAACAATGCTCATAAGAGCGATGAGATTCAATCGGTAATGAACACAATACAATTAGCTGCTAAAACACTACTGTCCGGAAAGACATACTTTCCCCATCAACCCTGTTCATCCATACCCCACCTGCTCCATATGCCCTCACTGCCAGTGTTAGTCTGGGAGAGGCTGCTGGTCAATGCAAATCATTTCAGGTCTCAAAATTCACATGTGTTCCATCTTAAGGACCAGCGAGAGAAAAATAGTGATCTGGGATTAGAGGGCGAGGAGGGACAGGTGCTGAAGGTTTGATGGAGACACAGGGAGTTATTGAAGGAAAAGACATTAATGGAGTGGTTAAAAATAAGAATGAGGGCTGGTCCTCCGTGTAGAGCTCCCTCTCTCTCCAGCAGCACTCAGGGAGTTTTCAGAGCATATCCACATTCTGATAATAACTCTTTGTCAAAGAGAGACTGCGCACATACACGTGTATTCGCACAAGTTCACACACACCTACAAGCACTATCTGGTCTAAAATTGTCCTACTTTTCATTTAAAATGACTAATCTGTAAAATACACAGAGTCACTGATGATTTAAGGACTGAAAGAGAGAGAGAGAGAAAGAGGAGGATGCGATGTGTATAAACACTTAAGGTCACATAAGTGCACAAGGCAAAGTCTTAAAAGGCTTATGTGTGTATTCACTTCAGAAACAGAGGACGAGAGACAGACTGAGAAACCGAAAAGTGGAGAAGAGGTCAAATCTGTCCTTTTTTGATGGGGCCATTGTGAAATAACTAGTAATGGACAAGAAGCTTACTCCAGAGATTAATATAATCAAATTCAACAACCTGTGAAAGCATTTACTCTTTCCTGTTCACCCTGAATATTCATTCTCCTCTCATGAACCGACTGAATATCAGAACCCAACTTTTTAGCAGTGTACTCACTCAACTATACTCAACAAGTTACAGAAGATATGGGCTGAAAATCTTTATCTTAATGAGCTATGTATCTAAAATAAGACCTGTCACAGTCTCCAAACAAAAGAGTCCAAACTGATGTCATCCAATGTCTTGTCTTAACTGCCATCTACAATCCAAACATATTCAGTTTACTTATCTTGGGACCAAACAACAAATAGTTATCCTATTTGACTTTTTTTCATGTGCATACTCATGCATTTATTAAAATAAGTGATCAGTGTGTAATCACAAGAAAAAAGTATAAAGTAGATTTGCTAGAAATATCTATAATAAATAATACAAGCAATGAAATGTTGAGTCAATAATGCTTGAGTCTGACTCAAGTCTTGAGTTAGCAGTAAAGAGTCAAGTCCTGTATTACAAAAAACAAACAAAAACAAGTGAGTCCAAGTCTCCAGCTTCTGAATCCAAACATGGTCGATGCTCGGAATTAAGTTAAGTCAAGTCCTGACCTAAGTAGCCTACTACTACTGCCCAAATGAATAATCTGATCTGACGTTTGTTATGGGGAGTTAAAGTGAAACTAACCAAACTATAGTCCCTAGTACGCATTCTGAAAAGTGGCCTTAATGTTGGCGAAATGTTTTCACCACCTCCACCCACCGGCCAGACATTTAGCTGAACAAATTCACCTGACATGAGACATGGGTGAGCTTCAACTTACACCACCTGCTGGCTGCATTTCCAAAAATTCATTTAAAGGGGCTGTTAAATGTTACATAACTTATGAACAGAATGATGAATGCAACACTATATACATACAAATGGATGGATTTCTAATAGAGCTTTAGCACACAATTCCTTCTCGCTCTGCCGAGCAACAGCAGCAGGCATCTTTCTATGAACTTAGACCTCCATCTGGAAAGAGGCTGACCTCATTTATGATATGTCCATTGGAGGGCAATGCTATTTCCGTCTGGGTCTCACACACACAAGAAATAATGCCTTCCGTCCAGGGGTAACAATCTCGATTATGTGATTGTGAACTTCAAGCAGCGTGAGCACCACCACCATCTCTATTACTCAGGTCCCAAGCAAGAAAATACACATTAGTTCCCTGCTAGGAAATCTTGGACTGTTTCAGGGCCTTTAAGTGAAGCAGATAAATATATTCCCACATACACCTACGTGAGGAAAAAGGTAATTTGTGATAATAGCTTTCTTGGCAGATTTGCCCAAATGGAGGCATAGAAACATCTTAAAATGGACAAATTATGAAAATTCCACTTTTTTAGTGCTTCTACACGTTAATTTGGGTATCTGGCATGTCTACCAACCCCAAAACGCTGGGAAAAAATCACTTGCGCGTTTTGTTATGGTTCCTCTACGTCAGAAATGTCATTCTTGAGTGACTGAGAATGAGCTTCCTGTGTACTCTCTCGTCACAGTACAGTGGGCGTCTCCCTACATGGCATTGGCACACCCCCCACCTCAGCACTGTATCACCACTTTACAACCAGAAGCACACAACTTTCTTCTTTTAATGCTGCTCTCCACGCAAAACTGTTTTTTCACCGGATGGAAAAGGAAAGTCAAACATTCACATGCACAAATATGTTGGCGTAACAAAAGGCACACATATTTTTTGCACTTTCCTTTGCAGGGTAGAAATATAGGCAAGCTAGGAAAGAGAACATTTATATAATATGTACATAATATATTTCATGATGAGGGACTAGTGGACATCCTCCTCACAGTATTTCCTCATGAAATATTTACACAGGGTAGCCCATGCTGTATGTGTAGCTAGCACACAGTTATTAATCAGTGCTACACTGTTCTCACTCATTACATATATGATACTGGACATTTAAATGTTATTACAGCAAATGCACAACATGCTCGGTTATGAATGTCAGTTGTCAAATTTAAAAGCAGAATGCATCCAAGCCTTTACTCTGGACACAAAACGTTATCTGCCTGTGTTTACGCAAGCAATATAATGCATGCAAATGAATAAAGAGCAAGGTGAGCAGTGCGGGCAGCTATTAAAGCCTTATAGTGTTTTTGATTTCAGTTGATTGCTAAGATGCAGCCTCTTTTATAATTTGCTGTAAACATGTTTAGCGTAGGCAGAAAATCAAGCGAATGCTTAAGTGCTACACACTCAGAGCTGTGGCTTTGAGAAAAGCTTGTGTTCAATAGACATACGGCTCAGGTCAGCGCTGCATCTGTCTCTGCGTTCACGGCGGAGGAGGGTGCTGCAGCTAGCTTCGCGGCAGTAGCGCACAATGTGTTTGTGTGGGAAGGGCCAGGTTCGAGGAGACGACGAGTCGGTGTCTGCATAGTTGGTGCATTAAAGGGAGGTGAGCTGTAACGTTTGCTTAGTTCACCGTATGCGAGACAAAGAGAGGGTGGGAAGCATTTCTTGGTTAAGTTGGATTTAGTAAAGTTGGAGGACTGACAAAAGGAAAAGAAAGAGAAAAAAGATGAGAGCCAGTAAGAAAAAGATTAAACAGAAAAAGGGAACACTGATGGGTTATTAAAACCACTTTTTCTCTTCCTCCTGTCTGATTTCATCATAGTATCATCTCCGTGCAGCACTATGACCTTTAGCAAGTGTGTAATTCTTGCACGGGGCCTGAGGATAATAATATATGAAAATCCATAGTGTCTGCTGCACAGAGAGTCATCTGAAGACAGGAGGCTCAGCTGCTGACAAGCCGAATCGTGGCCCTCCACCCGGACAGCCTATTATATCAGCAGCAGCCTGGCTCCCACGGGGAGAGACACAGCCACAAGTTAGCTCGTCTTCCTCTCTGAGACAACTTGACCTCAGCAGCTGAGCTAGTCACATTTCATGAGCTAAGTTCCACGTCATCAGCAGCACGTTGATATTTTTAGATGCAATTTAAGACATCTGTACTGCTGTCTCTAAGATAATCTCACACATTGTCAGGAAGCTTTAATGGTATCAACACTCAATTAAAACTTGGACTAATGTTAAAGTCAAACAACTGCCTTAACCTTTTATCATCTTTGCCTTTACCACTGAATAGATAGAACCTGGATGCATTGTTTTTCCACATGAAAAAAATTCGTAATGACCAACTTCAATCCATGCTAACACAGTACAGCTATCAAGGTAATCCTTAGGATGAACTAAGGATTATTGACAGCTCAGCAACCACCTATCTATGACCGACTGTGGATGTTGCTGACCTCCACTAAACTTTTTACCAGTCAATTAAAATACTGTATGTTAAAGCTACACTCATCAGTGATGGAAGCTACAATCCTAAAAGCTACAGATTCTGACATTAGTAGCTTGGACAATTTAAAGATTCAGCACGTCTTTCAGTATTGGAGTCCTACATAGAAAAAGTGCATACCAAGGTGAGCTCTGAACCTATTAGCACCAATTCATAAACTATACAGTGTTGCTTTAAGTTTACACAAAAACACCAACTCTTTAAAGGCAAGCTACAGGTCTTACAAATACCCATTTCACCTCTACAGTGGTTTTGCATGAAAATGCAAAATAAAATTGCAAGATTCACATTGAAGATATTATTGATATTGTGACTGTCATGGTGACATTGTGAATTTGACCCCTAAACAAATCTATTGTGTCCACAGATCCCCAAAGGGTTCACAAGTGCAGCTATTTCTGACGCTGAGGTGAAGGAGAATCCTGATATAGTTCTATCCTTAGCTGCAATCGATCTGCTGACATACAACACCCGTCTTCCCTACTCTCATCTAGCCTCTCCTTTTTCTTTTTCTCCCTCCTTCGTCCATCTGCCTTCTCCCTCAAACCATCTCCAATGTCAGTTTGTCGTTTCTCAGCAGCCCTTGATGCTAAATGCCGTGGGCTCGTCTGTGCTCCCCTGGTACAGTTGCCCTGGATCTTTCCGTCCTGCTTTGGCCACAGCAAACTGGCAGCAGGACGATCAGAACCAGGCCCTCTGGCCTCTATCCCGGTTACTAACTTACCCCAAAACGGGTGCACATGCATCGTGCTGTGCTGGGAGTCACAAGTGCAATGTGCTGTGTCCCTGTTCAGCTGCCTGGCTGCTTGGACGGAAGGAATAATGGAGGCTGAGGGCACCGGATATATTGGCACTCTAGCTTCATACCCATTAATTACAAAGCTATCGTTCAAAAGGTTGATGGAAGCCCAAACCATTATACACTGGAAGAGAAATCTAGTTTTTGAAAAGTGAGCAGACAGTTTGATAAGCTGGCAGTTCGATTTAGCCATAGCTTCAGTGAACATGAAAGCGTAATGACAAGTTAAACAGGACACTGAATGAAACCTCTCTTCTTTCAACCTGCCGACAGTATCACGTTGCCCGGGCTGTGAATTGTCCCACATGCACTGAGCGTATAAAGGGTTACAGTGCCATTGTTTGATCTCTCAAAGGGCTCTAAAATAAGGGACATCCCTTACTGAGAGCGGCCTCCAGGGTGAAGGGCTTTCGAAGCACGGAAGTGTATTTTAGCTCGTGTCCCAGAGCAGCACACTTCAGCAGCACAGCAAGAGACACAAAGACACACTCACAGCCATGTGCATGACTTACATGCACCTACCTGCACGCAGTCACAAAAACACACAATATAGACAGAGATGGTAATTATTCTCCCAGCATCAACTTCCGTCCTTTGTTGCTCGGGGCAATAATTTGCTTATTCAGGTCAAGGATTCTTCTAATACGAGAAACAAGTAGTTTTAAAAAAAGGCAGAGCGCTACATGGGCATCAGTCGAGTGTGACGAACTGTGGCACCTCACAGGGAGTCAATATTTGATATTTGATGTGCATTACATTTACTATAGTTTTGTTTGTTATGAGATCAATTATTTAGCTGAAAATCTGGACTGCAGATCATCCAGGTACAGTAGCTTGTTATATCAGCTGTTTTTGTTTTACTTTGTTTTAATTCTGTTAGAAAGTTAAAAAGACATATGACATGACATTTGTCTTCACCAGACTCTTCCAGATGTGTACTGACCTTGGCCAGATACCAACAATCTGGTAGACGTCATCATACCCATTCACAAATCCCAAGAAATAAATTAGTTCAGACCTGTTTTATTAGAGAAGTTTAAAAAAAATAGTATTGTGTCTTTGACTGACAGAAAACAATTTGCTTATCATCCAGAAAAAGGTGTGGATGATGCAATACTTGTTGTACTGGAAATGGTGTATAAGCACCTAGAAAATCACAGATCTAGTGCAAGACTTTTATTTGCTGATTTTTCTTCAGCTCTTAACGTAATGCAGCCTCACATCCTGATTGAGAAAATTGTCTCTTATTTGAATCTCCATGACCAGCTTCTAATGCTGACTTTAAACTTTCTCACTGAGAGGGTCCTGCAGGTTTTCGTGAATGGACAAATGTCCAACATGTCAAACACAGGTTCACCTCAGGGTTGTGTTGTCAGTCCTTTTATTTATCATGTACACTGACAGCTGCAGGACTTCTCAGGAGAGCAGGTTTCTGAAGACGTTTTCTGATGACACCGTCCTCTTATCTCTCCTTCAGGGTTCAGTCTGATCATGGTCCTGAGTTTGTTAAATGGTGTGATGATAATGACCTTGACCTCAATCTATCAAAAACAAAAGTAATGATTATTGACTTCAGACACAAGTCATACACGGAACATGAAGCTAGTGTCCTACTCAGAGAAGACGTCCAGATTGTGAAGTATATATCTTGGGACAGTTTTGTCAACTCAAGTTTGATATTAACAATGAGTCTATTGTCAAACATGGACAACAGAGAATCCATTTGATGAAGAAGCTGAACTCTTTCAATGTCAGTGAGCGGATTTTAAGTCACTTTTATTGTTTATTTATCAAAGGTCTGTTGACTTTCTTGTATCTGTTGGTTCATTGGATTATCCATTAAAGACAAGAACAGCCTGTATAGAATTGTCAAAATCTGCTCCAAGATCATTGGAGTTAAGCAAAGAGACTCAAGTTTCTTCTGGGAGAATCTGGAAGTCTTCAGGCCGCTGTTATGATGAACCCCCTGAAGAGAACTAACCGATTCTCCAAATCCTTCATTCCTTCTGCTATCAGGCTACTAAACTCAGTCATCATTTCGAATGACATATTTTATGACTGTGCCTTTTACATGTTAACACATGTAACAAATGTATATTTATTATCTAATTATTGTCTTTTTATTGCTATTTATTTTTACCTCGTTAATCTTTATCTTGATGTTGTTCACTGACCTCTGTTTGTTTATTGAGCTGTGCTTTTTGACACGTATCATATTGGATGTAGTTTGTGTGATTGTGAACGGGGTAAGCTGCAAATTAATTCCCCTCCTTGGGATCAAAAGTTGTCTGAATCTGATATCAGTTATCATCCTATCCTTCACATTGTACGCAAAAGTTTAGCCGGCATAAGTGGATTTTGTAGTATTTTACAGTGACTTTTAATACTTGCAGGGACTTTGCCAAAGCTTTGGATTTAATGAACTGACGCAGAACAATTATCAGTTTTTTTAAAAGCGAGCAGGACCCAGGAGAGTGTCAGCAAGGACGAGGATCCAGGTGAGAAATGAAAAGAATGGCATGGAGGGCAAGAGAGTGAGGCTTTGTACGAGAAAAACAAAAGAGAGAGCTCTGATGGATTGTGTCTGATGAGAGGTGGGCTGTTAAAGGCAGACAGGAGAAGGCAGGAGCATCAGTCTTTACCAGCTGCTTGCTGATGCACTAGTAGCTCTCACTTTTTCTCTTTCCCTCTATCTTTCCACTTCATTTTCCGACACCCTCATTTCTCCGTATCTTGTGCGCTCCTCTTTTTCACCTATCACATATCTCCCCCAGGCATCCTATGTACTGTATGACATTGTCTAATCACCCACAGTGAAAAATGTGGCACAGGCAGCTGTCAATCCCACCCTCCTTCCTTCCCATCCCCCATTTACTCTTTATTGGCTGACGTCCCTCCTCACATCCAACACACGCTGATCACACATCCTTCGAAAATGTGATTCATATAGCAAATGTTTTGAATGACTTTATAAAAATAACTACATTTTGGCAGCGTTCATGTTTATGGATCACATATGTGTAGGTGAACTGTGGGTGTGTGTTCGCCATATGCCTACATCTTCATGCAGCAGAGGGTTTTTGAATCTGTGCATATCTTGTGCTGCTCTTTTGCGCTCTGTACATAAAATCCTGTTATCTTTACATAATCCAAAAGTTGTCCCGAGAAGATCTACCAATCCCTTTGGTGTGTAACACTTGGTGAATACGCTGATTGGAGCTCTGATGTGTATCCCTCCAGCAGAAGTGGTGTGTGTGGTTAGAAAAACAAGTGGGGAGGAGGCCTGGGAGCTCTTACTTAAAAGTCATCACTTTAATATAAGGCAAAGGACATTGCTCTCTAATATACTTACATAAAGGGGATTTACTCTCTATTTTGGGTTCTCACAACCATAATCTAACTCTTACGCAGCCTTGCTTATTTTGTGCGACTTCTGTCTGTCCCAGGAAGATTTGATCTTACATAGCTGATGACTGAGGCTTTGCAATGTTCAATCCAGTCTGCTTTTGAAGGGAAATGTCAGACTCTGTGAAGGTATTTTAACAGCCGGACTGGAACAATGTTTGGTCAGCAACTAGGGCATATGGAAAAATGGCCCTAAATTTTCCAAATAAGGCAGAGGCATGCTGTGTTTTATATGCAGGGGCGTGAAGAAGGCTTGGGAAACAACTTATATCTCAAGCTTCAGTGAGGGGTTATGAGGGGTGACGGGAAAACTATGACATACCATCTCGCCGTATCATAGCTTCCTCGCTTTCCCACTTCCTACACTGGTAACAAAAAGAAAGAAGCTACAAAAAAACAGCTCACCCTGACTTTTGCCAGGAAAGCAAAAAAGCCAACTTAGAAAGAATTTATCCTTCACAATGATCATGTCGCACCAGCAGTGGCCCGCGAGCTGCGTGGTGGAGATATCCCACCACGCAGCTCCTGGGCACACTGGCATGCAGGGCTCACTCTGGGCTCACTTGGGAATATTATAGCCACACAACCCCTTGTCTTGCCTATAGACGCACTTATGTGTTCACACATCAGTCTGCTGATA
Organism: Verasper variegatus; assembly: GCA_026259375.1. Lineage (NCBI taxonomy): Eukaryota > Metazoa > Chordata > Actinopteri > Pleuronectiformes > Pleuronectidae > Verasper > Verasper variegatus. The sequence continues at coordinate 15,578,706 of CM048038.1, forward strand.
CCAAACAAAGAATCACATCTTTGCTGGTTAGCAGCTCGTCCAGTTTCTCATTTTTACTGCAGAGCTCTAAGTTGTAAGTGCTGTTGTAAGTGTGATTCTTTACTACACCGAGGTGATAAGAAATTCTATCACACCATGATGAAAACCCCCTGTTTCTTATTTGAGTAGTGTACTGCATAATTAACTTGTTTAACATTAAAGCTCTAGAGGGATCCTTTGAAAAATATGTATAAAACAAGGCAAACCTCAAGAATATCATTATTTGATGACCTTTCATTATAAAATTTCATTCAGTTAAGTGTTGTATTTCTTTAACTGTGGGCTGATTGTGTACTTTAACAGCACATTTAACAAAATAATATATAGCAACATTTTCCCAAAATCCCAATTATATCTTTTGAAAATATTTTTAGTTGTATCTCATCTAAGTAGCGGATTCAACATTTTGTTCTATTGGAACATCCCCAAAATTGTGTTAATTGTGTCTATGGTTTAGTTTTTTTAATCGTTTTATTCTGGTAGGCATCTTTTTGGTCTAACACTTAATTTAGTTCTTTCCTCATGAAACATTTGCGAAGCCCTTTTTTAATTAATATTTTTAAAGGCACTCATTATGTATTTCGCAATGAGAAGCCCTTTTCTTTTCCTTTAATTTTGTAAGGTTTCTTTTTTAAGGTTGCCTGCTGCTGGTTATGGGAATAGTGTGAGACACGACATGTGTGTTGCATCACTGTTAGGGTTGTTACTATTTTTATTATAGATTATCCAATCAATCCCATTTTCTGAGAGTCCAAGGTGGCACCTTCAGATGTCTGTCTGTCTTTCTGAGTATCAAATGTGTTTAGTCCCTTTTGCACATTTATGGCATGTAAACAACAAAAGGATACACACCACCACAAAGCGCCACTAGTAGCTAAAATCTCAATTTGGATAAATTAACGTAAATGTAACTTTAAATGTCAATAATGAGCAAAGAAAAATGAGAAAACCAGTTCTGTTCCCACCAGATAGCTGAGCTGCAGAGTGACTACACGTGCTCTCAACTGGATCAGTTCAGGTCAAGGGAACATATTTCCACTGCATGTCACAATCTACTGCTTCTCACTTCTTCTCTGTGGAGCTGTTTATACTCTGTCAGAACAGTTATATGCAATTGGATGGTTTAACATAGCTATTATGGTAGCATCCTCTGTTTTAGACTCACCAGGACTCTGGTCCCTCAAAGGTCACCGCTGTCAAGGCTATTTGCAAGTTGGTCTATCTTGTAAATCTGAGTTGAACTTTGGTCACTGTGATTTGGTCACGTTGTTGTCCAGGAAATGCTGTTGTGACTAGGCTGCAGTAAATTACTTTCTCAGTTAAATGTACTATATTTTATTCCAGCCCTCAACAGTAAACATTTCAGGGACATATATTCTATTTACTTAATACCTTCAAGAATCAGACAACCATGGTCCTATAGTATCTGTAACAATGGTTAAATGACTAAGAATACTTTATTGTAATCATCAAGTGCTACTCAGTTGAACAGGGCTGGATCTTGATTTTTTGGCATTTTTTATTCTTTAAAGACACATTTGATCTGATATGCAGGAAATATAATTGTAATGATATATTCCCTGATCTTTTTTTATTGACAACACTGTTGTCTTTCATTATTGAAATCAGTTCAGTTTCATAACCCTTCCAGATGTGGAACAACCTCGACTTCGTAGAGATAGTTTTAATGTTTTCAGGTCTCAAAATCTTGCATTCAACTCAAGCACCCAAACTCTTCCCCCCCATGTTTTTCACAGCCTGGGATAAGCAGGTTGCCTGTCAGCGGTAAACAGCTCCAATGGTGGATGTACTTTTAGTACATCATAGAGGAGTAGATATAGGCTTAAATGGAAGCAGGGACAGCCACTGCCTTGCGGCGTACCAGGCTGCCACTGAGTGATCAGAGTGCCTTGCTGCTGTGCAAGCTGTGACTCTCTGTGGTGGAGCTGTGAGTCCTATGTGTGTGGTTGTTTACAGATGAACCAGACAAAGGAGGAAAGAAGAGAGGAGTGGAGAAAAGGAAAGACGAAAGAGACAAAGAAATCAAGAAAGAGAGAATATTCTCTGTTGAGAATAGAGTAAAGCTAAGCTTATTAATTTCAAATAACCGTGATTCTGTCGATGTGATTACCTATTTCATGTGTTGAAACACTCATATGGGAATGTGGAAAAACCTTGCAATTCACAGTGTATCGGTAATTGTATCACAGCTGATCAAATATGCAAAAGAACTCCAAGAACTTAAAACGGTTTCCTACTGTTTGATTTTATCACACTTTTAGTTTTAAGATAATTTGTGCTGCCTTACATATACGAAAAGAGATACTCCTTTGTCAAACGGTATAACTGCCCGCATACAGCATGTGTCCTTTTCATTGGCATCGTTGTTAAGAAATGCACGCACTAAAGGGCGCCGCGGAGTCAAGAGTTTCTAAAAACGACAAACATGGCGAAGCAAGCTGCTGTTTGTCCCTGTGCCAAGGAACCTCATACAAATACCTGTAGTTTCATACCAACTCTTTTAGTGTATTGTCAAAAAATTCAGCTTTCAGAAGATGTACACAAATACGGACAAAATGAATGCAGTGTACAGACAGAAGGCTGCATCAGTGTTTCTTTCCTTCTACGTCTCTTAAGTTGAGCATAAATGAGCCTTACGAAAAACTTTACTTGTTTAGAAGAGAACTCATCATTGCAGCCGACATGAGATGAGTATCATGCTGAACCCTGTTCACTATACAGACTCTACAGAATATTAGTGCTCTCTCTGCTCACAGCTCCACAGAAAAAGGTTGCTGCATGATTGCACCAGCAATCGGAGAAATGAGTCTGCAGTCATTACAGCTGCTTGTAAATGCACCCAAGCCAGCCGGCGCCAGATCGATTTTTCTATTTCTGATTGGCCCGCTGTTATTGCCCAGAGAGGCCTGCGAGAGGCTGGCGGGGGGCGGAGGGTAGAATCGCTGAGCCTAATTGATGCTGTCACGGAAAGAAACAGGTTTACATTTTAACCCACTCCGCTCATTGTGACAATACAGCTCCATTTTCATATAGAATACAGGCACACTATCCACCACTCTGTTTATATTCATGTGGCTGACGTGGAGACACAGCTGGTGGTTATCCTTCCATTAAATTCCTCACATTCTGCTCAGGGGTGAGAGAGTTATCTAAATCAAGACGCTTGAGTGGCCCAGACTCAGGGGAGAGTCGCAAGAACAGAAAATATTTTGGTTATGTGGACTCTACAGCTTGTTAGAGTAAAGGGACTAATTAAACTACTCCCTCATTTCTCAGAGAGCCTTTTAAAATGGACCGGGAGAAACAAGATGAACTGAAACATGTACCGGAATAAGATGAAAGGCTACTTGAGGAGCGACAAGAGGAGATGTGATGGTTGAGGGGGAGAGATGCAGAGAAAAATCTGTCAATGAATAGTGGAATAGTCTCCAGCGGTCTGGGAGACAAATGATACATGGCAGCAGACTTTTACAACCAACTACCCCCAACCTGTGTAACAATGTGCTGCTTCTCTAATTCTCTCGTGGACAATGTGCACCTTCCAAACACATCAGTGTGCATATGTATTATAATAATACATGCAATATCACAACTGATTTCTGAATGGAGCAAGCTGAATGGATGACAGTTTGACAAAAACTCTTGTGGCTTTGGCTGGCCACTCATAGAAGCTGCTATATGTACATTTCCTCTGGATACCCAGCCCAAGGCCTTCGGGAGCGGTCAGGACCACACTACAGTTGGCTGTAATCGGGGGAAATATTGGGCAAGGTTGGTATTCAAACACAAATACAGAATGCCTGTCAGGCTGGGTTAGTTTTCTTTCTGGCTCAGTTAGGTTTGGAAAGAAATGTGTGGTCCAAGTCACCCTCTATTCTCTGCTGCAGAGTATGGTTTAATACTGGGAGAAGGTGGTGATGGTTGCATACCAAGAGCTTTGGGCATTGTTGCTTTGTTGCGTACAAGGAAACAGGTACTGCCGTCTGAGCAGTGCTACTTCTTCAGGGAAGCCACACCTGTACTAGCCTATGAACTTGACAATGAATACAAGTGCTGGTGGTCAAGCAATAGCTTCCAGAGAGTTTAAACTGCTGGAGCCATAAGAGGCGGCTAAATTACAAGATTGACACAAAACAGAAAACATCAAGATCCTTCATGGGACTAAGGACAGATACCACGTCCACTTCAGTATTGTTCTAATGGATGTCTATTTTTAGCTTTAACTAGTCAAGCGCTGTCTTGACAGGACACCACTGGATGGCAGAGGAAGACAGATAGAGGAAAAGAGGAAGAGGCTGCTTTGAGATATGATCTAAGCAGAGGTATTGGCAAAGTGTGCAGCGAGTGTGTGTTCTCCACCTTGCCTTATCAGTTGAGAGCTGTTGGCCATTTTATACTTAAAAACACACTCACACATACACCGCACTCGCTTCTTTCCCCCCTGACTTCATTAGTTTAACCACATGCCAAGCTCTGGGAGTAATTGGCTGCCCTTTCAGCCTCCTAATGGCTAGAGGAGAGGAAAGGAGAGGAGAGGACACAAGGTGAACTAGCACAATTAATATCATTTATTAAGGAATAACTACATTCATATGTTACTTTCATTTTATTTCTTTTATGCTTTTTTTCTCTTGTTTCAACCCACCAGTTTGTGGTGTGTTACTGTTCCTGCTTGATTTGTTTTTATAAGAAGACAACAGTAGGAAACACATACCAGTTCTGTCAAATAATTTGAGACCAGTGGCTTTTGATTGGATTCACTGGAGACAGCTAGATCTCCCTCCAACCCGGGATTTAAACAATCATGTTGCTTAAACTCTACATGTGATTCATACTGATTTAAAAAGCAGGCAACCCCAGTCCATTTATAACGACCACTATTCATGTTAATTTGTAATGATTCTTTGAGAAGGATCAACCTCATCGTCATCGCTGACGGAGCTTTTTCCTACGTCAAGCATCAGGTCAGATTGATCAGTAAAAGATGTTGTGTTTCTCGCGCTGTGCTTTGCTTCCAGCTGTCCACCTCCAGCAGAGTAGCTGCTCTCTCGTCCTTATCACCGGCATTATCAGACTGCATGTCTGATGGGCAGGAGACACCCCTCCCCAGTAGGATCAGGGCAGATTATAGGGCGGACAGCGTTCATGGGAAACACAGACCTCGTGTCAACCCCTGCAGGCCACGTCCCTCCCATCCCACTCCCGGACATGTGAAAACATGGCCTCATAGAGAGAAGGCTTACTAGAAAACATCACTCTTCAAAGTATTCCAGCTCTTTGAGTCTATTCTCATCCTCACTGGTTTTGTGATAAACATGCAATGGTCAACAATTTACAAAGGGCTACCTCCTCAGGCCATATGTTACTTTCTTTCTTTTGCATTGCCCCCTGGGTAAAATGAAGCATGGCTGCTTTAGCCTGTTACAGTGGCACACGATTGATGTTACACATAAAGTTCAGTTTGCTGATCATGAGGATGAGATACTGTAAATACAGTATTTTCTCTGTGGTTCTGGCGTGGCACGTTTGAGAAACAACCCTGGTGATGTCATAGTGATGTCATCAGAGTTATTTTGGCTCATGCTTGGGACTTCAGTTACAGTAAACCAGTGTTACAAACTGGGGGTGTGGGGGTCTGATAGATGTGGTCAGTTAGATGAAACTGATGAAAGATGCTATAGAATTGCATTATGGGAATTGTAGGATCCAGTTTTTTGGAGCATGGTCCATGCTGGGCAGTAAGAGTTGGGTTATCTCTGCTTCTGCATGTAACAATTCTGTTTAAAAATGTTCCTGCTGTGGCTCCAAAACTTAGTGTTGAGTATCCCTTCAATGCTTCTTCAGTTCAGACTGCCCAAATATTATATGAAAACATTCATACACCAGTTAAGTGAGGGCATTTTGCAAATACATTATACTTCATGCCAAGAAGACAGGTTCACATCCTGATCTGGTCGGAGTGCAACATGTCCACATCCCTGAATAACTTTCCAAAACCTTCCAAAACAGCCAATGAGACTTTTCCTCTGGTACCTATATCAAATATAAGTTATATAGGCAACTTGGTCAAGCCGTTAAAATTTGTCAGATTACTACTAAGACTATTTGTATTTCTGTTTTTGTTGCTGCATTTCTTGCTGAATTGAAGTGGGAGCAAGGTGAAGTCTTTGTTGTAATATGAGCTTCTAAATGTTTGAATCAGCATGTCTTTAAGTTTTTTTGCAGCAACACACCCACACAATCTTAATATACACAGTAACTTAAAGTACAACTCTCTGTTGTTTGACTGAAATTGCTGCTTATTTTTACCATGAAATGCACAAAGAACTGTTCACGGAAGCTTTACAGTGAGCCAGAGTAGACGGGATGGGACCCACATTGTCAGCTATCAATGTCAGACACCATAACAACAGTTTTACAGTACCTTCATCACTCAGATTTAGAACAAAGAATTCAGTAAAAATAAAATGACAACCATTGTTTGTTACCATTGAACATGCAAGCAATGCTGTCTATTTTTCTGGTGAGGAAGATTCTCATATTGAGTTAATCAAGCGCTAATAGCAATCATTATCTTCATAATCATGACGATAATGGTTAATGGGGAAATGGGCCACTCAGTATTTGCTATTAACAACAAAGTGCTGAAGACAAAACATAACTCTTGTAAAGCATAAACAGCACCATTTGCTCCCCATCACCGCGTTATACCACCAGACCACAGAGACGTTTTACACTGAGCAACTTTTTTTCTCTTTTAATGCTCTTTTCTCCATAAAACAATTTGAGTTGTCCGCTGAGAGAATACCACAGGCCTCCCACATCCATCAAGCTGCTTGACGATGTGAAAACACCACGCTTCAACATCAGCGGGACCGAGGTTCTGCGGCAAGGTTTCCAGGCATCAGAACTAATGAAAGATTTCACTTGTTCCTCTGGAAGGAAGGAACAGCTGCAGTGTGTGCATCCCATGATCCACCACTGACCTACATTCACATGGCAAACGACAGGAACCATAATTCATAGTGACTTTCAGGCTGTGTACTTATGTATTCCATACATGCTGTACTGACGGTTGGGGCATCTTGTCAAGGATTTGTAGTCGCGTCATATGAGAGAAAGGTCATATATGAGCAACACTGGATTGTTCCCTTGAGAGCCTGTGGTACAGAACAGAGGGATATTGCACAAAGAGGAGAAATACATGAAGTCGCCATTGAAGAGATGATAACGAAACCACTTGCCACACTGACACACACCTGGACTATGACACCATTTGCAAGGTGCTTAACACCACAGGGTTAAAAGCTCCGCGGACAAGTTATGACTGCTGCGTGTATGGTGCAGGCAATGTGTTTATGAGTCTGACTGACTGAGAGAGAGTAGTGCTCCAGAACACATTTATCTTCTTATGTAACCACTACACTAGCATTAGCACATGCAGGCTAAACACCAAAACATCAGCAGCATTTCTGCACTTTGAGTAGCTTTCCTTGGGACACGATACCCCAATGGAGATCAATTTGTTCGGGCTCGGCCTCCACCGTGCACCGCATTCCCATTAACCTGAGGTCAGACCCAGTTGGCCACCTCCTCAGCTCCTTCGTCACTCTTTTCATCATTAGCCGCCATAAATGACAAGTACAGTATGACCACGTGCCCTCCGACCCTGAAATTGCCGCTCATGTGATTCCTTTCAATATTCTCCAGCGGACAACAGGTAACTCCGGTGTGCATGTTTCACTTTTTCTTGGAGCCAAATGCCAATGCCTGACAGAAACCAGTTAAATCTGAAAGGATTATTCTGGATTATACTAAGGAGCACAACAGATGGTTGGCATTTCGGAAAGAAGACGTGGAGGCAAATGTATCGAATCAGCCACACGTGGTACATCGAGGGGCTTGAATCCGGCATTAGCGAGCACGTTGCTTGTCATAGAGGAAAAAGAAGAGCAGGGGTCTCAGATACACACATAGTGTCAGAAGATAATTAAAGATGGCATGTTGCAGACCCTTCAAGGGCCCTGCTTCTTGTTTTAATTATGTTTTCCTATCACTGCTGTCAATCGACAAGAGAGGCTCAGCTCTGTCTGTGTGGAATGAAATGAGAAATCACTGGTTTTACATGATCCATGAGCTGCGGAAAAAACACAACAGCTGGAAGAGGGTGTGGGCCAACTGAGCAGACCACAAGCCGTATTGTAAACTTGTTCGGAAGGCTGCTATCAACCGATTACAGAGCACCAACCTGAGACTCACTGGGTCAATAAACCGATATTATAGTAGACCTACTATTCTGTGGGTCAATTTTAGTATACGATAACGAGGGAAAGCAAAAATAAAAAGTATATTAACTAATGGATTTGAATTATATCTTTATAAACTAGCTGCTAAAAGAAAGTTTACAAAATCCAATAGGCTCAGTCACCAGTATTTGACTAAAGTACCCAGCATCTTCATAAGGATTATTTGATAGTTATTATTATAGTTAAGAAAAAAGAGGATGTAGCCTTTCTTTTTTTATCTCCATCTTTTTCTTCCTCCCTCCCTCCCTCCTCCAGCCAGGTGGGAGCTGAATGCCCCTCGTGGCCGAAACACTGAGGAGGAGACCTGGATGCACTGACTTCACCGTCGCTCCATCCATCCTCGTCCCGCGTAGGGATCATTCATAAAAAAGATGGCAGGCCTGTAGTGCAGGCTGCCATCTCATTGGCTGCGCTAAAACAGCTTCTTTCTGCCTTGGATTTCCCTGAGTTGTTGGGATAAAACGCTCAGTCTTGAGATCTCAAACACATCCAAACACCAGGCACATTTCCAGCTCACATGTTCCCGGTCATGCTTTGAGGCTGCGCGGCGGTGTATTGTCACCACACAGCGGGGAAATCGCACCGTTTCCCCGCGTAAACAAACCCGATCGCGTCGCTCTTCCACAAGCCTGACATCGTTACCAGAGATAAAGCAACACTTCACTGAACCTCTGCGGTGTACATGGATGTTGACACCCCCCCCCCCCCCCCCCACACCCCCCTGCCCCTTCCTTACCCGATGGAGCCGAGGTAGTGTCGGTGCAGCTGGGGATGGTGGAGGGGTAGAAGCCCTTCTCCGGTTCAGCGGGGCTGGTGTGCAGGACAGCCGGGGAACAGATGCAGGGATGCGGTGCTCGCTCTGGACGCGTCTCCTCCTGGAGCTCGGGGAGAATCGCGCTGCTGGATGTCTCCGTCTGGTTTGCTGCTGTGTGTGTGCTCCTTTACTGCACTCTCACACACATCTACGCGCACGCACACACACACACACACACACCCACACAAACACACACCGGCTGAGTGACTGAGTGAAGTGGCCCTTGGCTACAGCAGCCGAACCCTGCAAACCATGTTACTGTGCAGGCGAGAGGCAGCCGGGATGGTGCCGCGGTGCGGACCTGGTTCTGGCGGCTGCTGCTTCTCTTCCTCCAGGGGCCGAGACGGGACAGCAGCGGAGGACAGTGTGTTTTAAGGAGCGTGCGCTGGTGGAGTGGATTTAAATGGGGGGATGGTGACGCTGGGATTACGTGGTAGGGGTTTAATTAGAGAGCGCTGCGCCTATTGGCACCGACATTGCGCACAGCCCTCCTCCTTCCAGCTCTACCTCCTCATGTCCTCTCTCCCTCTCTCTCTCTCTCTCTCTCTCTCTCTCTCTCTCTCTCTCTCTCTCTCTCTCTCTCTCTCGCTCTCTCTCTCTCCCTCTAGGTGTGTGTGTGTGTGTGTGTGTGTGTGTGTGTGTGTGTGTGTGTGTCATAACGTAGAATGATGGCGCACCATGCTGTGTGTATAATAATGTAATAATAAACTCACTGCGCCACGTCTGCAAACAACCTCACGCACACTATAAAATATAAATAAATCACTGTAGCCAGTAGAGAAAATAGCTTACAGTGCTTATGGTACAGTCATGCATTTTTAATCACTAGCTATCTTTTTCATTTGCTCTGATATTGCATCATAATATATTATGGAATATTATGGACTACTGGTCGACGACTGGTCCAGGCAATCCTGTGAACATTTTTTTTGTCTTCATCTTCATCATTTTCTGTTTTTGAAATGGCACAGAATTGGAAGAATATACTTTTTTTATGAGACATTAGAGGCAACAATGAATTACAGTCATTAAGACAGGATCAGCGTGTGTCTAACTGTAAAATAAAACCAAGATCAAAAACAAGCCCAAACCCCTCTGCTGTGGGGGGATTTTTGTGCTTCCACCACACGGGCGTCATGTCACACACACAGGCTTAGAAAGCAATTTTCCTCCACGCAATTATTAGATATGTTGCTGTCTTTCTTCCAGAGCATCATAAAAACCTTAAAATGACTATTTTTAAAGCAGTATTAGATCTTTTCAAGTTTCCTGGCATAAGGTTCCATCTATGAATGTTCTCTCAGAAACATTTGATGGAAACGTGATGTATTAATCTGAGGAAGGTGACACTCCTCTTTGCTCCACACAGATATTTTCATCCACCTCTTTTTGTCAGTCAAGCATAAAATCTTATTTTTGGTGTTTGAACTCCTGCTTTTCATGCAAAATACCTAAAACAGGTGGATTGACAGTCGCTCACTGCTCTTTACTACAATGGCAACCGTTCTGTTTTTCATGTGGAGGCACACACACACACACACACACACACACACACACACACACACACACACACACACATCTACACACATTCACACACACACATCAGAAAAGGTGGCATCAGAACTGACAGATTCACTAGATAGTCCGTGGTTATCAGTGTTGATTGGACAGGCCGAGTACCAGCCCCCCACCCACCCACACACACTGAGGTTCGCCATCTGAGCCAGACATCAGCCATACTTTGTCACACCTCACAGAACTTGAGGGACCTATGGGAAAGTTTTTTTTCATTAACTCCAAAGGTTGGAGGATGACTCACAGTCTGTGGTCTCTCCGGACTAAGTTTGTCTGTTCACTGAAGGGACAGCTGGCCTACGTAACCATCACTATTTCAACAGGGAAATCAAAAACGACACATACCTACAGGGAGCATGTAAGAGCTTGGAGCGGCAACTATTTCCTGAGTCAATCGCTGCCGTGATGTGTCTTAGACAAGGAATGTGAGTGTGATGATCACGTCTCATTAGATCTCAGTCATTTGGGCAGCACATATCCTGTTGACGTGACCGTTGTGTGCCCTCTGCTGACCACATGTGCTTCTGCTGGGAGGTGAATCCTTTATCTCTGTCATGGCCAGGCTGTCAAAATGTGGTCGTAACATCACAGACAATTTACAACTGAGACTGCAAAGCTGAACACGGGATGAATGGATTGTTGTGAACATGAGGGGGATGACGATGAGAATAAGTTGAAAGTTATGTCTTTGATTAAAAGGAATCATTTATATGTTATTGCCAAGATATCGCACGCTGCCATATGAATGAAGGATCACAGCAGGGTTGATCCAATCTATAGCAGAGTGAGATGCAACTGGAGAGTTGAATCACAATTTCCATGCACAGTGTCATTTAATATTATGTGCAAAGGGGAGATGCAGTCTATGGCAAAAAAAGTCTCTGTCCAGATGATGGTGATGAGGAGGTTGAATTTGTGGATATGAGGGTGTCTAATTTAATCCCAGAGGAAAAATGAAGCCGCCTTAAACATTTTGATTTCACTATCATCCTAGATACCTTCTTTGTCAATGCCAAGTCATCAGGTTTATTATTAAACCTTGACATTTTTTTATTCTACTGGATGAATTTTCTCAAGTCAAAGTTGAACTATATGTGTGTAAATGTACATCAAAAAAGTATAGTATTTTGGCAATAATTCAGTCAAGTCAGTGTTTCAGGCAACATGGCCAGTGTGTGAATACTCTGACATGAACTCCAAAACATTTCACAGCAGGCTAAGTACAAATTTCACCCCAGAGATCACATCACATCACACCAAAAGCTCTCTTGACGTATCTACGTCTGTGTCTTCTACGTGCGTGCGTGGCACTGCTTCTTCATCCTGAGATATTTTTATTCTTTCTTATATCGCTGGAGGATCTCCTGCTGTGTTCTCACATCGGCTCATTTGAACATTATCGAGAGTTTTAACTAGAGAGCTGGTGGAAGAAAGTCCAGAGAAAGTCTGGAGCCTCTCCCTCAAACATTTCCGTTCACACATACAGCCTTCAGTGGAGGTCAGTGCATTTCTGAAAGCAGCTAATGTAATTTGTTACCTATGCCTTTTGCAATTATCAAGTTCTCATCACCTGCAGTTCAATTTAATTTCAATTGCTGTTGCAGCTAAACAGATATTTTCTTCAGCAAGCTGAAAGCAGAGACATAAAGAAAGTTAAGAGTAGACCTATTTTCACCAGGTGGCCAAAAACACAACTCCAAATAAACACTAATGCTGCTTATTACCTGCTGGGTGTGTAAATAGGTCACAGTGGGCTTATAAGTTTTTCTATATCTACTTAATATGTCAGTGTTGTGTTCACACACTGTTTCCACTGCAGCTTTTTAAATGGCTCTTACGTAGATGACTTTAATTAACATCATTTCCCAAAAGCCCAAGATCATTGCAGGTTAAATGTCACTACGCTGACAAGAACGCTATGGGAATGAGACGGTGTAGAAGATATGAGACAGGAGAGATCACAGCTACAGTAACACAGCTGTAGAGATGTCACCAGGAGAGAACAGAGAGGGAGAACTGTTATTATCACAAACTGTAGAATGTAAGATGAGGTGTGATGAAACTATTGCTGTTTAACTTTGTTAAAAGGTTCTAGCAGTCAGTAGGAAAAAATCCTTCATGTGAGAATATGCAGTGAAAAGTGTAAAAGATTGCCCAGCTAGTAAATTCCATATTCTCAGAATGATGAATGAAGCCTGAATGAGAGGCTGCATATAGAACAACAGATTTGACAAAGATCACAGGGCTACATGTTAAACTTGGAGAGCTGGTGGAGGAAGAAAAGTAGGGGTTTTATGTCTCGTTTACACTACTGCAGATATTTTTTGCGAATGGATATTTTCCCCTCCATTTTAGTAAAGAAAAATAAATAAATCTCCGTCCACATGACCTTTGTTACACGAAAAATTTCCATCCACACTAAAAATACTACAAATGCTCAAATAAGCATGCCGGGCCATTAGGTGGCGGTAAAGTCAACAATCAGTCAAATACTGGAGAGGAACTATGCTATCCAAATATAAAGAAAGCAGTATATAGCCGCCAATGTTGTGTTTTTGTTTCTCGCGCATGATCATTACACAAAGCAACACAGGGCATGTGTGAAGTGAACCGTGACGTCATCGTTTTCCAAACACTGAGTTTTACATTTCCACACGGATACACAAAACATTTAGTTTAAAAAAATCTGCACTTTTGAAAGGTTTAGGAAAAATCATTGTTTTCATAACTTTAAACGCTCTTTGCCTGTGGACGAGACCAAACTCAGAGGAACAGGTTATTTTGCAAAATGTCGACACTTGTGTGGACAGAGCGTTATTCACCGACACAGTATTTACAAAAAATAAAGAAGGGTAACAAAACTAAGCAAAATGATGAGAAGGGGTAACTGCACATAACTCAACATACTGATCTAGAGCCTGAACATAGATCAACTTAATCATCAATAACTTATAGAGTAACATCATAGATGCTCCTCTGGATGATAACTGCAAGAATGTATACCCTGCTGGCCAGTACAAAGTCAATTGCAGGGGAGATTCTTCTTCAAAGAAGTATCACAGATAATGTGAGCAACTGAGAACACCCCTCTGTCTGCAGTAGGATGATACAGTCCAATTAGCCAGCCTGGTCTACACAGGTTGATGTGATGCTACAGCTCAGCCACTGGTTGCCAGGAAGATGCCGGCTGCAGGGACACTGACAAGAAGGTTGTTCATTTCTTACTTTAAACACCAAACTGAACTCAACTAAAGTACATGTGCGCAAAATAGAAGAATAAAGTGTTGTAAGGAACTGAAAACATCACTTTTTAAAATCTTCTGAATTGACGGTGTGGCTGGTAGTTGAAGCTACCGAAAGCCATAACCACTGTATTCATTTTAACATGTCATGTGTCACAGTGTTATACATAGAACTCAAAAAACATTTGCATTGAAGGTAATCAAGGCTTTTGTAGAGTTTTCCAAAATTTATATTTGTGTTGATAACATTGTTGGAATACACGTGTGTCATGTTATACTGTAAATGATGACCAGTAGTCCTCTGTTATTCGCTAATCATGGGGTAGTGGGTTAATCAGGTCTTGGCAGTAGATCATTATCACATAAACATTGATCTGAATAGTTAGTAGTTTGTTTTGTGAACATCAATTTCGGAGGAGAGAGGCCTCAGACTAGGGATAAACCAGAAACCTTGAGCGAATTTATTATTGAGAGTGGATGATCGGGAGGCATGGAAATGTGTGTGTGTGATATCATGCATGCACGCCCAAGCTTCGAGGGATTAGGGTGCATGGGAAGTTGCACGGGGGAATTCTTCTCTGCTCTTTCACCCACAACCTTTTGACCTGCAGGAATGAAGGCGTTGCCGTGCTGTCCTGAAGCTCTGTTCTCATGTGTCCAGCTTTGTTCCTGGTGTCTTCTCTGCCCACACCTTCATACCTCTCCTTGCCTCACCTCTGTTGTTTCCATGAGAGTAAGACAGGGACAAATATCTGACTCAGTTTCTGCTTATTTCATTAGTTGTTCATAACTCTGGCTCTCTCTGTCCTGTGAATGAGGACACTGATGTGATTGAATTACCCCCTCCTCCTCTCGTTCCCTCTCTTTTCCCTCTCTCTCTGGCCTTTGTTTTTTGTATACTGTCGGCACTTTCCCTCCTCTGAACCAGGGATCCATGCTGTTGTTGCACTTTCTCTGGTCTTGCGTAACCGTGCAGCGGTCGTGTTGCGTTGCATCCTCCTTCTCCTCTTCCCTAGGCAGCATGGTCACTGTGGGAAATGGCGGCCCAGAAAACTGACCTTCATTTCAGAATTCTAGAAAGACTTTCCCTGCTGCGTGCGGAGCCCGACTCCCTGAAGGAGTGCGTCATTAGACCTGTTTGACCTTTGCTGAAGTAGAGTAGGATAAAGACAAAGACGTACACTCTTAAATGACAGCTGCCGCAATCTGTTTATGTCATTATTTATTGATGGGACATTCAGCTTTCTGTTGTTCTCAGTGTCCTTCCCCACCAACTGACACACACAGGTGCAACACAGGAAATCAAAGACAATACAGTTTTTTATTAAACACTAACTAAACTAAAGGCACTTTCACACAAACCTTCAAACTTTTCAGTTTAGTCTGAACCAATAGTGGTGGTCTTGGTCTGGATCAAATGAAAACAATGTAACAAAGGCATGAACCTAAGTTTGTACTTTCAGGCTGTGAAAACTCCCTTAATGTCCAAATCTGTCTGAGATACTTAACCTACGAGAATGAAAGAAACTACGAGAATGTTCAGCTACTTTTTTTATTTAAAATTCATAGTACGGTTAGATGAGGATGAAGTCATCATCATTCATCCAAGTCTGTTTACAGGTCTGATAAATTGCCCACATTGGTGCCACTTAAGTCAGTGTCAGTGGCAGCTGATGACTGCAAATATGAAAATGGAGGGAAAACAAATTCTGGAAGCATGGAGTGAGAGAGAAGTGATGCTACGAGACATCTGCTGGGAACTCTGAATGAAACCGAGCAGCAGTGATGGCTCTGAGGAGAGAACTGATACACACATGAACATTAGACCTTATAGTTCTTAAAATGTCTTTGAAATAAACTTGAAACATTTGTGGTAAGCAGAACGAGTTCAGACAAACAAAAGAAAGTAAGAATATATAAATATATATATATATATATATATATTTTGTTTACAAAAAACATTATATGTAAAACAGTAAGTAATTTTGCAATACCGTGACAAGCACCTCAGTACATTAGGAATTAAATATATATCCTTGTGTCCTTCTCCACTGCTGCTTAGCTGCTTCGTCCTGTTTGAGTTCATATATAGACTTGACAAAATATTTAGTCTTACAACATATTATGCTCATATTCAGGTTCATATTTTTCCACAGGTTATTATTTGAAAAGGTTTTACGGTAAGGTCTATGCTCTAATGTTTAGAAAACACATCCTTTTCACTGATAAAAATGTCCTGCCTGATCTACTTAAAAAAATCAAGGCAACTTTTTGCATCAGAATATTATTTAGTTTTAGTACTAATCTCTGAACAATTACCACATCAGGTATCAAAAGTTATTTAAAACACTTAAAAGTCCTTACAAGTGGAAAAACATTTTTGAATGCAACTTAACCCACTCCTAAACACTTGGGGCTTAAAACAGGCTTGCACAATACACAATATGAAATGATGGGTATTAAATTCTTAGGGTAGCTTAGTTCCGAGGCATACATACAGGTGCATCTCAATAAAGTAGAATATCATGGAAAAGTTTGTTTATTTCGATAATTAAATTCAAAAAGTGAAACTCATATTATATAGATTCATTACACACAGAGTGAAATATTTTAACGTATTTTTCTTTTAATTTTGATGATTATGGCTTACAGCTAATGAAAACCCCAAATTCTATATCTCAGAAAATTTGAATATTGTGAAAAAGTTCAATATTGTAGACTCACAATGTGCCACTCTAATCAGCTAATTAACTCAAAACACCTACAAAGGTTTCCTGAGTCTTTAAATAGTCTCTAAGTCTGGTTCAGGAGGATACACAATCATGGGGAAGTCTGCTGACAAGAGCGGCTCGCCTGCAGAGCCGCGGCTCAACCGAAGCCGGTGTGAATGACTGACAACCGCGACACGAAGCCGTTTGCAGAGCAACAATGTGAAAACTGAAAACACTGTAGTATATAATCTTACCTTGAAGTTGTCGTCCAACCGTCGATGAGAAAATGGCTTCATGATGCACAAAGTCCAATGAAACTGTAAAACAAGTCAGTGCTGATTAAAATGAAACAAGATTCTGTTACTGCAGTGCATATTTCAGAAATATATTTTAGTGCAAAGTTTACCTGATCAATGTGGGGGAGGTGACCGGTCGCCATGGTGGAAGGTTTGAACCAAAATGAAGCACCGCCTCCTGACCTCAGACCACAATAGGCACAGCCTATGGCAGAGCACTATGCAGGTGCAACGTAAATACAACAATAAAATGTTTGTGGCATGGTTGTATGGAAGAAGACTGGTTGAGATTACGTAAATACGTATTGTTAAGGAAAAACAAATCAACAGATGAAGATTAAGTCAACAACTATATATTTTTTTGTAGAACTAAAAACATACATATTTATTGCTAATATCATAGATATAATTGTGTTACGTTTACATGCTCTCAGAATCAGTGTACTGTCCATTGCTGCAGCTCCTCTTTTCAGCCTGATATTGTAAAGATTATTAGGGCCCGAGCACATCGAGTGGGAGGCCCTATTGTATTTCGAAGGATTTGTATTTCCCTTTTGGGGCTTTTTCAGGGCCTAGACATGCTCAAATCATTACCAAAGTTTGCAGGGAATTCAAAACCCCAAAAAGTAATTGTATTCTGGAGTAATTTGAAATGGGCGTGGCAAAATGGCTCAACAGTGTCATCTAAGGAAAAGCCCCTCAGTTAGCTTTCACCGATCTACACAAAAATCGTAGCCCAGGTGTATCATGACCAGACAAACAAAAAAGTCTCAAGGGGCATTATGAAAAACGCAACAGGAAGCCCGCCATTTTGCATTTAGTGGCCATTTTGGCTATTTTTCACATTTTGACTTTGATGCACTTGTCCCAGGGCTTTCATCAGATCAACTTCAAATTAAGATGGGTGTCATCTAAACAAGATGGAGATCAAAACTACCTCAAAGATCGATTTTACGTCACACGGTGTGACCGTGGCGTGGCGTCAAAGTTTGTGTAGGTTCTGTATCTCGGACATATTTGGTCCAATCGAGTCCAAACTAGACATGTAAGACAAGAGTCCCAGTCCGATGATATCTCACAGAAATCATGAATTAAAACCACAGCGCCCCCTGGTGGCAAAGGAAATGTCTTGTTTTTTGCATGTCTTACACTTGGATGTATTCCTCCTCATCCACTGACCGCAACCATGTCAAACTGTGTCAAATGGGTCTCAAGACAATGATAATGTAGGCATAAGATTACTGTGACTTTTCATCAAACGCCATAATAGTGGCGTGGCGTCAAAGTTCATCAACTCGCTGTGAGACACGAAATTTCTGTAACGTCAGTGTTCATGCTTCAGTCTCCCTCAAACTACACTGATCTGGACCGAAATTCTAGTCCAGCTTTTAGCTGATAAAACTGTGAACAAATTTAAGAACTGCTTCCTTTACACTAACCTCACAGCCATGTGTGTGTACAGTACAGGAAAGTTATCAAAATTTGTTGATGTAAAATTCAGAATAGAATTCAAGAATATGGCCTGTCCAAATAAAATTTGATTGATTGATCTTGTCCAAATCCAGTTTGAAGACATTTTAAGTTTGCTTTTATTCTTCTTATGAATGCCCCACCACAAAGAAAAAAATAGCTTCAAGGTTCTTTGTATCTTTTAGTTATACTTAATATTTACTATCCGTTTTCCTATAGGTATTTATGACTAAACTTTTGTGCCAAATTAATGCTTGCTACATCATCTAGGTGGTAATTACAAACAAGTTACACCAAAAAATATCATCAATAAATCAGACCACGTCAATACAACAAGATCACATAAAGATCCAAAATGCACTGTGATAAAAATGTATAGACCATAGTCATCCGTACCATCCTTTAATCAGTACAAAAGGTGCCACAGGGGCCTCAGATACAAGTGACAGACTGTTTACAGAAGAACAGAAACAGGATTTTTTACCCTTTCTATAGCACAGATGGATATGAACAGAAGAGCATGGTCAACCCTTAGGATCACGTTTGACTGGGTTCAAAATCTGATCTATGTACCTGTGTAAATCCAACAAAAATCGAATGTCACAGCTTCTCCCAGGGAAAGAAAAAAAAAAGAGTACAGTTTGTAAGATTTACTTTGTGATGACTCTAATTGAAAATAATAAAACTGGTAGATAGTTCCAGATGATTTTAATAATAATAATAATACAAGATGAAGAACACCATATTAAATGACTTGTAATTGCTTCCATTTTTAGAGGAACTACAACAGTAAATTCTTTCACTCAGCTTCATCTGTAACAAGATGCAAAAGACCTCATCAAGAACGTCCATCAGCCACAACATGAAGGTGAAGTTGTCATTTAAAAAAAGATTATGTTTTTATGATTTACAGACTTGTACATGTGTAAAGATCTGGGGTTTACTTCTTTGGTATCCATGTGTCGGTATTCCCATGGTCAATTGTGGTTCCTGCAAGCTGTTGATGGAAGCAGCCGAGTGAAGCTGGGATTCCAGGTATGAGCAGTTTACATAATCCTGCTGGTCTGCTACTCAGCCCCTGTAATGTTGCTAAACAGCATGCAGTGTGATTTCTGTCCTACAAGTCACTAGGTTTACTTAAAATAAAGAAAGCTGTTAAGCAGTTTGTAATATCTTTGTGAATTATAATTAAAGATAACCATCCCAAATTTCTATTGAATGACCACAGGAAATCTTATTTTCTCAAAGTGAACCATCTGCCTCCATTAAAAACAAATGATCAATACAGAATGTCAGGTTAATAACAATGACATTATAGTTAGATGGGAGCTTTTACTTTATGATTTAATACTATAATTTAACTATAATCTTTTTCTTCTCTTGGATGTTATTATTTTCTTTACATGGCATACTTGCGGGTCCATTCTTTTGCTAGCTCGTTGTATCTGAGGAGAGAAAAGAACGTGGTCACCTCACAACAGCACTGATGATATAAGCAGAAAAAAGAAGTCTCACCCGAGCCTGCGTGTGTACACTCACTTTTCTTTGTTGATCTTGTATATTCGAGCTATGTCTGGAACTAAGGAATCGTCTGGGTTTGGCTCACAAATCAATGAACATATGGACAATAAAACTGAAATGAAGAGACACAAAATAACATTAGGATGAAGAATATTTATGCAAGGAAATGTCTTGTTCACACTACACGATTTTCAGCCCAATGTTTTCAACAAATTTTGGAACTCAACAACAACACACTCAGATCAGGGACAAATCAACGTTCGCTATCTGTGAACTCTTCAAAGATGCGATTTAAAGGCTTGCTGACAAATCTGCTTCCTCTGTCTAGATTTCTAGCAGATAAATATCAAGAAAAATTGGCAACAACTACAGCCAATCGGAGCTCAGGATGGGGTGAAGGTGGTATATAGAGGTAGTGGTTTGGTGCCCCCTGACCTTTGCACTTTGCTTTGATGTGAAGTAATAAAGAAAGAAATTTAGTAGTAGGCCTGGTTTAAGTATGAGCCACACAAAGTAAAACATTTAAGTGTATATTATCAAAGCAATTAGTAAATATTAAGCTATTTTCCCTAATAAATAAATATAATTATTACAAAGTTAAATGTAGAGTTGAGAATAATTATCATTATTAGATTTTTCTATACAACTGTGATTTCCATGGAAGCATTTTTGAGAGGATCAGTCAAACTCAGTGTGTCTCTTCATGATCAAATGTAGTTTGGAGACCAGACATACGTCAGGGTTTATCCTGTTGAAAGATGGTGTAGTGCAAGATCCCCTGTCAACCCCCGTCAGTCGTGTAATATGATGTCACAGTAACTGCCAGAACCCGAATCACATGACACCAATGGTGCAGTCGTATAGTGTGAACATGGCTTATTTCAACAAGGCAATTTAAAATGTTTAACATTTAACATCATATAAACGGCATCCAGAATAAAATAAAGAGAGCAGACTATAATTACCTTCAGACACTGTTAGTGCTGGAGACCATTGTGAATGAAGAATGTCCAAACAAATACTGCCATTGCTGTTAATATTTGGGTGATAAATCTTTGTTGTAAATGATACCTGTAAAAAAAAAATATTTATTCAGATGGTACTAGTGTACTAACGTTCATTAGGTTCTGAGCCACAACAATTAGTTTCACATAAAATAATATATACTACATTAAGGATCAAACTTTACAGAAGATATAAGGATTTAAACACAGTAAGTTTAAATAATGGATTCCAGAGGAAAGCCACCAAACACTTTTTTTTGGCTTCCTGTGTTTTGGAACAGCGAGTAGTTGCTGTTGATCCCAGCTACCTCCTATCATACAGCCTGTACACAACAGGCTGTAGCTATTCATTATCAAGCTAGTATAATTTCATTACACAGCTAGAATGAGTTGGACAGTCATGGAACATACAATTTGTAGGATATAATCTCTTAGATAAATTACATTGTTACATTTCACAGTATGACCGGATAAAGCTTGGAGTAACCACAGCACTTCTTACCTTTGGTGGCTTGAATGGGTAGTCGGTGGGGAAGTGGATTGTGAGAAAGAAAACTCCTCCTTGGTATGGACTATCACCCTGGTGTAAAGACATGTGAACATTTCTGTCAGCAAAACATTTTCCACTAAATCAGGTTGAAACACAATGTTGACAGATCAGTAGTAATTAATTCAAATAAATCTGCATCAGAACCTGATAAAGACATAACTTTATTTACTTTTTGTTGTTCGGACCATGTGTTCCATTAGTAAAAAACATTTATGAAATCCCAGCAGTTAATGTGGTGGGATCTCCGTTGTCATTTTTCACTTTATATATAACTGGAAACCGTTATTGGTAACTGTTTGGTTAACTACTGTTAAAATATTTGAAAATAAATTAACGTGACACATTTCTTCTGCTATAAATTGTATCATTTACAGAAACCCGATTGTCCTGGTTTGTTAAAATTGACCTGTTGGATTGTTATTACTTGTTACTTTGCTGTAAAGTGTATTTTAGACCATGATATGTTTGTGTAGGGACAATGACTTCATTCTTCAACTTGACTGATCAATATGTGGCTTGTTACAAGTTTGAACCTGAATGTTTCTACTCCATGACAGGATAGCTGTGCTTCGCAGGTTACTATGATCAATTCCAGTTAAAGTTTCATATTCGACTCTTCGGCGTCATATAAACCATATTTTTGGCCTTAAATGTCCTCTAGCATCCTCGGAGGCACGTTCACGTACGCCCCATACACTCCCGCCCAAGGGCACACGTGTTCGTGTGGCTATGTCCACCAGCATCTCGAATTCCAGGTAGGGGACATTTAGGCTTAAACAACAGTGTAAATGACCTTGTTTCGAGTCGAATATGTCTGGGCTTGCGGACACTTGGATGACACCACACAAGCAGTATAAAGGCATGTTGTGGTTTTTTTCTGTTGTTTTATTACGTCTCTTTGGCAGAAACACTGTTTACCCCTGAGACTGAAAGTGTTTTATGGACTCAAACACTAGTTAACTCTGCAGAGTTTACACAACAATCACGGGTGCTCAAAATGGAACTGGCCGCAAGTTCACAAAAGCCAGAACTTATACAAAGAGGCGTTTCATAAAACATAATATGAAAAAAAGACATGAAAGACATGAGATCATCATCTGTGTCTGTCCATCTGCTGTACCAGTTGGAAGAAAACATCACCAAATAAGGGCATACACCCTGTTTATCAAGGTCATAGCAGTGAGACACCGCCAAATAAGGGTTCCATCCTGTCAGGTAGACAGTATCACAGCAGTGAGACACCTGGTCAGGGGATTTCCACTACCTTAGACACTGGTCAGTGCAATTTCCCACTACACCTCATACAGCTGCTTTGATGTGAACTGGACACAAGGTGAAAGTAAAGCAACCTGACAGTGCAACTTCTGTAACAGTGTTGGAATCAACTTTCTGAACAATGTTTGATTTCCACTTCAGGAAAAAACAAGAAGTGTGCTCATCAGCTGAATGAGACAAACACTTAGATTACGTGGTTCTACAAGACCATTCAATGAAGTTAAAATCAATAACTGTTTATTTATTCTGTGCTTTAACTTCAGAAACATTAAGGCATTGGATTATGTAAATTTAAATAATTACTGGAGGTAATGGAGTTTAGTGTAGGCTACTTAAAAGAATGGTAAACAATCTATGTCCATATAGGTAATAAATGCCACACAAAATTCTATATGAGAGGACTGAAAGACTTAAATGATACTCACTGGACCCATAAT
The DNA here is from genome assembly GCA_026259375.1 of Verasper variegatus. NCBI lineage: Eukaryota > Metazoa > Chordata > Actinopteri > Pleuronectiformes > Pleuronectidae > Verasper > Verasper variegatus. The sequence continues at coordinate 15,601,967 of CM048038.1, forward strand.
GGTCGCCTGCCAATGAAACACTGGAAGCAATTAAGGGAGAAACAGAGAAACACAGAAGAATGTAAGCTGTACATGTCACAGACACAATGTTCATCCCTCATAATGAATCCATTATAAACAATGACTAATTATAAAGATTGACGAAGCGGCTCTACTTCTTCATGATGTACCAAAATGAAGTTGTTCTTTTCAACTACCAATTGTCTGTCTAGTGGAGCCACAGCCGCCCACAATGCATGCATACATACAAAGCATTGGATAAAGCACACTCCTACAATGGCCTTATTTGTTGGTTTTATGCAAAGCGCATTTCAGTGTCGCAATTGTGTGCTATTATCCAATATTAACCATCAAACAGCCCACAGAAAGTGGAGTAGGAAGGTTCCACTTTCAAGGGAGGAATGTTGCACTTTTTTTCTAGAACACAGGTATGCTATGTCAAATAATACAAAGGGGGTGGTGCGAGCCTGAGGTGGTTGTTTTACCAGGAATATAGAGTGTGTGTGTGTGTGTGTGTGTGTGTGTGTACTCACAGTCATCCCCAACTGGTCCAGCAGAGCACTGTGCAGGAGGGTCACTTTTCAAGACCTGCAGCTCCTGTTCAACACAGCAGAAATACTGCAGTTAGCTATTCGAATGAACAGGTTCTCCTCATTAGAATAAGGTAAAAATCACTTTTTCTTTTCAATCAAATGTTGTCAAATTGTTATTAGCATAGCCATAGTGACTAATGCTGATAATGTACCCACTGTTTTGTTTCTATCCCATCACACAAGCCAGAAAACTCAAGACTCCACTCTATGTGTACCACATGATACATACAAACAATAAAATAAATAAATTCAGGGACAGCAGGTGGTAAAGTGGTTGGCACTGTCATCTCCCAGTAAGAAAGTGCAGGGTTTGAGCCTGACGACAATACATCACTGTTACTCAGTGTTTCTCCAACAGTTCAAAGACCCAGGTAAACTGGAAACTCCACATTTTCTGTAGCTGTGAGTGTGGAAAGTTGTGTGTCTGGTTATGCGAGGACTGTGATGGACAGTGACTTGTCCAGGATGTTTGAGAATGAATGATTTGAAGTGACTCGACCACATTTCACTGCAGTACTAAGGCGACTCTGAGTTAAGATCTCAAATATCAGCATTGTCTCAGACATTAGGGCCATGGAGGATATTATCACACTGTTTACCAGAGGCTGAGTAGCAATGATGACTAAAATAAAATGATCTAAATGAGTAAATTGCGGGAACAGCATTCAGGTAAATTTGTGTTCTCTTCTGCTTGCCAGCCACTCCCAGGGGCCTGTTGAGCAAAGCAGCTTTAACTAACTCTGACAAGACCAACTGAAATCTGAGTTGATGAAGCCTGAGATGGGAAACGTCTGAGAACAACTGTGGTAACTCTGAGTATGTTTACTCAGAGGCTGCAGTCTTTTTTTTTACACACGAATCTGTACTTCTACTTGAGTAAAGAGTGTGTGTACTTTTGCCACCTCTGGTGTTATTGCATCATAATAGTATATTTCGCACATTCCTATGCTAATGCTGAGCTTTGTGCGGACTTGAGGTAAAGTGGAGAGAAGCCTGATGCTTCTGTGGTGTTGATCTAATATTGATATTCTATCCAGACAGTTCCTCTGTCAGCATTACCTGCATCTTAAACCCTAATGAACCCGAAAGGCGTTGTGAAATACAGGAGGGTTGTTGTTTGTAGACAAGACAGAATACTCGAGTGACATTTAAAACAGTGACAGCAGCCGTGGAGGCTGTTAAACGATACGTTAAACAGCTCATTGGAGCTTGTTTTGATGTGAGGACAGCGTCTCAATCTTTATGAATAAATCTTTACCATGAAAATAACTGCTGGGCTAGTCGTCTACCATTAGCTGAAAACAGAAAAGCAGCTCGTCAAACTTACCTCCTGGATTCTCTTCAGAGCCATGTTGATGGTGTAGTTCTCAGCTCACTTTCAGTTTTATCACTGGAGAAGTCAAAGTCTGTAGTTTTCTCTCTGAGTACTTCAGTACTTCTACAACCAGGGCTGTGTTTGTGTTTTATAAAACCCTCTTTGTTCCCGCCTTCTTCTGTTGACGGTTGCTAATTCGAAATGGATCATGGGAAACGTAGTTCTGAAAATTGCATTTGCATGTGACGTGGAATACCCGAAGAATAGACATTCAGGAATAACATTGGATTGATAATATTTCCTATATATTTATTTTAAAGGTTCCTTTATAGCCTGCTTATAAGGTGATTATGAGTAACACACGTAATAAGTTGACATAACAACAAAATAGCCAAACTAAAAAGTATAGTTGACTTCAAATCGACTCATTCTCTAAAATGACTGGATGAAGAGAACTCAGTGTGCAGATTTACTGCTGCATCAAATATGTCTAAAATTACACCTCTGTAAACCTACAGCCTTCATTAATACATTTGCATCATTTGATGTTTGAAAGAGCTGAAAGAGCTGAAATAGCGGAAATCTGGAAGAAAAAAAATGTTCATGTGCCATTTTGTTTGTTTTCCAAACTTACAAAATGGTTAAAATGATTAAATGTTAAAAAAAACTTTTGAATGTCTTTTCAATTTTAAAATAAAAAAATGAGTCAGATAAAGTCTTGAGATTGAGTATTATTACTGTAACTCCGCACTACAACCATTTTGTTTGCCTTTTGACACATTCCTTTTGAAAATTCCCCAGCTATAACTCAAACTTCAGTCCCTTCACTGTCAGGGTCTTAACTACAGTGTTGTCATTACTAGCTCAAATGTACAAGGCATGTTGCGTGTGTTTCTGGAAAATGAATAATTCACTCTTGACAGCAAACTGGTTGATCAGGCCATAGCTATGTGCTAACATCCGAAACTGAGCAAATTTGCTTCCATTAACCTCTTAACATTCTGGTGAAATTTGCCTAAAGCGCCTGTCTACGGCATACCCAAAGTAAATTGAAAGCTGTTCTTGAACCATTTGGAGTACATGCCCCCACACTGAAGTAGAAGGTTTTTATTTCCGCCTAAATGTTTTTTGGTAAACAGATGCCAGCAGATGACTCTAGCTGGGACTTATGAGCTGGAACAGCATGAAGCCTTACCTAGCCCAAGTTCAAATTTGATAACAATACCACAGACAATGACTATTTTACACAGGTTTTTCTAAGGGTATGTCTAGGCGTTTTCCAAAAAAGGCCATTTGGAGACTCCAAATGACCCATGGTAACCATGGTCAAAAACATATACAGTAAAGGAAAGGGACCCACACACCTCCTCCAGATCACTATTAACACCTAATAAGACACAAGGGGGACATAGACACACACACACACACACACACACCTCCCCCACAACAGCAGTAAAACCTTAAGATACACACACACACACACACAGTGAAACACAGAGCTTCTTCTGTCGAGTAATTTGTTTTCTCCAAACGTTTCACCATTGTGTACCTTCTAAAGCAGGGGTCACCAACCTTTTTGAAACTGAGAGCTACTTCAAAAGGTACTGAGTAGTACAAAGGGGTGGATGGTAGGAAACAGATATATTAAAACATGCAACATTTATTACTGTTAATCTGTTTCAACATTTGAAAGTCAGAGGTATCACATCTGATATTTTTGTAAATATCTTTCTTGACAGTTTTGTATGAATAAGCACATTTGTAGCATTTTGTTAAAAATTACTGTCATATCTTCAAATCATGTCTCGTTTGTACTAACCACTACCATTGTAACATTTTTGAACAAATCATGAACTTCTTCTTTTGTGGAGAAATCATCAAACACCATTCGGATAAACATCATCAGCTGAGCTGTACTGGTGTTGCCCCCCCCGCAGACATTCAGATGGTTTTAAGGAATGGGCGTGGCAAAATGACGGACTAGCGCCCCCTGAAGGGCAGCCCCGGTACCACGATTGGCCGATATGTACAAAAATCTATAGGGACATGTGTCTTTTCATAACGAACAAATAAGTCTCTTGGATAGATATGCTAGACCAAACAGGAAGCCCGCCATTTTGGCTTAAGTGGCCATTCTCCACATTGTACTTTGACGTACTTGTCGTACGGCTTTCATCATTTCAACTTCATATTGAGTTGAGTGTCATCTAAACAAGATGGAGATATAAATTACCTTGGTATGTTTGATTTCATCACATGCTGTGACCGTGGCGTGGCATCAAAGGTTGGTTACCTTGAGTCCAAACTAGACATGTAAGACAAGAGTCCCAGTCCGATGACATCTACACAGAAATCATGACTTAAAATCACAGCGCCCCCTAGTGGCTACAGGAAGTGAAATGTTTCATACTACTGATGAACTGCTCCTGGCTGCTTTACAATATGCAGCTCAAAGGAGCTCAGTCAAGTCATTGGACCGTGATCAGAGTTGTGACATTTCCCCAAACCGTGTAAACATTGAGGTGCGGCGAAGGTTCATCCTTCGCCAAAGGAGACGATGGTGTCATAACTCCACTGTGCATAGTCCTATCACCACCAAACTGCCGTCTCATGATCAGACACCAAGCCTGAACAGCTCTATGTGTCAATATTTCCTTATTGTCATAGCGCCACCTACAGATCAGTGTGAAAATTAAGTTGTGGTAACATATTCCAATTGACACAAAATTGCTCACGCTACATCAGAGTCCCTACTTGAACTGATCTATATGTCTATAATAATAGTGATGGCGCCACCTACTGGCAACAGGAAGTAAGCTTTGTTTTACAACTATCATTCGCCTTACATAAAATTTTCACAGTGTGATGTGCAATTGATAGCGTGGACCGTAATGAGCAATTAGCAGGCAGGGATCGACATCGCGTGACGGATGCAGGAAGTGAAGCGTTTATATTTGCCGCAGTGCGCAAATCGCATGCAACAAGGAGACGTGCGCTTGGTCATTGATTGCTCTCTCCATCGACCGCAACAGGCTTCAACGTGTGTGTGCTCGGGCCCGTCAGTGCTACAACGTAGCCCTAGTAACATTTGCTTCTGCTCTAGGCTTTTAAGTCACTTTATTATGTAAAGAAGCTTTAGATTTAGTTCACACTGTCTATATTGTTAATATCAAATATTAATTAGAAAAATAATAATTGTGTAAATTACTAATAATTTGATTTTACTGATGAAAATATTAATGAGTCCCTTCTCAGGTTTATGCAGCAGTTTTCCCCAACAAAACAAGAGGGTAGTCCAGAGCCATGGGAGAAACAGTACTGGCACTAGCAGAGGAACAGCAGACAGTAGTTATGAACTTGGATCTATTGAAGGCTTCATCTCAAAGGCAAAACACAACAAACACAATACAAAATATATACCACCAGCATAAAGGTAACAGTACTATTTTGCTCTTAAGGTGAGTATTTTGCCAACACCAATGTAACGTGCCTGACAATTCAAAAGCTGCTAAATTATCCAAAGGATGTTTTATTTATGTATATGTACACCAGAGGAGTGAAACTGACTAAAGATGTTTAATTCCACAACTCCCTCCGCACATCCAAACATCCCCTCAAGCTGCAGGTCTGTTGCATTTTGCCAAAAAGCTGATATTTCCTCCTGTGAGTTACCATCAGGTTTTAACAGCATATACATGTTCAGTCCTGCAGGCATCACTTTCACACTAAACTCTTCTTACCAAGCTGAAGTGCTCAGGGTCTGTTTTCCTCCCAGCGCACTGCTGCAGTCAGCAATAAACCAAAGTCGCACAACAAACAAACACAGCTACAGTGCGTTCAAGGACCTGGATCCAGTTTATGGATCTTTGTAATTGCACTGCTTGAGAACAGCTTCGATTCATGCTCATTCCTGCTCCTGATAGACAAACACCACAACATAAAACAGAAAGTACGTTGACTTTTTATAGAACACATTATTCAACATATTTATAGCTGGCACTAACTACATTCTCCTTCATGACAGGTGCTAACTGTAAAATAAATGATCAGTAGCTTTCAGAGTTTCCACTGCTTCATTTGACCCAATCTCCATGACCTGTGGAAAATCAATGAACAGAGCTGGACGTGTAACTGGATATTTGTCTTTTCAGGAAACACAATGGCAGCTGCGTTGCACTGAACTTCACCTGCATCTGCAGTACAGACACTGGCTCTGCAGGGGAGCTCTGTCCGGGATGAGCAGGTCTAGGGTCTTCCCTCAGAATCATGCTTCTTTTAAAGTGTTATACCCGGGCTGATTATGTAGACACATTTTTACAAAGGCCCTGAGCGCTCTACCAAAGACTGTGAGAGAAATATTCATGCTTTACCTCGCTGTAAGATAATTCCCTGTATTCTATTGTAGAACAGTCGCCTCTTTGTCGTTTGCAGTCAGTAGAGAAGGCAGCACCTCTAACTGGACAGAGAAAGCATGTTCACACAGTACTGGCCTCTCTTCACTGGCATCCCGTCAAATTCAGGCTTGATTTTATTGCTTGTTTTTAAGATTAGAAAAGGGCAGGCACGCTTTATTTAATTGATCTCTCCATACTCCATTCCAAGCACTGAGGTCAACCAACCTGATGCTTCTGGGTGTCCTGAGATCCTGCGTCTAATCTCTTGAACAGCTTTACCTTTCCATATTAGAAACATTTAAATCATTGCTAAATACCTACTCCTTTTCACTGGCTTTCAATTGATGTTGAGTTTGATTTTATCTGCTGATGTTTTAATTTTCCCAGCATTTATGATCTTTAACATTTTACTTTTGAATTTTCAATTTATTCTGGGTTTTTAATACATATTTGTATATTCTTTCAATTTAGTTTTAACCTCTTCAGCACTTTGGCCAAAGGAGGTTGACTCAGCACTAACAAAGTTTTCTCAGGAAAGCCTCATCTAAATATGTTTGAAGCAGTTTTCAAGACCCTCAAAGGATAGTGTGTATATATGCATGGATTTTATTTGCACCACCTATAACCTAATAAAGCTAAAGTCGGCTCTACAAGTTGGTTAAAACACAGTCTTCTCAAAACAGGTAAGTGAAGGTTATCTAGTACAACCAACTTTTAAAAGCCTGTGAAAGACAATTACCTTTGACTGCAACACTGAACACAAAATACACTAAATAATAGTTTTAAAAAAAGTATATACATCTTCCCACACATGGTTACTCCCAGTGACATCACTGCTGATGTCACTAAAGGTATGAATACAGCAAGTGTGGCACCTCTTGCTCCTCTAGTACCTGCAACACAAAAAAAGTGAGTAACAAAGTGTGAGTAATGCCAGTTTGGTATTTTCACCATAGGACGACTGTGTAATAAGAATGTTGATTTGAAACTGAACTGACCAGGGGCCTCATTTAGAACCGTTGCGTAAAAAAAAATGGGGCCTGAAAGTGGCGTACGCCACATTTTCTCTGACCCATCGGACAAACATTTTGAAGAAGGGAAAATGATGATGCAGACGTGAGGTGGTGAACTGAAGAAGATTATTGATATACATTTACATTAAATACAACAGCATTAACTGTGCTTGCGTGACATAACTGTTCCATAAGAACCTTCAGTTGAAAAAGATGTAAAAAAACTTACAGTTAATCGAGTCATAGTCAATAGTTTTTAATAATATCTTCTAACACTGTGCGTGTATCATCAAGGACGAGTGTGTGTAAAATCGCTGCAGTGATCGTGACTGTGGCATCAGGAACACAGAGCGCACAGGGGATCAATCACAAAAATAAAGAAAAACTATTCACCTTCAAACTTCTATATCCCAGAGTGGAGGTTAGGATGCTGATGTCTGAAGTCATCGGTCCGATTGATTTAAATAAATAAATACTGCGCTGACACTCGTGCGTAATGCTGCATAATGGATGCAGGCGAATGGAAGGATGAGGAGGAAACGAGGGTTCAACGATTTTTTTGTCCCATGACGATGACTGATCAGCTGATATAGATTCTATAGATCTGTGATCTTGGTGCTGAACTGAATCAGCATTCAGATCGACCAATGAAACCAAACAGTCCCAGTGCAAATACAAGCATATTATAATAATTCTGTTCAATTAAAGAAATTGGGGACATCACAGTTATATCTGAATTTAATAATCCTAAAGTTTCCAGGCACTATTATTTCTATCTTACTCTTCTCATCCTCTTTTTTTGTGTCTTTTCTGCACACGTACACTTTGAGTATGATTCCTACGTATTTATAAATGAGGCCCCAGATGATTTGTAAGGAGGAAAGCAGGTTTCCCTCAACAACTGCTCAGTGTGTGTGACGGTTAATCCTGCAGCAGCTGATATCACTGGTGTTCAGGGACTGTCTTTCTTGAAACGCCACTGTAAAACATCCATGGAAGCTATTTCACTCAGCTTGTTTGAAATATGCAAACACTTCCTGTAACGAGATGTGACTGTGTGAAACACAATGCAGCTGTAAAAAAACAAAAAAGTCCCAGTTCAAATGTTACAACCAATTAAGAGCAGCAGTGAATACATAATGCTCAGTGCAATGAGTCAGAGTTGAAAATGGCTTCCTGTATGAGCGGTGTGTAACTCTCATGGCCTTAGTTTTACAGACTCAAACGCTGACGTCCAGCCAGACTGAGGCGGATAGCTTTAATTGCACCTCTCTAAAGCTTCCACTGAACACTGTAATGCTTCCTAATCTGCTTTGGCTGTTAGGGAGAGGATGTCCTCACCTGTAAGATCAGCACAGGACGACTCGGTGCATGTGTGGAGGGCAGGGAGCTGTGACTGAACTGATAATGATGAATGAATATCCTTAAGCTCCTTAACTACACAGTCTGTTCTTGAAATTTTTACTTTTAAACACATGATGTGTGTGTGTGTGTGTGTGTGTGTGTGTGTGTGTGTGTGTGTGTGTAGGGGGTGGGGTGGGCGTGGGACCTCTGTACCCCACTGTGGATGAGATTTAATAATAAAACACTTTAAGATAACCTGTTTGACAACAGTGTTTGCATCACAACCCAATCAAGAACTGGTAGACGGTCCCAGGTCTCATAGACCAAGGTGAAAAGCTTCTGTGTTTTGCTTCCCGCTAATGAAGCAGAGCAGCGGTGTCTTTGTCAAGATGAAGAGTGTCATCTTTCAGATGAAGGCGAGTGACTTAGCCTAATGCTGCAAATAAGACTGGGAGAGTGTTAATTTGCGAGTGTGTCGCCCATCGCCCCCATCGTGATTCAAGTTTCCTGTTATAATGAGGCTTTTCTCTCTGAATGTCTCTGGCTTTGAGTGCGCTTCCTCGTAATTTAGATGACAACACATCGATTTACTTGAGTTTGAGATGTGGGCCTCCAAGTAAAAATGAGGAGATGCAAACAAAGTAACTTCACCGTGTATATATGTATAATTTTTTCTGACTGGATCTGACTATCATTCTGCTGGATATTGTGCTAATTAACACTTTCTTTGTCATCATAGATTTGTGATGGAAATTTACTCAAGTATAATTTTGATGATCTGTACTTGAGCACCAAGCTATAGTTTATTTTACACCATTTATTTATTATTTTAAACTGTAAAATCTATAACATAAAAATAACCTAACCGAAAAAATATTGTTCAAAATTATTTAAACCATCGACAAGCATCAGTAAATTTCATCAATAGTGAGCGATGAGATTAAATTTCACATACTTAATGAAAGAATTGTGTTCAAGAGCCACATAATGAATTATGTTCCACTGTAAGAGTCGATGGGATGGAATAGTCAGGAGATTTCTTGTTTTTTGAGCCTCTCGTGTGCGTTCATTTACATTATACAAACGACAGAGAACTTCCAGGTGTCTTCACACCCAAACATCCGATTTTATCCCCTACTGGTGCCCTTGTTACCATGGTAACCCCACAGCTCCTTACAGGAGTGAGTAATAGTGCAAATCACATAGCGCAAATCAAATGCAGTGTAAACCACATCAACAGTCTTTGGTAAATTCTGTCTATCACATGTGTCCACGACACCACTAGAACGCTAACCCTAAGAATCAGATGCAGAGAGCACACAGGACACCAGGGTGCAAAATGCAGTCCAAAATTTCACAGGAAGTCAGTCAGCAAATCAAGCTGTTAATATTGCAAGGAGCTGGTAAAATCTGGAAACCAAAAAGACAACACAAGAGGTCTACACTGGGAAAAACAGAACAATGACGATCTGGCAACAGGAAATGAACAAACTAGAGTATTTAGTATACAGTGTAAAGAGTTTCTTGGTAACTGAGCTAATTGGGGCATCAGGTGAGTAATGAGTCCAGTAACTGAAATTACAGGATGAAATATAACAATGTACCTTTGATAAAGGTAAAAGCAGTTGTTTGTCCCTGTGCCCAGGGTGAGTAACATCTTATTGCAGTGTTTTACAACCTCACAAATTTTGTTGCTTGAACCAGAAGTGATATCCTGTGGTACTACTCCGTACCCGTAAGCTTTATGGACAGAGGGCTCCGTTCATTTCCTCTATATGTATCTAACTTTGAGCATAAATATGCTTTAAAAAGTTAACAACATGCAAACAGCAAGACATTTAAATGTAAACAACAACAACTAATTGTAAGCAACATGTAAACAACTACTAAACAACAAGGTAACAACAAAATGTTAACAACAAACTGTAAAGAAGTAAACATTAACAATTAAACATGCAAACTACATGCAAATTACAAATAAACTTTAATATGAATACAACAAATATTTATGCTGCCTTTTCTTAATGCGTCCATTTTAAAAGATGTAACTGTTACTGCCCACATACTTGCGTCTTTTTCGTTGGCATGGCTGTTAAGCATTACATCCACTAGAGGGCAGCGCAGAGTCAATAATTGTTATTTAGACTATTCTCCGAGGGGATTTATTCTTTTAAATCCCTGAACACATTTTGCGTACTTATGTACTTTTACTTTAGAAACATTTTGAATTCAGGAGTTGAAAAAGCAAAGTTATCACGGTACATAACAAACGACCATGTGGGAAGTTGCAACCCTGTTTAATCCCTCTTGGTAATTCACTGGCATAGCTAATCGTGGTAAATCAAGCGCTAGCGACTGAGTATAGTAAGGATAGTAATAAGTTATGATACAACCAGGGAACATTTACGGAGTAAAAGCCTCCACAGCATCCAGTGACGCAGAGGAGATGCATGTGAATTATACATGCTGCATACTTCACTGTCCTTAATACATTTATAATTTATAATGGAGTACTATGACAATATATGTAGCACTTGATACACACATTCACAAGCTATGACTTCACCACTGATGGTATTGAAAGGATTATACCTGGCTATATGCCCAGGGCTACTTAATAGCATCTAGTGGACAATACACACACAATTGCATTTGATGGCTTTTCAATACACCCCCCCCCCCCCCCAAGCTAATCAATAGAAACCTACAACAGTGATCGATATTAATACTTTGTCGTTGGAATGCAACTGTAGAGCATTCATCTTGTGCAGGAGTTGCCTTGAAATACAAGTCAGGCCCAATGATTCACCTGCAATTCAAGGATGCAAAATGAAGGATCAATATCCAATAACGCCCAAAGTGTCAAAACTGCAGAAGAGCTTTGTGGTAGTTACAGTGATGGATCCAAACGCTGAGGATGCTGATTAACAATACACTTCAAGGACAGAAAACCAGTACTCCCTGACATTCAGCTATCGGAAGCAGGGACCATCAGCCCATCACTATGCACCTTCTAACCTCTTTGACTCATCTCAGCAGGCAGAGGTGAGGTAGGCAGAGAAAACAGAAAAATAAAAGTTGAATTAGTAATGCGGCCTGGGCCCACTGGCATGAGGAGGGAGGGTTTTGTAATATTGATGAGTTGAGTGCAGAGGGAATGACTCATCTAGAGCTGGAGATGAAGAAGGAGCACATAGAAATCTACAGTACATGTCATGAAATGATTTTTTTTTAAAACCCAAATCTCTAAATCATAGCACAAACAGAAAATGGCCCCACAGTGTGAGTATCAACCTGCCTTATTCAACGCCATTTTCAAAATCCCCTTCATTATAGGAAACAATGACAGCGACCTCTGAGATGAAAACCAACATGCTACAAATGGCAAAATTTGAGAAATGCAGTAACAAAGGTTGATGTATGTAATACATGTAATGTACGTCTTTCATAGTGTTTTCTTTTAAAATAAGCCAAATTAGCCAAGTTACCCCTCGACACCGTTTTGTAGAAGCACCACTGTTGTATGCATGGGCTGTGGAGGAACCGTCTCTTTCCTTGACTCCAAAGGAAAGCATTATGGAGGTTAAAGAAAGATGTGTATTTATGAAGAGAAAAGAATTGTCCTGAGAGAACCTGAATGCACTTACACTTCAATCAACCTTACAACACATTGAAGATAATATACAGTGACAGACTCGGTTCAGTTCACCTGCAAATCAAAGCAAAATGTCAAACAGAATCACACCTCCTGTGAAGAAATGTTTTTCAGACAGAGACAATCCAGAGCTGATTCAGTGATCTATCATCTGTACATGCATTTTGTCAAGCTAATCAAATTGCAAACAACTGAATTCAATGTGCTTGTCCTTCAACAGTGAGCTGTGACTGGCTCCAGCCCCCCGACGACCTTCAAATGATAAATGTTATAGATTGATTGATGTGGTTCCTGACTGGACAGATTTGAAACAGAATAAATCTATATTCAGGGATTTGGAGCTCAGCCAATCATTCAAAGATTTCCACAGGTTTTGGTGTTTTCGTGTAACAGGAATGAAACGGGTGAGCTGTTTCTTCATACATACATGTATGGGTCTGCCCCAGTCTGCCTCTACATTGTTACGTCTTTTTTAAATGTTGCTACTGTGAGGAATTGTGGGCCAGCATTACGTTTTGTAAAGGATGGTCCAGTGTTTTCCAAATAATTCCTTCATCATTTAGAGACTTGGACCAGCTTTTAGCACAACTGCCACTTGTATAATAACTTTATTTGTATAGCACAAGGCTACAAAGTGCTTCACACAAAAAAGGGTTATTTCACTCAGTTAGGAACTCTCATAAGCAAAATATTTTATACTGCAATGCACAGTGCAAATTTTGGGTGGGGGGTTGAAAGTGATACAGCTACTTGGCCCGGTTGCCAGTTGTTTCTACATAACCATTAAAAAGACATGAATGTGCTGAAAAGAATTAACCCCTCTGGCAACAGATAAATCAATATATTGAAACTCGTTGTCCAGCATCTGCAGACCCTCATTAACAGCCTTCAGAAAAAAATGCTCAATTAATAAATCTACTGTGATGATGACTAAGCATGTTTACGGCACGTTCTTTGACGTTGTCCTGTGGACGTCAGAAGTGGACGCTTATAGTACATGAGTAAATAAGTGTGTCACTGTATCACTGAGCTAAAACGGCTGCCTGTGAGTCATGTTGAAAATCTGCTGCTGAAACTGTCCAAGCCCGGGGAGCTACTAATAGATAATACTATCACACGCTGTTCTAAACTGCTCTCACAACACAAATGGTTGATAGTGATCACTGACTCTGTGGCAGACTCATTGTCATACATTCACGATGACATGGTTTTGGCCTCTGATGACCACAGAGGATACACATTTTCATTATGGGCTCTGATGTAGCTGCTTTGTCACTGCTCTAAATGAATACTCAGACTAATGATTTCAGCTGTTCCCAAGCTACAGCCGCTCCAACATGTTGCACACAGAGCCAACACAAAGCAGACTGCCCCATAATATGAACAGACTTTTTTCACTAATCGCAATCATTTTTGATTTATTGAATAGTAACCATGGTGGTCCCTGGAAACAGAGATACAAAAATAAGCCACTTTGCACTGTGACCAGTTTTCAGTAACCATCTACGTTAAATACACTTATATTTCTCACCTAGTTTTGTAGACAACCCCATCTCCTACAAAAAATGTTTATATGCAGCTACTTGCTTACAACGAGATATGCTTGAAGACTTGGATTTTTGTTTGGGTTGGATTGTGAGTGGCGTACGGAGCTCAGGAAATGAGACACCAGAGTTTGATTCCTCTTGTTACCGTTAGATAAAGCTGATAAAAGACTAAGACTAGGAAGTGTCAGATTTAGCAAAGTATTGAGAAAGTCAACATGACCTGTCTTCTTCTGCAATTTACATTTTCAATATTTAACCAAAAGCATCTTTCCCATCTTGAGTTACCCAAAAATAGACAATACATTTGTGTTCTCACATAAACAAAGAAATGCCTGTTAGTGTACATGGAGTGGTCACACAACATTTCTGTGTAAGCTAACCGGGATTTGTTCAGGTCGACTGTCCACAAGGTCCCATCAGACGTCTTTATTATTCCCTGACCACACTGATTACTTTAGTGAGTACAATATTGTCATTACTGACTGGGAGAATAAAACCAGTGTCGTGAAGCTTTGTTTTTAATATGAAGCAATGTATAGAAGCTGTCTCATGTGGACAAATGATGGCTTCTCTGACAAAACAAGTGATCCAGAGTTTTATATCATAGAGTTGTATTGAAAATGCAGGTAAAGCAGATGTTATATCACTCCTTGGACCTTTCACACTGGTTCATTAATTTGTGTGTATGTGTGTGTCTGCTTATATCATCATATCTATATTCCTTCATATCACACATGTACCGCTGATTTGATGCTCACACTACAAGTTAAAGAGCTGCAACCTCCAGAGGCCTCCGCTATGGATCCTGATATATTGGATTTCCGCCTCATTAGCATGCTACAGCGCAGCGGGCAGTTAATAGCGAGCCCCGGGACATCAGAGCAGTGTAGAAACTCGCGAGGGGGCGACAGAAGTCTAATGTATGTTGACAAATTTGATGACTGATGGTAATCATCCCAACAATTTAATTTTATGGTGATGAAAAGCTCAACTTTTCACCCTCCAGCTGTTTAAACAGCCACAGCATTTACTTAGTACTTGAAATAGATATAACACACTAAGGTCATTGTAAGTACTTTGAGCACTAGTACAAAAAACAACACAGTACAGATGCTATTAAAGTTTACCTAGGTCGATGGTACTATCACATTATTATGTGTAGAGATCACACAATGTGTCTTTTTGTATATCTGACTGGTAGCTCCTTCACATAGAGAGTTTAATGGCCACCACATTGTTCAAACCTCAAAAAAACTTAACACTGTGGGTGGAGACTGTCCTCCTAACAAAAGCAACAGCATCAACAATGTGAGTTATAACTTTTTTCAATTAGGACCAAAGGAGGAATTTGCTTGAGTTTTTTGTTGTAACGGTTTAGGAATCTATTGACATAAATTGAATATAAAATAATGCTAGTGATGTTTTCACTAGGGTGTAATCATCTAAATTGTACAAATTGTTGTTTTCTTTACCCTAGAATGGGTAAAGAAATACTTTATGTTGACATCAGGAGCAGCTCAGCCATGTTTTTTTTTACAGTAGTCCAAACTGGACAAACTAAAAACCTTTTTGAGTTTTTATGGCAACTGAAGGCTACCACAGGTTCTCTCATGTTTGGAAGGGGAGGGTGAGGTATGAGGGGTATTCAGCTGCAACATGATACTTCACAACTAGAGGTCACTAAATCTTACACTCTGAACCTTTAAGTGTTGGACTTGGACATGAGAGATTGCTTTTCGTTTCCAATTTCTTACAGACAACCAACATTTTGACCTATGTCAACGAGGTTATGTTTTTGTCCCTGTCCGTTGGTTTGTGAGTAGTAACAAAAATCTGACATATTAGGGGACTGATATCTTTAAAACAGTGGTGCAGGACTATTGGGCTTTTGGCAACGGTATACTGAATGACATTCAAGTTATTTTTTTTAAACACGGCAAGAATCTTTTCCCTAACTTTAACAAATTGCTTGTTTAAACCAAAACCGTGATCTCTCCCTTAACTCTAACCAAGTCTGCTTAGTGTCTAATAATGTCAGATGCAGACATAAGGGACACAAATTTTCTTGTCTTAAGATCAAATCGTCATTTGCATTGCCCAGCTTATGGTTGTCTCATTTGTCATTTATTTCTGCTAGCAATGGAAGTACGGTACTACGGTACTAAATTGATTTTAGCTGTTGGTAAGTGTGATTGCTGGGTTGGGTAATGAGCTGCAGCAGTGAGTCATATCTGCCAACCTACCTGTAATAACAAGGAGGGAGAAGCAAGCTGATGAAAACCATGTGCAATCCAAGAGCATCAAACGAGCAACTTGAGTCATTTTCATTTAAAATGAATAGAGGGTTGCTTTTTTGTTCTGCATTAGAGCGACTGAACCTTGAGTGAGTAATGCGCCCTTGGATTTAAGGGTGGGTGGTTCAAGAAACTGAGCTCAGTTCTATGCTCTCTCCACACCACCGCATTACTTTTGTGGAATTGGTGACAATGTCTTGCAAGAAAATTATAAATAAAAAAAAATCTTTGTCCAGCTCCATGCTAAGATTTACTGGGTTCTCTTTTGGCTCATGTTCCATCCTTCTACCCAATTTCATGGAAATACTTGAATCTTCACTATCTAAATATCAGGCTTTGCACCCACTCAATAAAACAATACCCACCTCAGCAACAAACACATCAGGCTATTTTGGCTCAGACTGAGGCGACGCAGCCACCAGCATAAAAGCAGCAACTTTCCAGATTTGATGAATGCGTCCTATAATGCAACAAAGCACATTAAAATAAGTCACTGTCAACATGTTCTTGTTTTAAGTGCGGGCATTAGCATAATCTGCCTGTAGCTGTTGTGTAGAGAGTCAGGGACAGGTCGCCCAGCTGCAACTCACAATAGTAACTCATTAGTGCTGTTGTGGAGAGTTGATCGCACATCTCACTCAACACAAGTGATGTGTGTGTGTGTGTGTGTGTTTGAGTGTATTAGGATAAAGGGATTATTTTGTGTTGTTGTGTCTGTGTGTTTGTGCTCATTCACCCCTTCATGAATTTTCTTCATTTAGAGTGTGTGTGTGTGTGTGGTGTTGAGTAAATGCGGTTGTCTGTTGCCAAGGCAACATTTGGCCTCTCCTGTAAGCCCTGGCCAAAATATGCCTGCGCTAAAAAAGCCAACCAGCCCAGAGAGAGGATTGACTTTAGTCACACACTTTCACGGATTCTGCTGGATTAAATGTTCCTAGAATATGTGGGTGAATGAGTGTGTGTTAAAAAAAGCTCTTGCACACATGAAGGAGTTAATGTAGGGTCTGAGCCAGTTATGTCCTCAGTTGAGGTGGCAACCTGCTGCTACTATTGATGGGTATAAATTCCTTTCAGCCTACTTGTTTTGCCGTTTCAAAACATTACAGGAGTCTGCCAGATAAACAAATTTAGAAATTATTGTATTTGGAATATTGTTTTAGTTTTGAGTTTGAAAACTTATTTCATATACAGTGGCTTCAGTCTCTATTCAGACCCCATCACTTTGTGCACTTAATTGTGTTGTAGATTTGTCTTTCTTTATGTTTAATTTACTTTGCCAATGGGTGATTTCAGTTTTACATTTTTAATGACTTGGGAAATAAATTATGAAGGCATATTTCCACCTCGCAATTATGTGTAGATTGGCAGTTGCATCCAATTTAAATTACATCAACTAATGCAGTGCCTGTTCTTAACCCAAGTTGAACAAGTTGCATGTTTACACAAAGTTCATTGAAATTGAACGCATAAAGTGCTGAAGTTGCACCATATATGATGCTGCAATTCCTCGCACCCCTAACAAACCATGAAGAGTGAAGCCAAAAAGATGAACAGTTCTCGGGATATTTGTTCCACATACAGATGGACAGAGATGTTTGGAATTATTAGATGGATAAACACGAATGGTGAATGCTTCCGAAAACTTTTCAAAGCCACTATATTTGTGATATTTAAGTCAATAAACTCAATAACTTAATAGCTTGAGCTTTCTCTCACCTCATTATCAGAGCTTCTATGTCTCCTCCCCATATGGTTAACTGTCCGATCAATATAGCGGTGAACATGAATTACTCTATATTAACCCTTAAACATTTAATGAGTCATACAACCTCAAAAGACAATCTTGTCTCGGACATATGTCGTCTGAATCTGCCCCTGTACATTTGGGGGCCCTAAACAAGATAAGTATGGGGGGGCCTGCCTAGCAGAGGCTTAACCAGACTCATTTTCACTGTCCTTTCACTGAGGGAGGGGGACTTGCCTTGCATGTCATTGTCGCCTTTTCATGCAAGTAGCAAGCATTACATTATCAAACATAATTCTGCAAAGTATAATGTATAACATGCAGTATATACTTACTTAGTTATAACAATCTTCTTTATATAAACTGCTAAAAATTCTAATGAGGCATGGTAAAGAGTTATAAATACTGTAACAAAATATGGAGTAGTAAAAGAAACATGTGCTTTGTGTGTGAGAGCGAGAGAGAGAGAGCGAGAGAGAGGCTGTGCTGCAGAGTGCCTCCATTTCTATCTGGAGTGTGTGGCATATCCCTTTACACAGTCAACCCAACCAGAGCTCTGTGTGGTGAATGTGACACATCAATTATGAATAAGCAGTAATGCACACTTTGCCTGAGTGCGTTCCCGAGCGGCACCATTAAAGATGAAAACCTTCTGCACTGCGCTCGCTACAGCATCAATTAATTACAGCAACGTTCCCTTAAATTCTAGATAAATCTCTTGAAACTTTCAGCGTCTTCACTATTAGTTTTTGTTGGACAGTTGTGAGGAGTTCCATCAGGAACGCTGCCCAGAACATGTTAGTGGAAAATGAGGGCTGAGGTGGATGCTGGAGAGAGTTGGAATTATTGCTTCCTCTGCCGCCTTCACACTTGAACGAAGGAGAGATCCGAATAATGAGCTTGATTGACCCGCAGCAAATATCAGATTGTATCTTTTAGCTCCTCCTTCCTTATCTCTTTCTGCATGTCTGTTTATGAAGTAGTTCCCCACTTTGCCTTCTTTCAGCCTAGATTTTGTTCCCCTCAGTGGTGAGTTGAAACTTGCATAAAGTAGCAAATATGCTGCATAATGCCTCTACAGGTTGGATGCTTTGTCTGAGTATGTTGACATTTGGTAAACGTGGTCATTGGTTCCCCTGGACGGCTTTGCAACTGAATACGTAGCCATAGACGTAAAAATGGGCATAGACTCCAGATACAGAAAGTGGTGCCAATGCAGAAGTGCCTTAAATTTGTATTTTATTGAATGACTAGCAGAGGATGACTCCACTGGCTGCATAGTCAATTTCTATAAAAGTCTATAAGAAAACTACCCTATTTCTCTCTTGATTTATAGCATCAGTAAACATTTTCCTCAGGGGTCTATGGTCTTAATCGCTTTCTCAAGTCGTCAATGAACGAAATGTGATTCTGTGTGTTCAAGCTGTCAGATGAGAGTCAGCTGACAGCCAACTGAACTGTGACATGAAAAGGTCATTGAACTGAGGAATGCATGATGAACACCTGGACGTATGACTGACTGAATCGTCCTTGTCATGAGGTTGATTAGTAATTGTTTTCTTGACTTTGTTTCCTTGAGGGTACACATGCTATATATAGAGTTTAAAAGATAAGAACATGAGTCTTCTCTCTGTGCAGCATGAAGAAAAGATTTCATTCATCACATTGTGCCTGTAAATTCCTCAAAGAATAAGCAGCTCACCACATTTTCCCCTTTTTGTACAAATGACACTCTCACTTATTTTGGAGACAATTCTGACATTGCTCTTGATTTTAACTTTTAGTGTAGCTACAGTTAGATTTTGGGTATTTTTACTTTGTCTTCAAAACTAAAACACACCTCATGATATAGGCTATATGATATCGCCATATCAGGCCATGTCAAAAAGCTCCTTCAGATGCTATTAGTATTATTATCATCCCAATCCTGCTATTACAGTGTTTACTGTGGTATTTATATAAAATTACCTGTTTTAAACCTGCCTGTTTGGAGTGGGCTGTTTGCTTGAACTGACTTTTTATAAACAGTTAGAGTGAAGTGTGTTCATCCTACCTGGTTTATATGCAGTAAAGATTTTTAGTGAATGTTTTCCATCAAATGAAACTGAATTAGCTATATAACTGTTCACGTGTGTGTCTTATATACATGTTAGAATGATTTACTTAAAGCTCCTACACCTCTGTGGACAAAAGCGTTTCCACTGTCACTTGATGTAAAAACCATGGTCCAGACGGCATGTGCATTCGTTTAGTCATGAAAAATAAAAAAATACTCAACATGTTCACATAAAATAAAGATGCATAAAAAATTAACCCAAGAAATCCATACTTTCCCCTCCTCTTATTATGGGCAAATGGAACATCTCACCTGAGACAATAATAAGTCACTCAATATATAGGGGCTCAAAGTTGGTTGGAATATCAAACCACACCATAACACAGCTGTTTGCAGGATGCATAGCTATGAGGTAATATTTCGTAATTCTCATTCTGATCTCCTCCATCTTGTTTGTAAGAGACCTGGAGTTGGCGAGGAACAAACTCTGCAGTGCTGGTCTGTGCGGGTTAGCCTTTAGCCTAGCCTTTAGCCTAGTCTTTAGCTTAACCTTTAGCCTAGCCTTTAGCCTAAACATGGGCTTTTCCAGCCTGACTGCCATAAATCATTGCCTCTGACTTGGCGGGTAATCCATCCCAACCGCAGACATTGACAATAGTTTATAGAAAAAGCATATTTGCTGTTGTAGGGCATAAAGAGGCAGCAACATTAAAATAAGACTGTTTCATAACCAGTTAAAAAATCCTTGTAGTGGCTTTAACTGGTGTTATATTTTTGCCTGTTGGCCATTTCACAGGTCTGTTAAGCATTCAACATAATCTTCAGACCCATGTTCACAACTTTTCCAAATAAAAGCTTCGTAATTCAGCTCAAAAAACCATTTGATGCTATAAATGTTGCTGCCATGACGGAGAACAGCACCAGCGATACACCCAATTGTCAGTCTAATACGCTGAAATAAAAACAAATCTAATTATCGTAAATTGATCTTGCCGGCCAGATATTATTTTACCCCAGGCTGCCATTTGCTGAACACAGCTGTATTTTATTTGTGGCCAAAGAAGAGGATACAACTCTGTTCGCAGGCCGAAGGCACACAAATGCGCCCCCACTGACTGCTACAAAGAACTGGTTGCCTATTTTTTCAAATTGTATTAATATTGAACGTACCATGTGCCCAAATATGACATGCCTTCAGTGTGGTGCTGATAAGATGAATGGTTCACGAAAATGTGTTCCACAGACCGGCAGACATATGGGGAATTGTCATTAGATATTTCATTTCATAACAGTATTTCCTTTTATCTGTGTTTATTTAGACACTGTGTTTTTAAATGTACTTGCATTCGTGTGGCTGAATTTTGGGTCAATAAAATGATGCATGACAAATCTCAGATGTTTCCCTCCTGCCATGGAAATGAATATTTCACGCTGAGTAAATATCATGTAGCCGCAATGAAATGGTGGAACAGGCTGTATGTGGAGTATGTACTCTGTCTTAAAGCTTTGTTTTTCTCCTCTCCCTTGTTACAGACACTGTAATAATCAGAGTTTTAGCCATTGGCTCCTCTCCCTTTCATGCCCCTGCAGAGACACACTCCTCTCATTCCTCTCCCTCCTCCTCTCGCTCCTCTTCCACTTAGTTTGTCTCATCACCATCATCCCATTCTCATAAACCACCCGCACTCCCTCCGACTTTTGCTCCTTCCTCCATTTAACTACGTTTCTTTTCAGCTCCTTTTCAAATGCACTATTAGGCCATTGATTAGCCATAATTAGATTATTTTTTGCCATCCCCTTCTTCCATTCTAGTAAACAGCCTTCTCGCCTACAGGCTCAATTACGTCTTCTTCAAATAAATGACAAAGAATTTCATAAAGAAAAATGGATAATGCTCTGATAATAATACGGCTGAGATTGGTTGATGGAGCTTTATACTCTGTATGTATCTGCATGTGCATAATATGGCCTCAGGTAAGCTGAACACACAAATACACAGTCACCATGGCTTAAGGTCACAGCCTGCCTCTATTGTATTCACGGTTTCTGTGCCGAAGCTCATTTTGCCCTTTGGCTGATTGCTATCTGCTCATTTGGTTCATTTAACATGTAATAAAGGCTTTCTCAGACGAACGGCTGAAGAACACACACACACACACACACACACACACACACACACACACACACACACACACAACCTGAGGATCTCAGTCTTTGCCAGAAGTCAATACTAAGCAGTATCCTATGGCAACCATTCTCGGTCCAGGCTCTACTAGTTGTTTCTCTTACACACATGTACACACTCATCCACTGATCATTACAAAGCTTAAGGACTTTTTCTCGTGTGAACATCAGTTGTCTTTGAAGTCTTACTTGCAGGAAGGAAGTGAGGGAGTAAACTGTGTCATAAAGATGAGCAATCTCATCTCCAGTTTTGGGATTAAAATGTGTTCTTAAGATTTCTATTTCAAGCACACTTGAAAACACAGAGGGTGGCTTTGAATATCTATATCAGCTCAGACAGACATCTGGATATCTCTGGATATTACCTGAGAATAATACCTTTGTGTCTCTCAGGAATTTGCCAGGACAAACTCCCTTCCAACAGATGAGGCCCAGATTTGAAGAGGAGACCAGAAGGGAGACATTATAATGAATTAATATGCATTGGCCCAATTAGCCTCTGCACTGCAGTAATTATCACACACATTTATGGGCTGGAAATCGGGACATCCCGTTGCGCAGTTCTGCCAACCCAAAGGATTGTGGGACTATTTTTGAGCCGGAGGAGGTCAAATGTTTGCTCTCTCTGCACATTAATTAGCTGTGATTCGCCTGCGTAAAGAATGTGATGTGACAGATGAGTGGTCTGATATCTGATTCCTCCAATCTGACCTCCAGGGATGTGGGGGAGGGGGTGGCATGTTGTTAGAAAGTTTCTGACATTTAATTTTCATTTCAAATTATGGTACTGCTCTGGGTATCAATTGAAGGGAACTTGTCGTATTGGCTCCTGAGGAGTAGTAGCATTCATTTACAGACAAACAGCCTAAAGGCTGTAAATACACTGCACCTGCTAGTTTACAGCTGGACTGATAACTTGTAACCCCCTGCTCCAGTCCCCTGCCTCACACACAAACACACACATGCACTCGAGGCAGCTGCACTGCTTATGTAACAGTATGCTGTCTCAAACTTACTGCAGTTGTTGCACAGAGACAATATGCCTCTCCACACTTAAGCTGCTTTCAGTCATGCACTGAACACTGAAACCGTATTTTATCCGGAAGAGGTGCATGTGTGAACGTGGGGAGAACAAATATCTCTAAGAAGATGCTGACGACAATGTCAGGAGAGACTGTGGTGATAAGATCTGACGGCGTTGTTGGGGCGCTGTAAACAAAATCACGCGATCTACGCAGCAGAGTTAATACGTCACTTCCTGCGTCGGACTGTTGCACCCGGCTGCTCCACCTCTTGCCTGAATAATGCAGAGGATTTGTTGCTGATGCGAACACGTCTGTGCAGAGAACCTCCTGCTGTGTTGTGCATGTGTGAAAGGCAAACTGCGGGTAGTCCGTAGCCAACTCTCCGGATTTCCCCCGGAGGTCATGTCTGAAAACAGCTTTACAAAAAACTGTTGAGGTGACTCCCTTCAAATATCCCAGGTTGTATCCTCAATGTGCAAAAGTCCAAAACTAGCTGCTCTCCCCTCTGCAGAAACGACAGATGCATCAACTGGTAGTCAAGCTAGTTTTAGAGACAACAGCCTGTTGCCACCACAAGTGGGCAGTAAACTCCAAAATCAATTTAAACTTTATAGGAAACAGCCTGTCAGGTGATATATAGCTTTCATTTAGGTATCGTCTGATAGATGTCTATTTTTAGCTTTAGAGAGTGGAGTTCAAAATGTATGACTCAGAGAGCGGGACTGGGAGAAAGTAAACAAAGGGAAACGCTGTACACATACAGTACATACAGGAATGATGGAGAGGAAATGTCTGCTTGAGTCTGAGCAAACATGACAGGACAGAGTCGACACGGCAATGACCAGACAGGCTGACTGGCCTTTGGCATCTCTCACGCTTTAATTAAAATAGATTGGAGATGAAGAGAGAGGGAGAGAGGAAGAAAGAGGAGGGGACTTTTACCATGGCAACCAAGTTTGGCTTGACTGAGATCTTGTATCATCTTGAATGCAGAGACTTTGGTTGGAGCAAGGAGCGACCATATAGAGAGAGAGTGAAAATATAGGTGTGTATATGTATTGAGATATATATATATATATATATATATATACACATATACATATATATATATATATATACACATATACATATATATCTTGAAACACATGAATAAACATGTGACAGACTTGGCAAATTTAGAGTGACTACATCCTAATTAGAAATAAGACAATGTATATTATACAAATACATATGTGGAAATCAGATTCATTGCAAGTATGAAGTATGCTACCTATGCCTCTTATAAATTACAAAATCCCTCATTCTTATTCTCTGATTTTGGGAAAAACATTAAAAATAATTATCTGGGAAAATATCAAATAAATACTTTGTGATAACAAGTTAATCATTTGAGTTGAGATTAACTCTGACCACAAACAGGCTGAAAATCAAGCATTTTATAAATCAAAGATTTTCCAGCAGTTTCAACGGGGGAGGAATCTCCAACGTTTACTTTGGTATTTCGGTAAATGTGCTTGATTTTCAGTCTGTTTGTAATCAGTGTGAAGTGTGTGTGTATGTATACATATTTCAGATCATTTCATTCACAGATCGGTGGTCCTGTGTGTGTTTATGTGTGTGCGAGCCTCTGGTTGCAGACACTGTAGTGACGCTGATACAGACCACTGCAGTGCTTGGCAGAGGCTCCTCAGCCCCCCATAGAGCCCCGGAGGGAGGCTGGGAGCAGTTCATCACTCACACAGGATGAGGGTGATTACTTGGCCACTGTATTCTGAGCCCTGGATCTAAATATAGTTGCACTGGGGAAGGGCTGCTGGGAGCATAGTGATGAAAGGCATGGGGTCATCATAGACTTGGCAGCAGCTTTTTAACATTTATGCAGAGAAAGTGCTGCTTTACATTCCCACAGTGACAGACAGTAACTCAGCGCTGATTAGTAAAACAAACTGCTGTCAGTCACTGAGAAGCTACAGTTAGGTTTGAAGTTTGTATTTGTATTCTTCCCCATGGAACTTAACCTGTGGAATCTTTGGCTGTTTTCCCTCATATCATTTCTAGGCTCTTGGATGCCTCAGCCAGACATGATATACACATTCACTTTCAGAGTAGGAGGCTGTTCAAACATGACATGTGTTATACAGCGATGTGTGCTGAAGGCTCCTGAAGGAGCCAAATATGTGTCTTGGGGTTAAAATGGAATTTTGCGGTATAATCAGTGTGTCGTGCTGTGCAGCTCAGGTATAAGGGTAGGTGACCATGTGATGTTGTATCTGTGTTTTGACCCTGGTATTTGACTGCACTGGCACTAAACTGTGTTTGTATGCTGTTCGATGTTAGAAAGGTTGGTGGATGTGGAGTCAAGAGTTTCAACAAACATGGCAATGGTGGATGAGGTTGTGATAATGTTCCAAAAGCAGCTATTTGTCCCTGTGCAGCTATTTGTAACACGCACACACACACACACACACACACACACACACACACACACACACACACACACACACACACACGATTTCCAGTGGTACTGCCCGCCTTTTTCTTCCTTATTGCAAGCTTTAAGAAGATTTGCATAAATACAGACAAAGTTAAAGCAGAGTATGGACAGACGGCTCCTTCTGTTTCCGTTAACATCTCTAAAGTTGAAGATAAAAGGGCACAGTGTCGTCACAGTCCCATGGTTGTCATTTGTCCCACTCATTGGTTTGTCAAACAATAGCCACTCAGCGACAGATGCATGGTGGGACACTTCTTTATGATAGATATATGTATATAGCCTTCATTCAGAGTTCATGTTTAAATGAAAACCTAATAATCCAAACACAACGGCGGGCTGCCTCTACATGGTTGGCACAAGGGGTTCGGGCACATCTTGTCTTTGGCATTTGCAGTCCCTGGCCGTCAGTATACAGCATACAGCAGCCTGTTAGGAGTACAGTACAGTGGTATAGCTGCATAGTTGTGTGATGAATCAATTCACTATATCCTCCTTGACATATATAAACATCACTTGTCTAGTACTGTCTGTGTTTTGACAGCATACTGGTATATTTACTGCCCAGAGGCTTGTGTTTTATTTAGTAGGTTAGAGATCTCTTCTTTGTGATGCGTGCTACTTACCCATTGTAGGGCAGCAAGCAGGTGCTATAACACTAGGATGATCAGAACAGAAGATTGTCAGCGTACACCGACCTCACTGAACCTTCTGTTGTTGAAGTTAGTGTGCTCATGTTGTTTTGAAGAGCATGTACCAAACGTAGAGCTTAAAGTGCTGATAAGTGGGGCGACATTCCGCTCATTGTGTACAGATACAGTTGACACAGATATTCCTTTTCAATGCCAGACTTGAACAGCTCCTTCACACAAGCCACGATGACCACTGACTGCACTGCAAAAATATGCTCCGCTATGCAGCTGAGAGCACCACTTCTCTCCATTTGAAGGGCCATCCAGAGAATAGTTCCCACAGGCAGTGGGACGAGCGAGGTTTCCACCGGGGTTTGTGTAATCCGTTGTGAGGACTGCAGCTGGGAGCAGTGGAGGCGGAATCATCCCCAGTGTTGCCAGGTTTCAAACACCACGTCTGGTATATTCACCTGGAGGTACCATCAGCACTCTCGTGGGGGATGAGGCTTTGCAAACTAACTCTGCAACATCCTTTCGCACACTGGGGAAGCTGCGTTTGGTGCACAAATCCCCCAAGATTGTGCAAACTATCAAACCTCATCAGAAAAGTTCCTTTCTCCACATAGTGAAGCATCATGCATGAGGCTGGAGAGACATTGGGTAGGAAAAGTTTTCGGAGGTATTATATTTTGAATTCCCAAACCATTCCAAAACCATGACTAGAGGCAGAGATAGGTAGTGTCATGATCCACCTCCTGCCTCTGCCTTTTGGTTATTGGATTTCCTGTTTTGTTTAATTATGCATTGATTTTTTGGTCTAGTTACTTCTCATCCTGTCATTTCAGTTCTTGCTTCCCTGTCACTTGACTCATACTCATCGGTCACCTGATTAATCCAGCCCCTGAGTCCCCCCCCCCCCAAGAAACCCCATATATAACATGCTTTGTCTTTCCTTTGTATATCAGTAGACACAGTCTCCCTAGTGTATTTCTAATACCTGTACCTGTTTTTAGCCTTCCCCATTTGGATTAGTTAATTGGTTTGGACTTATCTACTGGTTTTTGGACTTTGCCTGCATTATGCTCATGTTGTCTCATCGGAGTTGTTTTCCCCCAGAACGTGACAGGTAGCTTGCTAACTACCTAGAAACCTGCTTCTCTGTCATCAAGAACCCATTGTTACAAAAATAACCATACATTTCAATGAATTCTGGTGAACATTCAACAGTTATCAGTATAAACTATATGCTGTCCAAGAAAAGCTGACGTTTGACAAAGGTTTGATTCAAACAGACAAACAAACTTTCTTTGACTAAAAGAAAAAAGCGTCAGACTGAAATTATGCTAAAAGAGCTAAATAATCCAAATTTATCTGGATCTGTGAACTTCTGCAGTGAAATATAAATGTACTACAGTTACATAAAAGAAGAAGCAACATAAAAATTTTAATCGATCTCTGTAGAAATTGTGATATTGCAGCAATAAAAGTACAACTAAAGAGCAGAGGAATTAATTGTGAATATAAACTAACAAGTCAATAAAAACAGATTAAAAGCTGCATTTACGACAGCTGGTTTCACAGCTTGTTTCCATGTTTACCCCAAATTAGGGCAGGTTTGAAAAAAATCGTATGACATTTTGGGAAATATTTGCTCAGGTGAAGCAATATGAAGCTACAGCCAGAACAAGAATGAGGAGGGATGTCTGGTGGGACATTGAGTGTTAGTATGAGGAGAACCTCTAAAGAGCTGGTTTGTTTTGTTAATTTTGTAAGAATAGTGATGATTCATCTGCAGCACACCCCCTGGGGTTGACTGCTGGAAAACAGGAAGTCTTTGTATGTGCTGTGGTAATATTGTACACTAGTTCTGATGTTTAACAAACAAAAAAAACACCTTCATCAATGTCTTTTCAATTGAGTCAATTATTAAATTCTGGAAATATAATTTCCATGAAACTTTTAATTCAGTAAAAACTTGAAGTAAATTCAGTAGCTCTTTATTGATTAATTGCATAATATGAAATAGGGTTTTAACTATGATACAGCACTTGGAAACACAGAAAAGTTTATTAATGAAATGATTGAACTGCTTGAAATACCAGTATTTACTCTTTAATGTGTATCCAACTCGGTTAACAAATGACTCATCACCTCCTCTCACTAATAAAACTCCCGACCTCCCCTTCCGTCCCTCTTCTCCACCCAGGCATTCAGATAGACCTGTGAGTCCACAAGCCTGTGCACTTCACTTAGCACATACTGCACACCTTACTGATCGATGTGCATGTGGGCCCTCGTGCACGCCAGTGATTATCAACGTGTGCACCAATGTTTGTTCAGCCACCCAGGTACAACCCAGGCCAAACACAGACATACTCTCATTCCCCTCATGTGACAAGAGATGTTCAATACAGAAGGCTACAAGAGGAGGCCCGGCACTTAATCACTGTTTGGTTTCACACAAGACAAGTGTAAGGTTGGACAAAAGAATTCTTAAGGTTGACCACAGATGCTTATTTCTATATTTATTTAAAATCATTATTATTAGTCTTATTCAATTGTGCATGGTTATTAAGGATCTGAAGCAATACCTAATTTTGAGGACTTGAGGACATAGTCTTCCTTTTAACCAGCACGCTCTTACTCAGCTGCTGTTCCTTTTCACTGAGGTGTAGAGAACTTTGTTTCTATTCCATAATGATGTAGATGTTGCCTTGGTTAGCTCAAGCAGGTCTCAAATACCAACTGGAGAGTTGGCAGAGATTGCAACTTAGAAAAATAAGATGATTGGGAAAATCTGATTTCTCCGGTTTTCTGAAAATGGATTAAAACCAAGTTTGGATGATGAAAGTATTTGAAATACTTTTTTATCAGAATCTTTACTTTAATCCTTGTTTCCTTTGCTTCATTTTTTCAGAAGACTAACGTTTGTGATTACCTTATCAGTTAAAAATCATAATTGTTAGTAGGAAACTAGCTTGTATTTTTAATGATTTAACAAACAAATGTTATGATAAATGTATGAATATTTGGTGTAACCCAGTCGATTCATAGAACAGCATGCCAACATGCTAAAAAACCTTGGTTGTAACTCGTGAAATATTATATATATTATATCTAGAGTCCCATTAACAAGTCCCATCTCCTGCTTCAAGTCAACATTGATATTTCAACTCTTTCACCTAAATCACAATCTTTTCATGTGAGAAGCTCTTTCACTTGCTGCAATTACCAATGCTTTAGCTGCCATGAACAAATATTTTTGGCAAACAAATCAAAGGTGTTGCCAGTAAAGGTTTTGCAGATGTATTTATACTGACACTGTGTACCAAGGGAGAAAATAAAGTTATATAGCTGGCCTCTCTGTTTACCTCTGCTGATCAGTCTATCTACACATCATATGTAAATATAGGTTTCCTGAAGTAAAGACCAAGACACAGTGGTCAGAACAGAAAAAAACTGAAAAGCGTCACTGAAGGGTGCATCATTACAGGGTGCATCATTACAGGGATTGGCAGCTCACATGACTGTAAAAACCCAGACAATAAGTCAATTGACTGCAAAAGAAAATGTGGAAACTGCGGGGTGAAACAATGAAGTGTTTTCAGGAAGATACAGAATGAAAAATCTCCTAAACCTGAGCACCTCTCACCCACAGACCATTTCCACCTCGACAAGCACACACTCTGCCGAGACCTTGCCAACCTCAATAAAGTAGGAAGTGAGTGTGTGTGCGTGTGCGTGTGCATGTGCGTGCTTACAACACACAAGTGTATTCACTCGTTTGCTGTGTGTGGTGTCATGTGTATGTGACAGGCCATCAGTCATGATTGGATCCCTGTGCTGCAGCGGGTGGGAGTGGTTGCTGCCAGGTGGCCCTCAGTGAGACAGAGAGATGCAGTGATGGACTGGGGTCTGTACAAGGTTATGTATATATATATATATATATATATATATATATATATATATATATGTGTGTGTGTGTTTGTTTGTGTGTGTGCGTGTGTGTGTATGTGTTTATACAGTGTGTATGTGAATGTTCATGCAAATGTATGGATGGGAATGGCTGGTGGGTTATGGTTACTGGAGTGACAGCTGGCTGCTGGGTCCACTTGGTTAAATAAATCAGTGACCAGTTCTACAGGACCAAGGGAACACACACACACACACACACCTCTTTAATAATCCATTCTCTCTGCTCCCTCTTTACTCCTCACCGCTTTTTAATTCTCTTTATCTCCACACCTCTTGTCCTTTGGCAAATTTACAGTATCTAAATCTATGTGCCCTCCAATTTTCCTCTTCTTATCTGTCATCTGTATGCTCCAGCAGCTCTGTGACTCATGCTACTGACGTGTGTGTGTGTGTGTGTGTGTGTGTGTGTGGTAGCACTATACTTACATGTGTGTGAGGAGCAACTGTGTTTCACCACCCCACACACACAGATGCACACACACACACTGATTCACAAGGTGGAAACAATATCAGCCACATGCCGATAATGATCCACAATCTGGTAACAGGGATTGTTTTTGTTGTTCTGGCATCGTGTGTCATCTTTTGCAAGCGTACGGGAGACTGTGTAGGAAGGTGCAGCAGAATAGAGAAAACTATCATCACAAAAAAATTGAAATTAGCACGATCGGTTTCCACCCTTGCACAATTGGCCTACATTTATTCAGGGCGCCCTCTGACTGTACCTGGAGGGAGACTGGGTGACGAGTGCCAATATGTGTAACAACACACAGGCTGCCATCATGTGTCATCTCTAGTCTTTGAGTCAGTGTGTTTGAACGGGGCTTAGTAAAGCTGCTGGTCCAAAGGAGCTGTCCGACCATATGGAGGAAATAACTCACTGGATGTCTGACTCAAAGTTCAGCAGTGTCAGAGAAATGTAATGTCGTGTTGATCTCTCTGCAGCCAGTACAGATACACTGTGGTCGCCACTAAGACAGAAAACAAACGTGTGTGAACGTGTTTGAAAGTGTGTCACACAGTGGAGAATGGATATGTCTTATTATAGCTCAAACATGCAATTTACTGTCAGTCTCCTTACTAATGTGGAAATTTATCATGAGATTTGAAATAACGAGTTTCTCAGACCGGAGTTGCCTTCGAGTTTTAATTATTAGCTCTGCAGAGGGTTACACAGCCAGCAACATGGCTCAGAGTGCAACAACAAGAAAGTTAAAAAGGAGGGTTTTTATACAATGTGATATATGGGAAACAGAACAGAAAGCAGACAGCTGTCTGGCATCACTGTTCCAAAAAGAGGAATCAAATCCAGCAAACAGTTGCACAAATAAAGGTCAACAGGAGGTGGAAGACATTGATGTTGTATCAGCTAAGTGCACAGAAAACAGTCAAAACAGTGATCAGTGGAATTTTCCATTACACTAATTGTCAGGACACACACACACACACACACACACACACACACACACACACACACACACACACACACACACGGATGCTCATTAAAACACAAATGACTGTACAGGTCACCCACACACACACAGAAAGAAAGAGAGATGATCATAAAAACATACAAATGGCTAAACAGGTCACCGACACTCTAACCCTAAACATGTACAGTACTACAGAAAGTCGGATGCACACTCGATTATCGTGGCTAATCCGTGCACATTAGTCCATTAGAGGGAACATTATCTCTTCGATAAGAGATTATAGCAGGTATTATTAGCAAGTTCAGAGCAGTTGACCCCTTCCTGCACCATTAGAGAAGAAAAAAACTACTCTTGATGAAATTGATAATACACTGAAGGAGCAAAGAAAATCCGCTGCTTCCTTAAACCCAGATAGTGAATAGCAAAGTGACACAACAAACCAATCAGCGGGACAAAGTTCGGTGCCAGCGTTTCAGCAGACAACACCAGATGGTATATCTCTTTTTTTCACACGTAAGAGGAGGTGTTGATTGTCTCCGTACTAACTCATCCTACTCATCGCACCAAAGGGAAGTCAAACCTCAAACACTTCAGGGCTTTTCTCCACTTCCTGCCATCACAATTTTGCAGATCTAATATTGCGGTTTAAATTACAGCGGTTGGTGCAATCAAGGAGGAAAGCCAAGCCACTCCAGGTTTATCCTACTTAACCAGATTAGTTTGTGGTGTTGCTGTGGTAACTGCAGAAGATACTCTCAATGCATGGAAAGTGAGATTTAGAGGCTTGAGTAAATGAGTTCTCCTGCTCCCTCAATTATGCAATGAGTCATAAATTCAAATTGAGGCTTTTAAAAAGTCACAGGATGAACAACGCGATGATGAATTCTGAAGATCATGAAAGCATCAATGTGCTTTGTTAATATTTTCTACTCCATCACCTATGTCTCTCATGTAATTTGCTGAATTCTAACTCCTGAACCAAATTGGCTGCCTGTAGAATTATATCTCACCATTTCTGACAAACTGCAAATGTTTCAGTTTGGTTTCAGGGAGAATTGCAGCATTTCTCTCTGGTTTGTGTTTTTGAATCAACACGACTGTACATAGCTTTGTCTGTAGTGGTCAGAGACACAGTCGAGCAGCAGATATTAAACCCAACAACAGCTGCTTCACGTTTAAATAATCTACCACTGAGGTTTGTAACTGCCGTTTTGTTGAAAAATCTTTCATAGCTTAATATCAGTCTTTATGGATTCTGTGTAAACACACTGTACAGGAGGCAGGGGACATGTAATTGGATGTGCGGTGAGGGCCCCAAACTGAAGACTTCTCTATCATGAACAATGTCATTATGATATAAAATGAAATCCATAATTAAACAAAACTATTAATATTGATGTAAGAATGATGAAATAACCTTTCATAATAATACATAGAGGTGTAGTATTTTGCCCAAGGTTCATGCAATGAATACTTGAGCAGTTGCTGTTAATGCGCCACACTGCACATCAATGCACAGAGAAAGGTAGAGATATCTGCAGAACCCAGGCGATGTCTGGTTCGCCTTAACCTAACCTGAGTATAAATTATAACCTGGACTTAACCTAGCCTGAACTCAAACTTAACCTAGCCTAAACCTAAATTTAACAGAGCCTGATTATAAACATGACCTAATCTGAACCTAAACCTAAACCTTACCTGATTTGAACTGAAAGGTCCAGTGTGTAAGATTTAGGTGAAAGGGATCTATTGTCAGAAATTGAATATGAAATAATCCCAGTGATGTTTTCCCTAGTGTGTTTCCTCTAAATTGTACAAATTGTTGTTTTCTTTATCATGAAATAGGCCCTTTATATTTAAATACTTAAATATGGAGCTGCTCCTCTCTACGGAGGCTGCCATGAGTTTTTATGAGAAGTGAGGTTAGGGGTGTTCAGCTCCAACATGGAACCTCACCACTAGATGTCACTAAATCCTACACACTCAACCTTTAAACTAAACCGAGCCTAAAGTTGACCCAACATGAGCCTAAATGTATGAACAGTATATTCCGTCTGTTGAGATACAGGCAGCACAAGGGGAAAGTGCGTGGGAAAATGTGTCCATGTTATTGTCCATTCTATTGTTTGGAGAGGAATGACAGTCTTGTTGCACAAAAATCCATTCGCAAAGGAGAAAAATCGGAGCAGATATTTCCTGTGCACACTGGCACACTGAAGGTGGATAATAGGAACAATTTCCAAGCAACAGAATACCTGAGTGCAGTTGGAGCACAAGAAGAGCAAATCTATTCAAGTGCGAGCTCAGGGGTATGAGTAAAAGCTGGCAAACTGAAAGATCACACTCTTGATTGAAAGTAGGATAAAAAACACAAACCTAAATGTTTATTTCTGAGAAATCTAAAAAAAAATCCAATACGGATTAAAATACTTTGTACTGATGTACTGGAAATGCGACCAAAACATCTGCTTTACAGTTTTGCATTAGTGTTGTCCTTTTCAAATCCTGCCTTGAGTTGAAGAATGATGCACTAACCCCAAATGATTATCTCCTCATAAGAAAGTCCTCAAGTGTGGAGGCTCAGATGGAAAAACCAAAGGACACAAAAGATAATGTTGTGTTTGACTGTAAGTTTTCAGTTCACATAATAATAATAATGATAATAATAATAATAATAATAATAATAATAATAATAACAATAAAAAAATACATTTTATTTATAGAGCGCTTTTCATGATACTTAAAGACACTTTACAACATAAAAAAGTTTAGCATAAAAAGTAGCACAATAAATGGAGGAGGTCGGCGAGGTAGGAGGGGGCCTGACTATGGAGGGCTTTGTGAGGAGAGAGACTTTGTATTGGATGCGTTGTGGGACAGGGAGCCAGTGGAGATTCTGAAGAACAGGGGTGATGTGGTCACGGGAGCGGGAGTGGGTGAGCAGGCAAGCAGCAGAGTTCTGGATGTGCTTAAGTATTTTGAATGATGTGCCATAGAGAATGCTGTTGTTGTGTGCAGAACTTTTTGAATACACTGTCTATGATGCAGAGTGTTAGAAAACGTTGCGTTCATCCTACCTGCTTTATCTGCGAATGAAGATTTTATCGTCAATGTTTTGCACGTCAACTATTTCAGAGGTGCAGTGACCAAATCTTTAGACCTTAGTTCACAACTTTTCTAAATAAAAGCTCTTTAACTTGATATAAAGCTACTGGAGTTTATTCTAGGACATAGACATGTTCAACTCAGTCCACAGACTGAACACAGGCCACCACTGACTGCTACAGAGCGTTGGTTGCATGTTTATTGAAATTGTATTGATATTGAACGTATTGCGAGTCTAAATCACCAAACTCAGCACTGCACATTCTCTGCAATGTACAATACACATACCAAGTGTGAAGCCGATTAGACGAACGGATCTCGAGATATGCGTTCAACGTACATACAGATAGACAGATGCTAATGGAATAAATAGGTAGATGTGTGTTATATGTGTGAGGTGCATTTCAAATAAAATGCACAATTCTGTAAAGCCATGCTGCAGAAATGCACCATTCAGAGACTATGAAAAGAAGATGTGATGCATGTGGCTATTATCACATCTCACAAGTCACTCAAACTTTCAAAGTGTCACTTGAGTTAAATTGTACCAACAAAGCTACAAATCATGTAAACTGAACACAATAAAAGGTCTTGAATATAGTAATCAAGCAAGTGGCAGCTTCCCAGACAGTGTGCTTCACACTGTCATTTATTCACATATTTGTATACATATTTTCAACATATTTAGCTCATACTGTTTTCATCCTCACGCATGTGTCTCTGCAGAACTGTAGAAGACTGAGAAACAAAATGTAGCAGAAGAAATTACAGTTGTGACACTGTACATGTGGCTCGCTGCTCATTTCTTTGAATTTACTTTTTCCCTGCTTTTGCCAGCACCTCTATGAATCAGCTGTACGCAGGGGGCACACATTAATTAGAGGACACTCTTACTAAAGTCTGCTTTGCATAATTGATGCCCAGTTGGAAAGTAAAACAATCATTTGAACCCAAATACAAATTATACTAATTTCACTCCCAGGTGGTCATGTTTAATTTGTAGTCTGTATTACACAGAGGAATAATAAAAAAGACTCAATCAATGAGACTGACATGCCTTCGTGTTGCTATTAAGCTAGGTAAGGTTAGGTTACTTTATTTGTACCTGTTGTTAGATTTGTTTTGCAGCAAGGAGAAGGCATCCATCCAAAACACAGTTCAAAAGTTCTAACACACTGACAGAAGACAAGACCACAAAAACCATGACAAAAAGTGTTCAAATCGTTCGCTATTAATATAAAAATTGGATAAGGACAAAGGTACAAATATGGCTATAGCCCGTTCAAGTGAACAATTGCAGCTGGAACAAAACTATTTCTATACTATTGTTTTTTCCCCTTGGGATTGTAAACCTTTCGACCAGATGGTAGCAGCTGAAATTCCCCAGGCAGAGGATGCGAGTCATCATTTGTAATGGAGCGGGCTATCTTCTGTAACTGTCTGGTGTACAGGGACTCTATCTGAGGCTCACCAATCAGCCGACTGGACCATTTCACAACCTGACTCAGTTTGTTTTCATCCTTTAAGGACAGGTTACCAAACCATGACACCAAAGAAAATGATAAAGCAAAAAGCATCCTAAAATAGTGTCAGCATGGTTTTGTCAATATGAAAATAAGACAGTTTTCTTTAAACAGTTCAAACGCTGGTGCCCCTTTTTGCACTAAGCTTCACTGTTTGCTTCAAAGTTCAGTTTGTATTCTTTATTTACAGTCTATGGTTTGGAGTCAACAATAGTCCCGAGGTATTTATAAGATTGCACACATTCCACAGTTTCTTCGCACCACTTAACAAAGTGCTCAACAACCGGTCCATGGCTGTTCTCATTTGCCTGAAGCCTGAAACTTTAAAATGATCCGAGCTACTGTAGGAGCTCTGACACATATTTGTATAAGAAAAAGTTCGTGCTCCTGCCCCTGAGACTGGTCTGCAGTGCATTTATTGCCTAAAGGAAAGATTTTGGAAATTAGAGTTAGATCAGAAAAACCACTCACATCACTTTATCACATACTGTACACTGTAGAGAAAGATGGACGATGTGTTTCCATTGTATCCCACTGTAAAGAAATGAAGCTATAATATCTTGGATACAGATGTTGTCTGAGTCTCAGCTGTTTAGCTCCGTTTCCACTTCATTAAATAACTACTTAAAACCAAACCTACTGGAAAATGAACACTTGAACAAACATCACTGAGATAAGAACAACCTAAAATGACAGGAAACATTGTTGAGAACATTTTATAGAACTTGTACTTTGACTTTTTAGGGGGTTTTGTCCATGTCCCATCTGCTTTAAAGGAGTAGGCAGGGTTCATGACTCGATAAGTTTTACAGGCGGTTACTGGCTGGAACTTTGTTGGCATGCGATGGTGACATCTGGGAATCTTGTTGTCATTGTGTAGTTGCCAGGCTCACTGAAGTAACAAGACACAACATGTTAATTCCTTGTCTACACTACTGCAAACTAGTAAAAATGCACAAACAAGCATGCCAGGCCAGTAGGTGGAAGTAAAGTCAGCATCAAAGATCTGTCAAGTACAAGAGAAGAACACTAGTAATACTGGGAGAGGCAGGTCTGTGGATTGTGGTGCAGTGATGCTAAATTTAGCTGCAAACTTAGACCCCTGCTTACTAAATGTAGAGAAACCAGAGTATAGCTGCCATTGTTGTTGTTTCTGGTGCATTTCATTAGACAAAGCAAAGTGAGCATGTGCACATAAGCTGTGATATTAGCATTTCTGGAAACTGCAACCAAAATCTGCACTTTTTATTAGCTATTTAATAACTTCAAATGCCATTTGAGTGTAGACGAGAGACTCAAACACAGAGGGAAAAGTTTGTTTTGCAACATATCTCCATTAGTGTGGACAGGGTATATAAATATTAAGTCTTACTATGTACATTTTGAAGCTTTGAACAGAACCAGCTTCGATGTGTCCCTCTGTCTCCAGTCTCAACATTATTCTAAACTAATCAGCTCCCAGCACAGGCTCTAGAGTTTACACTCAAATACTGGGGCCATATTAATCCTTCTCATCTAACAATTTAAAGAATTAGATTAGTCTCATTTAGATTGAATTAGATTCATTT
The DNA here is from genome assembly GCA_026259375.1 of Verasper variegatus. NCBI lineage: Eukaryota > Metazoa > Chordata > Actinopteri > Pleuronectiformes > Pleuronectidae > Verasper > Verasper variegatus. The sequence continues at coordinate 15,639,858 of CM048038.1, forward strand.
TCATGAAATTATTAAATCGATTTCTGGGGGACTTGAATGTGAAGTCGGGCCATTTATTCGGTCCACCTCAGACGGGGCTGCAGTTGGATATGGTTGAATCAGTTTTGGCCATAAGCCCCTGCTCATATGTTGTATGAGGAAAAATCAATCTATCTGATGAAGCTCTGTCAAGTAAAACGTCTCTGCCAAGCCTGCGCACGCTATCTCCCTCTCCAACCACTTCTCCCTCCTTCATCCCTCCGCTCCCCACACTTTCATCCCTTCTATCTCTGTGGATTTGTCAGTGCTTAGCAACATGCATCACCATGCTGTCAGTGAAGTGATCACAGTCGGCTACAGGTGCACACACTTCATGCGACACTCGTGTTGCACCGTGTTGTGTGTTTGCCTCAGGTGTCTGCAGGCAGCCCCCAGAAATTCTTAAACACCTTTTCTATGTGTAACATCTGTAAATGTAAATCAGCTATTGTTTATACACTTCCATTTAATATACCATTGATTTATGCCTTCTACTAATTTATACTTTCTACTTCCTGTCTGCCTTTATATGATCATTTTATTGTCTACATTTTTTTTTTCAAACTGTTTCACCTTTGTCTGTGCATAGATCCACCTGGTCTCCAATTTCATCTCCCCCCTCCTGAACATTGGGTAAGATACTGTAGCCATGGAAACTGTCCAAGTGTGTTGGTGACAAAACTGATTTTGTAAAGGCCGAACCATGGATTACTACTTACCTGTAACACACACACACACACACACACGCACTACAACTTTCCCATCTCTCCTGAGGGATGGCCTTAATCTGTTGCTATGGATACCAACATGGGAGGGCGATGAATCCTTCTATAAGAAACTTTTAAGCACTTAAAAAAGATCTGCATGAAAGAGGAGGTGTTTTTTAAGGAGAATGTGGTGCTGATCAACTTCTCGTTGAAATGATATTTTGAATGCAGAAATACACCTGCTTGCTGCAGTTTGTGCTGTGATGCGTTTCTCTGCGCTTATCATCATATGTTTATCATGTTTTACCGCGACAGCTCCCAGATTTGTGTCGTGTCAGTCAAAAACTATGACATTGGGAATATTAGTGATGTACAATAAAATTTAAACAGACCTTTTTAAATTGTATATATAAACCTGTTTGTCTTCATACTGACAAAAAATGTCTAAAACAATAGAATAATGGAATAACAAGGAGTAGAATTGACAGAGAGAAATGGCTTAGATGTGAGGTCCTCTACCCTCTCGTCTCTCGAAGATTTTTTTTCCAGTCAGTGCCGCAAGCGCAGCGCAGTTGTACACTCCTTTCCACAATGCACTCTGGGAAACATTAAGCCCACTATACAAGGTAGAAAAAATCCACTCAACATTAGAACGGCAGTACAAAATGGTGAACTCACTATAAAGTGATTAGTGATTTCGGACAAACGTTGTTTTCCTGTCACTGTTACCATTACATTCTTACAGTCTGCTCCGTGACGTCATATGTTCAACCATCCATCACACCCTGCTGCTCTAAACATCATCATCTACCATTTTAAACAGCAGCTTTTCCACAGTCAAAGCTAAGTACACATTTACAGTCAAGTATTACATTTGGATGTATGAGTTGTTTCACACGCTGAGGTTTACTGTGATTTTTTACTTAGAATGGGGGTCTGCGTGAGTAGCCCATTGAACAAAGTGTTCTCTCACAGTCAGGATTTGATTAAAATGCCTGAAATAGTTTGGCAGCTAAGTCAGTACCAACGGTTTGTTCTGAAAACACCTTCAACTTATATATATATGTGGAGCTTTTTATATTAATGACTCATTGTTTTATAAAAATACTTGGTCCTACATCGGGTTTTGTCATGTTATTATATCAGTGCAATTTCTTTTTATCCAGAAATGACTAATGAAAACAATTGCAATTTGATTAGAATGAATCAATTTGCAATTAAAGTTCAATTAATACGTTTATTTTATTACCAGTGTATTTGCAGGTCTTTGATTAATGAAGATTATATTAATAATGTGTTATGTATTATGAAACTGAAACTGTAAAAACTGTAAAAACTGTAAAAACTGTAAAAATATGAAACAACTCGTGAATATATAGGAAAATATAATATTTTGCTAAACCAGCTGCACAATGTAGTTTTTAACATTCCTCTATCAGGGAGAAATGAAGAATTTCCGGGAACCTTCTAACCTATTGATCATTTCACATTTAGTGGAAATGTACTGCAGCAGGATAATGCATTTAAGATCGACTCAAGATAAATTACAGTGCAATTGTTCGTTATAATGAAGGAACATGACACCCAGTGCAAGAACATTGCTCACTGATGTGCTTTTAGTTTTTGGACAACAATAGAGCTCTGTGGCAATTAGTGCTTGTCATGGCACTTAATTGAAAAAAATAAGGAAAAGAACACGAAACTCGTCCACTACCAGGCTCGGCTGAGGGGCTGGAGCTGAAGGAAACCAAGCAGAATGAGGAAAACTTTGAAAAATAACATGAAAAACACACCAGACCTATCCCTTAGTCAACAGCAACAGTATTATATGGTATCTTGATATGAGTTGCTATTTCAGTAGTTTTCTCACTTGTGACAATGAAGGTTATTTCACCATCCAGCAGTAAAGTAATAGATCCCAACACAAAAATACACACACACACACACACACACACACACACACACACACACACACACACACACCTAGACACACACACTTATATATACACACACAATCACTGAAAACAGTTTGCGTTGTTGTTAATACACCTTGTCTGTAGAATTGCTGCTTCTCTCTCTCTCTCTCTCTCTCTCTCTCTCTCTCTCTCTCTCTCTCTCTCTCTCTCTCATCCAGGAGCTGGGTCACTAACTCCGCTGTCTTCTTTTTCTTTTTGAGAAGTGACACGTTGATGCGGGAGGAGTACTCCTGAAAGGGGCTCTCACCCTGCTGCTAATTAAAGAAAACCTTTGCAGGGACGTCAGAGAAAATTGTAAAAGCAAAATGCTCGAGTGTGACAGACAGAGAAAAAAATAATAAGTGTGCTGAAACAGATGGAAAAGATTTTGCGGGCTGCTCTCCCACTGCAGAGCCACTCTGAGTCTGACCAGCTTCTCTGCAGAGGCAGATGAGTCACCAATCTTCTCCCTCCACAGGAGCCATGCTGCTCTGTAACTGAGCAGAAGGAAAATAACACTCTGCATATCTGTGTCTTTGGGGCAAGTGTTCCTCTCCCCTGTCTGTCTTCATGTTGTTATCCAACCACCCCCCCCCCCCCCCCCCCACCCCCCACCCCCCCCCTGTACTCATCCTCCCCTCTCTAGGTCACATCTGGCAGTAAGACAGCTTATGTTTGAGCTTATGGGCTGTTACATAATGTCCCACGGTTGGTCATCAATTGCAGTAGATGGAACGCATCTCCCCCTCTTGGATCTGTTGCACTTCTTTTCTTGCCTGATTGTCCTCGCATCACACAAACCAGCTGTCTGACCTCTGTCTTGAAGAAGAAAAGGAGAAAAGAAATCCACAAACTGTCTCCTGCTGCTTCACCTTTTACCATTTACCTGCTGTATCTGCAGGACGCAGGATTGTGGCTTGTTATGATCTCTCAATCTGGCATTATCCCTCTCCTCCATTCCTGCTGATGGTTACTGTCTGTTTATGGGTACAGCTGGCTGCCTGCGCATATCTTGTCATTATGAACTGTGCGTGGGCTTGGCAGAGTTGGCCACCTGGCTCTATTTTATCTATCTGCCCCTTCAGCATGTGACCATCATCTCCTTGCTGTTTCTTTTGTTTATTTTGCAGCTTAGAAAATCCTCATGAATTGTCAATCAATCAGCGTTTACCAGCAGGGCCCATCCCTGCGGTGTTGTTAGCATAATGGCGCCGGTTAGACCAGCGCTGGATGTTGCCGCTTTCTGGCTTTTATCACACAGACTCTGCTGGGAAGATTCAATTCAGCCGGGAATGATTGGGAATATGAACTCATTTGTCAGAGAAATGTGAAAGTGGGAAGGAACGTGTGGGTAGTAATATGATTCTGCTCGCTGGGAAGAGAGTGAACCGGGGAAAAGATGTGGAAAGAGATGTGACAAAAAGAAGGAGTAATAACAAATTAGGATGGAGGGAAAGAAGGAAACATATACAGATATAATTGATCATTATTAAAGGTAATGGTAGTAAACATGCAGCTCTTGGATTAATGATGATTTTCTTCACATTTTTCATCTTAAATAAATCAAATCAAGAAACACTGAGCGGCAGCAGCAGCAGGACATTTCTCAATCTAGTGCTGCCGCCCCATGGTGGACTGAAGAAGTGAATGGCACTGAGTCTCCATGCAGGAGTAATGTGTTCAATTTGTTTGCGGCTGTGGCTCAGGAAGAAGAGCGGGTCGTCCACCAAACATAAAGTGTGAGGTTTGATCCCAGTCTTCCCGTTCCGCGTGCTGAAGTGTCCTTGGGCAAGATACTGTCCAAATTGTCTCTGACGAGTGTGCTGGCAGTGTGTGATAGAGAAAGTCCTGCAAACAGATGCACTGCATGATTGTGTTTGTGAATGGGTGAATGGCAAAAACTGTACTGGTCATCAAAACGGGATATATAAATGCAGATCATTTACCTCATTCATATGTATTACACTAATACCTTCCGGGTGGATTACCCTGATGATAATGCAAGGATGTGTCATAGGTCCGGGACGAGCACATCTGGATCAGTGTTACTTAACACTGCAAGCGTTTTTCAACATTTTCATTTATCAAAATAAAATGCCAGATCTGTGGTTTCATAAGGTGACCGTTGGGCCTTGGCTATAGAAGTCTTATCAAAGTTATTGTCATCATTTATTGTCCACATTGTTCATTTGCATTTTCTCATTGCAATGCCTTTGTTTAAGGATCTGTAGTCGTCTTAAACCTGCACTTAAAATGTGTAAACATTGCTTCTCCTGTGTTAATCTGCTCCTGATCCAAACTGTCCTGACTGATTAGTTCATCCCGCTGAACTTTCATCCTCCGATAACTCAGCTCAACTAAAAGACAAATCTGTTTTTATGTCCATGTTTTGGATGTGAAATGAAACCTTGTAATATTCCTGAGCTCTGGGTTCCTCTGCAGCCTGATGGGATGTAATAATGTTTAATAATGACAAACCAGGTGGAAAATCTGCAGTGACTTGCCAGCGGTGACAGAGCGACGTAAGCTGGATTGACATTTACAAAAGGCCAGTGCCGCCTTTATTGTCAAAGGACAACGAATTTGTGTTTTCCAGTCCAACATAAGTCACACTGTGACCGGAATGAGTTATTGATTACCAATTGGGTATTGATTGCCAGATGGAGTTAAAGTGGTTTTTCACACCATTGATCACCACCTAAGCAGAGTTTGTACTAGCCTCAGCAAACAGGAGGGGGCAGTAGAATCATTAAGTCTTTAACGATAGATGCTTCATGCACATTTAATGGATCAGAACTCCTTTCACACAGGCTTTAATTCCCTTCTTAGTTGATTTTCATACAAGGCAAACCATGCTAAAGGCCCCTGGACAGTAAGGGGCAACTGTGGCTCAGGAGATACAGCGGGTCGTCCACCAGAGGGTCAGAGGTTCGAAACCCTAGCTCTTCCAGTCCGTATGCCAAAGTGTCTTTTGGCAAGGCCCTGAACTCCCAGGTTGCCAGTGGGTAAGATGAGCCACCCCCTGTATCTAGGTTACCATGAAAAAAGTAATCATGTGACCACAAATTAAGGAAGTGTAGTCCATTTTTGACTCAAGCACATGGAGAGAGTGGTAAACAAACCAGTGCAAAAAAAAAAACATTTTTTGTCATGCAAAGTGACATCATCATGTAATCAGTCTTGTATATTAATTTATATAGATGTATTGGACATTATTAAATGTTAATTTAAGTCAATGTAAGCTACAAAACAAGGATATTAACTTAACATAACTGTTGATCTGGGCTGCTGTGTGAAACAGTTTTGTTAAATTGGTGGTTGTGGGGTAAAACGAGCCAGTGATGTGGGGGTAAATTGAACCAATGGTCAGTCATTGTTCACTGCGTTCATACACACACACACACACACACACACACACACACACACACACACACACACACACACACACACACACACACACATAGACATGCATACGTATACGTACACTAACTCTTTCTGTGTCACTGTTACAAGTTCATGTTGATGTTCAATCACTGTTACAATGTACAAACATGCTGCACGTACACAAAAGTACATGTACACATACATTCGTTCTTACACACAAAGATAAAAGTTTAATCCTTCACTAAAATGTTTGAGCAACGCGTTGAACAACAGTAAACAAATATATGGTTTTACTTTAAGTAAACATTTTTCCCTTTGTTAAATTGATGGCAATATCAAAGTTGAAAATTATGATTTACCCATAGAGGGCTCAGTTTACCCCATGATTATTTTACCCCCACCCTTGGAGTTAGTTGTGCCAAAGGTTGATGGGTCATTGTTCTGAAACCGTAATAATTAGATAACTTGTTTTAATTTCCATGGGCACACAACAACCTGAGGTATTCATAGTAACTGTTGTTTGAAACAAATACACTTCTGTTTTGCAGTAAAATCACCAAATGTAAAAAGTGGCTCATCTTACCCTGTTACCCCCCTACTGTATATACAAAGTCTACTCCATACATTTGATACTGGGGTTGTCACCTTCCATTTTGGCCTGAGCAAGTTCTTATCAAACATTTCATTCCATTTCAGAACAGAATTATCAGAATTCACTCCACCTTGATCGGGCTGCTGTGTCCTGTATTGACCTCTGGTGTACAGGCTCCGATGGCCTTTGAGGACACTAACCTTAATGGTGATGGAAATCAATCATGGATTTTGGAGGTTTCATTGCGGTGACCATTAATGTCTGCTCTGAGTTTTGGTGCATCCCACAGTTCAAGTGCTGCACCGACCACAACTGCTGGTCTGGTTCAAATCTCGGGTCTTACTTGAAACTAAGGCCCCAACTGAAATGTATGGCTTCCTATGTTTGATTTGGACAAACACAATGGTAAATCATATCTCTATCTGCAGTAATATACGTTCAAATACATTTTGCATAGTAGCAAACAGTGTCACATTCTCATGAAGTCAATCTGAAATCAATTACACATAAACTGTGAGCTACTCTCATGCACATCACACCTTATGGTGTGATGTGCATGAGAGTCGGGTCTGTGCTTTACCTAAAGAGCGAATCCATTCACTCTGTATCCTCCAGCTGAAGAGGCTTCTGCTTCATGAATGCATGCGGTCGTGAGAGAAAGACGTTCAGGTTGCCATGGCAATCAAGCACCTTTGAAAATCCTGTGTAGACATATTCAGGGGTGCACATAACGCTGGAGCATTAACCGAACATGCCTTTTGTGGAACTGGGAAATATTTAATATGGTCTCCCTCTTCTGCTCCCAGCAAAGATGAGCTGATGGTTCCCACTGGATGACACAAGTACAGGAAAGACAGTGCAGCTGACAGGGACAAGGCTGGTCAACTGAGAGGACCAATTCATGAGCTTAAAATTAGATAAGAATCCTTTAATTATTGACTTGACTTCTTCCCCGGATCCTTGTGCTTTATGATTACTAGCTAGATTACTTAGATATACAATATGACTACTCACATGTACTCCCATTACTGACAGTACCTCTATCATTACACTTGTCAGTGCTGCTCCTTTCATCTCTGTCAGACTTTTCCTTTGTGTAAATATGTTTGTGTGTGTTGTAAATATGGTTGTTTTTATTGAAGTGCTCTGTTACACATGACATCTGTTGCACTTCTGTCTGTCCTAAAAAAAGGGATCCCTCACTCTGAGATTTATGAGTTTTCTCCCTGTCAAAAAGGTTTTTAGGGTAGTTTTTCCTCACTCAAGGATTGAAGGCAGAGGATGTTCCACCTTGTTAAGCCCTGTGAGAAAAAAAAGTGATTTGTGAATAAGGCTTAGCCTATTAAATGTATTAAGATTTTAGCAACTCAACATTTCATCCTCCAGGAACCCGAGGCCAGCTTTTCTGCTGACAGAGACTCCACTGCAAGTGACTGGATGCGTTTAAATCAGGAATCAGGAAATGTTTTGCAGCCTCTTCTGTGTAGGACTTGGCCAACATAGTGAAAACCTGCAAATTCAGATAGCTCCTCCAACATTCAGGAAGTCCTTCTATTGTCCAAGACACAAAATACCAAGTGCAGATCCTGCCTGTCGGACTCTCACCTTTTTGCCACTTGTAGAAAATGTTTGACCATAATCATAATCTGTTGAATTTTGGATGCCAACAATTAATCACAGCCTCAACCAGGGAGACAGCCAGTTTGTCTTTATTCCACCATTAGACTAGCTTTTCAGCCATTTATCTATTTTCCAAGTATTCCCTTGGGGGATGAGCACCTTTTAATTTTACTTCCATTGTTTGGTGTGATCCCAGCTGAAGTTGAGTTTCTGGTCATCACATGAACACAGCAGTCAGGAGCTTGTAGGGTCATAGTTCCACTTTAAAGTGTCGGCACCAAGCAACATCTCCTGCTGATCTCTTGAGAACCAGACCAAAAAAGTTACGTGCACCCCTGCATATGAATCAAGTTCACACAAAACACTTAAAAATGTCACCTCAGGTAGCGGACCTCTACTTGACCTCTACCTGGACTAAGATTATACCCTAAGACAGTTTGCACAGTGATAAAAGACACTTAAAATACAATTCCTACAATGTGGAAATGATACATTTCCACATACAATAATACAGTAAAAGTTCATCTTGCCGACCTCTCCAGATGTCCTCCACTCAATCCTTCTTCTCTTGTTCCATTTCCAGCTGAATCCTGATGTCCTGCTGTCTACTTCCCCACACCGGGTTTCTGTTTGGCGTTGTGTTTCTGTGCAATGCCGTAGGGCACGTGGGCAGCGACGGTGCCCATCTCTGCCGCTCCCTCCACGTGAAACATCTGATCGTCGAAGTAGATGTGAGGCCTGATCTTCTCCAGCATTGGGCCCTTCGGCGCTCCCGCCAGAAACAGGGCCTCATCGATCTCCAAGCCCCACGCCCGGAGCGTCTTCAGCGCCCGAATCCCAGAGCTGGCCGCGCTGCGAGCCGTCACCAGGTAGGTCCGGATGGGGCAGGACATGCGTTGGCCTTTGGCGTAAAACTTTTTTTGGAGCTTCCCCAGTGCCTCCAGAAAGCCCTTCAGGGGACCCTGCCAGAGAGGAACAGTTTACGATGAGCACTGGTGAGATTGTGTGTTCTCTAGTGTTTCAGTGTCTTGCATTTTGTGTATTTTATGTCTTATATTTTTTGTTTAATGGAGCACAGTGTGAAGCCTGGTTGTCTGACAGAATGACACACTAACAGTCCGACTCCCAGTCACTTTTTAAACTATTATCACATTAATTTGCATGATTTACTCATCGAATAATGAGATAATGAAATGTTTTTTATATCATGAACATCTGCATAATCATTTACAGGTGATTAAAGCTACATGGCAGTTTAAGGCTGCAAAGAAGATTAGGGTTTAAAACAAACTTCAGAGTGAAATGCAAAATGCACTATGATTATTTAGTCTGAGCTGGTATAATAAATCCATTGTCACAGCATATTAGCTACTATTCAAGGGAACAATGTCCAGTTAAAACTACACACATGATCCAACAGCGTGTCCTCATTCTCCCTCTCGTGTTCGAAGAACTTGTCCAGCCCGTGGGCCTTGAAGATGCGCTCTGACTCATCAGAGAAGAGGACGGCGTCACCGTCAAACGCCACCCTCAGCTGGGACTCCGATACCTCCGTCAGCTTCTCTGGCATGAACATGGTGGCTGCTGCGATGCCTGAACACAGACACAGTTACAAGAAACTTTGACTTTGTCTTCTTGTTTTACTTTCACATTACTTCCCTTTAGTTTACTGTACCTCCACCTAATTTGGTTCACTTTAAACTAAAGCCATAGATACTTGAATACCTGCAGACATTCACATGTACATTGCATGTTACTTTGCTTCATTTCTCTTGACTAAATCAAACAGGGCTGACAGTTTTCTATTTAAATTAATATAGTTATAGTTCTGATGTGTGGAAAATATTTTTGTATTTTCTTTATTCTAACTGTAATAACTAATGTGAATTAAAAATTTGGTTTGAAGTAGTTTGCCTCCTGGTCCAGCAGAGGGTGTTCTTGATATTCTCTCAGTTATGCTCTGTTCAGAAGAGTCCAGCTGAAACCTCACACACCTTTCAAACTACAGCTATTCTTATTTGCAGCAGTCATAGCAGCAAAGGAGTGTCCAATCAACCCAACCGTCTTGTTGTATTTGTTGAACCCTGCCAAAAAACAACCAGGGACGAAAAACACAACCTCCCTTGCCGAGGTGAAGATGAGACTGTACTTTACAAGCTGGTTGGATCAGAGACAAGGGGAGAGAATACTCGCTCATGTGCAGTGAAAGCAGCCTGCCCTTTCACTTCACTTCCTTACAGTAACTGGAACAAATCGGGGGAAGGTTCTTAAAAAAAGAAACACTTGTGGAGGCCTTCAGCAGCGTACACAAAGTGTTGACTCATGGCTTTATAACTAATTAGATAGACCTTTCAAGTAAAATGTCAAGGGTACTTCACTTTGTGTGTGTGTGTGTGTGTGTGTGTGTGTGTGTGTGTGTGCGCGCCTCTCTGCATTAGTGACATTAAGCTTGTAAGTCACATGAAGAGTGTCCTTGAAGTCACCTTGAGAGGTTTGTGGTCACGCTGTGATTAGTTAGCGGTGCAGTTTGTTTCCCCTCAGGCCACTGCACAGATTAGCAGATGTATTTTGTGTGTTGTGTTCTGCTTTTGCTAGACAGTGAAAATCTAGAATATATTGATTGTGGGTCAGCAGACCAAGTCCAATCCTATTTTGACCCTTAGAAACAGAGCTGTTTTTGTTTCAGCATTCATTTTCTTATTTCTTCTACGTATCTGTGATTAATAGTATAAAAGTATAAAAACTTGAATAATAAGCTTTGTGTTTGAACAGGTCATTTTTGAAAACATTATTTCCTCATATGAGGACATTTATTTTACCATATAACACAATAAAAACACCAACAAACAACAAACAATATAATATATATATATATATATATGTGTATAATAAATATAAATATATGTCAGTGCCTTAACTTTGCTGTTCAAAAACAAAATTGCTAATCATGGAACATTTGAACAGACTAGTGCAGCTGTCCATTCTAAACCTGTTTGGAATGTGTTAATGATCTGTAGTCTGTGGTGCAGAGCTAAGTTAGAGAACTTTGTGTTCATCCTACCTGGTTTATCTGCAGTGAAAATTCTATTTTCAATGTTAAAATAAAATTAAACTGAATTTGCTTTATTACTGTTCTGAGTTTGAGTGATTTACAGAACTGGTGTTCTTCTTTTTATGTTCACAACTTTACAAAGTAAAAGCTCTGTAATTCAAATTGATTTAAAGCTTTGCAGCAACAAAAGAATGATGTGAATTTACTTTGGAGAAAGAGGAAGTGATTCTATTCATGTTGGGAATTAATTGCGTGACTCCCATGAATGTCTGTGCAAGTATGATAATGGAGAATTTAAAAAAACGAAATTATAAAATGATCTCGGGGGGGATTTTGACCTGCGGTTTGTCCCAGCTACAGACAGCTGCTGAGGTTTATCAGAGTACGTAGAAGACGACATGTTTGACTCGGCCCACAGACTGATAGCACACTGACCCACCGCGCTACAGTGTGCTGATCATGTGTTAAATAAAGTTTATTTATATTTAACGTATCGTATGACCAATTGCACAAAACCTGGTACTGCACTTTTTCAGGGATGTTAAAACCGACATGCCATGAGATATACGTTCCACATATCTATATGGAATTTTTGTTTGTGTCTCACACCTTTTGGCCTGCAGTGTAAAACAATGCACAACACTGTTGTTCAGTTTGCATCATCAGTCCGTAACTGGTTTCATCCTTTTTTGTTTACATGCTTTTTTTCAGCTTTGTCCGTGTTCGTATTTCACTCTGTCCTATTCCTTTTTGAAAGCAACAAGAAGGCAGCATGAAATGTGCTGCACTGTAAAAATATAAAACCTTCTGAAGCATATCCCTGTGTCTTCAAATAATCCTACATATTCAGAGCCTCAGTCTGAGCAAATGGGATCGTTCTGCCTCCTGCTCTCCCTCTGAGTGTAGGACCTGATATCCTGTGTAGCACGCAGGAATCCATCAAGCAAATACAAAGAAGGGAAAATAAATATGCTGATTTATGGTAATGTCACGACAGCATTGGAGAAGATGTCAGTCACTGGTACTTATTATGCAAACAGGAGAGGGATAATTCACAACCTATACCCCCAGCACATTGAGACACACTTAGTGTACGTCAGAGTGCGAGCAAGAATTTTATCTTTATACTTATGTCCATTTAAATTGAAGTTTAAAGGGACATCCAGACTTTTTATTTTATTCTATTCATCAGAAATCTGATGACCTGCTCACAGCTTGCATTTAAATTATTCTGCACACACAATAACAAGGACAACAGTAAAGTAGTAGACATAGTGGATGGATTAGAGCATGTACAGTATAAAGCAAATGTATGTCTCCACATTTGCATTTAAAGAGCTCCCTTTAGTTCATTTGATGTGCAGATTCTGAGGGACAATCATATTTGAAACTAACCCAGTTGGTACAGAAATAATGTGTCGCGTGTCAAATTTTTGCATGTATTAAACAAACAGGAGAAACAAACATTTAGCTCTGTTTCTAGTTTATATACACGAACCAGTTCGGTGCAGCTGAGATCTCACATCTAACAAATGTTATCTCTATTTATTCAATTTAAGTGAGCTTAATTAACAACAAAAAACACTTAAGCTTTTAAAGAAGATCATAATTGAGAGAACGTATTGCCCTGCATATGAGTAAATCCTGACATAACTAATAGCCGTCACTTGAAAGCCATTCTTAAAGGCCCAATATTTGACACCTTTCTGGGATTTAATTTGAGGTATTGGTATTGGTAGTGGTTTAAATTCGAAACAAACTGCTGCAATGTGTATTTCCACACATTCGTTTTTGCCTGCCTCTTGAGCCCCTTCTCTGATTGGCTGACTGCACTTTGAGTGACACGCAACCAGGGCCTATCACCTGTCTCATTCTGGCGGATCTGACGATCTCTGGCTGAAAGTCACGCTATGTTTGGATACCGTTACAGAAGGCCAGCCACATATTTACAGTCGGTTACACTGCCTCATGTTTGTTCAAGTTTTAGCATGTCTGCGTTACTCCGTACTGAGCACAGCGACACGTCACAAGAAATAAAGCTAACCGCTGGTCTCGAACAGTAACGTTCTTAGGAGGAAGGTGCACGGACTCATTCTCTTCCTTGCATCCCTCCACGCTGCAGTGTTTCTTCAGTGTTGTTTGTTATGGTTAGCCTGTGGTAGCTAACAAGCTGCTAGCTCAGCAACAAGTCTGCTTGGTGTCGCGTTCGGTGTGGAGGGGTGGTGGTGGGGAGCGGGGGGTGGTGGGTCAGGAGGCTGGAGAGACGAGTGCGATCCCATATGACTCATACAGGGGAGGAAGTACGAAATGAGGTGATTCTATAACATATTTCCGAGAATGGACTCAGTGAAAACGTCTGTGGAGTGACTGTTTTCATACTTTGAGGGACCCTACTGACCTCCTTCAAGTCGTTACGGATAGTGAAAGCCCAGAAAATGTATGTTACACAATATGGGCCCTTTAATTGATAAAAGTGAATCTGTTGTACTTTTACTTTTTACTTATCTTAGATAATCCTTAAGAGTAATTAATCTACATTTGATAAATAGAACAGCACTCAGAGAGCAAATACCTCACATGCAGTCCCTTTGTGAAACCACATTTAAAACATCTTTACAGGAACATCAATAATCATTTTGTCATGTCCCACACAGTCATCATATCATGGTTAAAACCAGAATAAGAGATGACATTTCTAACTGTGACTATACTGTAAGTTGCCATCTTTCATTCCAAAGCTAACAATTACATGTGTCATATGTGTGCCTGCGTGCTCACCTTCAGCCAGTGCCTCCCTGACCTTGTCGGCGTCAGCGGACAGGTAGAGGTTGGTCTGCCAGGCCTTCAGGTAGCCGATAGGACTGCTTCCCCCCGTCATACAAAACCTCTCGATGAACAGGTCTGAGGACAGAGAAACAAACAGCAGCAGGTACATCACTCAGTTTTAAATGTCAGTATTTTCTCTGCGTCACAGATCCATTACAGTGTTTATTAAGCTGATGTTAAGATCCTCATTTCTACTGGAGACTGAGGCTTTGAAGCGGAGTTTGTGATACGTAGGTTCGGGAGTCTCGGGAGGTGAAGTGGAGGGGTGAAGGGGGTACAGACAGGGTGACAGGATAAACTTACAAGCACAGGATAAAGTGGACCAGAGGGGGATAGGGGAGGGGCAGGGCTGTACAAATGAGGGCCAGGAGGAATTAAGACCGGTGGGAAAGTGTCTGTTTGCATTTTGGCAGAGGGGAGGCTCCCTCTCTTAATTCTGTCCGAAGCAGAGAGACGCAAAGTGATGAGAGAGGGGGACCATTAGGTCAACAGATCATTTCAGTTCTCTTTAAACGAGCTGTTATATATGAGGGGAACAGAGAGAACAAGGGGCTGTTATAAAGGGGACAGAAGTATATAGTTTATTATATATATATATATATATATTATAGTGAAAGAGAAGGTCAGTGGTTGGGACATTTATTTTCTCATTCTTAACTAAAATAAACTACAAGGCCATGGCATTTATTAAAAGTTACCTTTGAAATTTTTAACATTCAAGTTTCAAACTTTAACATTTAATCAAAATGTAGAAACCTGTCTAAGATTTAATTCATACTAAAAAATAACAAGTTGACATTGAATTTACAAGCAGATGAGTTAAACTGTGTCCAAATGAGCGTGAGCCAGTGACAGATGATATCTGTGGTGCCGAACTCGAGTGAAAAGTACAATGCAGGCTGAAGCAAAAACTGATACTGTTTGATATGACTCATAAACAGGCTGGAGGCGGACAGAAAGCAAAACAAACAGAGGGACACTGTTGCTTTACGTCCCCTAGGTTATCCTTCCATCATTCAAAGACCCCCCCCCTGCATCCTCTGCCTCTAACATGGGTGCTGGAGCGTGGGAGTCACTCAATGGAAAATGTCCTCACCCTTGATGTCTTTGTGTCTTCTTTTATCTTCTTCCCCTTCAAAAATGTCTTCATATCATTTATGTATGCATGATTTATTTGAATGCTTTAAAGATCTGAGGCAGGGAGCAGGAACTCAGCAGGACTGTGACGCCGCCGCTGTCTCGTCCACATACGTGAAGCTTTAATCGCTCAGTTTAATACTTTCCTCTGCCGGCAGCAAGGTGTCAAATGTTATGAATACTGATGCTTATCTGAGGTCATGTCGTGGCTGCACTTCTGATTTCCACCGAGAACGCTAATGTCATAACATGAAGTCTCAATTTACTTCACATGGTGAACATTACAGGACCTGTCAGTCATCTCCGCCCTCGGGTCCTATGATCATATACATGCTAAAGAGATGTATCGAATTTCTGGCGGTCACCTATGTTTGTCATTCACGGCTGTGTGCGAACTGCAGAGTTGTACCGAGCCATCCTGCTGCTGTTATAAATAGCCAGTGTGAGGAGATGCTAAATATTTCGATGTGTATTTCACATTGCAGTTTTGAACGTGAAAAGCCAAAGGAGCATGTCGATATTTCAGTCTCAATCACTGAATGATGCTCATCAAGCTCTGATCTCCATGACATGAGAGGAACCATGTTTTCCTTTAGCTCTGCAGCAAAGAAGCAGAGGTCAGGGGACTGTTTGAATGCGTCGGGGCCCCTCATGCAGAGAGCCACCAGTGAGATCTAACAACGAAGCATCTGGAAGGCCGTGCGTTGTTTTGTCGGCTCCGCTCGGACCTGTTTTTGTTTGGGGCCCCTTGGATTATTCCTGCCTCCCGGAGGACGTACTCTCTGAGCTCACCCCGGCCCGCAGCTCTGAGGAACAGGAAGTGGTCTGTGAAGGAAGATGTCGCCACAGCACAGGGTCTGAGATTTCCCTGGGAAGGATCCTATAGTCAGCTGTTGATACACTTGTTTGTTTGTCCCTCAGCTGAGCTCACGTCTGCTTCAGGATCCTGACCGACCTGGATTATCTCATTACATCAGTCTTTTAGTGCTGGATATTGTTTCCTCTCCTTAATGTTTCATCAGGAAAGGGTTCAATAAAAACACACAAAAATGGACGCAGCGACATTTAGTAAAAGCCAGACATAATTCATTTCATGGTTTGGGCTTGCACATCAGTGGGAAACCTTGTACTCACTGAAAGTATAATTACATAACATTTCGGTTCCCATGACCGAAGTCAGACTCTGGATTATAATTTCTCCAAATACAGACCTGGGGTCTCATTTGTAACTGCTGGGTCTGAAAGCTGGTATACCGCTTCTCATGCAAAGTTTGGGGTCTATGAAAACAAACTGGATGGGAGAATATTATCATAAACACTTACACCAGCAGTGTTATTTGTGCTCGTGCGACATAACTGTTCCATAAGAACCTTCATTTCAAAAAAAAAAGAAAGAAGTCAACTTTAAGTAAGTTATGCTTGGATACCATCAAATAACAAAGATGCAGTACCAAGCGATTCATAGATTTTTGATGATGTCTCCTTACTCTGTGCCTGTATCACCAGGTATTATATTGAGCTGAATTACCGAGCTTTTATTTTGAAAAGTTGAGACTGTGATTGTGTCAATTGCCAGACGTCTGAAATTGCCAACATGTAATGTGTGAAAAAGTTAAGTAAATCATTCAAACTTTACAGGTAAGCCTCACACGCAAACAGTAATGAAGCAAATTCAGTTTCACTTTATGAAAAACACTGACTATAAAATCTTTACTGCAGATAAACCAGGTAGGATGAGCACACATTTTTCTAACTTCACTCTGCACCATAGAGTGTTGATAAAAAGATCTGCACACAAACAAATAAAAGTCAGTATATTGTAGAACTGTTTGAGGAGGACTCACTAATGACAAGGAATAATTCTGACTTATTCTAAAAATGATAATACACATTCTATTATTCATGATATGGAAAGGGGAGATAAAACAGATCGTTCAGAGCATTTGATCTGTTTAATAACTCAACAATAATATATGTCTGTCTGGCATGTGTAGAACATGTACTGCACTTGTACAAATGGTGAAGATGATGATTGATGAATGGAATTATTGTTGTGATTGTGAAGTGATTTTGTGCCTAGTTTGTCTGATGGAGCGATAATGAGCTGGTCAGGCTCATGCGTACTGTGTGTGTGTTGGTGCTTGAAAGATGATATGTTACGAACCAATCAATGCTCATTACTCCATGACAGAAAGTTATTTAAAGGCCCTTTTACTGTCTGCCACATTGAATCTCATGACGAGGCCCCCGACTGTCGCCAAAGCCATAAACTTTACAGTTCTTCATATTGTGGCTGATGTCTTATTGCCATGTTGTCTAACTCTGAAAGAGATTGTTGGAACAAAGCACCTTTTCTTTGCACTGGGAAACCGAGGCTCAGACTCACTGTGATGGTTGATTGTGTTGATGAGTCGAATTCCTACGTGTGCGTGGTTGTATGTCACCAAAACAATGTCGAACAGTTCTTCACTTTGTGGGTACAGCTCCCGCAGACGAGCGTTGACTGTCTCCAGAGCCTGTCAGAAGACAAAAGTCAAAACCACCAGTCAGTACAGACTCCGTCATGGTCTGCACTGTTCGTGTTTGTGTCTGTTTTAGTGCATTGGTGTGACTTTTACTTTGACAAACTGGGAAAGCAGGCCCAGGGGCGAAGGGCTCGTTCTCGTGCTCGATCTGGTATCTCAGATACTCCTCCACTCCTTTCTGCTCAAACACCTTCTGCTCACGCTCAGTCCGAAACATGACGCGAGAGGAGACAGCAATAGTCACTGCGTTCTCTGGCTTCGGCTGCAGGGGAAAAACAGACATGATAGAGTATGTTGAGGACAGAAAATAAGGCAAGGTGAGCGAGCCACTGAAATGATGAATGGAAAACATGTGGGGGAGGACTAGTAAAAGATGATGACTCTACATTTAACCTCTGGTGACCCTCAAAGGAAACCCTGCTATAAATACTTTAAACATTTCCTTTTTACAACTGCATGCAAGAGCTGCTGTGACACTTGTTATTTTTTAAAGACCTCGTGGGAAACATCATTAAAACTTTATTTAGATGCAGTTAAAGGATTTATTAACTCATTATAATACATGCTGCGCTACATGCAGAAACCTGACACATTTTACTGATTGCCATGCCTGTTATGTTTAGTAATGCCATTCCACTATCACTGTGTACAAGTGATCTATCATTAGTAGAATGGTGTTATCTATAAGCATTAGATAAGAAAACTATTCAGCAATGTGACCAGTTTCATTCACTACAACTGAGGACACTTTATTAATAGCTTCTTTTAAACTCTCGGAGGGATTGTACGAAAATGATTTGCGAGGAGGAAGGCTTGTTGATGACTTGACCATGTTTCAGAACTGCTTTTATTAATTATTATTATTATTATTATTGAAACATCCCATTTACTTATAGGTAAAAATACTAAACCTCCCACCAATACTTTAGAATAACATGATTGTATTGAGATGTTAAATTACTTAAAAGGTTACTGAAATTATAATAATAACAATAATATTAATACAATAATAAATAAAAGAATCATAATTATACATAGACAATTTTGAAAAATATAAAAAATGAATAGATGAAGAACAGAAAATAATTGAAGATGATTTGTCCTAATTTAAGTACTCTATTTAAACCTTAAATTAAAAAAAATACAATGTCTGCTACCTACATGCACAATATAAATCAAATAAGCAACTCTCTGTAATTTATGGCAAGAAAATGATGCATCTCAAATCCCAAATATTTCAGCCTCTGTTGTTGTATGAAACAGCAGGCACTACCATAAAGTCTTATTTTATACATACACTTTGCTTTACATGTACATTTAGACATGTAAACAAAGATATGAGTGAAAAAGAGCTGCAGTTATAGAAGAATTGACAGTAACGTGTGTGTCAAAGTAACCAGGGGATTGAAATTGTGTTTGCTGGACTGATCATAAGAGGAATTATTTAAACTCGAAACAAAAAAGCATGAGAAGACAATACCCTCCTCATTTCTGAGATTATTACTCCACACACCCTCTGTGAACAGTTGGTGATGGTGCTGTTGCCTTGTGTTGTGCTCATGTTTCCTGAAGTGTGTGTGTGTTTACGCTTCAGTGGTTGGGTCTGGGGGGGAGGGCAGCATTCCTACGGGGGCACCCGGGCACTGGCGCCCACAGAACTCAGCTGATGGGCTTCAACTCATTTAAAGCAGAGAAATGTGTACATGAAAGTGTGTGGGTGTGCGTGTTTGATGGTTGTACAAGTTCACATAACTTTGCCCACATGTGTGAATGCATGCATGGAATATTGGTGAACTTGTCTTTTGTTCTGCACTCTGATAAATCTAATAAAAGAGATTGTATTGATAATTATTATCATTATTAATACTTTTTATAACTTGAAATGTGATGGCATTATTTCAATAGATTACCTGTAGTGCAAGAGAACAAATGCACAAGATAATACACACACACATACATGCAATTTGTGTGTTTTTGTGTTCCCATTTGGGGCGGAGATTTGTGTATTAAGACACATGAATGTTGTGTCCGTGCCTCGGCGGCTGTGTGCTGGTAATTGGGGCACAGGCCGACGGGCTCACTGAGCCCTTGTCCCTGTATTTAGCCCAGTTCCATCACAACTATGCTGCATGCTGACATGCCACCTACTTACCTGTTACACACACACACACACAAACATGCACACACAGGTTGCCTTGTCAGGATTAATCCTGACCCACATCAGATGGAAAAATAATTCAACTGAACAGTTGAACAAAGAGGTCTACCTATTAACAAGCCTACCCTCGTTGATTTGAATGATAATAATAATGCACCATAGTGTAATACAGTTCATCAGCCCTACAGCCTACATCCTCCAGAACTGATCCGACTAATCAATAACTGTCTGACACAGTTCCATCAAATCTGAAACCTGACTGCATTAGGTTTAGCTATTGTACCTAATAAACTGATGGTGCATATAAACACGTGTGTGTGTGTAAAGGTTAGTGTTTGTACCACACACACAGAAGCATGTAGCTTTACTTTGTCACCAGAGAGAAAGAGTTTCTCCCCAGGCTGCAAGTAAAGGTTGTCCTCTTCAGGACAGAACTAAACCAACACACAGGAATATGTAACACTAATGGCAGAAGAATAACTTGAGATCTGCCTATTGCTCATTTCATGACAATATTTACTAATTATATCTATTTTTAGTTTAACTGAAATTCAAATGCATTTTTGCTGTACATACATGCATATAAGTATACATAAAAATCATATTATACTTAATAATAGTATTATGCCCATTCTAAATAATAGAATAATAGGCTGTACTCTTGTCCTGTGTTAATGCTCTGGAGCTACTTCAGAATTATTCCTTGTCATTAGTGAGTCCTCCTCAAACAGTTTCTACAATATACTGACACTTTTTATTGTTTGTGTGATGGACGTTGTGTTCAGAGCTTTTTATCAACATGGTGCGCAGTGAAGTTAGAAATCTTTGTGTTCATCCATTTTATAGTCAATGTTTTTCATCAAATTAAACTAAATTTTATTTATTGTTCAACTTTTCTAAATAAAAGCTCTGTAATTCGGTTCAATATAAAGAATTGCACTAACAAAACAAACATCGTGCTTTTACTGCAAAGAGAAATTGCCAAACTGGAAGTGATTCTGTGGATGTTGTTGCCATGACAGAGATCAGCCCCTGTGCTTTATGTGTCTGTGTCTGAATCCCTGATATGGTGAAATAAAAAGAATCACATTATCAAAAAGTTCTGGCCGCGGTTTGACCCAGTTGTCGACCACCGCTATAGTTTATCCCATGACATAGAAGAAGACATTTTCAACTCAGTCTGCAGACTGTTGCCACACTGCCCTGCCCCCACTGACTGCTGCAGAGTGCTTACTGTCTGTTACTAACGTATTACATGTCACACCAAAATTGGCACTGCACATCCTCGGGCAATTAACAACACACAAGTCAAATATGAAGCCAATTAGATGAGCGGTTCGCAAGACATGCGTTCCATATACAGACAGAAGTTTGTGGCGTCAGTAGGTAGACATATTTTTATGATTATCTGTCTTCATGTTGTTGCTCATTTATTGGTGAGCCAAAGACAATTTTTCCACTTTGGTGGACAATAAATTTCGATAAAGAAAGTTGTGACTTCGCTAGCATCACTAGAGTGGAAGCTAGTTGACCTAACATGACTGCACAATGGTTCTTTAAAAACATTGTTATAAAGAGACAGACAGACAAACACATCTTGAATCAATGTTTGTACAGAATATATAGAGCTATGATTATAGAGCATGTCTCCAAGGCCGGACCTCAAATGCCAATCAGCTGCATGGGGAACGCCCACCAATTTAAAGCCTCAGCCTTTCCTCCACAAATGTGTCCAAGAACAGGTTTTAGAAATTTAAAAAAATACTTAAATATCATTGTAGTATGTAAGACAGATTTTCTTTCAGCCTGTGGCAGCGCATGCAATCAGTCTCAAAACTCAAATATGGCAGCAGCATGAGATCAAAGAGCAAAGTGGTGATTGGGACGCAGGGAGTTGATTCATCAGCTCAGTGACTGTCCATTGGGCGATAAATCAACATGACGGCACATGTGATGAAGCATCAGGTCAGGCTGCGGGTTAGTAGAGTGGGCGGATCTGTGACCATGCAGGTATGGTGGGGGAGGTTAACCAAAGGTGAAAGGGCAGCGGTGATGGTCGTTCAGCCGTCACGGACACAACCAATGACCACACGTGATGATGGGGCATACTTACGAAGAACACGCCTCCCTCCACCTTCCGGGCTCGTCTCCCTGTCACCTTGGCAGAATGACAGTTGTTTTTTTTAATTCATCAGAAAGAATTCCCCACATCTTTACATTTCCCATACGAGATTATTTGTGGCCTGTTATTGTCTTTGCAACGTCTGTCACATACATGTCAACACATTCTTTAGAAGCTATTAAAAGCTGTAGAGGTGCGACACAGTCTGGTCAAATATAATTTTTAAAGGGCTCCGTTTACAGCAGAAAATACAGACCCTTTGGTGCTGCTTATCCATTCGAGTCAGTTTAGTCCACGAATAACATCTCACACACTTTGGGCTTGATCCATACTTCTCTGCTGTGATCTGATACTGGTAGTGTTAACTGTCTGTCCTCTCTCAATGAGCCTCATCTCCACTGGGAGCGCAAGTGGTGGGACTGATATTTATAGATAGGTAAAAGGTTGAGGCTTCAGTAGATATGGCAACACAGGAGTGTGAAGGAACTCGCTGCCAGTAACAGCAATGTTAATGTTCCGGTTTCCCTGGAATCTATCTACTATGAGCTTATACTGAAAATTTAACAATGATAAAAAACTATTTTCTCGCCCAAATAAACAAAGCACATCTAAATGATTGCTCAGTTCATTTTGTTTTATTATATATATATATCTCTCTCTATATATTCAGTTTGTCTTTCCACTGAAATAAAATGGGCCATATGAAGAAAAATATAATAAGAGATTTCAAGAATAACTTTGTAATAATATAAGAATAATGTTGTAATATAGAAGAAAGTTGTCATATTTGGAGAATAAAGTCGTTATTTAATCAGAAAAGGTCAGACTATTAAAAAAATAAAAGGTTTTAATTTAACAACAAAAAACTAATATTAGGAGTGAAAACTATAGTGAAACTTAACTAAATGCTCCACATTCGTCATTTTAATGCAGGTGACCTTATGATCTTATGACATAGCCTAAATTACAACCTTATTCTCTTAAAATTACGACTTTATTCTCATAATATTGTGACTTTATTCTCGAAATCTTAAATATGAAGTGGCCATAATACTCCATTGTACTGAAATGACAATTAAGTGAAACATTTATGACTTTATCCTTGTAAATATATTACCCTTTTCTCATTATATTACATTGTATTCTCAAAATGTCAGATTTGTTTCCCTTAAACTGGCCCTAATACTCCATTGTACTGAAAAGAAACCTGTGGTTGGCAGATTTTATCAGCACTAGAATGTTAGCCATACTTAGGGTAACAATGATTCACTCTTCAGTTCATGGTCTGCCTGCCTTACACCAGTTCTCCTCATTTCCAGGATCACCTGCATACCCGTCGGCCAGCTCACATCCTCAGTCTCCCCTCTACCAATCCTCCCCCTTCTTTACTGAAAACCCCCTGTGTTCCTTATTGATCTTTCACATTCATCCTCTTGGGGGAGGCAGTTTTTCATGACAGGGCATTCATCCATGGAAATGTATGATAACCTAAAAGGAGGTGAATGTGGTCTCTTGGGTTTTTTTTGAGAAACGAAAGAGTCAATCAAATATTCTACGATGAAATGAAAAAAAAAATATAGAGATTTTCAGCCTATTTTATGTTAACAACCAGGAATCATATGTGTATATGTCACATTAAGAAAAATAAAGAATTATGATGTCATGAGGGCCACAGCTTGATCCTGCTCAGTTATAACCGTCATATAACCATCTCATTAGAATAAAAACCCTGTAATCTGTCAAGTCCATTACCTCTGATGAATAATCACGTGCGCCACCCGAATGCCGTTATGTGTCTTTGAATAAAGCAACTTTAACCCAGAGATGTATCAGTGCTCTCCATTTGACTCATATCTCTATTATAATATTGTAAAGCAGTAGATCAGGGGTATGACTGCGACATGGTATAATGGATATTTACAGTCTGAAAATACACCAGCGTGGTCACACTAATCCTCCAGCAGCAGAGATTACTCTGCTTTTATCCACATTTAGCTCTCAGACCTTGCTCTCAGTTCGCCCTCCTCGCCAGTCGTCTCCTTACTCTTTGCTCTTTTCCTCTTATATCTCCCTCTTTTCTCTTGTGCATTAAGTTTTAAATGTTTTCTCTCATAGATCTCTCAGTCAGGCTTAGCAGCCCCCCCCCCCCCTCCCAACACACTGGAAAATGCCCTGTGCCCTGTGCAGTATGTTGATATCCTGCGGTGCTATAAACAGCAGCGAACTCTGCCAGTCAGTGTGTCTGGTTCTCTCTTTAATCATCAGATCAGATGCACGATAACCTTTCACAGGCTGGAGTTGAGTTTCTCAGCAGGAAAGTTGCTTCTAAGAAGTTTGAATGATCAAAATGTTGACTTCACAGAACAACACCTAGAATGTCTGTTTAAAGAATACATACACCTATTTATCAACAATTTTTGGATGAATATGTTTCTACATTTTTTAATTATTAGTTTCTATATTTTTTATGTTTAACATGTTTATATTTATTTATACATTTATTCATACTAGTGTGTAATCATTAAACCAAACTCCAGTGAAAATAGAACACTGAGGAAAGTGAATTCACATTTTCTGCTCTGTTCTCAAACTTTAACACTATTGCTTCCATCCATTTCTTAATCGCAGAGAGCGGTATCGCAGAAGTGTGACTCCAAACCGGACGACTCAGACACTGTCTCACCTTGCCTGACCCCAACCCTCCCTCCCACTGGCCCCCTAGTTATAAGCTACACTTAAAGCTGCACGTGAACAATGTAAACATCTGAATGAGGAGGATGAGCAGGGGCAGAGGAGAGAGGGAGAAACTTGTCGTCAGGTAATTGTTTCAACAAGAGGCCCTCGCTCCCTGATGAGGTGGAACTTTCACACTAACTATGACATATAAACACAGAAAACAATCAGTGACACTCACTGGTTTTGGCATGGTGCTGAGGCCCAAGTTATCCTGATCAAACGCTTCCTTCTCCTCCCATGATCCTCTGCTCTCCCCGTTGGACGAGGGGGCAACTCTGAGCTCCTTGACCTGTCCGCTCATCACCTGCACCGGGTCCAGACTCATCTTCATCATAGAGAATCTTCTCTATGGCGTCTTCTCGTGCTCCCAAGGGTGCAATCTGCAAACAGTCCTGGCTGCTGATGAAGACAAACTTGTCCTCTCAGGCAAAAGTAAAAACAAGATGGGACCAAGGTGTCCTGCTACAGTCCCCAGCATCTATGGAGAAACTCCTACTAGTCTCACTACAGTTTGCTGAGCTTGCACCTGCACTGAAAGCAGCTGAAGTGTGGAGCGTGTTCAGCCTCCTGTTCACTCTGTGTCCTTTTCCTCAGGAGGATTATTGTTCTCTGCATCCAGTACCAGAGCACAGGAAAGACACTCACTCATTCACAACCATGATCCTATACACACACACACACACACACACACACACACTCTGTTATCCACATACTGTCACACATACAGTCCACCCTTCGTCAGTCTGCAGCAATCCATCTGCTGCTATCTCTGTCTCTCTCTCTCTCTCTCTCCCTCCATTCCTCTCAGTCCCATTCAATCACTCGCTCAGCTTCGTCCAATCCCCCTCCTGCCTCTGACCAATCACAGCCCTGCTTCCTTATTCAGCGTGACCCTGCCCCCACCCCCCGCTGTCCTCTGTTGACGGTGCAATTTGCCGAAGAGGCTCATGGGACAACCAGTCACACATTTAACAACAAATAGCGACCATGAACAGCCATTTAATTTAGAGGCATTTACTAGGTACTGTTATAACACCCAAATAAAAAACATTATTTAGAAATAAAAATGATGATGAATTATGAATATTTCAACTCAAAGTGGCAGAATTTGTCATATATTTACCTTTAAATAAAAATATCTGGGATATGCGACAACAAGTCATTTGTCTTCTATAACACAGTATAAGCAAAAGTACATGAATAATCAAGTTTAAAACGGTGAGGCTGTTAAAGCTAAGAGTGAGTGGGATTGAGCGAGGGAGGCGGTGCTGAGAGGAGGGGAGTTAAATTGGCCTAAAGGTCTCAGATAATGGATGTAACCTTCATTTAAAACCAAGGTTGTACAGCGAGTTAAACACAGGTCCATTAGTGTCCTGTCCATGTGACTTCACATGTTTTAACCAGAGCAAGAATCACACATGCTTTATAGCTGCAAGGCTGATGTGAGGACAGAGCGAAGGAAGAGAGAACATGGCGCCGATCCTCCATGTTCACTTCACCTCACTGCCTCATGTGGTTAAGGTTTAATTAACACAGTGTTCTCAATGTGTTGGTTTTTATTGCCCAACGACACCACTGATCTATGGAGCACCAGTATGGTCTAATTGACGACAGGAAATAAAAAAATCAAATGATAAATCAAATGCCACTTCTAAAGAGCGATTGCGTCATAGCGGGGCAACTTGACCGTCCCATTTCGAAGGCTCCTTCAAATGTGGTTTTCATTGAAATCAATGTTGGCTTTTGTAGTTACAGTGTGTGATTAGTAAAGTAATAAAACCGTATTATAGTAGTTGCACTTACTGTTGTAGTGCCATTGACACGGCTGGTGTTAAACTGACATGTTAGATCAACCTTTCTTCGAAATCATACATTATATGATAAGTTTGCGGCACAAGGGGATGCTTATTACATGTGAATAAATAGGAGAGGGACAAACATTAATGTCTCCGCAATAAAATGTATTTGTTGCATCAAATATTAAAAAAAACACATTAAGTAGTAATGTTAGTGTAATGCTAGTGGTAGTAGTAGTATCTGTGGTGGTAACCATGGTGATAGTAGCACTAGTAGTAACAGTAGGTGGTGAATATCCAAATGCCAGCATCTTTTCACCGGAACATAATTAGAGATTTTCTTTGTGCTGCATTTTGTTTTTACACACACACTAGAATGTTGTGAGGAAAACGGGGCATTTGTATCTGTAGTGCGTGTACCTGAGCTTGTAGCCCCATCCTGTGGCCACTCTGCAAACTGCACCTCCTCACCGTGACCTCTATTGCTGCAGTGTGATTCACTGTTTCTCTGCTGCTCAGCGTGTGCATTTGTGATTGTTTGGTTTTCCACTGAGTTGAAGCCTGATACACGCAGGCTCAGAATAGATTCATATCGATCCATGATGAGCGGCTGGAGGGGTGAGGAATGGAAAAATAAAAAAAGCAGGTTTAGTCAACGGTGCCATATTGTATAAAGTCAGATTCCATGTTTTTTTTAATTATAAAGCAGGTCTGAGTGTTATAGAAATAGAATAAAAGAATCAAACCGTTCAATCCATGCATATAGCATGTATCCAGACACTGAGTCTTAACATGATCTGCCAGGACTTGTGTTAACTTTGTGATGTCACTGTGAAAAAGTCACCGCCCTCGGCCATACAACACCATGCAACCATGCAGGGTTTGGTTTCTGCAGATGTTTACCTGAAATCTTAGTCAGGGAGGGCTCAGGAGGCAGAGAGGGTCATCCACTATAAGGTAGGTGGTTCGATTCCTGCTTCCTCCAGTCCTTGGGCAAGATACTGAAGCCAAAGTTTCCCCTGATAGTTGTGCTGAGTGTGTAAATGGTGTGTAGTAGAATGAGTGCTGCATATAGGAGCGCTGTATGATTATGTGTGTGAATGGGGGAATGCGACCTGTGCTGTAGAACACTTTGATATGTCTATAGGACTGGACAAGCACCAAATAAGTACAATTAATTTACCATGTGAGTATTGTTCAAGCCTCTCCAACAATCTTTTCACTTTTCTTCTACTGATTATTGGATCACGTTTGTCTTATTGTTTAAGTTTCCTGTTTTCTGTTTCACTTTAGCTGAGGACCAGCTATTATAATGGGTGCATGTGTGGTGACTGTAGACTGTAGAGATGGAATCCAGAGAAAAAGGATAAACTGCTTCATGTCTTTGTGTCCGTAGCTGCTGCTGAAACAAAGCATATCTCCCAAGTGCAGTCTTCCACTCTTACTGTCCTAGCAGTGTCCAATCTGTCCCCTTCACCCACCTCCCCGATGTCCATGTTGATCTCAGGCCACTTACGGTCCTCAGCGCCCATTCTGGTAGCCGAGGAGTGGGGCAAGTTGTTCTCTGAAAGTGAGCTGGAGGCAGAGGTAACCCTGACGACGCCAGATGATCCAGAGGTTTGGTACTGAACAAGGCCCCAGGCTTTTTTATTTATTTATTTTTTTTATTTGGTTCCACACCAAATGCAGGCTCAGCATTTAGCATTTGTCATGCGAAGAAAATGGCTCAAAGTAAATGGTTGTGTTGATTCCTGTAGTCAAGGCTTATTCTGCATGAGTCATTGTGTTTAACAATTTCTCTGTCCAGCTGAGTGAATGAGTGTCCGCAGATACCAGAAAATGAATTTCCGCAGTCATTCAATTTTACTGTGAAGTGTGTGCGTGTATGAAAATGTGTCATAACGTAGGTGTGCAAGCGTATTGTGTGTGTTTATGTCCTCCCTGTCTTTTAGCCTCAGGGTGGTTACCATGAGAACAGCATGAGCGGTGACGTCACTGCAGCAGTGTGACGTCACTTCTAGATAGTGACTCATGCTCTTAGCTGATTGTGTGTGTGTGTGTGTGTGTGTGTGTGTGCATGCGTGTGCACGTGTGTGTGAAAATACCGGAGGACACACAATACACTTTCTCTTGACATTTATGTGTTTTATTCTATGTAACAAAAATAATGACATTGTCTTTGTTCGAGACGCCTACAGTAACAATATTGAAAATGAAAAGAAAACAAACGCAAAATCATCCGACCAAAAGACATTTACATCAACGTCATAGAGAAATGTTGAATGATGAAATTCTATTGCACAACTGAGCACAAATGGTCCCCTGTCAAAAAAAAGGTACAATGTCCGTGTTCATGTTAACGTCAAACAGCTCAGAGCGTCTGTCCTGATCTCTCTGAGGCCTGATGAGCTGCATCATATGTGATCAATGCAAACACACAACATGTCTAACTCCACCTGATACAACCACAGCAACAACACACTTCAGCTTTCTAACGCAACACAATCCCATCTTTGGCACATTACATCTGCAGAGTCAATGTTGTTGAATTGGATTCTACATAAAAAAAAAAACAACAGATGTGAAAACAATCAAAACAAAAAGACTTTTGTGACTTGGATTGGAAAGTCAAAGCTGATGAAGATGGACGGAATCTAATGAGCGGAGGAGAAGGGAGATCAAAACATTGTGAAGCCACTTTGTGAACCAATCTGTTCTAATCAAAGCTGTTTTGCAGCACATTGCCCGACGTAGGCTGAAGCCTGAACAAGACATGACCATTATCCATGGTAGTGGAGAGACAGCAAAACACATGTCTTTCTTTTTGCATGTTTGTAGATTTACTATGTTCACTGCCTAATCACTGACAGTAAATTGGCACTCTGAACTTTTAAAAGAAAGATTCATTATAGCAGTTCATTCCAATAATTCTAAATGCTGTATAAAATAGTTGTCTCTTTTGTTTTTTTTATCTCTACATGATGGCCTAATTTCACCTTTACATATTTTCCATAAAAGCTATTTCATTTCTGGTTACGTTGAGCTTCTTGACTCATTTCTCTCAGTTACGAAGATCTGCATTTGTGCCACATTTACACTTATTAGCCAAGTGCTAAAGGATGGGAGTTAGTGATAGAGGAAAACATTTTCCACTTTTTGAATTTGTTACAAGAAAGCTAAGATGGTTAATCAGGCATACAGCCTGATTAACCCTTGTGCATCATTTTACCAAACATACACTCAAATCCCACTTTTTATGATTCAGCTCCCATTTGCTAAATGCAAAGTTGTTTGTTGGAGACAAGAAAACCTGCTCACGACTCCATCTTTACATCCTCACTGTATTCAAACTCGTGCTGCTCTCAACTATTACTTAGTTACAATAACTTTTAAAAGGGAAGGTTTTTGCAGAAGAGGTAAACACACCAAATTAGAAACATCTGTTAGTAGCAAACACACATTTCCTTTTGACCTAGAGTGATACAAATAATAGAGCATCAATAACCCAAGTGGACACCAGTAAATTTGATTCTATAATTACCTGAAGGATCAACAAATTTGATTGGATAATTTTTCCTGAGGGTGACAAATGTATTAACAAAGCAACCATGATTAAAAAAGTGAAAAGAAAGAAACATGTCCGAAAGGATGCACAAGGGTTCAGTTGTTCATATCATATAATGTTGCTAGTCGTGATCTTCAGACATGTTCATCACATGTAAACCAAGGACGGCTGTATAATAGTTCAAATGACATTCTATATCCCCCCCCCCGCCGCCTATTGACCAGTCAACTCTGACGTCTGCCTGTGACGGTTACCGTACTTGTTAAAACTGCTACAGCCAACATAACAACAAGAGCCATATGTGTACCAGCGGACCACAAAAGCAAGTGTAGGTGTGAGTAATAATACTTCAGTGTGAGGGTTTTCACCCAAATCTTTACAAAGTTCAACCAGACTGAGGCATCTCTTGTCACACAAATGATACAAATACAAAACACATGTGAGCACTCACAAAAGTGTCACACACACACACACACACACACACACACACACACACACACACACACACACACACACACACACACACACACAGAGCTTTCACAAGCACTCACAGTTAGTCAGACTCACTCTGTCACTCTCTCTCAAGTGCGCACACACACACACACACACACACACACACACAGTAGTCGTCATATGAAATTAGGTCTAAGCTAGTGGTACATTTACATCTTATATTAGTTTATATTCATGAATACGATTACAGTTGTATTACAATGTACATGTAGTTTTATCGTTACATTATCAAACAAAGGGGCCTCCTTCTGTAGCTTTAGGAAGCGAGGGCTCTCATTGGCTGAGTGAGGAGGAGGAGATAAATCTGATTGACTGACAGGAGAGAAGTCAAATGCTTGATGAGACACCTAACTCACCCACAAAAGAACCCCACAATGGTCTGTGGCCAGTAAGGGCTTCTGTTCAACCACACGTACACTGAGGCAACCGGCTGCGTCATGGACCGACCCGCGTTACTGGAGGATTCCAGTAGAGGGCACAACACAGAACTCAGATTAGACTAAAGATTGTCCAGCGCTCCATTCTATAATCAGAGTGATCATTCCGCCATTTCTGGATTTGGGTTAACATAAATAAGGGATGTTAAATAGGACCAGTCATTTGTTTTAAAATTATATTGGACAATAGTTTATACATGAAGTTAAATCTTGTGTCAATTTGTTTCCCTGCGTTTCTCAGGCTGATCCACTTGACTACATAGAGGCTGTAATTACAATCTACAGGCTGGGAATTTATGACATTTGAGGTCAATGTACTTAAGTTGTCATCTTTCCTTCACAGGCACAAACAGGTGACCCCCCCCCCCCCCACACACACACACACACACACACACAAAACAAGCTTCCTCTTCAACCTTTTGCTCTTTTTCGAATTGATTTTAGATCTGAACTGAGTTCAGCAAAGTTCCTCTCCCTTCACCTATTATCAAAGCGCTTCCTCTCTGACATTTAAAGAGGAGGAAGACAAAAGGGGGAAGAGCAGGACTGTGGGAGAGGAAGAGGAGAGACGGTTATTTCAGCTTTTCATGGAGGCAGCTTTGGCCTTTCTGAGAAATACTGTTTCTGTCATAGGGCCAGTGATTACAGTCCCGATTATCGCCCCTCTCCACACGGTTTTAGTTGCTGTAATTGCTGGTCTCATAGAGGCAAAACCACATCTCATTTTACTCTCTGGTTCTACTGCCGACACCATCTCTAGAGTTAGTTCAGGTCTGCAAACTTACTTTAAAAGGACAACACATCCTGTAGCTAAGATTTAGCTAAATATTAAACTTTTGCTAAATATATAGATATCTAAGGAAGCTACTTTGCAACCATAATCATGGATTGTTGCTTCAGCCATTGGTGGTGGAGCAGCCAGTTGCAGCAGGCAGGGGCAGGAAGTGACGCATTTATTCCACTGCGGAGATCAAGTGATCATGTCTACAGCAGCCCGGCGCTGTTGTCAGCTCTTATCACCACAAACTCTCTTTGACATCTTCATCACTGTCTTCTGTGTGTGTGTGTGTGTGTGTGTGTGTCCGCTTTTTCCCGGGAGATATTTGTTTTCTTTTTGCTTTTGTCATTATTGCGTCAGTTCGCGTGTTAGACACATCATCAACCCCTGTACTCACTTGTGGTGAATCCAGCAGGGGATTCCCTGCCGAATTCTCAGGATTTTCTCCTGATTTTAGACAAGTGGGCCTGGTGGAGAAAGTCCACAGAAAATTAGCATGTGAAACATTTGTGTTTACACAGGCAACTCCTTCGGAGAAAATATGGAGGCTCTAAGGAGTTCAGTGCATGTGCATCTTTAGTGAGCCATTAATTAGAAAAATTTAAATAAATAGAAACAAAACTGCATTATTCTGCAAACATCATTTGAAGAATGTGAAAGAAACTATAGTACAAACGTTACCTAACAAGGAGAGCCATGCAGGGAGCATGGACCATCCAGATTACATTATGTCAGGTACAAGGCTTTATTCTAACCCAATTACATGTCCCTTGAATGAAATGCGTAATCATTTCGATAAGATATTGATTTTGTTAGCATATGTGGAAAAAGCTTTAGACGCAGCTAGAAGCCCCTGACCACCACATCAGCATGCGTCACCGTTCTGCTGGAGGCAGTCATCTGAGACATTCATCACCTGCCTCGTACTTTGTAATCTATCAGAAACGCTCTCTGAAAGTGTCATGTAACTGGTGGTGGATTTTGCCGTTGCGGTAATAATAAATGCGACTGCACACACAAAAACACACACAGGCAGTGGGGCAGTGTGATCTGACTTGGATCTGTGGGCAAGTGTATTTTGATTGTAACATATTCTCACATACATACACACATTCATGGTGTTATAGACACTATAGCTGTGTTTAAATTCAGGGGCTACCCGGCCTCTGAAGAGCTCCTCCTTTAGGGGGTTAGCCTAGTCCTGCCACTGTGATGCACTCTTTACTCTTCACTCTTCAAATGCAGCCTCTGAAGGATGTGGCTGCTGAATTGAGACATAGCTCACGACAGACAAACCCACACACATCCAATGTGATTGTTCATTTAAATAATTTTCTGTATATCAACACATTTGTTTCTCTCTTGTCGCTCTATAAGGACCAAACAGGCTCTTTGTTGATTTGATGCTATTCTTTTTTTCCGAATATCCCGCAGCACATGTGTGATTAGAAATTGGCATTCTGGGTGCCAAAATTTACATTCAATGAGACATTTAAGAAATAACATGTTAGGGAAATATAATTTTTTGGTTGCTAATAACATTATACGAATATCACTGCTAGCCTGGTTTAGTCCAAAGGTGTAAAAATAATCGGACAAATCAAGAAGCTGCACTTTTACCAGTTCAGAATTTTCATTAAATCTTCATCATTTATCACTGTGAGGTTGCCAGGCAACAGGTGCAGACTCATGACAACTGAAATAAGGCATTTCATGAAGTCTCATAATGAAAAGATTCTGGAAAGGGCAGCACACCTTGTGTTATTTCCCAAGTAAAAAGAAGACGAATGAAACAAATTTAGATTATTTTGCAGAAGTAACTGTTAGATAGCTGACATTTGTACTTGAGCCACCCCACAGCCTTGTAATCTCACTTGCTGAGCAGGGGGCCTGACAGTGGGAAAGTGGGAGTGGCACCTCTAAATATTTCCTCTGTAAATCTCTCCTGCAGGAGTGTACTGCACAGTGGGATGGGTTGGAAGAAAAGAATGGCATCAATCAGCAGTTCATTATGTTCCAAATATGGCTCATTCCTTGTCATCGCTGCCTCACAAAAAAAAAATCTTCCCTACCTCTCTCTTCCTCCTCCTCCTCCTCCTCCTCCTCCTCCTCCTCCTACCTCAGCTGCATCCCCCTTTTCTCCTCCTACCTCTCTGTTCTCATATCCTCCTTCCTTCGCTTGTTTCAGTTCAACCCTTTCCCCGTCCCTTCCCTCCCTCTGCATCTCCACCCATCGCTCTCTACTTCTGCATGTCACACTGCAGCAGTAGGACGATGGAGGGGTCGGACTTGGCGGCCTCTTTGAACTCATCCAGGCTGATCTCATCATTGTGGTCTTTGTCCATCTTGGAGAAGATTTTGTCAACGCGCTGCTGAGGAGTCAGCCCGTCCTCGTTCATACGCATCATGATCACCGTGCCCACCATCTTGTAGATGGCCTGCAGAGGTAGAAAGGGGGGGGAAAAACTGATGGGCTTTGTCTCAACATATTTAACTATCAGAGAGGATTTCTTCCTAAATAAGGCACAAACACACCTCTATGATCTCAAGCATCTCCATGCGTGTGATCTTTCCATCCCCGTCCAGATCATACATGTTGAAGGCCCAGTTGAGTTTCTGCTCGAAGCTGCCTCTGGAGGTGATGGACAGGGCACAAATGAACTCCCTGAAGTCAATGGTCCCATCACCGTTCTTGTCAAATGTCCGAAACGCATGCTGGGCGAACTTGGAGGCGTCACCGTATGGGAAAAACTGGAGTGTGGAAAATGACAAAAACAAGGCAACATAAGTGGCATGTCTGTTGAATTGTGCAGCTCCTCCTAAATGTTGGTGAAAAGGGAAAAGACATAATCTTATTATAGAGTATCATTAGTATAATGGCAGTACAAATGTATTGAAAGTCCTAGTATGCTTATGCTGTTTTATATAACACACACACACACACACACACACACACACACATCACATTTAGAGCTCTACACTTCTATGCTGTGTTTAAACAGTTTGTCTGAATATAAAACAAAATATCTGCATTTTTCATCATCTGTCTCACATGCGTTTGCTTCTATTTTAATCAGTCCAGGTGTCTGCAAAGGCCGCATAACGATTCATATTTACCTGCACTGCAAGCCTGTAAAAGCATATTTTTCAGCTCCAATTCTATTTTCCTGTGTTTTAAATGTGTAACCCCGGGGACTGTGTTTTTTTTATCGCCACCGAATGTTTTCATCGCGTTTCTTTGCCTGTCTGTCTGCCTCTAGGCAGGATTACACAAAAACAACTGAACTGCTTTTCAAGAAATTTTGTGGAGCACGGACCAACAAAGAACACATTTTATTTTGGAGTGGATCAGAATAGAAAGGAGGAGCCAGGAATTCTTTGACACTTTCCTTAACATGGTGAGATAAGACGTAAGTGACGTTGTAATATTGTGACTTTTGAAACATCATGCATTTATTGAACTTCAGTGCAAACTAACTGATGGAAGATAGCTTTCATTAATTTATAATTTATTTACTCTGAAGTACGTTGTAAGTGTGTTTATGGAAAATGTATTACACTAACTTAATATCACCATTGTCAGAGCAGATTATATTATTATTATTATATTCATAATTCCTTTTAAAAATGTCTTTAACCATTGTGCATCCATGAAAAATCAGTCCACTGTAAAATCTCCAGAATATTAATGTCAGAGTTTCATAGAACAACAGCTGCCAGTGTTATAGGCTCGAGCTCCTCTGAATGCCTCAGAGCCACAGTAACATCAGCTTTCTATGTAACTACCAAACAATGTTATGAGTCATTTTGATTCATTTCACAATAATTACAGGGGGGAAAAAGAGCATGTAGGTAGAGCAGGGAATGAAAAACAGTATTATCCAGTTGTAAAGAAACTAAGTCATAAACTGCCATGATTTCCTTCCCTCTGCCTCTCATGCCCCTCCTACCCTCCACCTCAGCCTCACCTTCACATAGAGCTGCTGAAACTCCTCCAGGTTGAGGATGCCAGAGGGACAATCCTTGAGGAAGCCTTTGTACCACTGCTTGAGCTCTGCCTCGTTGAATTCCGTGCTCTTGGTCAGGTCGTCCAGGACCTCCGGAGCCAGCTTACTGTTGTGTTTACCCATGACGAATTCACCTCTCTGGAGAGGGGGGCAGAGAGAGGGAGAGAGAGAGAGACAGGGTGAGCGTGAAGATGAGCAGGTGAGAGACAAAACAACAGCCGCAGCTCTAATTCCCCCGTGCCGTTGTGTCAGCACAGAACATACACGCAGAGTAAAACCTGGATTCTTCCCTACACAAGTAACCACCATCAAGCAAATAACCACCAAGGAGAACCAGTGCTCACCAGAGTTTTACTCCTGGATCCAAAATCTTGAACAAATCTCATTGTTTCTTGAGAAAATATGAAACTCCTTTGAATATCACACAGATATAGCTAACAATATCCTCACAGTCAACCACGATCAAACAATTCCCCCATACACATGAGGCAATTTCTTTCTTACATAATCCTGATACTTATAATAAGGACGTTTTTTGAGATTGTCATAGATTTCCTATAGGGAATAATGCAAGGCTATTGATGAAAAAAACAGCCTTGTTTTGGGAACTGATATCTATAAGTACGCAATTTAGTGGAGCTTGATTGGGAAATCAAGAGGACTGGTAGTGGAAGTATGCACTTTACTGAGTGCCATTCTAGTCTTAATATGGCTTTATGTGTCAAAACTTTAAAAAAAAGTGCCTGCATCACTTCATAGGGGTTAAGTTCATCCATGGAATCATCTGTTAAAATGATTGGTTGAATAGTTTCAGAGGTGCACATAATTTGCCGACATATGATACAAAAGGTCTTTCGATTTCCATAGCAACTCATAATATTCTACCTCTTTAATCACCTTGCTATATTGGCCATAAACTGGCCTATTACCCTGACTCCTCACCACACACACAGCTGGGGAGCACTGCAGTGCCTTCATGACGCCATCGCTGACTCACAGCCCTGCCTGACAGCAGTTCGCACTTTGACACCAGGACACGGCCGATGCAGCCGAGCTAAGCATCTACAAATCCTCCTCTAAATTGAGGAATGAGTGTGCCGTGTGCGGGGCAGTGGCTGAAATAACACCCTGTCCTGCTTTATGGCGAGTGAGTCATGTAGAAAGAGGCAGCGAAAAGCCCAAGTCACGGAGAGTCGCACAAAATATTTTGGACTTTCCGTGACATGTGGGAGGAACTGTGGGAGAAAAAGGTTACCTGTGATTTTATGAAGCTGGAACACTTAAATAAATGATTCCCTCATCTCAGTTTTAAATAGGAGGAGAGAAATAACACAGTTAAAGAGGAAAATGAAGAGAAAATGTGCCTGTAAAATAGATGGCACATAATAAAGGTGCAATGAAACGGTCACTGCTTTAAGAAAGTGAATGACTCAGCTGGGAGTTCACTGCAGTCCTGTTAGAACTGTGCAATTCAAACAACTTTGTCTTTTTTTAGTAGCTGCAGGAGAAAAACTTTTACCATGTTTTTCTAATACAAACCAGCATGAGTCATTCCTAAAAGCAGAGGGTTGGGCAGTAATAAGCCCATATTGGCTTATGCTTTGGTATTTAAAACAGAAATTGTGCCCATTGCAATACCATCAAGAAAAACAAAGTATTTCTTTATATATTATGGTTTATATATGTTGTAACAATAATAATAACAACATTTATTGTATAGGACCTTAAATGTGTTTGATTCTGCCTTAAGCGGCAGACACTTGGAAAATGAACCACATCTCCGAATCACTGACGACATTCACACAGGTCGCTCTATAAATCACTCATTGTGAGAGGCACACACACACCTCATGTGCACCAAA
This sequence comes from Verasper variegatus, assembly GCA_026259375.1. NCBI lineage: Eukaryota > Metazoa > Chordata > Actinopteri > Pleuronectiformes > Pleuronectidae > Verasper > Verasper variegatus. The sequence goes on from CM048038.1 coordinate 15,677,648, forward strand.
CTGAGCCCCCCCACATGCACACACACACATGCACACACACACACACACACACACACACACACACTCCACGGAGTTCTAACATTGTTTCTTGCCACTGACTGAGGCAGATGAGATTGTATCCCTCTATTAGAGAAGTAAATGTAGCAGATAATAGAGTTTCCTGTTGAAGATAGCAAGAGGCGCGACCAGCCAGGCGAGCAAACACATTGGAAACTTATCCCATCTGAGAGAATCAAAAGAGACACAGTTCACACTGACAAGTCAGGAAACTTGTGGGTTCATTCTAATTGTCCCCAGGTCACACCGTGTCTTCACGTCAGGTGCGCACATCTCTGCCGGCTCATCTTACTGTGGCAGAAATCTTTTGCCGGAGAGTATTCAGGTGTTGGAGGTAATGCTGGAGGTAATGCTGGCTTTTTCTCTGTCTGGGATTATGCTGCCTTTCAAAGCAAATAAATCAAATCTCGAGGGAGTCAAAGAGCTATGACATTTTATTATTATGGCTGCTTCGGGTGATGCTTATCTGAGTGCATGTGCATATATATATATATGTTATCAACTTTATATGATAATGATGTCAGTGTTTTGTTTATAGATTGTTTCACTGCTCCCAAGTTGTCAATGGGTCTACAATCATTTTGAATACTGGATGTTCGCATTCAAATGTTAACTATCTTAACTTTAACTCAAAAATACCAATTTAAGTCTTAGCATCCTAAACCCATAAGAACCTATGAAAGGAAAAAATCCCAGGAGGGAGCCCTTTATGCTCTCTAATAACAATGACACACAGTCAAAGTCACACAGCTCATTCCAAGCCCTCTGGGGCAAACATAAATCTTAATTCCCTAAATGCTGCAATCTGCCTAAAATATACAGCCCTCAACGCCTGCTCTGCAAATCCCACCAAAGAGGATCAATTGGCCCGGCAACAGGCGGTTACTGTGCACACTGACATCATTAACAATCTGTTCACGTCAACACAAAGCAGACACAACATAACATAGACACACAAACATGCCAGTTTCCACATGGGACATCAAGGACATATTAGTTCCATCACACACGGGTTGTCTCGTACATTCCAGCACATATAAAAACAATCATAAAGTGACATGACAACGTTTAAGGAGGGGAAAAGACACAGCGAGGAAAGACGAGAGATGCTCTGAGTAGAAACAAAATACGAGAGGGAAGGATGACTCAATCTGGATTCACACCTCTGAGGGAGAAGACAAATAGACAGGGAGATACTAGACTCGGAGTGAAAAGGAAATGAAGATGGAAGGACGGAGAGAAATGGGAGGCAGCAGGCAGATAAGCAGGGCTTGTAGAAAATTGTCCCAGCAGGCGTTCAATAGAGAAAGACGCGTATCTCACTGAGTCTGAAGGGGCCTTAACGCATGTTCATTCCAGCTGTCAGACTGATAGGAAACACAAAGTCTAATCTGAGTTGTAAATGCGTGGGAGACTGTGAGTGCAGTGTGTCACTGTGTGTATGTGTGTTCCAGTCCAGTTTGATGGTGATCTAGCTGATTGGACACGCTAACATGTTTGCGTGCCAGAGTCAGTATTATTAAAGCTTACATTTATTTTCATGACTGTTTTCTCAAACTCAAGGACCTTCCCACTGTTGGATAACACAAGTGCTGTAATTCAGCAGCAGTGGTTCTTCTGAGTGAGTTCAAATCACTTAAACGTATCAGCTGTTGGAGAGTGACCTTCCAATAAGAAAGACAGCAACGACACATGTTTATGTTCAAGTGACACAGCTCTCTATGGCCATAGTCATTAGGAAGGGAGCAAAGGAAGAAGTTAGGTGATGAAAATCAGTGCATGAATCTGAAAAACGATCTGGTTAGGTGACAGTTCTGACACCTAGGTCTGCAACAGCTAAGCTCTAATACAGCTGTTGTGCCTCTTTCTTATTAGCGCTGACCGCCTCCTTCACCAGGGAAATGACAATCGTCTCCAGCAGCAGGTCATATTGGTCGTCAGCAATCAACCATAATTCCACGAGTGACTTGATGGTAGGCCGGAGTTAAACTTAAGTCTGTTATGAACTAAGCAACAGCTCTGTTATACCACTGTAGAGAATAGTGTAATAGTTGATCCAACAAATCCAAGAGAATGATTGATTTGTCTCTCCAGAGGCTTGCATTGCTTCACAATTCAGGAGTCTTCTTCCCAGTTAAAACTTCATTTATGTTATCGCAATAGGGTTGAGTCCTGAAATAACAAAGCCCTTCTTATCATTGACTGTTTTGTGCTTGTTCCATTTTCAAAGAATCAATTTAGCACCAGTATGCAGGACAAAACGAACTATACCCAACCCTTCGTATCAATATTTAAGAGGATCTGGTTTGTAGTATTGAATCCTTGAATCAAGTGGCTAGTGAAATAATAAGTGTGTCTGAAAAAGTATCTGTCATATGTGTTAGATTCACATTTACTCAACATTTAGATTTACTGTCACCAGGACGCCAAAAGTTTTTGAAGCAGATTTTTCAACCCAAACTGTTAATTGTTCCCTTATCTCGACGTTTTTGTGCCGAAACCTGACCAAATCATAGCCAACCCTTATTTGTAAATAGAGGGGTGCTCAGAGAGACGGACACAGGCCACACACAGCAATGAAGTTGGGCTTCCACAGTCACACAGTCTATGGTCATGATGCACTCAGACTTTAACTTAACGTAGCCCGGAGGGGAAAATGTGCCAGTGTCCCCGTGACAAAAAATGATTAGCTGACAAAAGCTGTAATTGAGTTGGAAAGAGAGCAAAACGGGAGGCCAGGCCTCAGTATCCATTTCCTGTGTGGGTGCATGTGTGCATGGATGTGTGCATGGATGTGTGTGTTTGCAGTGGCAATAACCTTTGTGAGAATGGAATTGTACAATGCGGGGAACAATCAATAGGAAACCAGTCCAATACCAGCCGGCACCATGAACTACACTGTGACGTTTGTGTGTGTGTGTGTGTGTGTGTGTGTGTGTGTGTGTGTGTGTGTGTGTGTGTGTGTGTGTGTGAGTGAGTGTGTGTGTGTGTGTGTTACAGAGTGTAAGATTACACTATACAGTAGAAGGATGGACACATCTGTGGAGAAGCGGACAGCACACATATTGATATGCGAGTGATAAACTGCACTTTGACAGGTCGTCATTGCAACTCACCAAACCAACAAAAGTAAAATGGAACAATACGTTGTCTTGACAACAATTGCCCTGGCTCACTGCCAAACAACCATCCGGCAAAGGATGATGCTTTTGGCGAATCGAAACCGTCCATCTGCCAACTGGACCAGACCATTTGGCTTGCTGATACATCAGTGTGCCGTGGGGTGGCACAATTTAAATATTGGGCAGACTTCCTCATCCAACATGATGCCCCATGTTTGATGAGATATTTATTGTTACATTGATTCAATATATCATTTGACCTGGTCAAATTCTGGAACAAAGAAAAGATATATTCAAGACCCGTCAAACACCTTGAAATGAAATGAACCAGTATCATCCCATTTGGTTATTTGGGCGATTAGATTTTCCATTGAATGTTCATAAAATGTACACTACTACAATATGCACCATTCAACAGAGATGTATTCATGTATTCCATAAAGTGATGATTGATTTCAAACATGTTGTCCAGCCCTAACTAGTGGAAGTGGGTAGTAGTCAGAACAGGAGGACGAGAGGGAGGAGGAGATCTACTTTAGTGGTAGTGGCTCAGTAGCAGTAGTGTTCAAGGCACTTTCACACCTACCTTTTTAATTCCCACCTTTGGACATTTCAAACTGAATCCAGATTTGTTTTCGTTTGCAGTTGGAAACATCTTTTGGATAGTTAAGTCCATCAAATTGACAACATGCAGAAAACAGATTCATGCCCATCAACAGACAAATTAATGTCAACTATCGATAGACACAGCCCACATAGCCTGTGATGACAAGACGTACTTATGTCATACAAAATGCAATGTGAAACCAACACTAACCTGATCAAATGTAAACAATGTAACAAAGACATGAAGCTCAGCTGAGACCTGGTCAGGTGTGGTCAGGTGTGAAAACATACTTAGTTAAAAGTAGTGGTGGCAGTCGTAGGAGGAACAGGAAAGGGAGGACTTGGATTGAGTTGTTTGGCAAAATGTAAACAAAAATGATCAGCAGTCAACACTTGAATCCAAAATGTCCTTATGCTGTTGGTATCCATGACTCCAACAGTTACAGTCATGTTAGTATAAAGTGAATAGGATTTGCATGAACATGTAAGTGCTTACAGACATACAAAAGGTGTTGGAGCTGAGGTGTTGCCTCGTATCAGTGTGATCTACATATCTTTTTAATCGACATAGATCCCTCTGGAGACTGGAGCACGCAGGATCCATCGCTATAGAAACGCAGCTCAACTCAGTGCAGCACTCACTCTAATTTAAGACCAGGCAGCATGTCGAGCCTGGGGAGAAACACAGGGGACAAATCGGCTGTGTGCGTGTGAACTTATGAGTCTGCCTCTCTGCAAAACTTTACCTCCCATATCTCCCAAACCCCCATTTCCCCATTGTATTTATTGCCACGATTGTTACACGTACTAAAATCTGGGTGCCTCATGTCTGAGTGCTGCACTTAATGTCCACTACTGTTTCTGTCTGCAGACTGTCAGACCTGCACAACCTTGTAAAATGTTGCTAATAATATTCCTGCAACAACTCTGAACCCAGGCAGGAGCACACGCGCATACACATAAACCCAAGGTGGACAGTTGTTTGGATGCAAGGCTCAGGTGTTTTTCAGCATTAGACGAAAACACTTTTGAGAACAAACATGCCCATTTCCCATAAGAATACACTCACACAGGCACACAGACAGTTGAGTAGTGTAGCATGTTGACAGTAGTGTAAAGCTGTTTTCAGTCCTCTGGAGAAAGTCCGGAGAATTAGGTCCGGACTTTCTCCAGAGGTTTCCATTCACACATGAGCAACGCAGCAGGAGATTCTCTGCTCAGACGCATTCACAACAGCAACGACTCCTCCGGAGGATTCAGGTGAGGGGTGGTGCAGCAGGCAGAGGCAGGACGTAACGTATTAATTCTGCCAGAGGCTCTTATCACCACGAACTCTCCTGACGTCGTCTTCTTTATGTATATGGCTCTGCTTTTTCGTCCCGAGGTATTTGTATTGTTTTTGTTTTGGCAGCACTCCTTGATTTCAACCTAACTTTGGCGCTGACCTTTTTTTCACTTCTCTGTATCCACCGGAGTGAATGGGGTCATTCCTATGAAACGTTTCAGTTCATGCAATAAGCATAGTGTAGGCAACTACACAATTATCTATTAGCCTACCATGTACAGAAGGGTATGTTGTGATTGATAAGGTGAAAATCAATCGGATGCATGTCATATGCAGAGAGGGCAATAAGCAGTGGAGTGTGTGTGTGTTCAAATTTGAAATAAGAAAAAGTGAACAGAGAGCAAAATACACACATATACAAAGCTACAGCAAACAAATGAGCCTGAAAACACACCACTGATTTGACTAGGTCCTTTTTTGCCTACACTTTAGGCATATATTTATAGTTTATCTGTTATAGACTGTATTATTTTACCCACTTATCTTGTTCAGGGTCATAAGAGGCTGAAGCTTGTCCCGGCATGCACTGGGCCAGAGGCGGGGGTATACCTTAACGGGTTGTCAATCTGTCACCTCACCTCAGGGGATATATATATAGAAAGACCATCTGGTTCACACTCAGGTTCATACCTATGGACCATTTTGAGGCGCACCTGCGGGAGACTATTCACACATTCCCACTGAACCACTCAGGTTATAACAAAACATGTGCCGCACAGTTCAGCTACATATGGTTATACACCTCCACCTTCAAGGACACATGCAAGGGAAAACAACATCAGAGATTTTGAGATGAAAGTCATTAATATTGCAAGACAAGTCGTACATTTACAAGAATAATATTATTGAAGTATCAGGACGTTGAGAAGATTGTGTAAGAAACTGTGTCTATTCTGAAGACAGAACCACACAGACTAAGAGTAAATTGTCTCTTTTATGGAGGAGGAAATGTTTAGTAGTGGTCGAGGACTGTGAGGGAAATCACATGGTTACATCCGTGTGATATTCAAAGGGATCTCATAGTTTCTCAAAAAACAGTGAGATTGGCTCAAAAATGTTTTATCTAGAGCGAGTCAAGTTCCTCTTGCTGCTTATTTTCTAAAAAGTTATCTTTTCTTTATATTTGCAATACTTATATTTTTTGTTAAACAATGACCTGTAATATTACGCTTTATTCTCATAAATCTATTACGTTTTCTTACAGCATTATGACTGAATTCTTGTAAATTTACCACTTTTCCTTGTTACGTCTTGATTCTCGAAATCTCTGATATTTGTTTCCCTTTAAGTGACCAGAATGCTCCCTCTCATACATGTCTCTGACAAAAACATCATCTTAAAAAGTAACTAGCATATTTATTATCATGTTTCTGTTGTGTTGCATTTCCATTGTACTATATTTTATCTGTCAAGCCACTGGAAAACTGATATTCATGGATAACTGTGACTTTATCCGCCAGTTACGCCAAACTCCTTCACTCAGCATTGTTGCACAGCCATTATCAGCAGGAGCGTGAGAGTGTGTCACACACACAGACACACTCTCACATACATATATATATATACATATATATATATATATATATATATATATATATATATATATAGTATTACAACATCAATATCCCAGGGTTTTAAAGTATGTGACAGAAATGGATGAATCAATCAGTCAAAAGACACACATGCAGCAACACACATGCTCAGCAGATACACACAATGAGCCAGTGAAGCATGAGACAGATGGCTCGTACACCTGCCCACAGGCTAACATCAAAATGTAAGTGATACAAAGGCAGAGAGAGGAAGAGAAGAGCAGGATGGTTGTGAGTGTCATAGGATCATTCATCTACGGCCATCAGAAAAGTGGAATAAAAGTTAGGGCTGGAAAAACAAACAACACACACTCACACAGACAGGAAATTGTAGTGTAACATGTCGCTCGGAGCTGATATTATTGTACTCCACTGACTGGGAATCAATAGGTATTTCCAGAGTAGAGGAAGTACGTATCTACATCTACAATCCTACAAACCTACAATCATGTGTTTTCCCATTCAGTGATTTGTTACCCAGCTTTTGTGTGTAACTGCAGCTTCTCTCTACTGTAAATAACCAGGAGCGACTGTCTATGTCTAAGATAACTGCAAAGACCAAGTAATCCACTTACTGCATCCGTAGGAAATGGCCTGTGTCTGATTGTATGTGATGAATCCAAGAGTACCCACGTGTCTGTGGTGGATTGCTGTCACAGCACTAAAGCTAAACAATATATAGCGCTGAGTAGCCATTTTGTAAATGCTACCGAGGGTTATTATTATATACAGTAACAATGTACAGGTTTATAATGACAAAAGAAAAGACCATCTGGGAGCCTGTTTTAATCTAAAGTCTTGGATGTGTGGATCAATAAAAAAACACTTAAACATTTTATTGTAGCTCTTGAATCATCACTCTGTAGAGGCTACTTAAGAGTTGGAGCCAGGCTGGAATGGAGGCATGACGTTGCAATTTATGCTCTCAACATTAGACGCACAATCTGAGAGCCAAATATAAATTAACAATAGCTTTAATACAAATTTCAAAACACAAACATGAGCTACTGCTTAACAACAATTAAATGAAAGTTATTTCAGTATGTGACACTGAGAAATTGAGGAAAATAAACAGAAGGCATATTTCTATCTCATGAAAATTCAATCTCAAATACTTTTTATACAGTATGTGAAGAATCCTGTAGTTTATATGTTGAAAGAAATGTTTGGTTGAGCATTTACAGGCATATTACATTATATTATATTATATTATAGTATTTTAGTCAATCCAAGCTGACATTCGGCGAGAGTCAGGGTACATACACCCTGTGCAGCTCGCCATTGTATCGCAGGGCATGACATACTCCACACAGAAAGACCTATATTCTATTCTATTCTATTAATTATGTGATGGGTTTGAGGGGATATTCTGGTACATTTTGAAGGAGAGGATTAGTATGGAAAGAGGTCCTAATCAAACCACTGCAATAGCTCCCTCACTGAAGCCTCAGCACCACTTGAGACAGCCTGACTCTTGACTTGCCTGACTATAAACAATCTCTTAAGAGTGGGTTGTGCTAAAAGTTAAAATCAGTGCTTTGGGCATAGGACTGAGCAATACAACAATACAATTGCATTTAACCATGAGGGTAATACATATTTATATAATGGTCAGGACATTGTAGATCCTTACAAACAGGTATGTAAAATGTTTGTCAAAATCTGTTCAAAATCTGTCTTTACACTGAACAGAAATAATAATGTGACATTTCTGATCATGTATAATTATAATATGATTATTGTGATAATTATCAATATTGATTTATATCACTTATTTTATCCTGATATATTTTTTGTCCATACTGTCCAGCCATATCTGGGCAAAATTAAAACCCCAGGTTACAATCAGTCATATTGCTATATACAGCATCGATAGATCCGTATCCTACTACTTTTATATACGACATATATTTACCTTTAAAAACAACAACTGAGCTTGAACACGTGACATCATTCAGCTCTGTTACCCATCATGCACTGAAGACCTGCTCTGGTTCAGTTAAAGGCCGACAGCCAAAGGGCTACAAAACCAAACTGAGCCGTCACTGTCACCAGTTGTCTGTCATGGGTGTGTGTGTGTGTGTGTGTCTTAGTTTCCATTCATCTCTGCTTTGCTGACTTTGTTCTGTATAGGAACACAATCAATTAACACCACATTACATACAGACCCAGTGAGGCATACAAATATGCAGACACACACGCACACACACACACACACACACACACACACACACACACACACACACCATGGTCAGTTACTATGATGCAGTAACACATCTGATATGGCCCTTTGATGCACAGCCACATGAGGGGCCATCGGTAATGACAACTCGTTCACACATAGCCCTCGCTGGAAGCTGGTGCTATTGATTGTGCAGGTCCTGGTGTCATCCACAGAGGACTGGGTAGTACTGATAAAAATGAAACCGCTTTACTCACACAGCTCAACAAGTCAAGACTTTAGGGGCAAAACAGTTTAGAATTTAAACTAGAATCTGCAAATGCACTTTTGATGGAGATGCACTGATCCTGCAACTGCATTCTCTGATCATCAATACGCATAAGCAAACATCTGCTTCAATTAACAGGGAATTTTCCATCCATTCATTCATGCTTATTTATCTGCATGTGAGTCCAGTTGAGGCAGTGCGACACACACATCCCCTTATTCTCCCACAGAATAAAGGACATTAACTCTGAACGGTTTAATCATCCATCTGACATACAGTATATAGTGCATATTATACTTTGACACATGCCTGCACAATACACTGGTAGTGGTAGTGGAAGTGTTTTCTGTCACCATATATGCTCACCAATGTGCCTCTTTTAATATCAACACAAAGCAATGATCCCAGGTTCAATTGCCTCTTCAGCCCTGAGTGTCCTTGAGCAAGTCAGTGAAGCCACTAACTCCTCTGCAGAGTCTAAGTGAAACCTTGACTTTACTCATTTCTAGGAATAAATAAATGTTAAACACTTAGACACTGTTCTCTTCCAGAAAAAAAACACCTTGGATTTCAGCCCATCACAATAAAAATAAAACCCACGACTTCCTGTCTCATCACTAATTGCTTGAGCTAGTCAGCAAGTACAGCTATTTTAGACAAATGTTTCCCAACACTTACACACATTAACCTGACGCTGGTTTCCAAATAAATAAACAATGTCCTCCACTTACCTTGTAATGTTTGGAAGAGAATGAGCTCCTGTTAGGCTACAAAATAAAACCTCTTCTTTTCCTCCCAGCTCCTGTCAACGTGACGTTTGGCTCCAGAATCAGTTTCCTCCCTCGTGTAAAATAACCTTCGCTTTAACTCACCTCTGAGGAAGAAGATGAATGAACCGCTGCGTCTCCCCTGCCAACACATTAGCATGGAGGCCCCGCCCCCGAGGGCCCATTGGACGGGCTGCTGCTCAAAGGTGGATGCCGACCAGCTGATTCGACAATGTTGCCTGTCAATCAAAACAAAACGAAAACGCTCTTACAGAGAGAGAGAGAGAGAGAGAGAGAGAGAGAGAGAGAGAGAGAGAGAGAAGGAGGGAGGGAGGGAGGGAAAGAAGAGAGAGGGGATGGGATAGATAGAAAGAGAGGAAAAGATAAGGAGAGAGAGAGAAAGAGAGAGAGAGAGAAGGAGGGAGGGAGGGAAAGAAGAGAGAGGGGATGGGATAGATAGAGAGAGAGGAAAAGATAAGGAGAGAGAGAGAAAGAGAGAGAGAGAGGAGGGAGGGAAAGATAGATAGATGGATAGAGAGAGAAGGAGGTAAAGAGAGAGGGAGAGAGTGACAGAGCGGGAAAGAGAAGGATAGAGGGAAAGAGGGAGGGAGAAAGGGAGAAAGAAAGAGAGGGAGAAGAATGGAGAGAGAAACTACATTATATGCAGTAGTCATTACTACACTGTGATTTAAGTACTAAGCAGTTATTACTACATCACACGCGTGGCTATTTACAAGTCATTACTACATTATTGTATAAGTACTAAGTAGTCATTGCTTAATTATTGTATAAATATGCAGTAATCATTACTACACCATGGTTTAAGAACTAAGTACTCATTACTACATTACACACGTGGCCTGCTCACAAGTCATTAACACTATATTGTATCAGTACTCAGTAGTCATTGCTATATTTTGTATTGGTACTCAGTCATACATTCTCAGTAGTAATTACTACATTGTTGTATCAGTATTCAGTATTCAGTATTATGACATTATGAAATTAGTAGAGTAGGCATTCCTATATTAATTACATGATTACTCAGTAGTTATTTCTACATCATTACATGATGTAATTATTCTTATGTAATCAGTAGTTATTTCTACATCATTACATGAGTACTCAGTAATCTGTAGTTATTTCTACATCATTACATGAGTACTCAGTAGTTATTCCTTCATCATAACATTGTAGCAGTAAGGAAAAAATTGAATAGACAGAATGGCCCTTTACACCTGGACAGGAAAAGAAGGAGGAGCAAAGGAGATGATGAGTTGGACACACCTGTGAGCCACAAAAGAGGGAAAATCAAACCAAGGCAGCATGAAAGAGAACATGTGAAGTGAGAGTCACTGAAGAAGGGAGATCACAAAAAGATAAACTAGTTTCTGGACAGTTGATCCAAGAACTGGATGTTTTTTTTGGATGGAAAGGAGCTGATCCCCGGAGCTTGATGAAGAGGATTTGAAAATCTGTCTAACCTTCTCGGATTGGGCCGTGATCCCCTCTGCCCTGGTGGAACCCTAAAAGCTATGACTCTCTTGAATCCAACATTACGGCGGATTTTGTTGTAATATCAGTTGATTTTCTTTTATTCAGTGATGCAGATTCACAAACAAATTTTAAATGAAATCAGCAAAAGATGACAATGTTGGAATAAAGTATGTTGTATTATTCCGATAATCTGCATTACCAAGCAAGAACTTGTAAAATATGCACGCATGAGTTGGATGCACAAATAAACAATAGTATACGCATTGATTGGATTTATTATCAGCAGCATAATATCCTGAATGGTTATATAATGGTTCTACTGTAGGTCCTGTATTGATTCCTGCTACACTGACATAGTTGTACACTGTTGTTGTAGTTAGCAGAGTTCATTGACTGTGACCATTTTCTTCTATCTGGGGTTTATATAAGCTCTACACATTACGATACAGCCAATTTGACTTGAGCTAAATTTACATGAGCTACATACACAACAACATGTGGCAGATTAACAGTTAACACTGCTATATTAACCTATGCTCACATTTGCTCTGTGATGTGCGCTAGAAAACGTAGAAGTCTTAGATGGGTATAATTTCACTGTTAGAACAGCATGTGAATATCAAAGTGTGTTAAAGGGACAGTTTATTTTCGCATTGTTTTGGTGTTCTGTCTCCATTTACTCAACAGCTAGTTTTATTATTGTTCTTATATGGTGTAGTAAGTGACAAAAAACACACATGCTCACACTTTTTAATCAGACAGAACACAACAAATGTGTGTGTGTGTGTTTGTGTGTATGTGTTTACCTTACTGTAAGGGAGTGTTGCAGGAGTGAATTTTGGTTACAGTGTGTTACAGTGTGATATCGAGGTCATCTGAGGCCCCTCTCTCCCCCTCGCTGGGATTTATATAACCTTTAGCACAAGGTAAACGTCCATCACCCTGAGCGACCAATGCAACACACTTTTTGTATTCTATGTCACGCGCGTGTGTGTGTGTGTGTCCTTCACCCAAGGTAAGCATCAATCATTCTGAAAGAGAGATAACCAGCTAAAACAACCAGTTTCAGTTTGGACTTATAGAAGTACACATCTGTAGGCCTATGGGAAGATGTGGCACTTGACTAACGTGCATGTGCAGGATGTGTCAACCTGAACTCATCCACTAGAATTGGGATGACGTAAACAGTTGCCAAACTGCATTGGCGTTCCATTGCGTTGTGTTGCTCGCACTGCATACGTCAACGGAAGCACCATCCCAACCCTCAAGGCACTTGCCAATCAAATGAATGAAAGTGGTCGCAGAGGAAGCTGGTGAACCTGGTGTGTGTTCCTCTGGTTGTGGAATTTATTTCCTGTGTACTTCTATTTAGCATTGCATTGATAACTATGGCATGGCACGTTAGCTTAAAGCCACCCATGTATGTCCTAAGCATTAACCGTGGTTGTTGTCGTTATGACACCAAGCGTAGGGAGCGCCCGGCGTCAAGCACAACACATACGTGAGTCCAGCGTAATGCTATCTCACTTTAGAGGAACATTACAACAACAACAGTTTTAATTCCTTCACAGAGATGTGAAGCTAGTTGGAGCTCTTTCCTCTTGTCCTATCACATTTAATTCCCACATGAAAACAAAATATTTCACAAAATGTCCAAGTATTCCTGTTGGTGTTATCGCAAAATCTCCATTCTCCAGTTTTTCTTTCTGCTTCCTCTAATTTCATATATGTATTATTGAAATCAAATTAATTGATGAGAAATTAATTTCCCGGCCTCTAATTGAAATAGGCTTGATTGAAAATGGCACGAATATAGTATGAGCCTCTTTCTATTTTACTGCTATGAATATTCATAACTACGTGCGTGTGTGTGTCCCTCGGCAACACGGGGTTGCCATGGGAGCCAACCCATCTCTCCTGTCCTCATCCTCTCATCCCTCTCTTCTCTCTTTCATCTCTCCTGTCCTGTGCCACCATTCTACCATTAATCTCCTCACTTGGACACTGTTCACTGTTATACTGTCCTCAAGTCCTCTATTGCCCACTTAATCCATTGGCACTGCAAGGTTTTTATGTTGCTTCGTACCACAATATTTAAGATGATAATATTTGATCCAGTGAAAAAAAAAGATTTAATACTTGTTGAAACAATGTGAATGTATTATAACAAGGGCAGACTTGGAGATAGTCTGGAGGTGTGTAGATCACAGCACGGAGCTGTGATTGCAGATCTATTCCCTCAGCGAATGGTGATACAATCGTATCCATGCTAATTGATGGGCAAGCCGGCAGCCTGATAATGAAACCCAAACCTCTACTCATGTCTAAGCGAGCGTCTGGCTGGGGTTGTGTGTGTGTGTGTGTGTGTGTGTGTGTGTAATTCTGTTCCATGGCGGCTAGTAAACTGTCTAATTGACCTTTCCACACTCCACAAAGGACGGCTCCTCCACCCGTCTCCTTCCCCCTGTTATTCCGTCTTTCTCCTCTGTCCTCCTTTTTAATTCTCCCCCGACACTTCAGCTCTGTCACTGTCCTCTGGCTTCTCCTCCCCATTTTTATCCCTTTTTATCCATCTTTTGTCATCACTCACAAAATCCCTGATATCATTCATTTGATTTGAAATTTCTGAATTTTGTTTTTCCACCATATAAGTTCTGCTGTAAGCTCGAGCAATGGTCATATTATCTTTTTAACAAAGCATCTGACCTTGGCACTGCAAATTGTTGTTTGCATCCAGTGTGCAGTGCTGTTAGTGTCCACGATGACCACAGTATTTCTACAAGCTTTATTACAACTGTCACTTCTTGTGTCTTGTATCAGGATAAAATCCCGGGTTTGTAATCCTGGAAAAGCTTGCAAGAGTTTGCAACAATATGCAACTGATACATCCCACCCTCTCCCATCAGCCCTCTCGTCAAAGCCATGATCCCAAAACATGCACGCTGCCTGAAAACTGCTAGAAGATGACTTTTCTGCTTCAACGGTTTATGTGTCCGCGGCTGAAGACTCCAGTCATGCCCAGGGAGAACACAGGGGGTGGATACAGGCAGGCAAATCAGTTAGTGACAGACAGGTACGCCAGCCAATCATGGCATTCAGACCGAATCACGACATGAATAGGTGTGTAGGGCCATAGACGCTCTTTTTTCTTTCTGACAACTTTATTGATTGCTATCGCTATGTGACGAGGATTTCAACAAATGGGAGTTACTGTTTTAGAAATAACTTACCAACCATAACTTTAATACATGTAACCCCCATTTTGACCAAAAGTACCTGGAAGTTTTAGTCCCAGGAACTATTCTCAAATAACTAGAAGGTTTCTGCAGACCGTTGTTCGCCTGCATTTCCTCCACAGTCTGAAGAACAGGCAGAGATTAGGCAAATCAGCCTGCTGACATATGAACAACATGCAGTATGGCTTCACTCCAATCCACCAGGAGGCAGTGATGCAGAAACTGATATTACAACCGCAACTACAACAGTAAACATAGAGAAGAGAAAGTTTTGTCCTTTATCATTCACTTATCTTCTCTGTTCTTCCTTCTCCTCCTCACACTTAATTCATATTCTCACTGGCTGTCAAGGGTGAGCAGTGTGAAGTGAGTGTGTGTTGGAGAGAGAGAGAGAGAGAGAGAGAGAGAGAGAGAGAGAGAGAGAGAGAGAGAGAGAGAGAGAGAGAGATGGTGAGTGAGTTTCTTGTAGACAGAAATGTGTCCTAGCTGTCCACTGATGATTACACACACGGAGCGTGAACACTGTGTGCTCAGTGATTGTCAAGTGATTTTGCAAAAGAGTGTCAAGGCTCACTTACCTATGTTACCTATAGGCCTGTAGTGTACTCCAACTGTCACTATCACCTTTTCGGGTATTGAACTTGTCGCTGTCGGAAACAGAGACTGGTGACCTTTCAAAAATGAGCAGTAACATTCCTCTCATCTCTGTTCTAATGATCCTTCTTTTCTCTCCTCTCCATCTCTTCTTTCTACTTTTTGTCCCCTTTCATGTTTCATGGCAATGTAATGAGATCAGGAAAAATGTCTAGTGATGACCCCTCTGTCGCAGGCCAACATCTGCCATTTTGTTTCACGGTGCAGATTGAAACTGAGAGTCAGGCTGCCTAAATTTGTCCAGCTTTAAAACCTGCTTCAAAGAATTCGTAGAATTATAAAAATGTTATCTTCTCAATTTGCGATGCAGTGCTTGTACTTTGAGGTTTGCGAGGGAATGTACTGGAGCCAATCCCAGGTGTCATTGGGTGAGAGGCAGGGTACAACTGGGACAGGTCGCCATCTTATCACAGGGTCAACATATAGAGACAAACAACCATTCACAATCACACTCGAACCTTAGGTCAATTTAAATTCTCCAACTGACCGAACCCCAGTCTTCAGTCTCTGGACTGTGGTAGGAAGCAGGAGTTCCTGGATTTGAACCAGGAATCTTAGTGCTGCACCACCATACCACCCTTATTTTACTTTTACATGATTTATGTATATACAACTAACTGTCCCTCATATTGTTAAAAACCTGCACTGAATTAAGAACATATGCTACCTAGGACATCTTGTTTGGACTCTTTGAAGTTGTTTCCTGTTTAAGTTTGAAATCACCTACAACAGCTGAGTCTCATTTCTACCTGGCCCACGAGAATGCCTCCTTCTTGGGCCTCGTAGACTACGAAGGCAGAACCGAAATAAGACGCTCTGGTCTACAGAAGCTTTCCGCGATCTGCGTCAACAGCCCCCTAATTGTTGTTGCCTAGAGCTACAGCTTGATCCACCATTGGAGTCTTCGTTTCTCAGGGATGAAACATGTGCCGACCTTTCGAAATGGGAGAGCCTAGTTTCTTCACTGTGATGCAATTAGTCTTCAAATGCAGCCTACGAAGGTTGCTGCCCCTGAATTAAGACAGAGCTTATATGTGTTCGTGGCTATTTTACTTCCTGCCTTTGTGGTTTATTTCCCACCCGATTTCTGTCACCTTTGGCTCATCGGCTAATTATCCCCCCTTTGTATATATTGTCTCATCTCTCACCATTTCAGTTGCAAGACTTTGCAACGGTTAGTAAAGCTTGCATCACTTTTTGCCTGCTGTGTTTACCACGCTGACTGGCTCCATTGAACCATAGGCCGTATATAAAGACTGACGACATGACAGCTCCTCAAAAGTGAAGCCAAATCCTCTTGATCACCCCCTTGTGGCCGACTGCAGTTTAGTTCAGAAACCAAACTAACAGGCAGCTTCAGGAATTCAATGGAAAAATATAATTTTAGTGAACTGACCCCTTGTTAAACACATGGCTGGTTTTGTATGGCCTTAAAGTAAATGAAAACATGAAAAGTTCCATACGGGGCACTGATGACTACTCATGCACAGTGTATAATTAACATTTCTCATGTTGATCAGAATGAAGTGCTGAGAACCCTGCTTCGTATGTCCTCTGGGCTGTATCTGATCATCATCATTATCATCATCATCATCATCTAACCTACTGTCAGCTCTTGTTGTTACCTGATCCATTGTTGTGTCTTTTATTTACAACAATGTGTTTCATTTAATTTGCCGCAACTTCAACACCTCCTCGATTCGTCCCTTTAAAGGTGTGATATAAAACCTTGGATATTACATCATCATCAGCTTTAAAAATCCAATATTACATTTGGCTTCTTTCACTAGTCATTCATAACCTTTTTTTTCCAGACAGCTAACGACTCTAGCGTCTCAGTTCGCTGGTGTTAATGAACCTGTCTTTAAGCACAGCAATGGATGTACCACCTTGGGCACTGGACCGCTTAATCATGTGGGGACAAAATGGGAACGGACAGGGAGACATAAAAGGGGGGAAAGTGGGGAGGGGAGGGGAGCCGATGCGACCATGACGACCACCTTTGAAACGGACATTGATTCCACTCCGGTGACTTCGCATAGAGAGAGAAGAGGAGTGAGAGAAATGATACGGAAAAAAAGGGGGAAAGGAGGAGAAGGTAGTCCGACAGATTTTTAATTAGCAGTGGTAATGAGTAGCAGAGGAGAGCGGGAGGAAGAAACGAGGGGCGAGGTGAGGTAGGGACGATAATCAGCACCTTAATGCGTTCATTAACTGTGCAGCATCTTTTGAATAAAGTTTTTATTTTACAAAACATGAACAATTATTTCAAAACAGAAGTATACGTACGTCTCAACCAAGTGCAAGAATCTGACCTAGACCTAATCCGCTCAGCTGCTATGCTCTCCACAGTCGGCAAGTGTTTGCTGGTTGTGGGAACTATTGGATTTCTTACTGTAATGTCTTGCTATACAAACAGAAATATAATTATTATTTTTATACAATTATTTGTAGGTTTCATTAGTGGGATATCCACATGATGTTAATATCCTCAGATATTAATACATTAAAAGGCACTATGTACCTATGCTCTCACACAGCTCTACAAATGACCACAAACATGTGCACACAGCTGCACAACTGTTCAAACACTTCCTTTTTATCTCCCTGACCTGTATATTTCCTCTCAGATTCAAGCATATGCACACACAAACACAGATACACACACACCTGTTGCAAGAGAACACTTTTCACGGCCATGGCTACTATGAAGCTGACCCAGTTTCCATGGCGACAGAGACGGGGTTGGTCGCTGGCTGCCGATCCATCGGACACACCCACGTTTCACGTATCCACATTGAGAGAGGGATGGAGAGATGAGGAGTGAAATAGAAAGAAAGATGCAGACAGAGGAGCCGAGTGATGAAAGAGAGGCAGATGCAGGGATGATGAGTAGTGACGGATGAAGAGAGAGACAAGGGAGAAAGAATAGGAGTGAATAGGAAAGCAGTTTTAAAAAAAGAGAGGAAGAAGAAGTTGGGTGGAGTGAGGAAATAGAGAAGGGTTTGAAATAAATTTTTCAAATATACAGTTTCATGAAAGTACATTCAAGTAAAAACTAGAAATAATTAGGTTTATTCTGTCACTCTATCCTGTACCATAACATGTATGGATATGATGGAAGTCTGCCTGCCACTATTTCAGGCATCAGGAGCTTTGAATCTTTTGAGCTATTTAAGTTTTCATGCAAGTCTTATACTTACCCAGAACAGCAGCTGGACCCCTTAGGCCGCAAGAAGTTTTTCAGAAATCCGGTAAATTTGAAAAGTTATAAACTATTGATTTTTAGTCACAATCTTTACAAAAGATGAAAACCATAGTTGAATTTGAAATAAAACAATCAAAATCAAAGAATGTCATGAGTTGTCGATTTGTCCCCAAATGACACCTGATGTGGTCCTGACGGATTCAGCGACATCAGATGTAGGAGGTTCTTTCAGAGCGCCACAGGAGACATTGTGACATGTGCACGCAGGTGACTTTTAGCTCAAATCAGATCAATCATCCTTTTGTGTGTACTTCAACCACCTCCAGGGATAATGAGGGTCTGGCACTGTTGTTTCAGGGGTTGGGGTCTGGGAGGTTTGTCTGTATTTGTGACCCCATTGCATACAGTATGTCACTGAGTTCGGAGTAGTTCCACCACTGGAGAGAGATTTTATGTTCTGAGATTGTTTTACTTGAGACAAGAAAATATCATTAAAAGAATATGGAAAATATTCAGTTTGGTGTAGCCCAAATATGTTTTCATTTTCATTCATGTTCTGTAAAATCATGTTGTCACAAAGGGTCGGGAAGCACGAATCTAGGGGATGAATGCGAATTCAAATGTGAGGTGACTGGATGTTTTTAATGCACCATCTGGAGATGCAGTGCATTCTTATAGAAAATATTGGTTATATATGGAGAGGTTACACAGTATGATATACAAACATGTTACTGTATGGACTTGATTCTAAATGTTGTTAAAAAGAACAACTTATTTTTGCAAATGGATATTATGTAAGTTGTCAATATATAATTAGGTTTTGTACATATATATTGTGACAGTTAGCATTCCTATGCAATTTTGGTGATACAAGCAATCATGATTGCTTTGAGGAAATAATAAAGACCAGAATGGAATTCAGAGTGCATAACCCTGCCAAGGCCACAGAGTCCACTTATGAAACCACATTTAAACTCACTAGATCCAGATTTGTGTTCCTAAACATGCCTGTTTTTTTGTCATCAAGATCCATGAATTATGAATTTTGTTGAAACCCATTCTGTTGTTTGTCTGTAACCTTGTTTAAAAAAACATACAAACCAAAAATCAAATCTTCCTTGGGTCTGTATCATCTAACAGGAAGGTATGTGTGTGACCATTTCTTTGTTCTCATCTAACTCGCAAAAATAAACGTATTATCCAAAATGTATTTTTATTTTTATGTTTTATGACAAATTACATCTATATAGATAACATTCCATGCTGTGTGTAAATGATGGTGGTAAACGTGTTGTTAAAAAATAACATATCTACGTTTATAAAAACATCGTGTCATTTTTCCCCTCCTCTCCTGCAAACCTGGTCCCTCCTGCTCTTCACCCAAACCTCTGTCCCTATTCCAGCAGCCACGAAAGGACATCTGTGGCAGAGGCAAGCTGGAAATCAGTTTCTATTCCTGTAGATATAAATGTATTACAGCAGACAGAAGGTGATGTATGTTACAAAGGCCCTGAAATAACTGCTGGGTAATTTTAGGCACAGCTCTTTGCCCGTCCAGCAGAACAGAATAGAATAGAAGAGAATATATGATTGGGAGTTGGACTCCCAGATGAGCCGTGAGTCTGTATTTACTATGACAAAGATAACAGGTGGTGGTCATCTGTGGTTTGTTTTGTGTGTGTGACTGTGTGACTGTGTGTGTGTGACTGTGTGTCTGTGTGTGTGTGTGTGTGTGTGTGTTGAGAGCAGGGATTTTCACTTCAAAAGCAGACGAGAGCACAGCACAGATTAAAGCACACCAGGAATCAAAGAGCCTCAGGTGGTTGGGAACACACAGGTGTCCCCCGAATGCCTGTGTGTGTGTGTGTCGGTGTGTGTGTGTTTGGGTGCACGCATGTGTGCATGTTTGTGTGTTGTAGAAGAGAGAGAGAGAGCCAATCTATTTTTAACTCTTATCTCTGCCAACACCTCTGTGGGTTCTTGTTCTCTGTGGTTTGTCCGAGCGATTCAGGACTTTCAGTGTGGAAGTATTGTCAAAGATGAAGAGAGTGCCCCCGCAGAGCTGCTGTGTGTGTGTGTGTGTGTGTGTGTGGGGGGGGGGGGGGTTGACCTTGTAGACGTCAACAGAAGGTACAACATGTGACGAACGTTTTACCATGTGCAGCATTTGCTTTGCACAAGAATCACCTGTACCACTGATGGGGCTCCTGGTGCAAATATGTGTGACTGACATAACCATGAATCATGTGCTAAAGAAACTTATGTTTTCTCTCATAGCTTGGTGGATATTAAAACAGAGCAATGGGTTTAAAAAGCTAATGTTTGTTTTATGAATCTTCTATAGTGATAGTAAAACAAAATGTTACTATCACTAGATAGATAGATAGATAGATAGATAGATAGATAATAGATAGATAGATAGATAGATAGAAAGAAGAGAGGAAGCCACTTGAGGCTATTGACATTTACTTTGTTTCACCCCGGAAGTGAAGTGTGCAACATTGGCATTAGGGAGAGGGAGAAACATGGCAGACGAGTGTACGCAGCCACATGCAATCACACACACACACACTCTGCCTCTTTCTCTGGAGTGCTTGCCCCTATCCAGTGCAGAGTGCTAACCATGCAGACGGCCATTAGAGCTCCACCTACCACCATCCCAGTGGAGAGTACCCGGCGTGGGCCACAGGGCTGAACCACTTAGCCTCCCCTTAATGCCGGCCCAGCTCTCCACACACCCACACACCACTCCACCGCCAACAGAAGATTGTGTGAACTTGCTCACTGCCCCAACTGCTAAAGTTGTGTAGTGCAAAAAAGCTAAAAGTGTCTCTGTCGCTCACGCTCTGCAAAGATACTCGATGCATCAGCCTAAAACACTGTAAAGCCCCTCTCCTCTCTCCACCTGTCTTGGCTGTCTTCCAGTACACATAGTAGTAGACATAGCCCCACACATGGGTAAACACACATGTACACACACATAAACACACAATCACACACACATAATTACACTTACTCAAGCAGACAAGTGTCTGCTCCTGTACAAGTTGCCATGGCAACACAGTCAGCAGTGTTGTTGCTCTTTGGCTGGGTTGAGCATGACAGTGAAGCTTATTAGTATTTGAAGTACACACATGCACATGCATATGGGCGTCCCCTGCCATGCACCTACATTCACATTTATACAGTCTTAGAGGTGAGTCCTTGGCATTAAGCTGCCATCTACAGCACAGACACTGAAAGTGCATCCACCACCACATCATGTATGTATTTTATATATTGTCACCTGAACATTAACCCATATGTGATTATTGAACATCTTGTTCCTAAGCAACAGGCAGTGTCTCGTTTCAGGCTTTCCACAAGATTATGGAACGTGGCTGCAGGGATTTACTCCCAATAAGCATTAGTGATACAAACAAATATTAAGGCCTGGCTCACAGGCTCAAATGTGTCAGATGGAGTCGAGATCAGGGTTGTGTGCAGGTCACTCATCAAACTGGGAAAAGCATTTCTTCATGTACCTTCATGTCTTTACGGCATAGCCGTATTTAAACCACACAGGTAGAGGCATAGTATTGTCTAAAATAACACTGATCAAACATATAAAGCAGGTAACTGATGTTAATGTTGTAACTAATCATTTTACAAACTGTAGTATCTACAACTCTTAATTTGAGCCAAGGGTGCAAATGGATCAAAATATACAGAAATGTGAGGGCAGCCCAAATTCTTTTGGTCACTTACAGGCCTTAAATCATAATTTGTAAATGATATGTTTATTATTAAGACTATAGTTAAAATGTTGTGCTAAACTGAACTACAGTATATTGAAAGGTATTTCTGATTGTTTGTCTCATCATAAAAAGTAGATTTGGATTGCACTGGGTTGTACAGATGTACCAGTAACATAAGCAGCTAAACCTTTGCGCTGAACAGCAAGCTGAGCAAATTCAATTTCAGCACCATGGTCAGCAACACATCGACTCACTGCAATGACCACGTGTGACCACTAGTGGGTATTATAGTTTCATATTAGCAGGGTTTGCGTCACTGTAACGTCGTCAGTGCATTTGTCTTTTGTGAATTACTTTTTATTGGAACCAATTGGTGAATCTAGTTGCACTGCAGTCACGTGTGCAAGAAACATATATCACATCGTCTTGTCTTATGGATCTAACCGTTTCTTCTTTGTCGTATAAAACGGAACAGATGCTAGACGTGGGTGACGACTAAGATTTAGCATGTAGCAAGTAGTATGAAGACATGTAGGTGTAGTTTGAAAAATGTCAATTAAACAAGTTAAATCTGCAAAATACAAGGCAAAATAGATTACATTTCATATAAATTTCATATAAATAAATAACCAACTTTAAGATTTCTTAAAATTAGAAATAGGGTGAAAAAAACCCAATAGAAAATCTCAGATAGTTGTACCAACCTGGGAATTTGACAAGGCCAATAGAGGTAAACTGTTCGTAAAATTCGTTCCAGAACATTGTAGGAATTTAATTGTTAATTGATATTGTAAGTGACCTCTGTAGTGACAAAGAATCAAATTACAATTCTGTAGCTAATATACATATATCAGCAGTAAAGGAATAATTTGATGATTGGTGCTCTTTGGAAAAACTACTGTGAGGTAAATCATAATTAAGTGATTCCAAGAAGCAGTAAACGGAAATGTTCAAAAAAGTCTTTATTTGGCCATTTGATTAACTTTGGTGCACAGTGAAAAACACAGAATATACTTCGGTTTATCTGATGGCTAATCTGAGTGCAACATAATGTGCATTAAACATGTCAGAGGAAAAAGATAATGTGAAATATAGCACATAGTTGGATGTTACCTAGTTCTGTGTGTTGAACTCAGGAATAAACTGCATAGATGTGATCAAGAGTGTATTCTCTCAGAAATCAAGATAAACTACAGGCCTCAGTCAAACAATACCTCAGTCTGTAGCAGTGTCATCCAAAAAACAACAAATGGAGTTTTTACTGTAGCTGGTCAGTTTGTATTGCAATGTTTAGGTGGCAATGTAGAAAAAATAAAGGAATAATCATTAATAAACCAATCAACCAATAAACCGTTTTTAAACAGGACCTGTGGTGGTCTGAACTGTGCAGTTCTTTCTCAAGAAGAGAGATAATGGTCTTTTCTGTGAAAATATTGGATCTTAGCTTTGAGATATTTACCAAAACCCCATCATTCATAGTTTTAGATGAACAGTGTGCATAGTTAAAAAGTGTTTCAGACTGTGATTACTACATTACTACTGTGACCAAAGCAGCGCACAGACTAACATTGGTTTCAGAGTAATGTTGAGGAACAACTGAAGTAAGTGTCTCCGTCTCCTTCTTCCATGTGTTTAAGCTTGATGGGGTGTTGACCAATAGAGGCACTGTTGAGCTACACTGTCCTGCACTATTTATATTTCTTGCTGTAACAACACATGCCCATAATGTGCGTACATGCACATACAGGTTGGTGGCACTAACAGGGGAGAGGAAGACCACAATGTGTAAACAATGCTGCATTAAAGATATTAAAACATTTTGAAAATATTATATATGAGGTAGTAAATGCATTGAAATCTGTTAGTTAGACTTTAAGGATATGAGCAAGATGTTTTTGTAAGAAAATATACTGTGAACAATAAATCGTGAATTAAACTCTATTCTCACCCATGCTATTTCTTGGCTCTTCCTTCTTTTGGCCACACCACAGGAGGTAATGCCTGACGATCCGATTGTACATGCTTTGAAAAACAATTACAAGTGTTACTACTAAATAAATGATCTGCCAACATGGTGATCAGAGGCTCTTGTGCTTAGCCTGTGATTAGTGTTGGTACTGAGAGATACACATTTGTAAGGAGTATTGTAGCACCTTGGAAAACACTGACATTCGGCCAAACCCTTAAAGTGATATCATCTGTAGAGGTAAACTAATGCCAACTCAAAGATCTCAGGATGTTTGATGAAAGTGAAACTTCAGAGCCAAAGTGAAGACACAGTTTGTGAAGGTTTCATTTAAAGAGCTCGTGTGTCAGATGAACTGTGGGCCTGCCGTCACTTCGAAACTGCCTGCTCCTCCATACCAGCCTGTGTCATCAGGTCTGAGACGTTTTTCTCAAGGTCATCGATGCGGGTTCCCATTTGATTTAGTGTTAAAATGAAGGAAAAATCTGTACATCAAACAGGCAGAAACAACACAGAACAACAGCAACAACACAGAACAACAACACATAAAATGGTTCACTTAGTGTTAATGGTTGACAGTAATGTGCATAACACAACATCTAAAGAGGTTTTCCCTGCTCGAGAGTTTGTTTTACAAGAGTCCCAGTAGTGCACTGTAAACAACATTTAAGTGAATGGGACCGAGACTTTTCATAATTATTTCATTTATAAGATTATTGTGTAAATTATCTTTATTGTTGAGATCATAGTTAAAATGTGCTGTTGGACTGCAAATAAAGTATATGTGTAAAAACTACATTATTTATTTGTTTGACATTTGGACCTTTAAATGAAGACAAGGCAATGGAAGATCACAATTGTCATGGAAACACTAATAATTGCATTAATTAACAAATCATTGTAAAGTAGAAGAATGGCAGTAGGAAAAGGAAAGGCAGTAGAGAAATGGAAATGCAAAAGGAAACTGTCGATTAAAATCTGTGTTTTCCTTTCAATTCATCCAGTTACAGTTTTCGCTTTCTATATCCCATTATCTATTCATGAATTCAATAATGTAATTTTACAGTTATTTCTAATATTTTATTTGTAAATCATTCACATAAATGTATTAATACATATTCTTATTGTACAATTTTCTAATATTTCATGAAATGCTTTATTACCATTCACATGATGCATGTGATTCTCTGGATGCCACAAGTGTAAATAATAAAACTGGAAATGTGATGTGTAACACCTGCTTCTTCAATGACTATATAAATATAAAGTTCTACCCATGAACCAATTCTCACTTGTTTTCAAAACTTTGTTTTCGCCCATTCTAAAGTAATTTGAATTTGACAAATGTAAATCTAACATTCAGAATTAGCAAACATGTTCCCCTTCAGACTACATTTGAATGCCCCTCAATGGCCATGTTTTGACACATGTCCTCAGGTGTGTGTGTGTAAACTAACAGACCTCACAGCTGCCTGAACCAAAACTGCTTCCGGCGTCATTTCTGAAACAGAAAGTGTGGAACAGTGTAGAGTTTGTGTTCCGGATGTAAAGACTTAATGCGGAAACAAAGGATATGTCTTGACTCCAGCTGTTCGGAGATGCCCTGAAACCTTCCCTGAAGTCTCTGCATCGTTTCCTCCATCTGAACAAACACGTCACAAAGTGTTGAGGTTAAAAAGAAGGTGTAAAAACAACAACAACACAACCACACACACACACACACACACACACACACACTCACCGCCTCTGTCATGTCTTTACTCTCTGTCTTCGACATCGTTGCTCTTTGCTGGAGTTTATCTTCTGTCCCAGTCATTTCTTAGTTTGGTTAAACTGAGGAACTGTCACCACTCAGCTCCCATTCAGTGACGTCAGCCGGTGACGTGAGTCCACGGACTTGAAAACTGTACCACTTCTGCATCCAGTGCCCGTCATTTCACAATAAAAGTCATTTCAGGAAGGTATTACTTCTCCGTTTGTCTTCCTCTTCACTGTAGTGTCGTGATCCGAGTAATGATAATATATTTTGATTTATACAGCACTTCGCAAGTTACAAAGTTAAAAAGTGCTTCACAGATCAAAAACACGCAAGTGGAAACACATTACAGAATAACATAAAAACAAACAAACAGCAAACAAAAAACAAAGTAATAAAAGAATAAATAAAAGAATATAAACACTAAATGTACGGCAGACATTTAATCATCACCACCCATAACACTAAACAAAACTAGAATAAGGTCAAATCAGCGAATGTGGTATACAATAAAAGTACATTTTAAGTGTGAGCAGGGTAGTGTGGGAAAACAAGATCTGCAATATACTACAGAAAGTGCCTTTTAAGTAATTAAAAGAACCTTTAAATTTCTAAACTAACTGAAACCCAGTGTAAAAAGGCTAAAACTGGGGCTGGAGAGTTCCAACCTGATATTTTGGTTAAAAGCCTGGCAGAAAATGCATTGTGCTGACAGCATCTCTATATACAGTGTTTCACGCAAATGAACTTTATTCATATCGAACGTGCTAAAATCAACCTTGAATTTTCTGTTAGGTATCACTGAAGGAGGTGATAGATTGCTTACTTTTTACATTGACAAGATATATTATTTGACATTGAAAACAAGCACAGACAAAAGCCAATGTCAAATATCCCAGAATATAAGGACACATGAGACATTACACTTTTTTTTCCAAAGGATAATGATTGTAATCCCTATCATTGAAACGCAGCTGCTGATTAAATTCTCATCGTTTTTATAGGGATCAGCATTTGCTTCTTAATTTAGCTGATTTTGAATCAAATCTTATCTGTAATGACTAGAAATAAATGAATAAATAATTCATTTTAAATGTTTTATTATACTCAGTGGCCTTCCAAAGAGTCAGTTTCCACAACTGTCATGCTTTTATTTTGAAGGTAAATGTTGCCACATTTCCGGTTGAATGTGAGCTTACTTTGGCTGCCTTGGTGGATATCTGTGGTGATTTGTATGCATAGTTCCAAACAGGAAGTACATTTTTTCAGTTAACTCTATGTGAACTGGTTCAGCCTGACAGACAGACAACTGTGTGTTCTGTAGATCTTTAGGAATGGTTTCCTCTCTCCACACTGAGGCTTTGGTTTTTATACAAGAGATTATCCTTGATCATAGTGACAGATGACTGACTGTCTGCCACGAGGATTATATAACTTCCATTAAGCCATTATAATCTTCATAATGTGGATCTTGTGTCAGAGTCAGTCCCTGATCACTCCCTGTGACTATGTTTAGCTCATAGCTACTGTGTGTGATGTTGGAGAGGCCTTTAGAGTCACCTTTAAAAGGATGTGGTGTGTGTTCCCCAGTCGTGACTTTAAATAAACCAGGTTGCATGAAATTTTTAGGAAGATGTGGCTCCACAGTCACAGCGCAGAAAACGTCCTCTTGTAATGGAAGCTTCTCCTCTATGCAATATTTATTGTCGACAGTATAGGGCCTCAACTGAGCTCCTGCTCTCACACACCTCTCTCAGTCACAGAAACCAGCCAGTAGTTCTATATTGTAATACCTGCCACACATTTGCTGGATATCAGTCAGTTTGTTATTATTATTGTTGTTGTTACTAAGCACTATTATTATAAGAATTCAGATTTTGTCTCCTTAATTTTTCATCTCTATGCATTTTTTAGGGTTTAAAAAACTTTGCACACTCTTAGTTGTCGTTGAATACCCACCAATACGTGCACTAAACTAATCACGAGTCAGTCTGAGCTGTCAACTAATTTAAATTAAACTATGAACAAACATCAGTGTGATAAGAACTACCTTAAAATGACAGAAACTTTCTTTAAGAGAAAATGTATTTCACATGTTCATTGACTTTAATTGGGCTATGATCCAGCCACAAGGTGGCCATCAAGACACTTTGGCTTTAATTCTGGGAGCCATCATGTTGTCCATCTTTATATATATGGCCTGTCCACATCTACATGAAAATATTTCTTCTCGACTGCTTTAACACTTTGACATCCTGCTTTAACACTTTGACATCCTCCTGAAACTTCCTCTAAGTTCATATGTGCATAAAGACAATGTATCATTCAGCACCACATGATTTCTGATATTGTTGGTAACTTCTTCTCCTTCAGTTGTCACTCTGAAATGTTTCACAGCATCTTGTTCTCCATTCATGAAGCATTGCTGTTTTAGAAAGTAAAACTCATGTGCATGATCCATTCACACAACAGAACAGTCTGCTCCTTTGTGCAGAATTTAAAGGTCATAAAGGTTTTGAATCATGTGTTTCTGCAGTAAGGGCACAGAATCTGTACCAGCCCCCGACGTGCACAAAGGCCCTTTAATGCTGCTTGCAACTTTATTGCAATAATATTCAAAATATTCCAAATATTTAAAGAAAAAATAACAAAAAACTGAATAAAAATCTTTAAAAGACTTAAATTCAATCCAAAAGGGGCAACGAGGGCTGTGAACTTGAAAACGTCTAAATTAAATAAAGTACAAAAAAACAAATAGTTTAGAGACATGTTACTGGCGTTGCCATAGCCTAATATTAAATTACATTTTTGGAGTAAAAAAACACATTTGTGTCCAGATGCAGAGTGCACATTCATCTTTTCGGGCTGATAGTAGCTGATATATTCACTGGTGCATAAACTGTGCAGATAAGCACCAATGAACTCCAGACTTGATTGAGCAAAAGGTGTCACTTTATGGAGTTTCTCCACCAGGGAGACGTTTACACTTTAAAGTGTTCCACTTATAAATCAGACCAGAATTATTTTTACACCGAAAAATAAAAGGATAGAAGTTTCTTCAGCATGTCCACAAAACAAACGAGAATGACCAATATCCGCATATCTGCAGATTGTAGAAAAGGCCATGATTTTCCATTCGGATTGATATATTTATTATAACATGCTTCGTCATGTGTGTGTTGACGCCGTTCAAAAGCGATTCAGATAGAGTTCGCCGGGAACTATCTTGACTCGGTTGATGACCCTTTGTGTGGACGCGTGACGTTTCAGGAAGTGAAACCGGAGATTAATCAGTAAACCGGTCAGAGAATAAACCGTGAGTAACGTTACCGAGGAGGAGCTGCGCAGAAACCAGTTTACAAGTGTTAGTCCGTGTTTACCGGGGATTTCAAACAAGGGCTGTTTATACAGCGTCAGGGAGCGATGGGAGGTTTCTCCCCTTGAGTTGAGTGCAGCCTTTTTAAACAACGCCAGCTAGCATCGAGAGTTGAATCTAGCGACCGGGCTCACTGCTGACATTGGTTAGCCTAGTTTCTCTGGGGGTGAATCGGCTAACACACTCATGGTGTCTCCCTCTGCTTGTTGTCTGCTGTCACCCGGTTTCCTCCCGGGGTCGTCGCCTCACTCGTGCCTATGATGGCGTGGCAGTAGCTGCTGCTTTGTCCGTGTGAGGGGGGGGGGTGGGGGGGTATGCTTGACAAACACGGATGTGCCTCTCTTTACCTTCGTTAAGTCTTCGCACAGAGCCACAGGAGGACAGACACCCGAGGACTGTCTCCACACAGCCAGAGGACAGACACCGGAGGACAGTCTCCACAGAGCCGGAGGACAGACACCTCAAAGACCCAGAGGAAGACAGACACCTGAGGACAGACACCTCGCAGACCCAGAGGAGGACAGACACCTGAGGGCAGTCTCCACACAGCCAGAGGAGGACAGACCCAGAGTAGGTCAGACACCTGAGGACAGTCTCCACACAGCCAGAGTAGGACACCTCACAGAGCCAGACGAGGACAGACACCTAAGGACAGTCTCCACAGACACCTGAGGACAGTCTCCACAGAGACAGACAGGTGATCTCACTTCACACACTCCGGTGTTGTGAGCAGCAGCTGAAACATGGAGGACGAGGAGCTCTTCGACCAGATCGTGTCCGTGTTCAACGCGCTGGTGTCGTGGGTCGCCGCCGGGGCCATGGTGTTCGGCGGTCTGGTGCCCTACATCCCGCAGTACAGAGACATCCGCCGGACACAGAACGCAGAGGGCTTCTCCACCTACGTGTGCCTGGTGCTCCTGGTGGCCAACATCCTGAGAATACTCTTCAGGTAATCAGTCACTCCCTGTGTGTTCTCCTGCAGCAGATCAGGTTGTGCACTGACAAAACACCAGTCTAAAATCTGCCAATTTGATGCTCACTTGCATATTATTCATTGTATATAATCTACAGAACAAGACTCAAAGGGATAGTTCACCCTAAAATAGAAATTCACTCTATCTACTCACCACTATGCCTATGGAGGGTCGGGTGTTTGAGTCCACAAAACACTTTTCAGAGTTTCAGGGGTAAACAGCATTGCAGCCAAATCCAATACAGTTGAAGTAACTATTGACCACTTCTTCAAACAAAACAAAAAAACAACAGAAAAAAAGGCCTGGATGTGGTGTCATCCAAGTGTCCGTAAGCCGCGACAATCAAATTCGACTTGAAACGGCGTCATTGACACCAAGTTTTTAGCCTAAATGTTGTCTGGAGCAACAGTTTATGTTTTTGAGAATTTAAAGTATTACCTGAAGTTCAGCTCAGCATATAACTGATCCATATATTGATGTGATGATGAAGGGCTGCTACAATGCTGCGGTCATGTGGTCTGTCACGCCAGCCACACTTTGAAAGTTGATGCGCGCCTATTCGTGGTTGCACGGTACAGGCGCTTGGAGCGGAAAAAAGTCCCAAAACAAGCATGGGAAATTTAATGACCCTTATTATGGACGACTGATTTGATGTTTTTAATGAACATTTAAAGCTAAGCTGGCTACTTTTTCATCATGGCACTCATAATCCTTAAAGGTTCACTGTGTAGAACTAGTGGTGAAGTTGCATGTTGCAGCTGAACACCCCTCACCTCACCCTCCCCTTCCAAACATAAAAGAGAACATGTGGTCGCCTTCAGTTGTCTGCTGTAATAAAAACATGGTGGCCTCCGTATAGAGGACCCGCTGCTGATGTAAATATGAAGTATTTAAATATAAAGGGTCCATTCTAGAATAAAGAAAACAACAATTTAGATGAAACACACTAGTGAAAACATCACTAGGATTATTTTATGTACAATTGCTGCCAATAGATCCCTTTCACCTAAATCTCACACACTGAACCTAAGAGGGGACACAGATATTTCACCTCAATGAAA
Organism: Verasper variegatus; assembly: GCA_026259375.1. Taxonomy (NCBI): domain Eukaryota; kingdom Metazoa; phylum Chordata; class Actinopteri; order Pleuronectiformes; family Pleuronectidae; genus Verasper; species Verasper variegatus. The sequence goes on from CM048038.1 coordinate 15,709,052, forward strand.
ATATTTTGAATAGCCTACTGTTCTCCATTTTACACAGTACACCTGTGGTGCAACTAGTCAAGCAGAACTGAAGAAGCTTCAAGTAGTTTATGATCATTCATTCAGAAGCGCAAGCTTCCAAGATGTATGTGTTTGTAGCTATAGCAGGGGTCAGCAACCCGCGGCTCTGGAGCTGCATGCGGCCACTGCAGTGGCTCCCAGTGGCTCCCAGTGGCTCCCCTGTACAGTGTTATGAATGAACGATTATATTTTTCATGAACAATGAACTGAACGAATCAGTTTTTATATGATGAACGTGAGTGACGTACACTCCAGCGAAAGTGAACGTCACTCGCGTACATTTTTTAAATCATCATCGTATGAGAGCGTCATGTGAAATACCAGGAGCGATAGAAAATGTGTGTGTGGGTGCTCCCACACAGCGTGTGTACGCACACAGGCCCCGAGGCTCCGCCCCCACCCTCGCTCAGAAAGACACACGCAGTAAGATCAGAGCTCGTTCACGTGAAGCAGCCGGTCAGTGACTTTGTTGAAGAACAGTGAGAAAACAGAGTTTCTCTGGTCACAGCTGCTCAGTGATCAGAGCAGAAGCCGCAGTTGGTTTGTACCGAGCTGGAGTTTCTGTGTCCTCCTCCACTCTGACCTGCTCTCACTGGAACTGATAAACACTCATCACTAGTTATCAGGACCTGTGTTTGTTTGATTCGCTCCAAAGTCTATGAGGCTGCATTTAAACATCATGAAACTGACTCGTCAACAGTTTGTGCTCAGTACAACTGGAACAAATGAACGTGAACTAGTTCATTTCTGGAACCGTGAACTTAGTTAACATTTTTAAAAATTAACTATGAACGTGAACTAGTGTATTTTCATCTGCATGAACTGAACTTTGAACTAGTACATTTTAACACTGGCTCAACACTGAGTAAAACTATAAATACAACTTTATAAGCTGTGCTATCAAATATGTTTTGCGGCTCCAGACAACTTTTATTTGGTAGAATGGGGGGGCAAAATGTCTCTTTTGATAGTAAAGGTTGCTGACCCCTGGCCTATAGCAATGTCCCCACCTTTGATGCTCTGTTAAATGTTAAAGATCTGTAAAATTTAAGTTTAATCCCTGTGTGCTTGTATGGAACTTGTGGGCTCCATTTTGGCTCCAGGGATCCTAGTGAGATAATTGTGGTGGGGGTAAACAAAATGAGAGTTTTCTATTATATTATCTCAAGGTATACAAAAACTGCAGCTGAATACAATCATTCAGGTTGACTTCAGCACAATTGCACTTGGTAATCTGTAATATTAAGTGTAGTATTCCAGGTGGCAAAAATTTGCCAAGGTAAACACTGTCTAAACATTCTTCTGTTTTTCTTCTTCAGATTTGGCCGCTACTTCGAGACGCTGCTGCTGTGGCAGAGCATCATCATGATCGCCACCATGCTCATCATGCTCAATCTGTGCACCAACGTCCGCATGGCCACCGAACTCAACACCAAGAGACGCTCCTTCTTAGGTCAGAAATCCAATACAGGGCCTCTTCACAGTGCAGATAAAGCTTAGTGACATCCGCGCTGTGTGAGTGAATGAGTGAGTGTGTCCTTTCAAGTGTTTCTGCATGAAAAGAGTGGCTGTGTGTGGGAGTGTGTGGGAGTGACGGAGAGAGACTGTGTGTTAGAGGTCTGTTTGTGTATGAATGTGCCTGAGGGTGAGTGCGTGTAGGCAGGTGCATTGATGGTTGTTGAGAAAGGGGGTGTGTGCCTGCATGGTGTTAATAGATAACCTTGCCCTTCCTCCCCAGTGTAAATGTCCACAGGGTCAGTCTTGAAAGCTGTTTCAGACATAAATCCTAAAGAATTTCTACCGGTAGGGTCAGGACTGTCTTTGGAGTTTGTCTTTCACATGTGAAGAACGCAGCAGGAGATTCTCCAGTACAGGCGTTCACATCAGTCCCGGGTTAACTCCGCTGTGGAGATCACATGTTTTTGTTAATACCACATAGACGCCAGCATTGGCCCTTAAACGTTCTCTTAACATTCTTGTCACTGTCTACTATGTGAATTATGAACCTGAGATATTTGTATTATTTTTGTTTTTATAATTTAAAAGGAGGATCTCCTGCTGTGTTCTCACATTGGAGTTTTTACCTGGGGGCTGGTCAGAGAAACAATGCAGAAAGTCCAGAGCCTCTCACTGGGAGAGTTGCATTCTCACATACAGCCCATACAATACATAACTTGTAAATCAACTAGCATTTAGCTTGTCTCATAAAGTTATTCAGTAACCTGCATGTTGAAAAACTACATGCTTTGTGGTGCATTTACATGCCTGTTTACGCAGGGAACAGCCCACAGTTGTTGAGTCATGAGTTCGAAAGCTGCAGGATACAGTATGTTTTATGCAGAGCTCGAGTTTCCCTCATCTACACACACTGTACATCCAGGACTGGATGTCTGTGCTTCCCGTGGCCGTCTGTACATAGGGACATGTAGTAGAAATGAGTTGTGTGATTTCAAAATACTCAGAAATCACAGAGAAACTAGCACAAAGCACAAAACTGTGGTCATCTCAGAGAGGAAAACGTGCAGCGTCATTTAGACATCTCCCCAGGAAACAAGCGCGGCATTAAAACAATTGTTTCCCAGACGGCTTCTTGGTGAACTTCTTGAAGTCACTGTGAAGTTGGGCTGTCACAATATCAGATTTTCACTACATTATTATCATGGCCTAAAAATAGAAACAGTAGTATCTATATAAAAAAAACAATGCTATCAGGTAAATATGCCTGGAACTTTATTATTATTTATTTATTTAGTCTCTTTTTTTTGCAAATGATATCATATGTGTATTATGTATGACAGTTAAAAAAATATACAGTATATATTAGTTGTCAATACCACATCATAACACATCTACTGTAAAGTTACAGCAACACTATGAACTGAAGCGAATGCATTTCCCAAAATGTAATCTACATCTTGTGAAACCTTGGACTCAAATCCTATGTTAGTCTTGATGACTTAAAGTGTTTATGATTTTAATAAGATATAATATTTTCAAGTACAAAATCCTTGTGTTTTGTACTTAAACAAGGTACGTGTTGGTGTGGTTTGATTGACAGTGACCCAACAACATAAGCAGTCTAAATTCAGTTTTTTCTACTCAAGTTGTTCCTGTCATATAACCAAAACTGTTTAAACTAACATATTCGATTTTTTTATTTATTTATATTGGAACTTAATTTCTTGATTTGGACAGCTTGAAAAGTTCTGTATAAGTGCTATAATTAAATGTATTATTTTTATTCATATATTGTACGCACATTGTCCCATGTAGCTAATAGTAAGACGCTAATTAAGAAAATATATTTTCAGGGCCTTTAATGGTGCAAAGGTACCAGCGATTATTGCAAAACAATGCTGCTCTCCCATAGACCTTTGTACTATTTTCCCTACAATGATATGACTGATCAGGGAATCAGACGATCTGTGTTTTTTCAGTGTCACCACTTACGATCAGTTGAAATGTATTACAGAGTAATGCCCATGTTCATTAACCTGGAAGATCAGCTCTGGATTTGCAAAAAGAAACAAAGAAAACCAAGCTCTTTTTTTTTTTTTCTTTCCCTGTTTTTTTCCTTCTTATTTTTTGTTTTTGTCTGTAGCAACAGACATTAAGGACGAGGAGGTCAGAATCCCTAAGAGGCTCTTTCTGGGTATGTACAGAACTTACTGTGTCTGCCATGAAACATCAGCTGTAGTTCATTCGCCTGTCCCTCTCCATTTCCCTGTCTTCATGCATGAGGCTCCAGTGTGACTGCCACCCGACACTAACCGACGATCATTAACGCCATCAACAACATGTTTGCTGCATTCATTGATGAATGCTTCCATTGTTGCCATTGCTGTGATGCTGCCGATGCATGTTGCCCTTCACCCCCTCAGTACTAATGACGAGGATTGATCTGCAGTGACAAACCTGTGTGGATGAGATTTGTTTGCATGTATTACATCATTTATGTGAAATGACAGTTCAGACTGAAATCATCAATTCATTAGTAATCATTGATTAACAGTAGACTAACCTGTTGATATAATACAGTCGCTATCCACTCACCACTTACTGTTACGCTTGGTTGCTGTGGGTTTGAGATGCATGAATTGTTTCCTCTCAAACTGAGTGTGTTTTTGTGTGTTTTTGTGTGTTTGATGACACCTAAACCTGCGTGTCTGCATCTTATCCTGCCCTGAACTGTGAATGAAAATCTTTTCTCATGGTTGATTTGACTTTTAAATCTGTTTTTTCTTCAAACTGGCTTTTTAAAACCTTCTTTGAACTACACTTGGTTTTACAGATCATGTCACTTTTATAGTAGGTATGTCAAGAAATCTGTGGTTTGGGATCTGCTATAAACAAGTTTTGTTTGAGCTTGTTGAAATGATCAACTAATCAATCTGTGCACTCTTAACCCATCTGATTGAACTGCCTGTCTAGCCAAAGCTTGATACTGTAGTGTACACTGGACACACTGAATATGTATTATCGAATCAGGATTAATGGGGTGAAGGCTGTTGTTCCTGGAAAAGACACTAGATGGCAGTAGGAAACAATATTTGGACAGAGTAGCCTTGGCTCCGGGTTTTATGACGTCTATTACAACTTCCAATCCTTTTTAAGATCAACAGAATCTGAAAAGTCAGAACAGTTCTCACTTGTCTTGTGGCGTTCAGTGCCTCTGCCTCTTTGTCAGTTTCTGGGATCAGAGGAGGAGGAGAAGCAGGATATCTGCTCCTCTTCAGTGCCCAGGTGAGGTGCTGCCGGCCGGCGGCCGCCTCAATTTCCCTGCATGTTGAATCTGGCCCCAGTAGCTCGAGCTTCTTCTTCTGAACGCTCATCGATCAGTGAGCTCTGCCAAGCATCATTAGAATTGACAAAAAACCATGTTCCTGTGTCGCAGCATTGCCCATTGATCCACTAGTGGTAATATCAGAGGAAGGGTGAGCATGTTGTACACCACTATTTATAGAGGGAGTTAAAACACTCATCAGGAGGAATAAATGGTGAGAAAAAGGATGAGAATTTGTGAGACCCAGATCTTCACTCCAAGGCCTGCAGAACCTCTGGTCAGGTTCAGGGTCCTCGCAGTACAGCAAATCATCAAACCGGTATGAGTGTGCAGCTGTCGGGGGGGCAGCTTCACGTTGTAGCTCTCTGCAGTGACTCACCAGAGTGTTGTTTAGTCAGCAGGACAAAATCTCAACCTGTGCATTTCTCTGATTGCTCAGTTTGCTCCCTTTTTATATATGCTTTAAGTAGCACGTATTTGTTCTCACAGCAGCGCAGAATCATTATAACACCCTGCACCTCCATCAAACAGCTGGGCATTTGTCCCCCAGATAGAAAAACACAATGCTGCTGACTTTTAATAGAACTTCATAGCATGCCTGAAATAAGGATAGATTCTTAATAGGTACTACTAGCTGTGAGCACTGAGCCATTGTGCCTCATAATTTGAAAGCTGGGTTAAAATCCTGTGACTGAAAGTCGACATAGGCTCGGAGAAGGCCTGTGGCTCTGTAGCTACAGTCACACTAATGGTCACATCTGCACTGTACAGTACGTCTTTTCTTATAGCATGTCTAGTTTTAGTTGTCAGATGGGAGAGTTGTCCTGGTGTAATAGCAGCTCAGTGTGATTTATATGGATGAGTGCCTGCTGCAATCCTTTAAGGAGATTAAAAGATCAGATCATTTGGCTGTGTCAGAATCAGAAATGCTGGTGATCGCTCAGTTGCAGGTAAACGGGTTTGGAAGGAGGGGAAAAAAGTTAAATGAAATATAAAGTCTTGGCATTGACAGTGAGGAAACAGTCGAGACTTTGAGTCAAACTTTACTTGTAGTTATATCACAAACACTTATTGGATTTTCCAAAATCTCCAGCAGCATAAAAATGAATTTACTTCAGCAAGCAAACCTTCAAATAAGGTTCTGCTTAAAGATTAAATTTTCTCTATGCAAAAGGCAAAAGGGCCTCTGGTTTCAGGCGGCTCTATGGTTGTTTCCAAAACGGTCTTGCATCAAGGAAAGTTGAGTGTAAAATGAAACAACCTTCAGAACCCTTTTTTTCACAGAATATCGCATTAACGCGTTTGTGGTAAAATACCAAATAGAGATTTTTTTGTATTTCTTTATCTCAGTACATCTGAAGCATTTGCTCCACCCTGAAGTTATAAAAAAACATGATTTAAACAGCAGAAATTTATACGTTTTAAATTGAAATATTGCACATTTCGTTACCTAACTTACAAAAAGTGTAGAGCACTGTCAATGACTTGCTCAAAAATGAATCAGGTAGAAATTCATGAACTCAGTTATGTAGATTATGTCACAATGCTTGAATGGTCCTGTACCACAGACAAGTTGGTGTAATGATGTTACTTCTGTCTGGTAATGACTCATTTCTCATTTTTGTCCCTCAGGGGTTTCTGCCTCTACCTTCATTGAGAATGGCACGTTTGAATAAATCACTTTATCCTGTAGGTGCAGTTATTCCCTCCCTTAGGGCAGATAGAGTCCTAACGTTTAGCCTGAGTCCATTTGAAAGAAAAGACATGGCATTAAGTCAGGTGGCAGTGCAGAAACTTTGCAGTACTTTGATTTTTGCAGTGAAAGGCCATTAGTCATTGTGACAAAGTTCCCTGTCCAAATGTCTGAAAATGAAGCTTGTTGAATTTTCCATGCAGTGCAGTCATAACTGTCTTTCATAATAATTTTCTTGCTTCTCCCACGGGTGCTTTTGAGTGACGGCAAGCCATTATTTCACTTTTCCCCTGTAGACTTTCCGGGGCTTAACCGAAGCTGACTGGAAACTCTAGGTAAACAAGCAATTGAAATCTCCAACTGTCTGACCTGAGTCTTCCTACACACGTACCACGACTCTGTGGGACTTCATACCGAGCTGCGTGCAAGATGTTTAGCCACCACAGGGAGTCTGTTGTGTGCAGCTCCAGTTTGTACCCACACAGAGCCGCCGCTGCAGCTACACCGTGCAGGGATGAAAGGGGAAGAGGAAAATGCTCCAGGGTACACAAGTGGCTCAGCAAGAGATGGCGTGTGGCAGGATATATCTGCAGTGCTTTGATAAACATCCCACTTCGGTCAATGTGGAATGAGGTCACATGTAGCTCTGCCCACAAGATGCTGTTTGCATGCACAAATAACTGCTCAGAATTAGAGGCGGATTTATCCTGAAAGTCTGCACGTGACATGAAGGAACGCAATTACTAAAACATGAGGCTGAGACAAGGACTTGTACAGGATGTAATAATTACAATCTCGCTTTTTTTTTAGGAAACATGTCCTGTTTTTCAGAGTCCCCGCCCTCCACATTAAGTCGCAATTTCATGTATTAACTGTCCTCCAACTCCAATTCCAGTCCTGGAAATGGCAAAAGTTAAGAAAAACTTTTTTCTTTTTATTTGAACAATGGAGAAATAAATCGTGAGAAAGTATAGCTCTGCTCAGTGCATATTTTGTCTTTCCAATTATGTCCTGCAATCAATGAGATTTGGTCAGTTAGGTCTACAACCCAAACCATTCAATTAAATTGTATTAGTATAGCAACAAATCTCAATAAACATTATCTCAAGGCACTTTCCATATTAAGGTCGAGACCATAACAATCACAGAGAAACCCAACAGTTACCACAGTGAGCAAGCACTTTGGTGACTGTGGGGAGACAAAACTCATACCTTAGCCTTACCATTAGAAATTCAAGGTAAAGTATTGTAGAATGAAATGTACAAGGATAAGGGATTACCACTGTTTACCATTTGCTGTAAACAAATGATTTATTATTCTGCTTCTCCACCTTCCTCCCATTCAGACATGAAGCTAAAATATCCTGGATATGATTGTTTCCATCTTGCAGCATTTTTGTATGAACAAGTCAATATTGAGTAAAGTTAAAGGTGTAGCTGCATTTTACAGTTACAGCTTATACTATTATCTGAATAGTTTCATTAAGCCAGTCGGGGGCAGAAGAAACAAGAAATCTCAAACAAGCTAACAGACATACAGTGGACTTGCTATTGCGAAATGGGGGTTTAGGTGTAGACAACAGACATCCAAGTCTTCCATTTGATGTACACTGTCAATAGCCGGACTAGTTTCTTCACACAAGTCAAACGTTTCTACACAAAAACACAAACTGCAACCAAAACCTGCTCAAATGGGATTAGTCGTAAGTAGGTATGAAAGTTCTGCCCCTCGCCTACAGATTCTGCTGATTCACATGTAGAAACAGTTTGTGGAGATTACAAAGGGGTTTGCTAACAGAGGCTTATTTACAGTGCAGGCACAGAGTAGCATTAGCATTTTTTACAGTGCCCTGTTTTGTGCAATACACACTAATTATGTTAAAGCTCATGGTCTCTACTCCAAAGATCAGCTTAGTTTGGTGGAACATACTGTAAGCTAGCTACCTAGCCAGCAGATTAGTGAAACAATACAATGTAAATGCTGCTGCCAGGTTTTACTACTGTGTGAAGTCACAGCCTAAGGTTGTATCATCACTCGGAGCCATGCATTACATGTATCATATGTTCAGTGTGAAGCTCCTCATGCCTTCAGCAGCCAGGTTGGCGCTGAAATCTGCTTTGTTGCCCTTGATTGCTTCCCCCAGTGTTTGGCTGTTATCACACAGCGCCAGCCTGGTGCTAGCTGGCCCAGATCCACAGTCCGCTGGCTCTGCTGCCAGCAAGGTGCCACAGCTACACCAGGCATCTACAGCCAAAATACCTACAGAGTAAACACTGCCATACAGCAGCACACATAACAGCTCTCAAAGGATAGTCTTAGTGTTGATTGTACTCTGAATGGGTTGTTTGCCTTTTGTTTAGCATGCTGCATTGTGTCGCCATCCTACATGACTGTAAGATTTTACCATGGTAAATCATGGTGCATAGTGGTGGGTTGACAGACTGCTGTGACCTGGTTTCAACTGCTCTTTAAGATTTACTCAGTTACATTCAACAATTGGATAGGCTGAATATTGCACTGCCAGGTTACTTTGCACGCATACATGCCTCCCATGCGTATTCATTTAGAAATGCCATCCAAATGTCAAAATCACTCACCGTTAATTTTCTCAACAATACTTCCTTCAATCATAAACTGAAATGTCATAAATGCTTTTATTTCACTCCCAACTTAATGAAGCTTTGGAAAGCAACCATTTAGTTTAATCTAGCCAATTTAATGTCTTTATTAATACTGTTAAACAATGATTTGTCTTTTCTTTTTGCTTTAATCTCCGTCAGGCCCTTTCCAGGAGGCCTAGACAGGCCTCAGTCTGCCTCAATGTGCCTCTCAGATAATCAGATCCTCATTTAAACATAACTGAATCGGCTTTATTGCATTTGAGGCTTGTAGAAACCGTATTTAAGAGACAGGCAGCAACATCTTTCTCTCATGATTAGATTTCCATGATTTAACTTTTTCAATCTCCTCTGCTCTCACATTAAACCAGCAGCTACAAGTAACTGTTTTCACAGCACCCGTACCATAAAGATATGTTCAGATTTTGTACTGTTGCTCATTGTGTCTAGTCCCTTATCAGCTACAGTAGTCAATGCTTTGAAGCACGGAGATACAGTATTAACACAATGTGATTAGTACTGGCTCTATTGCTTATTACAGGAAGCAGTTGATGTTGTGCTCGGAATCTTTATCTGATCATTTCCTATGAGAAAAGGGCACATGAGAGGTGTTAGGGCATTAAATGGGCTCCAAATCATTCATCAGTGTGCAGATTCCCACCCAGCCCATTAATACTGTAACTGGAAAATACTGTAACTTAATCTGACTGTCACCCCCCCTGCCTCTTAGGGCTTTTCACTACCTTCACTCAAGCCTTCTCCCTCAAGACCCTGGATTTACAAGCTGCTCCTTCTTCTGCAAGAATCTGAATGAGAACAGGTCCAAGTCGTGCACAGTTTGAACGGCCTATTTGTAGCTGTGACATATATTTTTTTTCTTTCCTGAATACAAGATGGAGATTGTGGGAGTCGTGTGAAAATTTGCAACTTATGTGTGAAGTTAGAAATGTTCACAGCAATAGACTTTATGCTTCCTTTCATTAACTAGATACTGCTCGAAAAAGAAAAGTCGGGATTAGAAGATAATTATTTCCTCCTGTGCTAGAAAATGAGAAGTGAGGAGAAGAAGGGAATTTGATTTCATGCAAGTACAAAGGGACATATGTCTCACAGTTAAGGACAAGGTGACCTGAAATCGCAACCACAATGTACTACTCTTTAAGTATAAAATTTTGAGTTTTGTCCTGCTTATAAGCCACAAATTCTACTTAAAACAATAAGCGTTATCATTCAGAGATTCAACAGAAATCTTCTTGTGTGGCTATTTGTAAAAAACACAGTATACTCATCTCTGGTTCCCTTGTGTTTTGCACCATTTAGACTTTGACCGGAGCTACTTCTGGTCGTGGAGCCGCTTCGTGGACTATGTGCAGTGCGTGCTGGCCTTCACACTCATGGCAGCCTACATCACCTACGTCCTCCTGGACTCGACGCTGTTCGTGGAGTCTCTGGGCTTCCTGGCCGTGTTCGCCGAAGCAATGCTGGGCACTCCGCAGCTCTACTGCAATTATCAGAACAAGTCCACTGAGGGCATGAGGTATGGATTTAATACTGAACTGCAATGGCTGGTTACCTTCATATTCTCATAGAATTTCCTTCATTATGAACTTTAGCCTTCATGAGCCACAACAGAAACATAAAATAGATGTATAAGGGCTGTTTGTCAGTACAGTCATTGATATAAATCTTGCAGTTGCATGGTTCAAACTGTAGGCTACTTTAATAATAAATGCTTAAAATACATTTTCTGGGCTTTTACTATCCGTAATGACTTGAAGGAGGTCAGTAGGGTCCCTCAAAGTATGAAAATAGTCATTTCACAGACTTTTTCACTGAGTCCATTCTAAGAAATATGTTATCGAAACGCCTCATTTCGTACTTCCTCCCCTGTATGAGTCATATGGGATCACACTCGTCTCTCAGCCCCAGATACTTGTTGCTGAGCTAGCAGGTTGTTAGCTACCACAGGCTAACCACAACAAACAACACTGAAGAAACACTGCAGTGTGGAGGGATGCAAGGAAGAGAATGTGTCCGTGCACATTCCTCCTAAGAACGTTACTGTTCGAGACCAGTGGTTAGCTTTATTTCTTCTGAAGCGCCGTGTCGCTGTGCTCAGTACGGAGTAAAGTCTACATTACTCCATATTGGAACTCCGTTGTGAAACTCGGATCTGTAACTCGGGACTGTTACTCCTACATTGGCCGACTGTCCTGCTGAAACTTTAACAAACATGAGGACGGTGTAACTTACCGTTCAGAAACATCCTGTTGTAACCGACATGTCACTCAAAGTGCAGTCAGGCAATCAGAGGAGGGGTTCAAGAGGCAGGCTGTTCTGTCTGCAGCTCCAGAGAGAGGCAGAAGAGAGGACATGGAAATACACATTGCAGCAGTTTTTTCGACTTTAAACCACTAATATATCATTTAGGGGTACCAATACCTCAAATTAAATCCCAGAAAGATGTCAAATATGGGGCTTTTAACAAGTTACAAGTCATTGAAATATATTCCCTTTTGCTTTTAGTTTTCGTCATCTGCTCAAACAGTGCAGAGGTAATATTTCGATTTATTTTTTAAGTGCACGTAGTGTACTTGCAGACATATATGCATTCAGAAAGTCTCTAAACCGTTTCACTTAAAAAATATATATATTTCGCAATATGTGCTGCAAAGCCCCCCTCCTCTTTCCAAATCAGCCATCAGCAGACATGTGCCCCAGTGAAATCCAGGACCTACATTCTGGATTGATAAGCAGATATTATTACCACATTTCTCTCACAACTTATTCTTCTCACAGTCAGGTCACAATTTCCAAAAAGTTTGTTAGTGACTGTACTTAAAGTACAAGTGATGGACAGTGTGTGGGATTCTGTTTTCTTTCCAAGTCTCCGACAGCCTGAAAATCTCAGTGTAAACACACTTTGAATGCAGACAGGTTATTTACTGTCCATAGTTTTCGCAACTATTTGGGCCTTAAAGATTATTTACCAAGATGAATCAGAAAAATCAAAGCCAAGCCTGTTTTATCTGCGATTTAACGCCTTTATCCTGATGAGTGCTGTATTATTTATGAGCGCAGCTTCCATCAGAGGCAGCTCTGGGGGCGTGTTGTACTCTAGCACACACTTGTGAATAATAGCTTCAGATTATATTGTCTCACCTCTGATCATTAACACTGACATGTGCTTATTAAGTATTTCTGGCACCTGCCGAGCAGGAAGTAAGGATGGAGCTCCTGACAACCATTTATTATGCTAACATGACAACTGGCCCTCTGAAGTGTCTCTGTGCAGTATCTATTGCTAATGAATCATTCTGGCTGATTGTTGATTTGCATCTAGTGTCAGGCTGTAATTAAAGGCTTTAATGTAATTTAGATTTTTGAAAGCATGCACAGTTTCAGAATCTATGATGGTAGCTTTTCCAAATAGTGTATAGTACTACTGTCAATGAAAAACAATGAGACGTGAATTACATTTCAAATAGAACTCGACAACACATTAATAAGATTAAAATAAGATACAGCATGAAGGAAATGTGATTAAGAAAAATGTGAGGGAAGATATTGAAGTGACAATGTATTTATTAAACGATGTGTGAGGTTGAGATTGTCCAGAGAACACACAGGCCTGATGAAAAGGCTTCCTCACAGTGTGTGTGCTGCATCAGAGCACTGCCCACCTTCTCTCTCTCTCTCTCTCTCTCTCTCTCTCTCTCTCTCTCTCTCTCTCTCTCTCTCTCTCTCTCTCTCTCTCTCTCTCTCTCTCTCTCTCTCTCTCTCTCTCTCTCTCTCTCTCTCTCTCTCTCTCTCTCTCTCTCTCTCTCTCTCTCTCTGGGTTTTGTCTTCAGTGGGAAAGGGTGCAATCAAATGCCTCTGCAGTAGTCATGGATCACCTACAGCTCCGATCGGCAGGTGGACACGTTATTTCTTAACCCCTGTAATGGCAGCAGTGCTATGACATGCATCACTCAGATGCCTTCATCAGTAACTTCTTTGACTCTGTGCCATCTCAGCCACAAATTTCTCTGTTCAAGCGGTGCTCCACCATCGTTCAGTCAGTGTTGAATTTGAATAGACTGAAGTCAAAAATATAAAGGAAGTAACTGATGTAAGTCTCTGGCCTCCATGATGCTTACCCTGTTTTCCAGCAAGATCATGATGTTGAATATGATACAGCAGAAAAGAGAGATTTAATTCATGGTGGTAATGGCTGTAATGGCTACAACAGATAGAATGCAGACGATCAGAAACTGATTTAATGAAAAAGATTCTCCCTTGAAATACAAACCATGAAGTTCGAACAAAAGATCTGGCCCCATGTATACATGCACGTGCAAAACACTGAATCACGTGTTCTCAGAATGCAGGTTCATATCAGTTCATTGTTGCTGAGCGTACAGACCATTTATGTGTTTGCGGGGATTTTGTCTGAGTTCATCAACGTCACCTCAGTGAGGAGCATTTGCGTACAACTTCATCATCACTGCCATTTTTTGCTAATATGTTGCCATGTTAATGATAGAAATGAAGAAAAAACAAGAAACTTCTTTCACTTTGAGTGCTGTCATCATGCTGAAATATACGGAGTGTCTATTACAGTTGTGGTTTATTGCTATACTGTATGTTTCTAGCATTCCTGTGTAAAATATTTTTGGTGCTGAGCATGCAGTGAAGTACAGTCACAATCATCATTTTACCTTTATTAAAATAGGAATTACTGTTGTTCAAAGTGTATGTGTGTATATATATATATATATATATATATATATATATATATATATATATAGAAGCCTTGTCTCTCTTAGCCTGCAGATAAACGCTGCCATAGAAGGTTGTTGATTGTTTGTGTGTCGTCCCTCTTTGTACAACCTGTTGAGTCTGGCAAGCTGTTGCTAGGTTACATTACCTCAGCACTTCATTCAAGGTGTGTGTGTGTGTGTGTGTGTGTGTGTGTGTGTGTGTGTGTGTGTGTGTGTGTGTGTGTGTGTGTGTGTGTGTGTGTGTGTGTGTGTGTGTGTGTGTGTGTGTGTGTGTGTGTGTGTGTGTGTGTGTGTGTGTGTGCGCGGGGATAGGAAGCTGAATCCTATAAAGGGAGGGTTATTTTGCTTTTAAAGTGTATTTTTCAAGGTTAGAGCTCGGCTGCAGGGTTCCGATCGGTTTTGAGCTGAGGTTATTTTGAGTTCTGCAGAAGTGAGAGATAAGGGTGAAAGAATGAATGTGCGAGTGTCAGTGTGACTAAATAAAAATGCACATCCATTTTGCAGAGACAAAAACAAACAGACAGGAGGGGAAAAGCAGAGTGCCCTTTCCTGTAAGCCATCAGATCTCATGCACCAACATCTATGGAGAAAAGCATCACACTGATTTCCTCCAACTTAATGACCCAGCCAGTGTGGTCCTCACTCCAAATAGTCACATATTAAGTGTTAGACTGCCTTCCCAGTATTAGCATATTCAGGCTGGAATTACAAAGCTTCAGCACCTTAGAAACGTGGGAGATGGAGTCAGAGCAGATTAAAAGTAGCCAGTAGAATGAATCATCTTGGATGTCTTCAGTGTTTTTACACAACAGAACACGCTGTCAGACAAGGTAGCAGCAGTTTTAATAATGAAATAACAAAAAATTGTACTACTACTTTCATCTGCTTTAGCTACCTACAGTTAGGCAGCTAATTACATTAGCTCCATGAGTTGTGTTAACATGCAGGGTCTTACTTTGGACCAGTGGGATAGACTGCAGATCTGGAAAGTGAAGCCAAAGCGAAAGTGCCTGAAAGCTATATTCTCTCGATTTGACCAATTTAAAAGTATAAAAGAATCTGGGCATTGATACCGTGTGATTGACACTGAGTACTGTCGCAGGTGTAGTTGGGTTTGCAGTGTCCTTGAGCCCTTAATCAGGCTCCACCCTTTCTGGTGTATCAAGCCAATACAGCTCATATACAGTCAGTGAAAGCACAGGCCTGTCATTTTACACCTCATCCCCCCTAGAAAACATAATATTAAGGATAACAGCCATGACTCAGTGAACTGAAAACTGAGATATCAAACCTAAGCTATGTAAGGATATAAAATGCAGCATAGGAGCACAGACAGTGCTGTTGGGGAATAGGCTTGTTTACTCACCTTAATTTGTTGCCACAGACATTTATTTAGCAAATCCTCCATTTAAATAAAAAAGTGAAACAAATCTAATGCTCCAATTTTTCATTCCTACAATTTTAAATTTTTACGTTTTGTATCAGCATAATTTGACATACCTAACATGGTAATTAATCAATTTAATGCATTTTCTTGAATCCCTGAACTATTTGAAACTGGATTTGGAACCAAGAGAAACCGGCTCTAGCTACTGTAGAAACACGTGAACACAGATACTGTATGGGGACATTAGGCTGGATAAGAGACATGTGTTTGTGTTTGTACAGTGCAAGGGGGATGAGAGTGTGTTGAAGGTTTTGTGTTAATAGTTTTCAGGCTGCTACTATTATTAGATTGTCCTAGGCCTTCAGAGCCGGAGGTACATGCTGATACTGACCAGCCTGCCATAAAACAAATAAAATACAACAGCACAGACAGAAAACACACACATGCACACACACACAGACACAACACACACCAGAGAGATGGGACATCCAGACAGCCAACTACAGCCTTATAAGGCTTGTGGCCCAGAGCTGTGTCCCAGTATGCTAGATAAGAGTGCCAGAACCTTATTTAGCCTGTAGGCTGCTGTCACATGCACATACAGTCGCACACACTCTCACAGAGCCAAGAGCTGGTATAGATGTGTATTGACTTGTCATGGTACTGGGCCGTCACCCCTGTGGCTGGGTGCATGTAGAACTGAACAGCCGCAGCTCCCTTTAGTGGATCGCTGCAGCTGGAGAACCTTCAGACCATCTGTCCAACCCGTCCACCCGCCATCTGCCAACGTCACCAGGGGCACGCTTTCTCTTCCCTGCAATAGATGAAAATGAATCTGTTGGTTTCTGTTTCTCCAGGGTGAACATATTGTTGCCATTTAGGGATGGAAGGGAAGTGTTGTTTTGTGAGGGAATGTCTTTCGCTTTGTGTGTGCTTTGTATTTTCCCCACAGAACAAATTAAACATATTGAAAAGGCAACAGATGGTAAGGATCTAAAAAGAACTGCAATATACATTTTCAGAAAGTGGCACAGCCTCTTTCAGAACAGTTTGTGCAGAACAACTGGGTTTTTTTATAATTCTAAAAGTAAGTGCAACTTAGTTAAGTGCCTCATCCACTAATTAATAATGCACTTCCAGCTCAGACACTGTATTTAAAAGTTAAGTGATGAGTTTCAGCAAAGGCAAAGTGAGAGTTTCAGACCTCTGCAAATGTTCAGCATTCAACGAGGTGACCCAGATTAGTTATATGTAACTAACTTAATGCACATACAGATATTTATAAATTAAATGTTGAACATTAAACTCATGTTACATTTTAGAAAAACAACATATCTCAACACAAGCCAATAATTTATTACCTAAGCAAAAGATGTTTCCTAGGTTAACTAACTTTAAAAGAACACATTTATTCTAAGCAAAATAAACTAACACCCATATTTACAAAGGCAGTTTATTTTATTGTTAAATACATCTTAACTGTTGCGATACCTCATGGTAGCATAATGTTTTTATTAGCTAGAATGTCTGAAGTGTTGCTGGTGCAACATAGTTTATGAAATCACAAATCTGAATCTGTTCAAGAATCTCAAGCCCAAATGTCTATTCTATGAGACTGGGAGTGGGTGGAGAGAATTACCTTTCACAGGGGTCCTCTTGTGTCCTCTTCAAATCCTTTTGTTTGAGACCATGCTGCCACACCAACCAAGCTATATTGGTTTCCTCATTCAAGTATGTCTTCATTCTGGATGTGGAGGGTTAGGGTGTCCTGGACCTGGAGACAGAACCATAAAAGAGAACCTGACCAAAGGAAGGCCTGAAGTATTACTTCTTAACCTAGAGGATGCATTAATATAAATCATCCATCACACCATCTTTCCTACCCTTCCTACATCCCTTCATCAACTTCACCACTAATAAATGGTTAAATGGCTTTTGGATCCTTGCGTTTGAGGTTCTATGGTCCAGTAATACGGCACAACTGAATCAAATAGAATTTATAGTCTTTTTTTCAATGTATGTACTTTTCCCCTGAGAATATCCACACAATTGTGTCTGGACTTTCTCTTGAGTTTGCTTCCGGAGTTTTCACTAGGGGGCAGGGAGGAGAATCTCTCACTCTCCGCCTCTCACTCAGACATTTGCGTTCTCACCTTCTCACATACAGCCCCTCCGGAGAATGTCAGGAGATTATCCGGCGCTCAGTGCATGTCTGAAAGCAGCTCTAGTGATGGATTTACAGCCACTACAACCCAGTCATGTACAGAACTTGCACTGTTAAAATGTATGACCCACTACAGCTCCACTTCATCTCCTTTGTCAATTGTATACTTTCAAAATAAATGTTCCCCCTGAAGCAGTCCCAAATGACTATAGTGCTTTACCAATAAATGAATCTTATCTTAACGTAATGTATAAATACATCCACCGGTCTGTGCTTTAATCTTTAATGTTTCTATTTTTAAATCAAAGCATTCATATACAAAGCCAGTGCAGCTATTCAGTGCATCTGTGGCCTATTGTAGAAATGGTCTTGTCCAGTGCAGCTTCACTTCTGCACTACCTTCATTTATACCAGGAGCTCAGTGTGCTTTCTCACTTATTTCCTCTATATACTGTGTCTCAGAGAAGGTGACAAATAAGTAGCCAGACATCATGGCACCCTGTTCCCGGTCCTCCCTGTTACCTCTTATTAGGGAGCCAGCGGAGGAATTGATCAAACACGAATCCTGCCTTTCTCATCATTACCCGCTGGAAAACATTGTCATAACTCAGACAGCAGCCACCGAGGAGCAGGCAGGAGGAGAGGAGGGAGAATGGGGGCGGGGGGGGTCACTTCGCACAGACCTAACAAGTTCTTAACTGAGAGACAGAGAGGAGTGTGAGGACGGCAGGCAGGGGGGAGGCAGAAGCAAGGAGGTGTAGAGACAAGGAGATGCTGGAAGGTGGGGTGAGAAGATGAATGAATGGGGAGGAAGGAGCAGTGTAGTGGAGTGTAGGCTTATGAAAAAGAAAGTGTGTGAAAATGGAAGGCAGAGGGAACATTCGGAAAGGCTGTGGGGAAAGTAAGAAGTGAAAATAGGAAAAAAACGAAAAATGTATTAAAAAAAGAAAGGAAGATAGCAGGTTTTGCAAAAATTGGCCGTACAAATGAAAAAGGCTGAGCTGAAGCTGGAAGCATGAATATTGCAAAAGGATATTTGGCTGCAAAGCTTTGCCCCAAAGAGTCTGAAAGACAGACAGGCAGTTGGGGTTACACTAAACCCAACGGGGTGAGGTGGGGGGGGGGGTTGGCACTAGATTACCTCTCATCCATTCTTTACATCTGTTAAGCGGCTTACAGAAAGGCAGGGAATCTGAAAAAAACCCACCAAGACCCATTGACACACCACCATGTTTCACTCTGTGACATTTTTATTTCTGTATGTTACATCAGAGGCTCCACAGGGATCGGAACATGTGACAATATTCAGTTGTGAATTTATGGGTAATAGTTGACCCCGCTGTGGATGGTTATGGTTATGACCCTATTATGAGATTACAGCTCTGATTGATCTGTCTTACATCAGAGGAAAATTAAATTGAAAGCAGTGGAATATATTGTGAACATCAACCTGAGGTCAAATGTTGAGCACGGGATGTGGAGAATAAAGGGAATGAGACGGACTAGATGAGTTTCTCAATTACCTTTTCACACAACTATAAAGATTTACACTTAAGGTCACAGAAAGGCAGAGCTCTGCAAGAAGACTCAATACTTTGTACAGTTACAAAGTATTGAATTGAGATGAAAACTTTATAGAAGCACGTTTTCACTTTGTCAATATGGTTTATTGAGTGTAGATTGAAAAAACGGGAATTTTATCCCTTTGAAATTAATTCTACAGTACAATAAAATGTATGAAAAGTAAAAAGCGAGAGGGATCTGAATAGATTTCATTATCATTATTATTATTAACACTGTTTCTCCAAGGATGTTTTAGCACTCTGCATTGGAAGCAAAAAGCTTCACTTTAGTTTAAAACAGTTAAAGACTAGGCTACATAACAATGACCTTTGCAAAAATGATTTGCAAATCATGAACAGGTTTGCGCATGATTCATTGTTGTACTTTATCTTCCTTGGCTTGGAGAAAAACATCATGATATGGAGAGTTTGCATGTTCTTCTCACCACAGTCCAAAGACACTCAGATTGCAGTATACAAGGGTTTTTATTGGACGAGTCGGTAGTGATGGAAACGTGACACCTGGGTAAACACACTAATTTATTCGTACTCTTTATTTTGGCAGTGTAGGATCTGACGCTGCACTTTTTCTTCATGACGTTATAACGTGCATTGAACTTCGAGGCATATGTGCATTAACAGTCATGAAAGTTTCTGTACTGTTTTTACATCTTGTGAAACATGTGCACGGCGGGAACTCTTCACATCTTCGCATTTTGAAAGATGCAGGACTACACGATTCTTTAAATACCCACTATGCAAATAGTGCTAGAGCCCTCTACTGGCCCCGGACTGTAATAACATACCAACAGTCGTGACACTCCTCTTCAGGCAATGTGAAAGGAGACAATCGCCTTTTTGAGTGGGTTTATCTGTATTTATAAAAATACATTTTCGGTATATTATGCAGGGATTTCGAAAAGGATATAGAATATCAAGCCAGTGGAAAAAGGGTAGGCAGCTATGGGTGTCCACGAGCATGCCCCCTGGCTAAATGTGGCTGTACTAATAAAGGGGAAACGCTGATTGTTATTATTGTTGTTTGGTAGCATGTGGTTGATATTGATATCAGGAACACTATGAAAAGTGATTCATAATTTTCTATATGGTTAAAGCTGTAATAACCGCTCTTGTGCCTTGATGATGGTTCAATATTGTCACAATCTTTTTTTAGCTGTATATTTTCTTGGATAAAGGCTTAGTTAAAATCAACAGAATTTCATATTCCCTTTTCAACATATGAAAGTAGTCACTAGAAAACCAATGCCTCAGTCGCTACATTATCTACAAATATTCTGCAGCTAGGCTGGTGACGTCAGTTTGCCATGTTGTCGCAGTAACGCACAGTGAGGGGAGGAAAAGGAGAAACCCTGTATTTTATTGGGTTGGATGTTGAAATCTCAGACGGGTACCACAAACACCTGGATAAATACAACCAGAGCCACCTTGCATGCTGAGATAACACTGAGTGTAAACCTTCAAATTCAGTGCAAAGCTTAGCCAAATAGTGCTGACCAACCAAACAGACACGCTTGAGCGAAAGGATTTCAAATGTCTCAGCATGTGTTCATATTGTTGTAGGCAGGTTGCTTTAGAAAAGAGTCCTGTGTGTGTTTGTGTGCACAGTGGTGCATTGTAGACACAGCGCTGGCTCAGTCCTTTCATTGTCAACATTGCCCACATTTATCCTCTATCTCAAGCAAAACATAAAAGTTTTATGACAAAAAAAAGAAAATAGATGTGTTGCTACTGTGACAAGCTGGTAACGAAAATACCCATGACCTCAAGTGGGAACACTTTTAATGGAATTTTACAGGATGTTTAGAGGTGATGTCCCCATATTTCTTGCGTGCAGTGGTATACTGTGTATTTGTCTATTTTAGGAAGGTATTACATGTATATAAAGTTTTGTGTTTGGACCCCAGGGCTTAGTTCCTTTCCTGTGTCTTCTTCTCTCATTAGACTTCCTTTTCCATCTCATTAGTTGGGTTCACATGCTTCTCAGTGCCATCGAGGGGACAAAGATTATGCCTATAAAGTGCCTATGGGCTAAAATAATAACTTTTAGGTTATTGTAAAACTTGTCTCCTTGATTTTTCTCATGATCCACGAACCCTACGAACATCCGACTCAGTATGTGTCAGAAACACTCATCAGTTTTGCATTTGGAAATGTGCCACAGGATGTCGAGTTGATGAGAAGTCTGCTCCCTGAGAAGATTCATTATTTCAATTTCCCATGGTTGTTATTGTGGCAAATTTCCTATTCCCTACTTGCCTGGACTGATATTGCATTTCCCTGACCCCATTTCTTACTGTCATTAACATCCACACTTGGTGACAAATTCAATTTATATAGAGTTAATATATATCTAGAGGAAATGTTTCCAAGATGCAGTAAAGGTCTGTTCAAGCAAGATAAAGTAAGAGAAGAAGATGCTATGGCCCATGAAAATTTGATATGAAATAAGTAAATAAGTAATTTTGACATTAATAATAACAAAGTCCTGTAAAATATAAAATAAATATGAATTTAAACGTTGCGTCCTGCCTCTGCCTGATCAGTCTCCTTTATTCTTTCTCCCTAGTATCAAGATGGTGCTGATGTGGACCAGTGGCGACACCTTTAAAACAGGCTACTTCCTGATCACCCAGGCTCCCGTGCAGTTCTGGACATGCGGCCTGCTGCAGGTCATGGTCGACATAGCAATTCTGTTCCAGGTTTACTACTACAGCCGCTACCCACAGAAACCTGTCTCCCACACCGTCTCCCACACCACCAGTGCCAAAGCCCTCTGAGAGCCCCCCCCCTCCCCGCAAGCCCTCCGAGGTCACTTCAAAACAGCAGTAAGAAGGCCTTGCTGAGGACCTGTGGACATGTATAAACATACATGAGTACCAAAGCACCTTGAGATGATGTGGGCTGCTCACTGTCACCTCTGAGTATACATTAAGACAGGAACACACCCATAAATAAGTCATGAAGATACACAGACACCTGGTGGTGGTGGTGGTGTCTGCAGTGATACCTGATGGACATGTTACACCCAAACTTTTTGTTTTATTCATTATCTTGCTGACTTCTTCTCAATGGGACAGTATGCTTGTGTCTTGGAATGCAGACATCTCAAAGAATATACCCTTGAATCAATCTGTGCATGTGGAAAATATTATGCACATGAATATAGAGTATATACGAACTGCAGATGTATGCACTGAAATATCAGGCTCAAGGAAAAGGCGGACCAGCTTATTTTTTGTCCCCATACACTGATGATTGTTGCATGGACCCTCTGCCTTAAAACACACACATTCAAACATGGCTTGCTGCATTACCAGCAATATAAATGTATGAATCTTAGACTGTATATGAAGATGGACGACAAGACTGCTCGCAAAATGTGAAGCCAAAGCGTTTCAATGTCACTCTGGTGTCTGGCGGTGGTATCGTTCATACATCCTGCGTCCTCTATGTTTGTGGATAGGACATGGACCAAACTAAAAAGTCAAAGTATATGTCAAATTATTTTTCTTCTTTTGTTTGTTTAGGTGCACAATTTTCCAGGAAGTTTTTTTTTTTAATTAAAGTTATTTGATGATATTGAAATGTGGTAGAACATCATGATTACCTGCTGTGACTGACTCACGATTGGTCAAGCGCATGTATAAGTGAGACCTTCTTACCACGGCTCCATCGCTGCTGCTCAGACTCCGGCTCAAAATGTGCAAGATGGCTGCATTAGTCCCCAGGATATTTGGGCTTCGTTTCAGTATACTAGGATGAAGAGGAGAGGCGTTGTCCATATTTTATACAGTCTTTGGTTTGAATAAATCAAAACAAATCATGATATACTAAATTACTGAATGTGCAAGAAGTACTTTGTTATTTAGTGGTTTTCCTCAGCACAGTGGAGACTTGCTGCTCAGACTACCACCTATGAAATACATACCTATGTGGGACGAAACAAGAGGCAATCAATTTTTACCAAAAGAAGAAAACCCCCAAGGGTTTGGAGATGCAATGCACTGGCTTCTAAGACAAGTAGTCATGAACATCAGTGGCCTTCAGACTGACAGAGAAACGTAAACAACGTCGGATCCGTCTTCTGCCTGAAGCAAAAGGTGTCGAGATGAAGGAAACAGGATGAAACCCCATCGACCAGTTTTTGACCTACATGGGTTTTTCAGGAGCTGATGCCAACGTTTTTGTACTGAAGTTGTTTTTTGTTTATCATTTTGATCATTGTCACACCATGAATCTTTAAAAATACAAAACAAAGGAATCTGTTTAGTCTCTGGATCCCAGAGTTTTTAAAGCACATTCAGACTGAACACTAAAGTAAACTTTAAAGCTCAGCAGCACAAATTGTCTTTTGAAGCATGGGAATGCAAATGTAGTCTGGGACAAGGACGAGTCGTCACAAGTTGAAAATGTGTTCATTTAAGCCGACTGAAGCCAAACTTTGTTTTTATGAATCCATGCCATACAGGTAGATGAAGAATAGAAAGAAAATGGGAGACACTGGAGGGACAAACAAGGATAACTGGAGTTCCTGCTGAGTTCTGAGATGACAGCTGTCACAGAAACAACACAGAGACACTCACTGTCGGCTGCTGGCTTGTTCCAACGGATGTCTGACTCTGTACTGTCAATTTCTTAAGGTCTCTGTTTGAGGTGAATCAAGAGGGTCTGCAGAAGAACTCTGGTGCTCAAATAACCCAGTAGCTCCTCATTCAGTCTGAACTCTTACTCTCCCTTTAGAATGAAAACAACATTTCTGCCCCAGGATCATCCTAGAATTGATCTTGATAAGTTCTCACCTCTTTAAAAAAGAACTGTGGTCGTATGCTGCATTAAGGTGATGTTGGCACAAAGAGAAAAACAGGAACCATTCACTAGTCACGCTATTTAGTTTATAGCCCATTTTGCTGTTGCACCATAGACTATGTAAAGATGGATGATGTGACAGCTCCCCAAAAGTGAAGCCAAAGTATCTTAATTTCCCCCTGGTGACTGGCTGCAGTACAGGTTATAAACCCTGCATTCTCCATGTTAGTAGATTGGACATGGACCAAACTAAAAAGTCCAAATACACATCAATTCTGTAGGTAGTTCTTAGCACTGTGTTTCCAACTGATCAGTTGTGTTTTAAACTTGATGCTATAAAAACAGGGTGAAATGTCACGATTGACAGCTTAGACCGACTCGCCATTGGTCGAGTCCTCATGAGGGTGGTACCTCCAAATGGCATCATTGCGGATATTTTGTCCTCAACTATGGACAGTGGTAGGACATGGAGACGTGTCAAAGCCCTGTGAGACATATTGTGATTTGTGAATATGGGCTATACATTTAAATTAGATTGATTGATTGATTGATCCATCTTTATATACAGCCTATGTGATGCAGATTTGTAGTGGCTGGTTAACATGTAAAATCAGATGCAGACAAACCGTGAAACCCCTTTTTATCAACTATGAGTTGAATCGTATTTATGATTAAGTTTGGAAGTAACTGCTAGTGTAGTTCTTTCTGCCAAGTGGGAGTGGGAGATATCGTAGCTTGTGCCGAATTACAACTAGGAGACTGAAGGGAAACATTTTGACCCCATTTACTCCGATTTAAAGTCTGAACAATATGAGGAAGAAATGGAATTATTTTTGCAATTCTGTCCATTTAGAACTCCCGTCTAGGAGAGGTTCCCTTTACAGACTAATACTTGACTATGCCCCTATCTTTTACATCGTCATATTGCCAATGGATAACACAGACTGTCCATTTTATTATAATTCATATTGCAAATTCAATAACATCCCCCTGAGGTCCATCCTCATGACTGAGCTTGTGTGCTTCTTTGGCAGGGTGTTCTCATCAACATCTTGTAATGAGATATTCATTTCCTGTTCAGAAGCAACTGCAGTGAAGATTTTTGATGCTGTTGTTGTTGCTTTGTAATGTTTCTCTGGGTTGTGGAGGAAATGCCAAACCAGGAGATGTACGTCCGCCAGTCCTACAGGGAACTGAGGACCAGAGCAGATCCAATTCTGCCCTCGTCTTCAAAGCCTCAAGAAAAGACTCCTTGGTATCTTAGTAGTGGAGGTGCAGTGTTTGCTTTTACCCTATTTGGCCAGCCCATTTCTTTTGTCATCACTTTTTTTATAATCTTAAAATGTCAATATAAGGGATGGTTCTCATGTTCTTTATTCAGAATGCGGTGAGGGTGACTGTTGTATGGAAAATGTGAGATACCAGTTTCATTCTATGTACATGAGTTTACTTTTATTTGTTACCTACTTTGTATAATTTGTTTAATTTGTATAATGTGTGTTCCCATAGGAACCACCAAGGTTTGCATATTGTCTTATACCTGTGAACCCCACACATAGTTTGTTAATGTTCTCAAATATATTTCATATATGCAGTTTTTACTATGTTACATCTGTTCGTATGTATTTCAGTTTTCTATTAAAATGCCAGCAGCAGCCCACCTCAGTTAGTAACAACATCTACCAACACTTCAGGCTGTTTAAACAGTATTGTATTGTCTGGAATCTAACCTGGCCTATTAAAGAGGACGAGGAGAGACTCATGCGTCGTGTTTTGGAAAATGTTTGTGCCATTTGTCGTGTGCAGACAAGCACCGTTGCTCCAGTCAGTGGTGCAGCTCTGGCAGACATCAATTGTCAAAAGAAGAATAAGACCACCAGCCGAGGCCCTGCTTTGGGCATATGCCATCTGAAGCAGTAATAAGCACATAAATTGTAATGTGCAGGGCTCTCCACTGATAATAGATGTACCAGCCAGACGGGGGCAAAAAGATGGATATGAAAAGCCATTTTTTTAACTGCAGATACAGATTCATGATTCTTTTTTGAGAGTTATTCAATGTGCCATTAACCAAGACGTGTCTGCCTGGATTATACTTGACGAACCTTTGTGCATTGTTGTTGATTTTTTCTTTTTTGTTGACGTAAGTCATTTTACCATTTTTTAATCAGCTCAACAAAAAAATCATGACACAAAGAAAATCCTGTAAATGTCTTATCTATAATACATACATTCGCTGTACATGATTCTCATGGGCCCTTGCTGACAGAAGTGTGTTGAAACTTTAATCTCTAACGTAAAGTCAGCATCACAATGCACTGACGCAAGTGTCCGGATAAGAGTCTGAGTTGTGCTCGATGCCTCAGGACTGTGTGTGGGTGGGAAAGAGCTTC
Organism: Verasper variegatus; assembly: GCA_026259375.1. NCBI lineage: Eukaryota > Metazoa > Chordata > Actinopteri > Pleuronectiformes > Pleuronectidae > Verasper > Verasper variegatus. The sequence continues at coordinate 15,735,303 of CM048038.1, forward strand.
CCTGTGTGATAAATACTGTCTGGTACTATCTTTTGAAAATCCTCCGGTGCCTTGTGCTGAGCACGTACTTGCTCTCTTCAAAAGTGCATCGCTGCATCACACCAGATGTAACGGCAGGAACTCTTTTTAGACTCAGTATCTTGTATACTGCTACCTAGAGAGCTGCGCCTCTTAAAATAGCTCATTTATATCTTTTGTGTATTATTGGATAAATGGCAGTATAATGTGAAAGTGGGGTCATTTAATAGTGGATCCACAGGGAATTTGCAGCTGAGTTTTGCAGCTCTGCTCAGCTTTATGGGGCTTAAAGCCATAACTTCTACTCTTTTAGTTCCCCAATCCAATAATGAAAGGACAAAACTCTGAAATTAGTTGTAGTATCCTGGCTTCTTCACAGAGGAGTAATGCTACACAACATTGAAAGTTGCAGGTATATTTCCTCCACCAAGGAGGTTATGTTTTGATTGCTGTCTGTCTGTTTGCAGGACTACGGTCGGGTCGTAGTGTAGTGGATTTATTTAAGAGGGTGGATCCAGGAATTTTTTGATCATTTTCTTTAACATCTTTGTGGATTTCTCAACAAATAATGCAGAAACGTGTCACTCTGGTGTGAGAGCCTGAGGTGCGGTCGGGAGCATCTGATGGCTCCTCACACCCCCCTGTACTAAAAAGTGTACGCCTGGCCATGAACACCACTTGAAGTCGAAAACAGAAGTGAACTAAGTCAGCAACAAGCTGGTGAACATTGTGCAGCATTTACTAGTTAAAGAGCTAAAAAAAAAATTCAGAAAACGAGAATAAATATTGACATTTCATCCATGAGGTGGTAAGATATATGACTACAAACTAACATTGTTCTGTGTCTACTTCAATGATAACTGTTAGCTAGTACAATGCTAACAATATATATATATATATATATATATATATATATATATCCTTGGACTGTCACTCATAAATATTCTCTCAGTGACTTGTTATTCATGGTTGTGGCTTCGGAAACAAACTGAATCTGAAGATCACAACTGTGAGGCAAATTCAGTTCAGGGTATTTTCTTCCTTAGTACGATCTTACACTTCACCTCACAGAGCCTGAGTGTGAAGAGCAGGACCCTCTAAACAGAATTAGTCTGACGTTCAACACTTCATTGAGTGCACTGAGACAACATCACTAATTTATTATTTATTACGGGGGGGAAAAGCATGAACGAAGCCTCAGAAAAAACAGTTTAAGATATTCTAAGTGCAGAAGTACAGCGTGCACTGTCTTGCAAATTTGCAAGTGTTCTTGTGTATATTAAATTGTTAAATCAAAGCATCTCCACATGGGACTGTGTTCATTATAATCTTTATTACATTTTTCAAAAGAAGCCCTTCCTCAGGCTACGGACTCATGACGCAAAGCACAAATCCATTTCAATTGGATTTCTATTCAAATTATGTCTCTCCGCACCATCCACTCCTCATCAAAACAATAATTCATTAAAACCTAAATATAATAGTTAGATAGTGGAGTGTTCTGTCTAATATTTTCATGCTTTTAAATCATTCAGTTAATCCACTGACTGCGATTCAGAGTTGGCACAAAATACAGGTCCTCACAATTTGTGTGGCATATTAAAAATAACTGAACCTAATTTGCACTCTCAGGCACTCACGCGTCGTTTGATTGGTTCCAACTTGACAACAATTTAAGGAAATGGCTTTTGAATGTGTCACTTCTAAGTGCAGAGCCCTCAAGTCAAGGAAAATGAAGTGCTGTATTTGCAATTGTATGAAGAAATAATGTAAAAGTTATTTGCAACACCTAAAATGGGTTTAGACTTTAGCCTTTCATGTCTGTTATTTGTATTGCCCTAAGGAGCATGTATAATATTTCCAACCAGTCAGCCTCTTTGAAGATAATCAACCTTTTGGTAAGTGTTAATTTCTCTGACTTGTTAAATACAAAATAAAGAAGTAGGCTACTCTGAATTCTGCCAAAATGCAACAAAAGGAGAGGCACCAACATACTGTCATCGCCACTTCTCGCATTGATTGATATTTGGATTTCCTATCCCGAAATTTCGAAAATGCTACGTGCTTTTTTACAACTGATAATATCATATAAACTATATATTATATTAATTGGAGACTCTTAATTGACTATAGGTCTCTGTATGTTGGCCCTGCAATACACTGGCGACCTGTCCACGGTGTTCCTTGCCTCTCACACAATGCCAGCTGGGATTGACTTTAACCCCCCCACGACCGTGAAAGGATAATTGGTATAAGTTATGTCTCAATTCAAGCGCTACATGCTTTGGAGGTAGCATTTGAAGACCGATTCTGAACAGTGGCCCAGTTCAAAGGCTCCTTCAAATGCTGCCAACAAATGCATCCTCTCATCCACAGGTGGATCATTCTCGACCCTATCCTAGGATTCATTGCGCTTTGGTGACAAATCATTTTTCAGAGGTAATGGCGCTGGCAAGAGATTTCCAGTGCTTAGGTATTACGCTTCATCTCAACCGAACAGCTAACAGTACGCTCTGTTGTTAAACAACAGCAATAAGGGACAGATGAGCTGGTGACGACAATCACCAAAAGTAGATCAGACTGTCTAATTTTGGTTTCGGCCTTTGTGGTGTACGTTTCCCACAAAGACCAATAATGGATGGATGGATACACTGTAGAAATGTGAGGGGTAACCTATCTATCTTCTATAGATTCCAACATACCCAATTATATATCAATAACAATACCAGATTTCCCAACAGGGAAGTTGCTTTGTATCTTTAGCAAGGTAATAACCAAACCCTGGTCTGTTGACAAAAAAATCTCAAGTCAAGGTTGACTCAATGGGTTTTTCTGGAAATCTAATCTGCATCTCATGGCTTTCATCAGAATTCCCTGCAGTTGCAATGTCAAATACTATTCTAGGTTTCCTCTTTGGAGAAATTAAGTCACAGCTAAGCCACATCAAAGACAACTGAGTAAACTACATTAGCTGTTGAAGACTGTGAGGTATGATTGAATATTTTGAGTATGTCAAACTGTCACTCAAAACCAAATCCTGAACACGTTAGCATCACAGTGTGAATAATGCTAGTTGTATATGGTCATATGTCATATGTCATGGATTTGTTTTGTTCTTAGTTATTTTATTTAAATTTGTTGCAACAGCTGCTGCTTAGCTTGGCTTAGTTTAGAATGAAGCCCCAAAGCAAAAGTTAGCTTGGCTCACTCCAATGCTAAACATTTCTAAAGGTAAGTTTTATCCAGTTATATTTCAGTTAAACCTGTACAGAAATCTGTAATTGTAAAATTGACAATGTGTGGTTTTCTTTGTTAGATTATTTCTTGGTGTAAGCAACTTCCTGAGCTTCTGACCTCACCATGCACCAACACTATGTTAAGATAAGCTAAGCTAATCTTAGCAGTAGCTTCATTCTTTACAACAAGTAGAATAACTAACAATTATTTTAAAGCATCAGCATGTGAGTTTTCGTGTAGAGATGAGAGTGGTATCAACCATCCAAAATCAACAGAACTTCCCAGCACACTGCAGAGCCCTTGGGCAGATACATTAGTTTTGTGTTATTGGTTCATTTGGTTCATTTGTTCTGGTTAATTGCAAATAAATATGCTGACATCATTGTGTACATGTCACACTTGTATGAGTTATGAGTCTTTTACCAAATACAATACAGAGGGAGTGGAGATGATAAACACCTGCCTGTCTGAAATCACAGCAAACACCTTTATTTAAGTCAATCCTCTCAAATGCAGCTACATGAGAAACATAAATTATTCGTCTGAGGTGTGAATAACATCTGAAAGTGATGTTTTGGTATTAGTTTTCCCTTTTGCCCAGACTTGGCCTGAATCGCAGTCAGCCAGGCTACTGTCTCTATCAGTTTGTCAATATCATAAGAATTGAGTTGTTTAATCATGAATGTTGTATCATCTTCCATCTTTTAAAGGCAGACCTCTGCAGCTCTGTAAAATTCAGGAAACTCAGATACACTGATCAAAGCAGAGACCTGAAGCTCCAGAGGAAAAAATCCTGCTGCTGTCATCTTTGAAGTCCCAGCGCAGGGTGTCACATCCTCCCAGGCTGCTGCTTGAACATATAGGCAGACAGTCAGAAAAGCTAAGTTTTCATAGGCACTCTAATCTCAGCAGCCCTGTGAGCAGCCAAGGACTTTCTCCGCTGCATGGATGAGGCGGTGGCCTCCGCGATGCCGTGGTAGCTGTCCGTCTCCTGAGAGTCCTCGCTGTTCTGGGACTTGGTGCTGTCCTGCGAGTCTGGCTTCTGCCTCGATGCCCGGCTCTGCTCCTCCTTCAGCTCCACGTAGGAGCGAGAAAAGGTGTGAAAGATGGACGTGACAGGGAAAGCCATGAGTAGAATGCCACTCAGGATGCTGCTGAGCGCTACCACCTGGCCAGGGATGCTTCTGGGCACCATGTCTCCGTAGCCCACCGTGGTCATGGAGATGACGGCCCACCAGTAGCTCCCAGGGATGCTGGTGAACTCCTGCTTGGCGCCCAATTCGCTTTCGGCTAGGAACACCAGTGGGGAGAACAGGGCCATGGCCACGCACAGGAACAGCAGTAACAAGCCAAACTCGCGTGTACACCTCCTCACTGTCAGACCAAGGGTCTGCAAACCCAAGGAATGTCGGGCCAACCTCATCACGTAAAAGATCCGCAGAGCTCGCAGGACTCTGAGGACCAGGCCCACCTTCTCCAGGTAGTTGTTCCCTGACCCCACAGGTTTGCCTCCCACTGACAGAGAGTCCACGATGAGGGTGATGTAGTAGGGGAGGATGGCCACCACGTCGATGACATTTAGAGGTGTGCGCAGGAACCCACACTTGCTCGGCGCCTGAATGAATCTCAGCAGGAACTCCAGGGAGAACCAGGCCACGCAAACCGTCTCCAGCACGAAGATGTTATAGCACCTCTGGGAGCACTCACCCTGTGGAGAAAAAAAGGAGCAGATCAAGACATACATCATTGGGGCTGTATTACATAATGCTGCAGCGATGACAACTACAAAAGCACTTCAGATAAATAGGACACCGAGATGCAGAGTGAAGTCAGTAATTAAGAGTCTGTTTCAAAGCCTATTTGATCGGTGGGCTCGGCATTGACAGCAGAGGTTTGGTGCGTTTGATCTCAAAGCAAAAAGGTGAGTTTATTCTCTCACAGAACAAAACACAACAGAGAAGGTGCTGAAGGTTCACGGAGCATAAAACAAAGACTTTGATTATCTCATCTAGTAAACGTCTCACACATCAAACTGGAGCGATGAAGAGGTGAACGCTGTGTGAGCCCAACATGAGCTGTACTGTGGATTCTTAAAGCCACAGCGGAAATATTCTCTCCTTTTAATTATGATGTTTCTTTTATTAAGACTGCTGTAATAGGATTCATAAATATTTGAAAATATGATTATAAGAGATTACATGGTTATTAAATAAAAGTCTCCCCTGGAGGAGACTGGGGGAAAAAGTACAAGAATTTACTTTTCTTTTTCTCTGCATTTACTTCAGGGTTATTAATGACTAGTCTGCTACTGGCCACGTAATTAACATGGAATTCTCCTCTTCTTCCTCCATCAGCAGGTTACCGTTGTCGCACTCCCCTTCACTACGGGAAACAACAGCATGTGCAGGTTCTGTGATATTGGGTTGTTAAATTACTGCAAGAGCAACATGCAGCTACCGGATTACCTGTGGTTTTATCTCCTGGGGCACGATCACCAAATTAATGATTCTTAATCTGTAAAAGTCTTTAAGTGTCTTTTGTGGCCTTTTCTTTTGTAGGGAGTTAGCCACTTTATTGACAATGATCATCTCCTCCGTTGCAAATTGGGCTTATTGCCACCAAAGACGACAGTAATGGTACATACAAACATACATGACCAAAGAATTGTCTCTCGTTTATTTGCAGGATAATTAGGTGTAGCTTTATAAAACAAATGGGGAAATTAGAGTAAGCCCTCTGTGGTTGTATGCCATCACCAAACAGTAAATATTCAGGCTACATAGTTTTTCTTCAGACTCATATGAGCTCACCATGACCTTTCACCTTTGACCAATAAATTCAAATCACTTTCCAAGTCCAAGTGACAACTCAGGCCAAAAATATGTTTTGTTAGGCCACCATGACCTTTGACCTTTGACCAAATCTAATCATGTAATCTGTGCGTCTAAGTGAACATTTTTGCCAAATTTGTAAGGATTTTCTGTCGGCTTTGTTACAATAACACATTCACAAGGCAAAAAAAGGATTTTTGAGGTCACAGTGCTCTTGACCTTTGACCACCATAATCGTATCAGTTCAACCTTGAGTCCAAGTGAACGCTTGTACTAAATTTGAAGAAATTCCCTCAAGGTATTCTTGAGGTTTCTTATTCACAAAAGTTAGACGGACGGACAAACTGGAAACATTTAAATCTTTGCTTATTGGAATGTCATGTTAAATATCTATTACTTAATCACCTCAATACATTACATTTAATTTGGCAGACACTTTCATCCAAAGCCACTTACAATTAGTGTATGCAACATCTATGAGGGGCCATTTAGGGGTTCAGTATCTTGCCAAAGGACACTTCGGCATGCAGATGGAGAAGACTGAGGGTTAAACCGACGACCTTCTGATTGGAGGACGACCACTCTAACCCCTCAGCCACAACCAGAATACTTTCAGACTTAGTTCCCTGCTGCGTTACGTGGCTCTCATGCAACAAATCCTGAGGTTATAGAACAACATGATGGTGTTAGAGAGATGGGGATTACCTCTAAAAGCACCATGGTTGTAAAGCTTCTCTGCAGGTGTGAAAGTGCACAACCGTGAATATTTAAGCAAACCATTCCCCTTAGTTATTTGCTCAGTCAACAGCTCTGATCCCCAGAGACATCATTCCAACAGGCCGCCTGCACAGGAAAGAAATCCTCTTGGAGTCAGTCTCATGCATTTTTGCCCTTGAGACATCAAACTTGCTAAACCCATTAGGGACCATGTAAATCACTGATCGGCAAAGCTGGAGTTGCAGTCTTTCACCCGGCTACGGATACAAACTGTAAGCTCGCAACTAAAATGATCGAAATTGGTAATAATATTGAGTAAAGGGACTTCAATCTGCCAATCACTTTTTGTACCATGCCACCATTACTCATTTTATCTGACAGTGAAAGAACAGATGTATGGGTTGAAAATCACAAGCCCTGACAGAGTTTGGTATTCCTTTCATACCCAGCAGCCTTCAGTAAACACGATGAACTATATTTAAAACTTTGAAGTGTGTTATGACGCTGGATGTCAAAGTGCTGTATTTTTACTTCAGAGCAGCCTTACTTGTTAGCTTATAAACCTTCAAACTTGTGGTGCCCAATATTTTTGCACATAACAATTTCATAAAAATCTAAAGCAAACTAAATTGAAAAGTGGAGTCTTGAGCAGCAGACATGTCCAGAGACTACTAGCAGCAGTTAGCCCTGCAGGGCAAGAGTGCTTACTGACCCAACACTGACCTTTGTCTCCAGCTGTGACTGAAAGTAAAATTGATTCAATGCAGCAGGGGCTTGTGGATTTGTTGGACTGTTGTGTTGGGCTAGTATATAACAGCAATGGACACAATTGAAAGTGTAAAGTGTAAAAAGTTTAGATTACGATCTTTTTCTAACTTTATCTTCAGAAATGTCTTTGTAAGAGTTGGTCAGGAAAAATATGCACTGCAGTAGTTTGCCTCCACCGACACTGTTTATGTCCCATATGGGGCTCCCCGAGGAGGATTTGGCCTCTCGAGAATAAAAAAATACTGACGTTTAAATTTGGTTTTCAACAATCAGCAATAAGTTCTGCCCACCAAGTTTGTTTCCAGGTGTAAAGTGCTGTATGCTAATATATAATTACATGACTTGTCATTTGTTTAACCTAATTTGTAAAATCAAGTAAGTGCTACTATTCAGACCACCTGATTATCAAAGACAGAATTACAGTAATAACATTTGGCAAGCTTCCGATTGAGATTTGAACATGATGTGAAAATGCTAATCAGTAGCACAATAGCCTTTTGTATTTTTTTTAAGCCTTTAATTCCTGTTTAATAGCATTTCTCAAACTAACCAATTTGTACCAGAAGTTTAAAAACAAAGATTTTGTTCTGCTCATATTTTCTCTTCTAGGAATGCCAAAAATATTTTTATAGTTCATACAATATACTTATTATCCCAAGGAATGTAGATGTCACATCACCTATATAAGTATATTGTCTGTTTTCCTACTCTTTTTTGCCCAACTATTGTGATACAACTGTAACTTTGTGCGACTCTAGATTGCTCTTGATGTGTGGTGTCAGTCGATCACTGAATCATCGCTCTCCTGTTGCCAACCTTTTTGGGATGTGCAGAAGTATATTTCCACTTATCATCTTTCCTTCTCGCACCACAGCTCATCACCCTCTTGAAGCTTCCTGTGCTGTTGCAGCACAACGCTCCAAATGTGAGGTGAAATCTTCTAACCACATGCTGTCATCTCAGAAAGAAGATGTGAAAGCCAAAACACATAACTTTGCTACTGTCCAAGTCCTGTCGGAGCTCACTAATTTCCACATGCTGACCAGTATGTTTCGCACGTCTCCTGTCACTCTGCTCCAAAAGGGAGTCTGTCTGCTTGTGAAACATTTTGCAACTGATACCGTCCCTTTCCTTGAATCTGAGTGTTTTTTTATTGTTCTCTGTCAGAGGCTTTCTGGCTGAGTGCATTTTCAACTCCCTCCCTGCTCCCTCTCCGCCCGGCACAGCCTCTGATGTGCACAGAACCACAGAGGATCAAATTAAAAAGCACGCAATTATCCGTCTCAGCGATCAGGGGACTCTGACCCTGTCACAGCTGAAGACAAGCATGCAAAGCAAACAACGCAGGAAGCGACAGCTCACCTCTGATCCCTGCTGATAAGTTGGTGTGGGAGTAATTCAATATACAGATACATTTCAGATACAGCGCCCGGGCCTGATTTTGAGTGGCCTTCGACACGCCCAGGCTTTTAATAGATTTATTTACCACTCATTTGTTCACATCCCAGGGCTCTACTGTGTGTACATGCTGTCTGTGTACTTGTTCTGCCGCCCATACTGTGGCTCAACATACAGCATCTTTTTAAAATACAAAACTCTGATGACTGCACAATAACATGAGTGTGTGTGTGTGTGTGATTTTTAAGGTCAAGCCTGGAAAAGAGCATTTCCATTCACAAGATAAAATATGAAAACAAAGATTTAGCACTTGGTTGTGACTTTTATGTTATAAATACATGCTAATACAAAGAGGAGGAAAGAGCTGCACTGTTTTAAAAATACATGCATTTGGTGTTGTTATGATTGGAGGTTCTTGCATGTGAAGTGATAAGCTGCTGGGCAAGTTGTGTTCATTCATAAATATTTAAATAGACTGATACCAATTGGATAAGGGAAGAAATGGGCTCTATTACAGAGCAGATGATGCCACTGTTGAAGTGAAGTCATTCTATTCCTGCTTCTTTCATGTATAGATATCTGACTCATTGGCTCTGATGCTTCAGAATACTTTATGGTCTGGGCACAGGCTTATTACCCATATGTCAAATGGAAATGTATAACACTTCACAAACTAGCAGCTGAGTGGCACTTAAAGAGAAGTACTTTGTATTATCTGAGTTTGTTGTTGCTCTGAGTGGCCACACAGGGAGCAGCATAAAAATCCAGCCAGTACAGAGAGAGGGGTAGAGAACAAAAGCGCTGACTCTCTGCTGATAAATCATGGTGTGAAATGAGTGCAAATGTCAAATGATTGTCAGTTTAGTTAAATTCGAGAAATGAACAGGAACAGCCCCCTGAAGCTATTTGACTGTCCGACAAGCACTTCTGAGGGAGCACACTGGCAGTGGAAGCGTCTGCAGACACACTAGTCCTGGTTCAGTTCTCCTCATCCACTGCATGAGAGAGAGAGTCCTGCACTGAAAAAGGGAAGTTCTACTGCTGGCATCGACTAAACCCTGAATTTCATATTTATACGTGTTTTTTCCCCCCTGAATAAAAACCCTTTCACAGCCTTAAAATGGCTTAGATGTAACTCTACACCTTTGCCTCATTTAGTATTCGCAGAGCTATGAATATGCAAATCAGACACCTCCATCTCCACCCACCCCTCAGCCACTCGCCTGCAGCTGCAACTCTGCTCATCAAACACATACAAACCTCCGCTTGCTTTCTGTTTTGCTAGTGTACGGCCGAGAATTAGGGCCCCTTGAAGAGAAAAAAAAGATTCTCTTCATATTATGAAACAGCCCTATACTCCGTCATAGCTACGGCACATTACACAACTAGTTGTAAAAAAAGGAGTAATTCATGCATGCTGTACATGTGCACAACGGAAGCTGAATCTCATGACAAGAAAAAAATATTTTATGTAGTAATAAGTAAGTAAGTAATAGTAATAGATTACAGGTGCCTTCAGCTTGACCACATTATCAAATAGCTAATAATGTGTTGCTACCGTTGGTCCCAATCGCCTGCTGGGACATAGCTACTTCAGCTAACTTAGTACGATACTAATAATTAGCTACACTAATAACCTCGATAATTGATGGAAAACACTACTTTGAGCCTTGGTGGAGGTATTTTCTCTCAGGGCGCCATTCTAGTTACCTGCAATAATTGTGCGCAGCTTAAAATGTTGTTATTAATATAATAATGTTAGTTGCTATTCTTTGTCACTGCAATAACGTTGGTTGGCTGCTGATGACGAAGTGAGTGGTGTCCCAATTCCTAGGGAATAACTCCCTTTTGGCTCCGTTTGAAATGGGGCCCTCCCAGCGAAGGGCTCTTCATATCTAGGGGAAGGGCCAAGGAGAGGAATTGGGACAGGGCATAGTCGCCAATAGGATTGACTGTCTATGACAGACTGATGACCTGCCAATGGTATATCCTGCCACTTACCCAGTGTATGATGGAAAAATTTCTCCCACATCTTTAAAATTCAAAAATCTGTGAGACTGACAGTTTGGTTTGAGATTATTACAAGTAACCAGGGTGTCTGAGGATGTGGAGGCAGCACATCTGTTAGTTCAGAGAAACCTGCCTGAGGGAGAAATGAGGCCAGACAGAAGCAATTTTACACAAATTCTGACAAACAATATCAATAGTAATCTCAATTTATCTTTGCTTGTATGATCATGATGCTGAATCTTAATTAGATAAGCAGGTTAATAATCACATAAACATGAATTCTTTGTCTAGAACTTTTTAACGATTTTAATAAACTTAGCACTTGCCTATAATAAGAGGTCTATTCCACCAGAGCCGCTGAAATTGACCAAACAGTTTAATCATTTTGTAAATTTATTTATTTTTCAATAGTCAGGAAACACTGCTATAACTCACTGTCAGAGCTTTGGCCTCGACCCAACAGTTTTGCTGCTTGTCAATGTGTATTTATTACAGACAGTGCATTGGGGAGGGCAGGAGAGTTAGTTTTAGCCACCTTTCAGAATCCTGTTCCCTCTGAAAAAGAATACACATTTAGCTCCTTAATGCACCAATGTTACCTGGGACTCGTGCTCTGCTAAAAGCTTGTGATGTGTATCTGCACTTCTGGACAAACGTAATGCATTGTTCTGTGTGTAGCTGAATGGTAGGTCATCCACTCCAAGCTGCAACAATAGGTTCAGAGTCTGTTACACTGTAAAACCAAACATGGTTATTTATCCCGTTCTCTGCTGCCGTGACAATCCAAATCCCCCATGGGAGCCATTAAAGTTCAATCTAATCTATCCTAATCAAAAGTACCATCAATATTGAACGGGGCCAGCAGCGTTTCCATACTTCTCAGTCTTCAGCGGCTCTAAAACCTCCGAGTACTTTGGACACCAGGCTTATCCATTGGAGAGTTGATGTATTTTCAAACTAAAAGCATGGATGCAGTTTGGGAAGTTTTTACTAGAACTATATATTTATAAGTCTGTACTGGCTGTTTTTATTTCAAAGTGATTAAGCAGCTGATTTGTTCCAAACAACTCTCACTGTTACAGTACAGAGCCATCAACATTTAAGGCTACTGGATCTCAATTGGCCTGAAAATGATTCATGTAAAAAAAGAACATTTTGAATAATATCCCACCAAAGCAGGAACATTTGGACTTCAGTTGAAAGCTCAGTCTCCCGGCGTGCAAACTCCTTTACATGTTTTTGATTGGATTTTGGCACAGCTGTACCCCCACATCCCCGGAGAATCATCATTCAATATCCTTCATCTTTCCCACACAGCAAAGTGCTTCCTTTGTGGTTGCATTGGGAAAAAAACATTTCAAAATATTGAATTTTGCTGGAAATTGTTTGAGTTAATGGCAGACTACTCTAGCTGAAAATGTTTACTAATGCAAACCCTTCGATGGTAACAGCAGAAGCATTTTCGAGAATCTCAGTCAATGCTTCTTCATGTGTTGAGAGGCTGTTCAGCTGGGTGTGCTTGCAGCTCTGCAGGGAGGAGCAATTAGAGCAGGCACAACTGGAGCACTTTTCTGTTTGCAGTAACCAAAGGATGGGAGAGAAACATTATTTCCCCTCTTTTAGTCTCAGTTTTAGTAGTTTCTAAATTAAACTTGAATCCAAATTGCAACACATCAGTCTGTTAAATCTTAAGGAAGAAAGAGAGAGAACTGAGGCAATACAAGTTGGCCGCAGCTGTTGTCGAAATTATCTCAGGATTCAAATTGGATTTAAACATACAATATGTAACTTATGTACAACATTTAACTTTTATGCACAGTACGCAGCAAATGGTAATGAATAATTGTGATCAATTATGAGTAACCACTAGAAACAATGGAGAGAGAAAAAAAGCCAGCCATGTACTGGAGTTAGTGAGAGCCCTTAAACTCAACCCATACAACAAGTGTGCAAGAAGAAAAGCCAATAGTGAGCTAACAGCTTATAGCTTATTGGTTTTTGTATGGGGCTGGGATGACTATTTGGATCCCATTCACATTATATGGAAATAAATTATTCAGTGTTGATTCAAAAACCTATTGATTGGGCTAAATACAGGTTTAAAGCACCCACAGAAATACCCTCCATGTTAGATTGGTTGTTCTCAAAGTACTATTGGACAGCTCAGTACAGAAACCTAATGTATTTTTTTTATTCAATAGTAACTATAAAAATGTTGCTGGTACTGTGTAGTTAAGCAACTTTTAGCTTATTTTGATTGACATATTAGCTCATCCACTTTTTCCTGTTTTTAGTGGAATGCCATATTAATATTTTTAGCAATAGCTTAAACCATGTTATAGTATACTCATCACTCCATCTCTGTACATCTTCTGTCACATTTTGAAGCTGACAGCAGAGAAGGTTTGCTGGAGTTCTAGTATGAAACAATATTCCCACAGGGGTTTTGCGGTTTGTACAGGAGAGAAATCACTCCACGACTCACTGGGAATCATTCACCAAACACTGGATGAGAAACACAAATTATCACCACAGTGATGGATTGCACATTTCTCTGAGCATGAACAGCAGTATGTCAACTCACAATCAGGAGAGATGACTCCACCTCCTATTTTCAGCCTAGATGAAGACTCTGTCTCATTTCTTACAGCATTTGCACACATTTGTCTTCCGTCTGTCCACATCCTCTCCCTTCCCCTGCGATGATATATGGCTACGGCAGCGGTGTACTTTAAAGTGGCTGGGATTTACAGTCAGAATGGATTGTGGGGCATGAGGAGAGTCACTGAAAGGTTAGATCCATGGCCGGGGCTGTAGCGGGAGATAAATGGGACAAGAACACTGTTTTCAAAGATGCTTATGTGAACAGAGTAAGCAATCCTGAGGGAGGACATCGACAAAACACTTGAAATGTTTAATCCCCTATTCATCCAGAGAGTTCGAATGGGGGGCCATAAAAAGTGAAATGCAATATGCAGCAGCTTCATTTTATTTTTTGCTTATCTGTGAGAGAAAGAAAAGGGGAGAGAAAGGTCTCTCGGCCAATGAGTGCTTCTCTAAGAGCCACATTAGATTAGAAAGACGGACTAAGTGCCTTCATTGCAGGCAGCTCCGCGAAATCTGTTGGTTTCTGCCTGAACTTTCCTCCGGCTCATGTGACCAAACACACATAAGTGGCCACTTCCTGCATTTAAAAGTGCGTTGACCTCATGCTTCCTGGTACATGTCTGACAGCTTCATAACGCGGCTTAATTTACAGGCAAATAAAAAATGTTAAGGTGCTTCTGGGCTGGGACTAATCTTTGTCAAGTGATCCCAGTTGGGCAGGTTGTTATAACTGCTAAGATTAAGTTTTCAGGCACAGCGGGTAGAATACATCAACTCTTCTACATGTAAGGCGCTAAAACAGAGAAGTTTGTAAATACTGCTGGCCCAGTTTTCTGTTTGAAACTCTGGTGATGCGCTATAGTCAGGACAGGGTTTGTTGTTTATTGTATGTGTATGGAGCAGTTCAGATGTAGCATCTAAAAATGCATGGAAAACACACTTTTATCCAACACACTTGGGAGATTGTGCTACTGTTGCTGTTATTAAGCAGCCAAAACCACTTGTCCAATTAGTAGTAAGTCTCACTGACTGAAAAAACTTTACCTGAACAACAAAGACAGAATGGATTTTCCAGCTTTACTGCCCAACATGTCTGTGGAAAATAAAATAGGACCTACCCTCATCTCGGTGGAGTATCTCCATCAGACTGATCCAGGAGCTTTGTCTGGATGATGGGAGGTTCAAATCTTATTTCTAGTGGATAAAGGGTGGACCCATGAACTTAACGCTGTCCACTTATGATCAGATCTCTCAAAATAGATAGATTTGAACAAGATCGATGCGGCTTTCAGTTGGAGTGTGCATCAACATTAGAAATAACAAATCAATGTTTCCCATTAATTATCTAGACTGTGGCAGTCAGCCATATTCTAAAGTGGCCTGCCACAGTTTAGAAATTAACTCAAATAAATGCACACAGATCATAGATAAAGGTATCTAACTTGGTGTGTGCAGCACTATTTGCTGCATGCTTGCATTGCACTATGGTCCATAATGTTTTTACTGTCTATGCAGACCTCATGGTTTCAGTTGCGGTTGTGGCATTCAATGCATTTCTTCTTCTTACTCGAGAACTTATCTTTCACTCTTAAGTTTCTGTACCTGTCACTCTGAATACGTTGCCTGTGACAATGACCTTTGGGAACGGGCACCCCATTGCCGCCAAAGATTTAATTATTTCTATGGGAAACTCTGATGAATGAATGGAACGACCCTAAATGAGTAACAATGTTGCCAACTGTTTGCGACACGTTCACTGTGGTGGTCACAGACACATAAATATACAGCATTCAGATGTGAAAAATATATATATTTTTAAGAGTTGCCGGAGACCAAAACAAAGCTTAAAGGGAAGTGATTCCTATCTGTTGAATTTAAGCAACTGCCAAATTAAAATGAATCCGTCAGTGTTTGTATATGTAGTAAATGTAAATGTATAAATGTAGTATAATAGCTAGCAAGTCAGTATTATAAAGCAGCATCTATTATGTGCTTCTCTCTTCTCGTACTGCCGATACTGGAGCCATAAGTCTCTAAAACATTATAAACAACAAGTACACAATATATTACAGTCAGGAAATGGGCACCTGAGGAAATTATCGTTTCATTAATTTCACTAGTATAGGGAGGATCTGTGCAGTTGTAAATGGAGGGCTATCAAAGCTAATGGATATTAGGATGCTTTGTAATAGAGGAGGATGAGTGGGTGTACTTAGCAAATGCAATTCACCAGGTTGAGCTGGATTGTCTGTTACTACAGCTACAGCTACTTAAATGCCTTCCTTGACATTAGCAGAAATGAAGACAGTGCAGGAAGTAGTGTCCATATATAAGTTTACAGGGCCAGGCCAAACTCCTCTCCTAACATGGTAAGGAGGAGAGGAGATGCTCCACAGACAACTCTGTCTGACACCTCGGTACACAGCATGACTGCTGGGAACATAACAGTAAGAAATCATTGGACATTTACCTTTGTAACTATTGTGAGAAAGTTTACTTTGTCTTTTACTGTGTTTGCTTCTTTTATGTGCCCACGGCCCAATTACCATCAATGTAAACAAAAGTCCAGTCACAATACTTCCAGGACAAAGTTTTTTTCGTAAAGTGTCTCCTCCCATTAAGGGACTTTGGGGTTTAGCGATGCCACTTTGTTTTAATTTACCATCTCCAGTGGCAGATTGCGGTTTGCCTCCCTTCATTTTGTTAATGTTGTTCAAGGATGACACAGGCGCCTCATTATACCCATAAACCCTTGCGTTTTGGGGTTTCCTCCCATGCTTGTTTCGGACTAGGTTCTCACTCCTAATGAACCACCACCACCTAATGTTCTCTTTGAGGAGGACTGAGACGCGCTGTTTCAGCCGTCTCTGGGTGGTTAATTGGTGCCACAATGACTGCTTCCAGCTGTCCAGAGTTTGAGTCATAGTGTCTCCTTATTCAAACCTGTTGCTGCTCTGATTCAGATAATTAAAGTTACAGATTCATACAGGCGTGAAATGGAAGATGACATAAGATGAGACTAATCTTTAAGCTGGTCCTGAATATGCTTTTAGTCACTTTGCTTTTGTTATTTCTGACCCATTTGAAGCTCACACACTTCATGCAAACACTTAAGGTCATAGCCAATATAATTAATATTTAATATTATATTTTTTTCAAATAATGTAATAATGTATTGTATTACATAGCTTTTTTTGCTGTTTTATGTGAATGTAAGACATCACTGTCTCTGTTCTTAGTGGTTAGCATTATCACCTCGCAGCAAAAAGGTTCTTGGTTCGAATCCCAGCATGCCTCAGGTCTATGTTTTTGGAGTATGATGAACAGAAGGTGGAGTCTTGGCCTTGATATCTGCTGTCCACACCAAGCCTGAAAATATTGGCTGTTGCCCCCAGAGGATAATGCGTCATTAGTAGAAAGGGCTGCGAGATTATCAGCATTTTACATGACTTTGGGTCTTTTTCTGTGACTGCCACTCCTTCTCTTCTTGCTCATGATGAGACTCACTTTGAATGAAAGCTGTCTTCAATTAAACAAACCCTAATACTGATATATTTATCAAAAGAAAATACAGCTAGGAGTTGTTTTTGGGGGGTGGGGGGGTTACATTTGGCTCCTACGATTGAGCTCCTCGTAGCTTGGTGAAGTGGCGACAGCTCCCGCTTCCTCCAGTTTTTCACTTTGGACACATTCCGGCTAGCTGTATCCACCTGCAACCAGTCTTTATGCTAAGCTAGGCTAACCATGTACCAGCTCCACTCAGAGCTTTATAAAGTTTATGTTAATCTCTTCATATAACTTCCAGAATAAAAGCAGAGATGTGTATTTCCCTAAATGTTAAAGTGTTCCCACATTTCCTACTGAGGTTTTGCCTTGTTTTTCATGTTAAAAACAGTCTTTGAACTGTAATATCAAAGCCATGAATTACACAGCATTTGAAATCCATTTGTTTAAATTAAGCATAAAAGGCAACACAAACCATTGCACCATAAAACTATCCCTTAACAAATTGAGTTTACTGGTCACCTTGTCTTGATCAGGTTTGGGTAAACTGTACAGATTAAGATTTCATGGTGACATTTGCATAATCAACATGTTACATAACAATGATGAGCTTATTTCATATTTATTTTGGCTTTTTTTCATAATTTTTCAAAGCAGGTCACAGAAAAAATTGACTGCATGGGGAAAGTATCTGTGGGATTTTGCAAATACACACCATTCATTTAAATGTGCGTAAAAAAATGCGTGATCCCTTTTTTTTCCGTCTTCGTGTCGTGTGTGCACTGCCAATTATCGCATACATGGGAGAATAATGATGAATAATCTGATTTTGCTAAGAAGGAATGTGCTGCTGCAACAGTGAGCAGAGTTACACAATAATGTGGCATTCAAGTGAACGGAGAGGAATCCTGGTTGTTCCCGAGCCTTCGTCTCTGTCACAATGATTTACAATACAGCGCAGGAAGACTCAGTATGTGGGCTGCTGCATCAACATAATCTGAATCCACTGTAGCAGCTGTAAAGCACACACATCCCTTGGGCTGTTGTGAAAGACCTTGGTTCCTTCTCTTCATAATCATGTTTTTTGTGTAACTGCGGTGTTCCTTCTGAAAATCTGTTTACAGTTTGATGGTTTTAGCTTTTGTTCTGCAGTTAGACACCACTGAGATTTGATATTTCTGAAATGTTGTATTTCTTAAAGAAAAAAGTTACAGTATGAATTTCCTTTGATTTGTATTTTAATTATTCTATTTCTTGGGAGTCATACTTCATGATAATGCACTAACTCTGGACATTTTTGATAATTGAAATGAGAAAGGTCGAGAAATAAATTGTCACAAGAGTGCCAGAGAGAACTCACCCTCTCCTCCTCCTCCCTGAGGTCAGGCATGGTGCTGACACAAAGCGTCACAGCAGTGATGGCTACAAATATCACTGACAGACAGGCGAAGATCTTCCCTGGGATGCCAGATTGGGGGTTCTCCACCATGTCCCTCAGTCTGTGCATGCAGCCCCCTGTACGAGTCTCTTCCTGAGCCCATGCTCCGGGAGGCTGCTGGCTCTCCTCACAGGACTGCGGCGATGTGAGCTCGGTGTCCTCCTCCTCCAGCCTCTGCTGCTCCTTGAACTCCTCCTGCCTGAGCCGCAGCTTCCTGAGACAGCACCAGTCCAGGTCTTTCTCCTCCACCCCCCAGTACAGCAGTTCCTCCTGGAAGGACATGGCGCACATCTCCCTCAGGAGCCGCAGCTTTCCTGCCGCCAAGAAACTGACGATGGTGCGGAAGGCCGACGGGCTTCGGTCAAAGAAATACTCATTGCGGCTACAGTCGTAGTCGTCACACACGTCCATGATCTCGGCCTCGTTGCTGCAGCTGCGCAGCTTTCCCAGCCTTGATAAGGGAAACTCTTCCAGCGTTGACCAGGGGATGCGGTATTTGATACCCCCTACATTGATAATGGCTGCCCCATCATCTCCACCCTGTTGGTGGGGCTGAGGGTGGAGCAGGAGCTGGGCTCGCTTGTAGAACACACCCTTGTTGGCGGTGACCTCCTGTGGGTTCTCCACATGTTTAAAGCGGAAGCTGGTGAACTGGTGCTCAGTGCTGCCTGCCAGGAAGGCCACTTCCTGGTACATCCCTGCTACTCTGATGGGGGAACCTGTCCTGTAAGTTGCGATGGGAGGGCGGCTTCAGTGGGTAGGCAAGGTGACTGGGAGCTTGTCATCCATTCAGCAGCACTGCACGTCTCTGCAGGATAGAAAAAACAGATCGGTCATGAAGATTTGTCAGTGTCGGCCGCAATTTTTCGTTTTTATAGCATCAAATAAATAATCGAAAATACACTTTTGCACCTTTTGCAAATATACACATCTGTATATATTTGAGAAAAACGTATCTAACTTTTGTTTTAACATTTTTGTTTAGTTCCTGTCCAATATGCTAACATTGAGAAGCCAGGGTTTATGACCTATATTGCAGCCAGCCCCCAGGGGGCAATCAAGATAATTTTCACTTTTGGGGAGTTCTCATCTCAACCATATTTATATACAATCTATGGTGCATTCACCATGAATGCCTTAAAGAAAAAAAGTTCAGAGAGTTTGAGTATGGGCTTTTATTTCTTAATTCCTGGAACATCTTTATATTTCCTTTGTGTTGGCTGGTTTTAAATTCACATTTCATTTTTGTTTTATTAATGGTCAAATTCACACAGTACAAACTGTAGTCCCGACAAAGGAAAACATCTTCCGTGTGATCCACTGAATCCTAAAGTCGTAGTCTTTTTAATAACTGCTCTTGTCAGACTGAAAGCAGAACACAGTAAATAAACAGTTTGAGAATATGACCCACATGTCAAAACAGTTTGTATTTCTAGAGAAATGTCCAAAAGCAGCGAGAGTCTGCAGTCTAATTGCAATGGAAGCACAAAGAAAGCCAACTCAAAGTCAAGTTGCGGTCTGAACACAATGCAGGGAAATTAAGAATGTTTTTTCTATTTACTGCATCACCAGGCTGTGGAATGAGACAATTTAAAGTGCTGTTCAACAATCAGTAGGAAATCACAAACTCAATAACAGACTAATTACAACACACTGAGGCGAATATGAAATAAAGGAAGCACATATGACTTGAACATATGTTGAATATTTAATATGTGTGGTTATGGTTTATTCATTCTTCCATTTCATATGAATGAAATGCTGCTCAATCAATGTACTCTCAAAATGCACTAATTTACTTACCAAGACCAAATTCCAAAATAAAAGCACAACTACTTAATAAAACACACATAGGCACATCTCTTACATTCGAAACACTAGCTGTTGATGTTTGTTTTTGTTAACTGTTCATAAAAAGAAAATTTAAATCGCAACAGTTTATG
The DNA here is from genome assembly GCA_026259375.1 of Verasper variegatus. Lineage (NCBI taxonomy): Eukaryota > Metazoa > Chordata > Actinopteri > Pleuronectiformes > Pleuronectidae > Verasper > Verasper variegatus. The sequence continues at coordinate 15,755,774 of CM048038.1, forward strand.
GAAAGAAAACATCAATCGCACAAACTGGAAAATTATCAAGGAGGGAATGACAATGATTTCCCCTTTGGATGCACTTTAAACTCATATCAAAGAAGGGATGTGGTAGAATGAGTTATCCTGCTGTACCGTACATGCTTGTCATTTCATTCATGTTTAACAAAATGCTTCTACAAACACAAATTGTTACTGATAGAACTTTGTAAAAAAAGAAAGCTTTTAAAGCTCCAGATAAATGCAAGTATTTGTGATGTTGAAGCAAAAAAAACCCTCTAATTTCACAGGTTTTGAGTTTTTAATCCAACAAAACTGTGATGTCTGAATCAGAGCAGTGTCACAGTTCCATGATCAAACAGTACAATGTGTCAGCCTCTGTGCATCCATTATTTTCACTTCCTCAAATACAAGCTTTTAAGATCCAATTACACATTTCTGAAGCGATTCGGTCTTAACAAGCTGAGACATTCATTGTTTAATTCAACGTGGACATCTGGGTACACAGTTCAGGCTGTAGCAACAGCATCAATGATCCTGTATACTCGCTGAGGATGAGTGTAGGGGGTCTGGGGGTGTGCTGCTGATGTGGGGAGGCTGGGCACGTCATCACAACAAATGCAGAGCAGGACCCCTCCGGCTACACTCGAACTTCCCTTTTCTATTGTGAGGCCAGTCATTTTGAAACAGGCCGCTTTCTGCGAGGGAGGAGGGTCAGAGAGCGGCACCTCTACTGCGACTCAGCAAAGTGCTTCTGACAGGAGCGGTTTATTGAGCATGACACTGCACCCAGGGGTGGCTTCAGGAACACAGAGAAAAAGGATTTAGGTTCCACAGGAGCAGCTCTAGCCACAGAGGAGTCAGAGAAGGCTTGTTGTGAAGTTCACATACATTTTACCCACAAGTTTATTCACTCCTGCCAGCCCCCCGAGTGAAATGTCCAGAAAATGTCCAAGTGAGCCCATGTGAAAAATAGAGCAGGAAAATGTGCAGAAAATCCACAGCAAGCGAGTGGACGCATTGATGATGTTTCTAACATGCAAGGGACACAAAACTGGAAAAAAATATATAATATAATAATATCTCAGGATGAAGAGAGGTGCCACACACATAGAAGATGCAGACAGAGATGTCAATAAAGACTTTTCTGCAGCAGAATTAACACATCCTTCATATTAAAGCAATTTAAACCCAAAATACCCAAATACCAGCAAGGCTTTGACACGTTTTCTAATTAAATAGCACAGGCCAGTAATGAAACAATTTACCTCTTACAATATGATTTTTATAGCCGAGCTTTGTGCAGCTTATCAAGTCATGTCTTTTCAGCGCCTAGAGGCTTTTCCCACAGACCGTCAGTGACCCTCTGGACTTGTGCTTCAGATGCTGAATATGACACTGTGAGAATATAGTGATTCAAAGAAACATTTGCTCAGCTAACCTTTCTTTTACAAACCTGCAGTTCAAAAAGGTTTTCTTTAAGAAATACTTAAAAGGTGGTCTGGAGACACTTTGCTCTTTTTCTCTGGCCAGAGATAGCACCTGAAAGAAGATGCATCACCTATCAACCCCTGCATTATTCTTTCACCACCAGTTGCTCATGCAAATATCATTTACATGACTCTTTGCATAAATCTGCAACCCATGCATCACTGATACATCTGCCTTCCTGCGGCCACTCAGTCTTCATCTCGGTAAAGGGCCTGGAGCAGATTCTATTTTGAGACGCATAGATCTTGAATGACACTGAACTATCACCTGAGTGGCTCCTTAATGAGACTGATTGATGCCCTCACAGCAACTTTCTGTCAGTGACGGCCTGTACTCAACAGCATGACGACAATTAAGCTTCTTGCCTGAAGAGGCAGCGCAGCAATCAGCGGATAGAGAACCATTTCATAATCTAGAATGATGCAAAACATCTCTCTTAAACTGCAATGACCGGGGAAAGAGCGCTTATTACAACATAACCAGGAGTCTGAAGGGCCGAGCTGCAGAGCACCCTTCAGATCATGAGTCACAGGAACTGATGATTTTGTTCACCAGCCGGGGTTTGACTCACTAAAGAGATGGTTTATTATTGATTCAGTTCACAAAGTCTGTAATCAAAAAGAAGCAAAACAGTAGGCTGGTTTTCTGCAGTATGAATTATAAATGGGATAAATGGCTTGCTCTGAGAAGCTAATTCTTTCTTTACCCTAAGTCCCATTATGTACTTAATGAAAAGCCTGAAAGCTTGAAAAATAGACTTGGAATTAGATTTGCTGTTGCAGAATACACTGGGCAGCAGTGAACCACACAGTCAAGTTGTATGGAAAGTTACAACATATTACCTAATGAAGAAAGACTGTTATATAAACCGGATTTATTGATAACTGTTTGTGCTGGTGTTGTCTTTTAATTGAAAATGTTGATGGGGAAGCTGACATAACATTATCAGCTTCTGTTTTCTCTGCTCTAAAACAAACTACAAAGTCTCGTCTATCTTTATATACAGTCTTTGAATGAAACTAGAACCAACCAGCTCAAAGCCAAGCTTGAAAGAAGAGTAAACAAGTAGAAAGTCAGGGTCATGAAAAACTGTCCAAAGTAGTTTGGACAGTTTTTCTACGACGGATGCAGGTTCCTGTTTAGTTTGCAGAAATTTGTCCCAGTGGAAGAGGTTTTTCGGCCTCAGCAGAGCCATGCAGCAGCTCGTGCCTCAAAAAAGTGTGAGTGTTCGCAGGATCTGTTTTAATGAACATCTATTTTGCCTGCTTATGTGAACATTACATCTACATTATTGGTTCCAGCGAATGTGCCCTCGGCCACAAATTTAGTTTTTCAAATGCATTCTCCACAACAATCTCGCCTGCTATTGTTGTGAATAAATAGTTTAGACAATCGAGGTTGGATGGGCTATAAAAGACACCTAACCGCTTTTTGGCCACACAGTACAGGCAGTGTTATTCCGTTGTCTATTGCCTTTGAGATGTAAAATGTTGCACAGCGCAATTCTTTCTTTTGTTTGTTAATTTCTATTCAGCGAATGCACCATCAAGTTTTCATCAGGGAAAAGCTGGCCCACTCACTGTTTATAAAGGCCCGACCACCAAAAACTACAGTTGTCGGCGTCACTGCTGGAGACATCCACTCTGCTGTTCAGAAGTTTCATAAGTACCGTGACAATCTCTAATAGAAAATTAAACCTGCGCTTCAAGCCTGACAGTCAGTGTCAATCAGCTGATTCAAAGGGCCGGATTTAACAAAGTGTGAAGCAGAGAGAAGGAGATAATGGGGCCGAATAAATCGCTGAGGGGGAAAGGAGCTCTTTGATGGTGAGCCTGAAAGCTGACAATTTGATGCTCTGTGTGGAACTCCAGTTATTAGGACAGAGACAGAACTAAGAGATCACAGCGGAATAAATAAAAAAAACAGCTTCCTACAAACAAACACATGAAGAACGTGGCACATCTCCTCTCTCTTCTCTCCATTTCATGTTCTCCTATCTTTGAAAAATGAAGAAGCAGAGAAGTGGCTGTAAGTCCCGTGTCGGCGTGACCCGAGAGCGTGCCGATTTCTCGTGCTCCTGACACCTTCCTCCCATTAGCTCACCTTAAGCTGCAGAGGAGGAGGAGGAGGACTAATGAGTGAAATGAGCACTGCCTGATCCACGGCAGGAGGAGAACCATCGTGTTTCTGCCATATTCGGCGCAATCTGTTCTCATTAGGTTGTTTCTCTGTGGTTCCAAGTGACTGCCGGCGTGTGTGTGGTATGTGAATTTACAGCACAAGAGAAACAGAAGCATCCATCTCCAAACATCAACAGGTTAATGATCCCAGCACAGGGAGGCAGTGACATTTATATGGTCAATCCATACAGGAAAGTAAGAGTGTGTGTGTGTGTGTGGGGGGGGGGGGGGGGGTGCCTCTGAACAGCATGATAGCTTGCTTTAAAGCGTCTCGTCTACTTAAGCTCCAACTACTTTACTGAAATAATGAAAGGCAGGTCCGGTTGCCCACGAAGAACCTTCCAGAAACGCATGGGTCGAACTAAAAAAGGATGAGCTACACTTGTTAAATTTACAGTAGAGCATTGCTGGAAGCCAAGACCCAAAGGTGATGACATGACAGCAGAGGAACGTCCCTGATTGAAAGGAGGCCACCTGTAGTACTCCCCCTACACCCATCATACGAATGTGTAATAGCATGGAACAGGGAGCATTCGGTACCATTAAGGACAGCAGGAACATTACAAGATTGTTATGGTAATGAATAAAAAATACCACGAGGACATTATGAAAGCATTAATTGAGAACCATTATCCCCGTTTGGCCCATTCTACCCCCTGTAGGAGGAGCAGCTGTGATATTGAAGAAGTTTGTCACATTTATGAAAAAGGAAAAAAGAGAATAGAAGGCGAAAGTGTTGAATCCATCCTTTGTCCTGATGTTTCCATATGTTTTGTATTTGAGTCCCTATTCAAGCAAAAACAACCCGTAAAATGACCATGTCTTGTTGCTGGACTCACCCTGTGAGTTGTCGCGCTCGTGTCCATCTGCCTCAGCTTGCGCGCACGTTCGCAGCGCTCAACGCGCACCATGCCTTCAAGTTTCTCACGCAGTTGTTCTGGGACATTGTGTCGTAGCCGACAACAACGACCACTTCCTCCGATTGCAGCGACTCGCGTGTCGCGCAGTTGAGTTGCTAGGCTTCGCGAAGTCGGACATCCGTCGCCTGGCGCGCCCCGACACGACCAGAAATGTTTCCTCCGTGTCCAGAAAAGACTCCGTCACATTCTCCCTCTCTCCATCAGAGGCGACGTGGCAGATGTTGCAGAGGAGTGTGTGTGTGTGTGTGTGTGTGTGTGTGTGTGTGTGTATAGCAGGTGGAAGGCTCCGTCTCCAGCTCACTTCTGGTCGCAGCGCTGACTGTTCAGGTGCGTCCGGAGCTGCGCGCTGCGCTCCAATGTGCGCTCCTCTGTGCGCCGCGCTGCGCTCCGCCAAACCGTCTATCTGGAAAACCACGACTGCTTCAGTGCAATTTCACAGCGTCAGGGGGAGTGTTTGTTAAGGATTTCAACTGACTGTTATGTGACAGGCTTCAACTCCCCGTGTATAGATTGGGATCTATGTTCTTCATATAGTCACAGCGTAATAGGCCGGGGATCATTCAACCAGAATCATAGTTGATTTCCCCATGTGGTGAGATGTAACCAGTATATTCTCTTTATTACTGTACTTATTTGTATACAATTTATTCCCAGGTGCTTTTTGCTTGTACTCCACCACAAATATCAGCAAACACCTGTACTCTCTCTTCCAGTACAGTTTTACAAAGCATTGCGTGACATATTCACATTGTTTTCTACATTTTTGCCACATTAACGAGACATATTATACTCATTCTCAGGTTCATACTTATTAGTATTACTTATTACGTAAAGGTTTACCTGATCTAATGTTCCAAACACACACTCCTCATACTGGCCATTGCTGCAGCTCCTCTTTTCAGCCTCTGTCTGAAACTCTTGGTTTTGACTTCGGGCCTCCCTCCAGATAAAGCCCAGTCTGCTCTGAGCTGGCCCACTATGAGGTGATGGTCAACCACTTCCAGCATGTATGGGAAATGTGGGCCTTCACTCTTGCTCTACCTGGCTTTGTTAGGGGGGGTGTTAGAGTCACTGCTAGGTGTCCATTGTGACCATGTAGGTAATTGGGATGACAAGTGACATCATATGTCTCCTTTTAAAGTAATGAGAGGAGAATTGGTCCACGTATCCAATCAGAGCAAACAGGTATTAGACTCCGCCTCCTGCGGCATCAGCATCACTGGTGAAGAAACACCTCTGAGACTGAGCCATAATGATGTAACAGACTGTTTCATTATGGAAGAGGATACACTGAGCAAGTTCTTTTCATTTTAATACTTAAAGTTTATTTGAAGCAAGTAATCATTTAACTCAAGTAGGAAGTTGATGTTGTACTTTTACTTCCACTTGAGTACATTTTTGTTCATTTATTTGATCTTTTACCTCAGTAAAACTTCGTCTGTCACTGGGTTTTTCACATGGTGTCAAATTATTTACACATAATCAATAATGTATTTATTCATGTATTTGTAAGATCCACTGCTCTTCAAACTGAAGAGGCACTAACTGAAATGTGAAATGCACAGTATTTAGGATGTGGCTGAAGCCTCCACTCCAGTGGCCAGGGAGAGTCAGACACACCCAGCTCACACGGTAGGTCTGTCTATGCAGTACTGGGAGCCTGTCGTACTGGCTGGAGCATCTTTTTAATTTCAGCCGGTCTGTCAACACCACGTCAGTTCAGCTCAGTGTATTCACAATGAGAGACAGCACAGAGAAAATAATTGGCATGGTCTGATTGATGCTAAAGTAAACAGAGGTGATGGCAGTGGAAGCATCCATTGCAGGGTTTCTACCTCAGGTAAATGACTGCTAACAGCTCAGAATTAAAGCTGCAAATGTGCAAAAATGACTTCAGATTTTTAAATAGGAGCAATTTTCACCTACTCAAAATAGAAACAAGGACATGGTTGTTTTTAACAACAGCATGTTGGTGACAGAAACTACACATAAGCCTTATGACAATAAGTTACAAGTACCATTCATCATGCTGGAGTGAAAAGCCACCAGCTCCTAGGCCGCTGCTCCGTGGCCGCCAGTTTCAACTTTGACCTCCAGGTTAAAGAGCAATATTTTCCTGAGAAGACAAAAAAAATCTAACTTTTATTGACTGAACTTCTGTGCAAAAATTAACTTGTCATCTAGAATCCATGAATGGATATGCGTTTATGTAGTGACACCCAACAATTTAGTTTGGCACTTTCATACATTTAAGAAAAGAGGGATGGTCAAAATCAAAGCAGCAGAGGCCAAGATATCTCAACTTGTAGTCCTTGATATGCATTGAGCACACAAACAGGGGTTATTTTTCTGAGATCTGACAAAGCTCTGTCACTTTTCACATAAAATAATACATATATGTTCAGTCTGAGTCGTGTTCTCAAGTGATCAACAATGAGCAGGTTCCTATAAACCAAACTCCCACCCTGCATTTCATCTGAGCACATCATGTCCACATCGGCAGGAGGTATTCAGGCTCATGTTAGCATGATCCCATGATAATGCATGGAGTCATCAGGAAAAAGTCAATAAAACATCAGCAGCATCCTGTGTCCTGCACTAATCCGTTTTGGGAAACGGATGATTGCATTTCCCATTAGTTTACATTCATCGTCCTTCACAAGTATTGTCTTTAAAGTGACACTGTAGAGACTGAGTAATGTTTGCTGAGCAACCTAAGAGGTCAGGGGTCATGTTAGGCTGTTGGACCAAGGTTCATGTCTGTGTTACATTGTTTACATTTGATCTGGTTAGTTTTGGGTTGGTGTTACGAACGTACACATTGTCGACATCACCTATGTGAGCTGCTTATACGTGACACTGATTGGTTTGTAGACAGGTGTGTGTCTGACATTCAGTTCAAATGCGCTAAACATCCTTACATTGTTTTGTCGGAGGTGAAGACTGCAAGCATCCCACGACTGTTTCTGTTCTGTATAGAGTTTTCCCATGGAAAGTGAACCATGGTTCAGTTTGGTCCAGACGGGGACCACCTCTTCTGGTTGGACTAAAGTTTGGTCCTATATGGTCCAGACTGTGGTCCACAGCACTTTCCGCACCTGTGATTTTGGTTCAGATTAAACTGGAAAGTCTGAAGGTCTGAACCAAACAAGGACGATGTGAAAGTGTCCTAAAGAAGTTACATGATAGAGTAGGGTGGCCCTGAGACAGCAACACACTGTGATTCATGGATTCGAAAAACATCCTCATCAAGTTGACAACACATGAGGTGCAAATACTCACAACCACGGGTGTTTCTAGTGGACAGAAAAAAAGTAATGAAAATATCAGTGTCACTCATTTTTAGCCCTTTTTCAAACCTACATCAATACAGTTATAAACTAAACAACAGGGATGTCTCAGCAGACTTTATCATTTTTTTGTTTGAGCCCTGGATAGACCTTTGCCATCAGTGCTACGTGTGGTGTTGTATCCAGTTCTTTGACAGTTACATTGTGTGTATTTGCAGCACGTTTGTTTTTTTAAGCTGAAGCTCTCAGGGCCAAAATAGAAGAATCCCGAAGAGAACACACTGACTCATTAAAGTCAAGTCTGCAGAAATACTGCAAAAGCTAATGGACGTAACAGAGCAAATGAGACAATCATCAAAACCATCCACTATTCGAATCCTACTGACTACACCAAAGAGGTTGAATTACCTCCACCAAAGTGGGTTATATGTGTTTATCTGTGTTTGTGTGTTTGTTTGTTTGTCAGCAGCATTACACAAAAACTACTGGGTGGATTACTTTGAAACCATAGAAACCATAATATTTTGGTGCACATGTGGATCAGGGGGCGAATCCAGGAATTTTCTTTTCACTTTCTTTAATATAGTGAGATAGGGCATTTTTCAACAATGTATTGAATCTTTGAATAAATAATGCAGACATCCTTTTAAAAAAAATCTGACACAAGTAGAATGTTAATATCTATGAACTGTGGATCTGGATCATGATGCAGATTTTCTAAATCAAAATAAATATTTTAGGGGGTGATTTTTATTCAGCCATTCTGTGGTAACATATATTGATTTGACCTATGTTAGATTGCATTTGACAAGTTTGCAGAAAAGCTTTGTGTACATCGGTTTATGTATCTGATGTAATACATGTACATGTATATAGAGTGTGGTGATAAAGTAGCCAATCAGACTTGGTGGCGATATGAGATCTCTGAGTGGCTCATTAAACTGAATTTTTTTTATATAAAAGAGAACAAATGTGTTATTGCCTCTTTCAAAAGTCAAATATTAACTTTGTCAATTAATAACAGTCTCCCTTTGATACCAGCAACAGTGGTCACACCCAGATTTAAATAATTCACAGTTTTGAAATAGAGACGCTTTTTAATTTAATTGACCTTTCTTGAGAACAATTACAGAAACCTGGATGCTGGACATCTCAGAAAGGAAAGATGAATCTTACACCATCTCCAGTGAACCCTGAATGGAAAAGGTAACTTCCTGATTCAAAAATAATCCAATGAGATGACCGTGGAGAGAAAAGATGAAAGTATTTGACTGTATGAGAATAAAGTTAAAGGGAATTGGACTTTTGTGTGGAAACTCACTGTCAGCCAAAGAAGAAACTTTTCCTTTCCCCCCCTCCAGGAGTTATCTACTTTGCGACTCCTTCCCTCTCCTTGTTTGTGTCTCTGACTTTAGGTGGTGGATTTCCTCAAGTTAATTCCAGCTCACATCAAGGTAATAGGTGCTTCAGGGCCCCTTTTGTAAGGCCACCATTATTAATCCCCCGCCCGTCCCCTTGAACTCATCTCTCTCTCACAAGCCCGTCTCCAGACTTCTCCGGTCCCCGTGTGTGCTGAAAATGAAAGTTTGATGTTGTATAAAATCATATTTAATTTAACTATTCTGAGTCAGCAGGCTATTCTGGGTTTACACGTGTTACGTTAAAAAAAAGCTTACCTAATCATGGCAAGACAACAACAACAGCAACAACAAAAGTAAAACATAAGCACGATGAGCTTACAGTCTGAGATATAACCGAGTTACACTGATACAGCTATTAGTCGCTCTCCACTAGCAGCAGATGTTGATGAATTACCATGCTCTGAATTTGCTGCATCAGCCATGTGGGAACATAATAAACTTTGACTTCATTATCTCAGCTCACATCCCTCCCTCTGCAGGAGGATGAAGTGACTGGGCCGTGAGTAACGAGCTGCTAAACCTGCAATTATGGTCACAACATGTTTCCAACCTTGAGTCTTTACAGGTCTGAGACTCCAACGGGAGCAGGAGATGAAAAGAGCCAGGAGAGCACGCTGCCTTGTTTGCTCCAGACAAAGCACGAGAGAGAAGCATTTGCAGTGATAATGAGGCTCGCTCCCACTAATGTGCACAGAAACATTGTTTCCTTGGTCATCATGGATCATTTGGCGTGTTTCCATTTCCGGGCCAGAGTAGGTTGGTTTGGTTGTGTCCTTTCAAGAAAAAGAGATGAACTCCACATTTTGTATAAAATTTGTAACGACTTGGGTGTAATTTTATTTTGCTAATTGTTACTTTGGACCTTGTCCATTGTGACAAAAGTCGTAAACAGGATGGTCAGACAAAACACAAGACATATTCTGCTTTTATCAAAAATGTCTCAAAGACATTGATTCATTTATCTTCATTTTGTAACACATTGTATTTCCTCAAGTCCATGCTGTGAGTGATTAACAGTTTAATATTAATTTACTGTAAGATGAGGTCAACTGATCACTTTTCAAATCTGATAATAATGTTAGTAATAATGAGCTGTGTAACCTGTGAGGTAGGAATCAGGTCGCCAGCAGTTTAAATACAAAGGTTTTGTCGCAACTGTGTGAAAGTCTGACGACGACTGACAGAGGTTTCATGTCAGAAATTCATCCGACCCTCCGATGAGCGGTCGGGAGCGTCTGATCTCTCCTCACATCCCCACTGTGCACTGCACTACAAAAGACGATGCTGAAAATTGTTCAGAATGATTAATGATTTAAATTAGAAATGGCAAAATTGGGCTCAAATCGCACCGTGTATATGCTTAGCTTTACTTTTAGTCGTTTATCCATGCACATAACAGCAAAACTGTTTACTCTTAGCCATTTAACCAATATACTGTATATATTATCTTCAAACACTATAGCTGGATTTGCTTTGTATCAAAGCCCAGTTACTCAACAACGTTGATCACAAATCACTGCCGTTTCTCCCTCAGTGGGTTTAGGTTTTCGGTTTCCTTCAGAATAGTTCCAATCAGGTTCTAGTGGGTAGAATTTTGTTATTTGGGGGTATAATTCTTTCCCTTCTGGGATTGATTGAGTACATCTTTGCTTGTAAAGGTTTGGATTTGGCCCTGCTGAGGATATTGATCCATTTTCTCCGCACAATAGCTTCTTCCTCAAGGACACGGCAGCTCTATACCGACAGTGAAGGACTCTGAGCTAACACCTCCTCGCACCATGTAAATAATGAATCAGCTACTACCAAGTTATGCCTTATGATGACCTGCATCCGTAATGAGATGCTCACCTTGTGCACGATCTCATAATGAATCCAGATTGGCAGCGAGCGCTTTGCAATATTAATGACAGAAGGTGTTGATGTGTATGTATGTTGTCAGCCTCCTGGGGCTCAGCTCACAGCCTGATGATCGCAGGTAGAGCAGAGACGTTCTATAAAAAAAAAAAAAACTAATGCGCTCAAAGTGTTGGGAAGGACAAGTCCTTGTGTAGTGTGAGTAAAGCTGATGTTGCATAATTTCAGAGTAAGTGGATCTGGTTTTTATGTTCCCATCAGGCGAGTTTGTTTCACTCAAACTGGGGCATCGACTCCTTTACTTCAGTGTTTTTGTGTTGAATTAAATCAACTAAATTTGAACTGAAGGAAACAAACTAAAACGAGTTCAGAGCCACAACAAAATGGCTAAAACCTTCAGTTCTCAGAGCAGAATTCTAAAGATACATCCTGTTGTTCCGAGCCTGGAAAGTAGCTGCAGCCTAGAATGATGCTGATTTCTTTATGTCTCTCTAACCAAATGAACATGAACAGAACTGAACTGAATGGATCTTTGTTTAGATGTATCATCGCTCATATCTCATCATTACAGCAACGCTTGGACGTGATCGTGCCTCTTCAAACACCTATGGTACAGTGACATGTCATTGACATTTCTTCACATGCTACAACCAACTGATCATAAAATATGAACAAAGCAACCCTGACTGGGATAATTACAGAATTTATTTTAAATGATACGTGTTGAATAACTTTCAACCTGAACTGATGAATTTCATAGTTTACTTTGCACCCTAAAATGTCATTCTAGTTTTGAAACTTTTCTTTGAATCTAGTTGCAGTCCTTTGGAAGATTGTCCAAGTATCACAAACGTTCATGATATTTACCAAAAATGTTAATTGAAATCATTCCAGAGAAATCTTGCTTTTGCTGATGTCGAAGTGTACTAGGTTGTGTCATTGCCCTCTGACATCACCATTGGATGTGGTTCCAGTTGCAATTCGAGCTCACATGATGAAAGTTAAAGAAAAAAATTACACAACATAATTTAAAGAAAAAATAGATTGGAAGAAGGGAACCAGCTAACCCCTAACCCTTCCTTATTCCAAACAAAATAAATAATAACAATCCCTCATGGAATAGTTCCACAATCTGGAAAATGAACTTGCGCTATTTTGCAGCGAGATAGATGAAAAGATCAATACTCTGTATCCAGCAGCTGGCTAGTTTAGCTTAGCATAAAAACGTCTGCCGCATACTTAGCTGTGTGTCAGTTGAGGGGCTGCGTCCTTCGGCTGCATCCACGAAAACCATCTCCTACGAGGGCAGCGTAGAACGCGAAGGCTGAACTGAAATTAGTCGACAAACGGCGTCATAAGTCCGTCCCCCCACCTTATTGCTGTTACCCAGCAACATAGGTAAAGATGGATTTTTTTAACACGTAAACTGTAGCTGTTCATTTGAGTTGAAGCGTGATACTCGGCACCATTTCCTCTTTGAAAAAGGTTTCATCGCTGAAGTGCGATGTGCTGCATGGTCTTCACACTCTGTAATCTTTCAATGAAGCGAGGCTAGCTGGTTCCCTTCTTCCAGTCTTTGCTCTAAGCTAACTGGCTTTCGGTCGTCTATAGAAAAGATAAATTATTTGACAGTAAAATGTTTTACCATCAAAATACACTTTAATATAGTCTCATGCACCCTTGCATATAAAGTGACATTACACTGACTGTTGCTGCACAATAGATTAATGTTGGTTATTTTCACAGAGTCACACAAACACACTTCGATGTTATGATGCAGCACGCCGAGCGACACAGAGATCTAAACACAAGTAAACATGCAGATATAATTTGTCAAACATAATGGAATAGAACTGTTTCATTACTTTTTCACTCTAAAGACCACGGCAGCGCTTGGTGTGACAGCTAATGAGGACATGAGCAGATAAGTTCCTTATAAGCTCCTATACAGAGACACAAGTCACATCTGAATGGCATTTATTCCCTTTATCTGCCTTAAAACGATGCACTTTTCTCACTGCATTTCGCTAAACGTGAAAAGATTCCTCCTTCTGCAGTAAAGGTCTCTGTCTGCAGGAAAAGAATACAATAATGAACCATAATGGTCAAATCCATTAAGAAAAAAAGAGGCACTTTGAAAAAATCACATAAATGCATGTCATTGTGTGCACTTCATCCTCTTTTATAGACTTTTTCATAAATGTCATTGGACTTTGAGCAGGAGGTGGGTTGAGGAAGTGTCTGTTAGAGACAGCAGAGAGAAACACACAAATGCTGCTCTTGAGTCAAGATGATCATTAAACTGTACTTCATCCATGAGAACAATTTTAAGCTGATAATGACAGGTTTATGATAACAGATCAGAACACAGGAAACAGGTTGAAAGGGTCTATAAATTATGACTTAATTCTCATAATATTTTAATAATAAAGATTTTTTTCTTTAATATGGCATATGGCTTATATGCCATCCTCCCTTTTGCTCCTGTGTTAAACCCATTAATGTGTTTCCACAATGCAAGAGCAATATATCTATATGGAACCTTTGCTATATTGCTATCGATAAAAATTATATTGTGATAATGATTGATAGTGTCATAGTGTTATTGACCAGCCATATAATTAGGATGGCTAAAACAAATAAAGGCCAAATCAATGCTCTTGTTGATTCATGTCTGCTGAATGTGTAATATGTTTGCTAACCATATATACAGCAGCACCCACAACCACTGCTCGTAGTTCTGCATAGTCTCAACCTCACTCTATAAAGAAGCTCAGGACACACTGAAAAGAAAGTGATGTGCAAAGTGACAAAGACGTGGATCTGTGAGAAGCTGTTTCTTTGGCAGGAGAAACGAGGATTTGATGGGATAGAAGTGTTGTGTAGTTATTTCAGTGAAGGAGATTTGTTTCATGTGTGGGATAGAAAGTAAATAATGTAGAACATCCGCTCGGTTTTCTTCACGTTATCACATCCAATCACAGAACGGGTCTTTCCCCCTCTTTATTGGCCTTTCGTCTGGTTGACAAGTGCTCGGCTGCTGTTGTGCAATATTGAAGAGAGGGGACAGGAACAGAGGGAGGAAATTTCCTTTTCCAACCACCATCGAACTTGACAGGTGACATTTCTTTTGAATGTCACTGTCAAACCTTCCTCAGATGGAAGAATCAAACCGCTATAAAGCCTGAAGTGACAGGATCTGAAACTATTCCTCTGTCCGTCACAGACAGGATAGAAGCAAGGGAACTTCTGAAGACCTTCTAAATGATGATGTGTATTGGCGTGTACATGTGCACATTAACACATGCATGATTTGATCAGCAGAGAAGAAGACAGGATTTTCAATCTGGTCTGAGCATGTTTTGATTTGATTTGGGGAGAAACAGGCAGGAGAGAAAAACGTCTCTCCAGCATCTAAAGGCGAACGTGTCGAGTCGGTCCCAAAGGTCAGAGATGAAAAAAAGAAATGGATTCAGAATCGCTCTTCCCTGGTCGAACGGCGTGCACGTCAGAGGGCGGCAGCAGCATCAGCAGCTGATCTCTGGATGAACCTCTGACCACTGATAACCTGCACTGCTTTGTTTTTCACACACGTTGCCACAGTTTCCTGACAGAAAAAGAAAGAAAAATCCATACACTGCAAAAAACATCTGTCTTTGCAAGTGTCATTATGAGCCTTGAAAAAAAAAAGGGGTTGTCCTTTGTTCCAGGGACTTTGAAGGAACGAGCGCGGCCAATTTGTGCACTGCAGTAACAAGACAGTTGGACACCATAGCCACATGGCTCCAGTGATGGCATGTTGGTCAGTCAATTTTATTTGCATAGCACCAATTTTATATTATTCATTTCAGACTAAACTATGTCAATTTAAAAGCAATAGATTACCTTCAATTTTTCTGACATTCATGGTCACCGCAGGATGGACCCTGCTGAGTTATTGTCTTGAACGATCAGTTTACAAGAGCTATTGATTTAGAAAAGTCACATGGAGGGCATTTATTTATTTTTTCTCCCAGGCTGTCAGAGCATCCGTGTTCAATCCCTCTCAGTGTCAGCACCTGCAGAGACATATGTGATGTGGATTCATGTGATGCCACTGTCTGCCACATTTGTTACTCCCGTCACCATCTGCAGGAGACGTGTGATAAATGGAGTGGCTTGTCCCACACATGAAAGAGGGTCAGACCTGCAGAGAATAAAGTGACTGTGAATGTCTTTACTAATGTTGGATGAGGTGCGTCACCAGATTTTCTGCACAGCATCATGGTCTCCAGAGAGTGAATACTAATGACTTTGGTGATGCCCTGACCTTTCACTTGTTTTGTAAAATATCTCAGCAAGATGAAACCATATTTATTTTAAAATTCATGTTTCACAGATAATTCAGTTTTTGCCCCCCCCCTGGCTTCATCTCTAGTGCCATCATGGAGCTTATATTTTTGGGTTTTGAGTGAAATATTCCAACAGATACTGGATGGGTTACAAAGAAATTTGGACATTCATATTCTCCTCAGGATGACTTTGCTGCTCTCTTCACTTTTCATCTAGCTCAGAATCAAGCAAGAAAACAAGAGGTCAGCATTTTTTGCTTAAACTGCAGGAGAAATAATAACCTGGTAAAGCAACTTCCTGATTACTGAACCCTGCATGGACTGTGCACCACTTCTCCCACTGAGGCCACTGGCTGTGTGAGGACTGTAAATAAAAGGGGCCCAGATATATAATTATATTTTCTCTGAGTCACAAAGTTCCTGTTTTTTACAAGAGAATCACAAAGAGGAATTGTTCTGTAAACCTGCTGCCGCTTCTAGAGACAATACAAAGTATGAAATATAAACTTCAGTCTTTTCAATAATTGCGTGGATGATATACGTAATTCCCTCTGTTATCAAGGTTGCCACCCGAGCTGCTGTGCAAAATCATAATTAGTGAGATTAGCACCAATATGCTTATCTCATTAAATATCAGCCCATCTAATCAAATCATAATGGTGTTAGGATCATTGAGGGGAGTGTGGTTAACTCATGCACGGTAAAAAAAAACTCCTGATAGAAGAGGCGCAAAGAAACGTAGATCTGATGAAAGAAATATTATAAAACAAACATTTTCTACTCCCTTAACTGTCGGACTGGTTTCTACCAGGATCATAAACCGTGTCTTTTTAACTTTGATGGAAGTGAATAGGAGAGAAAACACATCATACAAGGAGGTTTGTGTGGACATGATTGGAATATGCATGACCTGTGATATTGCTGATCTTCCAGATGCAGATCCCAGATCTAAAGGTCATGCGGAAGTGGCTCATAAAAAAAAAAAAAAGCAGTCCAAGAAGCCCTGAGTCAGTGATCCCAGCTGAGCCTCGTATCCCACGGGCAGAGAAGAACACAAGAAACAATGGGCTCATCATAAAGCTGTCAGACGAAACCCTCATCCACATCACTGCCACAAATAAGAGACTTTCCATTTTTTAAATACAGAAACTGGGGACCAGCTTTTCTTTTTGCCATGAGATGAGGTGAGAATGATTTCTCTGGAAACCAGTCTGATCATTTGTCAACAGAAGGCTTTCTTTGAGTGGTTCTTAAGAAGCATGTTGCTGTTGTCAAACCTCTTCACATCTGTTATTTTTTGGGGGGGTTATTTAATATCATATCCAACTGATAAAATGTCATCTTTTGAGAAATCTTGATGCACTTGTCAGGACAAAAATTGAAAAATGCAGCTACTCATAGTGTCTGCAATGTTGTTCAATAAGCTGCATATGGAGACAGGGGAGGAAATCCCCTGAAAAATGAATTCATGTATATTTATGTCTGTCTATCATATGTTTTAAGAAAGACAATAAAAGACTCATTACCAGACAAATAGACATGCCATGATGGATAATCTTGCCCGATAATTATAAGCTTCTAAGCTTTGTTTCTTTCCCTGGTGGTGTTTTGAAAAATCCCTGTTACATAAACTGTGCCTAATAGCCCACAGAGCCATAAAGAATTT
Organism: Verasper variegatus; assembly: GCA_026259375.1. Classification (NCBI taxonomy): domain Eukaryota; kingdom Metazoa; phylum Chordata; class Actinopteri; order Pleuronectiformes; family Pleuronectidae; genus Verasper; species Verasper variegatus. Next base: position 15,772,918 of record CM048038.1, read on the forward strand.
TGCCGGCACAATATATGATCTCTGAAAGCCTCTGATGTTTTCAAAAAGAGAAGCTGGAGAAATCAACTGCCGTATGTGGCAATGGACAAAAATACCCCAGGTGTTAGTGGGTGCTGTATTTCTGGAGGAGCGGAAATTAGCTGAGGTGTGGGATTGTGATTAATATTCTCGTCCGTTAATGGCTGAGGAGCAGAGAGCTATTGGCTGATAAAAGCTAGATAAGCCAGTGAGAGGGATATGACCTGGTTTTATGCAACAGATGAAACATTCAGCCATTATGATTTGTTACAGTCTTCCCATTTTATGTCACTGATGTGTCTAAAGCAGACTTTGTATAAAGATGGACGACAAGACATTGTCTTGTATAGGTCTTTAACCCCGCCTACTCCATGTTAGCAGATGGGACATGGACCCAAGTCAAAATGCACGTTAAGTACATTTTTCTCAAAGATTGTCTCTGTCATTCAGATTATAGTTTACTGACTTAATACTGAGTCCTCACCCCTAAACTGCACTCTACACTCTGGTTCCAAATGTGCAAGAGGGCAGCATTCGAATGTAGAATGGCTTCATTCAGGATAGTGGGAGGAGGTGGAGACACGTCGGCCATCTTTCTTTACAGTATATGGTCTAAACAGTGAAAGACATTTTGGATATACTTATTCAGATTCTTGCTAAAAGCTAAATGAAACACTGACTCCACGGTAATGTCCTATGCTTAATTTAAAGCTACAGCCTAAATATTGGATGCACTTTCCTTTCTGCTTTTTAGAATATATGCTTAAACGCTCCCAAGGCTTAATAATGAACGTGTATGTCACTTTTGTTTATGTCTGATAATTTATGATTTTATATCATATGTTGATTTGCTCTCTTGCTGAGTTATATGAGAAAACTGGAACCATTTGTGCAGTAACGGTGTCCAATAGAAAAATAATATGTTAATTCGAGATATATGAAAGTTAATTAACAACTTCTGTCACTGTACTTTGGATGGAGCGAGGCGAGCAGTTTCCCCGTTTCCATTCTTTATGCTAAGCTACGCTAATCATATTCTGGGTCTACCGCCATATATTAGCATGTAGAAATGTGTGGTGTTGATCTTCTCATGAAGTCTTGCACAAAAAAAAACCCCATAATATTCCTAGTAACATGCCATACAACAGCTAAATGTAATATTGCCATTAAAAGAGACCAGCCAGTGTTTCCAGTAGGATGTGCTTGGTATTGTAAATGAAGTCATGTTGACCTGGCCCAGTTATCAGCTCTATATAGATTTACACATTTTATTAGTGTCCCTCATCTATTTCTGGAACAAATCAATTAACCAACTTTACTGGCAACTTTATTGACCTGTTTTAAAAGTGGGTTCCAGTCCGTCAGCCTGTCTCTTTCCTGAATTACTTTGAACAGGAACAAATCCCTTATTCTGAACATGCCCTCAAGTGGTCCGATCTCCCATTTGACTTGATTCATCATGTTTCATTATGCAGCTTTGAGCTCACGTGGTCGTCCATATTTCCGACACACCGGGGGTGATTGATTACCGTACTGGGTTACCATGCGCACAGACTTTCCAGTGAATTCATTTCATTAGAGTTTTGAAGGATGAAATGGATGGAAGCCCGTTTTGTGTAGGGTATGTACAGTATAATGATGGAGGGATGTAGTCCACCTGCTTTTCTACAACCGACAATAACCTAGGATGAGATTTGCTGTAGTCGTGCTAGTTTAAAATAAGATGAATGTTGCCATAATCCCAAGTTATTCTCAAGTCTTTTCATGCGAGTCACATGTGAAGGATTGAAGCAATAACTGTGAATGCTTGGTCCTGTAACGGTGTGTGACAATCACAGTAATAAGTGCCTTTCAGTCACGTATTAATGGAGGCGCTCACCATATATAGCCACTTTCACCTCCCCCTGCTGCCCTACATACTGCCGCTCCAACAGCTGCCGCATGTCTCAGCCAATCAAAGGTGTGAGAGGTTTGGAAAAACTTTGATCTGATGCCAGTTATTGTTCCTCACCCTGTTTGAACTTTGGAGGTGACATGAGTCCAGATGTTGGAATTCAACATATGAGTTTATGATTGTCCTGATCTCATCCAAAGATGAACCAGCCACCAGGGGGCAATCCAGATGATTTGGCTTCACTTTTGGGAGCCGTCATGCCGTTCATCTTTTTATACATTGTACAGTACTGATGCGTGCTCTTCTTCTTTTGTGGATTAATGGCAGCACTACAGCCCCCTCCTGGTGGAGGCTAACCAAATACTTGCCAGGCACAGATTGAATCAAGATATATCTTCAAGACAAAATTATAATTGCATACATTTTTTAAACATGTTTAAACCTGTTGTGACTCGTAATCTTCAGGCCTATCTGATTCGTTTTGGTCTCATTGTATCTCCATGTGCACCTTTCACTTCCCCGGACGAAGACAGAATGCCACAACAGAGTAATGCAGCATTACAGTTAACATAACACAGCTGAAGATTCCAGTAGAAGGTCATGTAAACGGCTAACGCTCTCCCAGAGTTCCTCTCTGTTTATTGGGTCAAAGAAAGATAACATTCTTCTTCCATCTCCTCTGTGCAGATGCACACTCAGTTGGAAGCCATCAACCCTGAGCAATCGCAGTGACTTTACAGGTAGACAAGAGAACGGATCTCAAGTGGCAATCAGAACACCAGCTTCTCATTGGCTTAATGGCTCATCAATCACGTCCAAGACACGAAACCTTCAGGACAGAGAAAAAAGAAGAAGATCGGGCTGAGCATAAGACGTGAGATATGAAAGTGTGTCCTTGGGAAGGGGCCAGTGGGAGCAGCTGTCACTCAGCAGTGAGGACAGTATTTTTCTTGTCGTACAAGGACAGGAAGTCAGGAGAGAGGAGAAATGAAACAGGACGGGATCTCACCCTTTTCATCCTTGAAGACTTTAAATAGGAATTATGAAATCCTACGATATCAGCATATTTGAATTGAATTGACACAATCAGAAAATGTTCGTGTGAAGGTGAAGCAAATCTTACAAACTTTTCACTTTTATCTTTTTAAACGTTGTCATGCTAATTCTCGTCACTGACTGAAGGGTGAAACATCTTGAAAGTGCCGATGTTTGAATGAAGAACTGGAGAGTTTTTGCTCCTGTTAGGAGACATAGGTTGATGATACAGATAAGGATGACCTTTATTGATCCATCATAGAGGTAATTTAAAGTTGACGCAGCAGGACAAGGAGGTAGCAGCGCGATAAAATCAAAAAAATCGACATATATTGAAGGCTGTTTTTATAAATGCGCAACAGAAAGGTAAAGGTTGTGTAATTGTGCAATTAGTCCAATCTGTCAGTCGTATGTCTGGCATATTTGGTGTGAACCAATCAAACAGGTTTTAATGATGTGGCTGAGGTTTAGTCCACCAAACAACTATATCCGCCACATATCACACAATACCAAACTCAGCTGAACCAAACACGTATCATATCCAGCTGGCTGAATATGGTGTCATACGTAATTTAGATCCTGATCTTGAACTCATAATTAGCAGCTAATACAAAAACAAACAGTGACCTGCGGATATATAACAAACCCAAATACCTCTAAGTACTGCTCCGTATGTTATGGAGCCTGAACAGGTGCTGTGTCCCTTTCCTTGTTCACAGAGTCGTCCTCACTGCTCACCACCACGCAGCCTCCATTTGTGCTCATAAATGTTGATATGGCTATAAACATAATCACATGGACATCAGTTTGAGGTTTGTGTTTTGTTTCAGCTCATTTCTTAAACCAGGAGCTCCATGTGATTCCACACGAACGTAACAAGCTCGCACAATCTGTAAATCTGTTTTGTAAATGGAGTCACTCATTAACAAACCACATTTATCTATAATCAAATGTTAAATGAACTCACAGTAAAAGCAGAGTCTGTACAATATGGTCGAGAGCTCTGAACCTGAATACTTCCCACATCAAGAGCGAAGGCTCAGGCTTGAACTTTAAAAGCCTCAAAGACAAACAACTTAGCATTTATTGCTGTTTGCTTTGGCTTTTAAGGCATCGGCTCATTCCTGGAAGGAAACGCAGAGAGCATCACAACAGAGCCACAGGAGACATGCTTTTAATGAGCTTTATCTCACCGTGATCAGCATCACACCTGAAGAGCCGAGACTTGGACAGAACGACAGGATTGACGGTGTAATGTGGCAGACGTCTTTCTTTTCCAGACGCCCCAGGTAGCGCAGTGGCCACAACAATTTAGACCCATCAGATGGCTACATGAGGCTCAGGTTATACACAGAGTTCCATTTTATTCATCCCTGATGGAGAGGCAGTTGAGGAAAACACCACAACTTCACCTCACACAAATGATCGCTTTTGTCTCCCTTCTTTTCCCTCCTGCATCTAAAATTGCAAACTGATGATTCGTGCTCTCCGCTATAATGAGACTGCTTGTCTCTGTGTAATAACAAGGGGAAGAAAGGAGGGTTTTTTTAGTATGTTGCAACACATTTTCTCCACATGTATCAAAGCAAGCGACAAGATGGAACAGGGCCTAATGGTTCTAGTGTGGTTTTCATGACACAGAATCCATTAACTGAGTGTAACGTTTTCCTGGTAAGAGTCACACATTACGATTCTTAATACCCAGCAAAGAGGCAGCGAAAGGCAAATCGACGTTTTCTTTAATATGTTAAGTGATTTTGTTCGGGAAATAGAAAATATTACAAGTACATTTTCCTCTTTAGGATAAAAACAAACACTGTGGCTTCTGTTGTTACTTAGAAACATCTTTATTTTATGAAAGTATCTTTTTTTCTTTCTCGGGGGTCAAGTAGGAAATTTACAAATAGGTTACACGTCAGTTGTTTGGATCAAAACTCATGAAAAAAAACATCAACAGAGACAGTTTGTCAGGGAGAGAAAGTGAAAAGAAATGAAGAGTAAAACTTGTAGTGGACACAGATCCACACGGTCTCAGTGCTGTGGGTCTGACTCCAGATAGATGCCAAAAACATTAACGCGAGAGTGAGCAAACCCTGGTACAACATATGGTTTACACTGGACAACATTACAATTAGTTCTCTAAAAATGACAAGTAATGGAAGTTGTTGATCTTCACCCACAAATCCTGGAACGTGTGATGACGGTAAAGTGCGGTCACGCTCAGGCGGTCTGTGATTGGATAAGACACCAAAGGGATGATATGCTGGTGAGTCCTGCTCTCTTCTCAAATTTTACTTTATAACTTCCTGATGTAAACAATTTAAAAAAGGCAAATGGGAGAAAGAAATTGTATCAAGTGCATATTTAACGATTTTGTTTTGGCTAAATTACAAATAATAAACTGTATTGTCACTAACCTCTGGTGCTATGTAGCTATGTGGGCAATTTATGTTTTTGAAGCATCATCTGTCCATTTGCTTAGCTTAATTTTAACCTGGGCGAAAGAAAACCCCCCCAAAATGCATAGTTATATTACACTAAAAGTGAGAAAATTAGGAGAAAATGTATTGATTTTTGACGATGATCTTATCCATAAAAACCTTTCACAATAATCAGAGACCTGGTAGGAATATCAGTCTGGACTGTATGATAATGGGAGTTGAGCTGAATTTGGTTTTACAGTGATAATCTCTCAAAGGTCTGGTTATGACAAAAAGAGAAAGTTCCTTTACCACCATGTCAACAAATGTACACTGAGGAGGAAGAGAACACATTCACATGTCTGGATCCGCTGGTTGCATTTACAACCCGAACAAACTGTTGAGGAGGACAAAAAGAAAAAAATATGTAACTGTAAAACGTTTAGCTGCACGCCGTGGCAAACCTATTCCAAACTCTTTGGCATGAACAACCAGCAAAAGGTACAATTTATATTCTCATTTCACCTTTTTTTCTCACCAGTATAAAAACTCGAAATAGAAAACGGTAAAACAGAGGAAGTATCAAATTCTATGTCTCCTACAGTTTGTTATCTTACAATAAAATGTTAACATCAAAGTGTTTCATGCCAAAGTGGCTGTATATCAATGCTACAAAAACAGAAAACCAACTAACCAACTTATTTACACAGCAACATGTCATTTCTGTACAGGACATTCATTTTCATGACAGCGCACATTCATGGCTCGTACATCCTAAGTGGACATGAATCCGAAGCAGAAAAATAAATTTTTAGGTACCACTCGTAGGGAGGACTGGGGTTGTTTTAGTTTTTTTTTTGTCTGTTCAGGTTCCCGGTCACATAAAGTCATTGAGCTCCGCCTCCAGTGCGGCGGCCATCTCATCTGCCTCAGAGCTGCTGCCTTCCTCTTCTTCGTTGGAGTCTTTGGAGGACTCGTCAGCAAATTGCTTACTCTCCTCCACTTCCTTGCCTTCATCGTGCTTACGTTTCTGCCCCCTACAAAGACAACAAAGGGTGATTTTAATGTACATTTTGAATTTGGGTGACTCCTCCGCTCCACTGCTGCAAATCAGAATTTATATCATAAACATTGATTTCCCATTTAAAACTGATGCATCATTTGTTACTTTGGTACAGCAAGCAATGAAACCAGAACCAAAGTATAATGGCAGAGAGCGCACAGTCCTCTTATGTAACCACATTTAACATTTCTGTAAATGCTGATCTCTTTTGGGATCTGCAGCAAATCACACACACTCATAAATATCAGTCCCCTTATCATGCCAGATTTTTTTTACCAATCAAGATCCATGAATTATTCTCTGAGAAATCAATGAAAATGTAGAAAAATTCCCTCTTCACATTGTTTAACAAAGTCAAACTGAATTGGTTAATTTCCTGACCCACATTTTACATCCTTCCACCAAATTTCATGGTAATCGTCCTTTTGAGTAACCCCGCTAAATAAATACAAATGCGGATGAAAGATAAATTCCTTGGCAGAGGTGAAAAGACAAAAGTTTTATAATGATAACTAAACCACATACTTTAATCCTTTAGGTGTGCTGCTAATTAAATTTGGGCAAATATGCAAACTGAATTTTATTTACCTCGCAGTACAACTATAATCCACTAATTAGTACAAAAACCTGATTTGCATTAAGACAGGGGAGTGGTATCAGTCTTCTCAACCTATTATTAGCAAGAAAGAGAATAACTGTATTTCCAAAAAAAACAGTTATTCCATTAACAGGATATAAGAACAAAATATCTGCCTTTAACTGGTAAAGTTCCACTATATGCAACTTGGTCTGAAGATCTCATTACACAATTTTTAGATTTGTATTATTTTAAAACACCTTGGATTCTCCGAGCTGGCTCCTAGCTGGCTAACCAAAGAGCTAGCTTGACCCAGTAGAAGTACATAATAGTTAGCTTCATAAAAAAGAATATAGACTTCTGACTCATGGACTTCATCATGGAAAAAGTATTAAAATGAGCAAAAATGGTTATTCTCATCTGATCAAAGATTAATAACAGTAAGTATCTAAACTAGCTTTTGGTTCCAATGTTTAATAGTTGTTGGTTTTTAATACTAACTGAAAAGTGCCTGCTACCTCTATCAACGTTGACTGAATCATACATTCATAATAAACGTGTGCACTGAAGAGACATTTTGAAACAGTGTGTGAATGGAATGAATTTTGCTTGCCTCGGGTGGATTCATGATGAAACCGTAACAGGCGAGGGGGTAAAGAAGGAAAGCACACATTCCTAAGTGTCTGAAGAAGTGTCTCTTCCACTCCTGCTTCACCATTGACACCCTCTGCAGAGCAGCTTATTAGCATGATGCTAATGAGGTGTGTAGGGGGTTTGTATGGTTATTGTGGAGGTCTGACACCAGCTCTACAGAGAGCGGCCCTCTCATTAGGCCACTCCGCTGTCAGACAACCTCGCTAACCTCCCGCAACAGTGGGGCTCTTGGTTGCCAGTTCATTAAAGGTCAGATGTCAGCTAATGTCAGTGGAGAGGCTCTGTGACGAGACAGTTGGAGTGGACCCCTGCAGACCTTGTGGCGCGGTGTGTTGTGTGTGTGGGAGGGAAACGCTCCTGTTTGTGTTATAATGGCACAGCTCTGAACCGCCACATTACCGAGAAGCTTAATTTTCAGAGCTGTGAGATCGAGGCGCAGCGGTCAGAGTTTAATGTGAGGCTGAGCTGCAAGAGACGAGATAAGAGATTAAAGATGATTTCTTCGGCGACTATGAGGAGAAAACTAGCCCCCACATGTGCCACCGTCAGTGAGGCTGCTCCTACCACCTGGGCTGGTTGGCGACACTGCATGTCACTACAGATGAGGTTTATATACTTGGTTTATACTTTTTTTTTGTGTTGGGGGGGGGAGAATTTCTCCGTTCCTCCTATCTGCTTCGCATCATTACATCCAATTGAAATCCTCGTCTATTAATCCAACCGCCCACCAACACTCCAAACACATCCACCACACTCAAGTCAGCTCCAAAACGGCCTTCACATGTGATTCATTCTGATTACATTTCTGCTACTGTCACATGCTGTTAAACTGCACCGCTTCAAACAGAACCTCCTGCAGTTATTTTTTCACATTATTTACATTTTAATCCATTTTAACTAGCACATTGTAAAAAGAAAAGTTGAACACAGTGTCGTTTTTAAGTGTTTGAGAGGAACACTGGGTGATATTTTTCATTGACAGATGACCTTACAAAATACACAAATGCTGTAGTGGACAGATCAAGGAACCGAGCCAGGAGCGAGGCCTGCCCCCTCACACGGAGGGAGCACTTTAAATCAAGCTGCTGCCCGTGACTCAAGAGGCAGGGCGGGTCTGACAATCATCGGCTGCAGTTCGAGCAAATCCAAATCAACTGATGTATTTGTGAAATCTAAGATTATGAGCTCTCTCCATCTGCTTCTGGAAATCAAACCAAATTATCAGTTATGAGGGTGCTAAAGGTAATAATGTGTCACATTACAATCACAGATGTTGAGCTCATTATTTTGAGGCGTGATTGTCTTTATGTACTATGGGAGTATGATTGCATTGGGGGGGGGGCTGCCTGTGAACAAACAGCCTGCAGTTACCCTGCTACAACACATCGTTAGAAATACATAAGTGATATAAAATGGCTCAATAACAAGTCAGGAAACTGCATCTGCACCAAGGCGAGATGCATTTTTATGAGGCGCTAATGTCGCCCAGGGGAGCCATCAGAGGGGCTAAGTTGGGGACAGAGCTTAAAGAGAAATGGCCGGGCCACAGTTTAAATCTCGTGATGCACAGTAACTACCCCTGCTGATAAAGCAGCAACAGAGAGAACTCTATCCAACTTGTCATCGCAATCTGAAACTGGTGGGGAAGGAGAGAAAAATGAGGAGAGAAGGAAGCCCCTGTAAAAAGACTTCAACTGCTTCTGACAGCTCTGCTTACATCAGGAGGGAGAGACGGGCCGAGGGAGAGAGGAAGTAAAAAAGGCAAATGGAGCAAATTAAGTGTGAAAGAGGAGGAAACGGAGCACAAAAGACAGACGAGAGAGGTAATGATCTAAATAATTAACTCGACTTTTCTGACTCAGAGCAAATCTTGTGGTTCTTGTATAGTTTCAATAAAGGAGGTCGACTGCTAAAGGTCTTGTTCCCAGAGAATCTACTCAAACAAAGACCTGAATAACTGACCAGGACTAAGATCAATGTGGTGTCCTCCCACTATCCTCAGGTCAGTTAGTTACAATAACACTATCCCTGCATCAGACAGGGCTCTTTACTGTTAAAGAAGTAGCCCAACAAGGGCAGGAGGGATAGTGCTCTGCAACACCGGTGACCTGCTTCATACGGCTCCACTTTCCCAATATCATTACAGCAGATGTGTCAAATACAGAAGATTGGATATGTACACTGCTGTCCCCTGTGTTTTCAACTGCTCCATATGCAGCAGGCTGATAAGCGGAGCAGTTTAACGATTGTTTTTATACAGACATTATCTTCCCCTGCCCCTCATTATATTACCTCACTCTGACTACTGACAAACAGAGGAGGATGAAAGTACACGCACTGAAGCGGTGACGGCGACGGTTTTACGAGGGACGTGTCTGTTTTGCTTTGATACGTTTCGAAAACTGTTTGACTTTCAACATTTTTGCATGGAAAATGAGAAAAGCAGAGTTGCCTGACAGCATGACAACAAGTGCTCTCCGTGAACAACTTCAAGCAGGATGCACATTGTGGAGATGTTCTATGTGTTTGGGAGCTAACGCTGTGCAGTGTCACCTGAGGGGGGCGGGGTTTCTCTACACTTATAGTGGGAAAAAAAGCCAAACAAAATTGATGACAGATTTAAACATGTTTAGTGTATGTAGTTGTCTTTTCTGTATTTCTTTTCTTTTTAATCTAAACTGGAGGCACTATTGGCACCCACAAGAATATAAAAGATAGTCATTTCAATATGACAATTGCTCCAGTGACCTGCCCTTCTATAAAAACAATAAATGACACAATAAAGCTACTTAGCTGTCAATAAAAAAATGCATTACTTTGTGTCCCTGGCATCTGATTATTTTCTTTTTTGGATTTGTGCCACTGTTTGGATTCACTGGGCAAATTTAAAGCAGCAACATAACATTGGCAAATTCATTTTCTGAAATTGTTATAATGGATATGTTGGCACACTGTTGTTGACTGAGTATCCAGCACATAGAGAACACCATTTAAAATCTGCCACTTAGTAAGTCCTGCATTTCCTCAACCGTTTAACTCTGCTTTTAGTCTCCACCACCTCCTGACGGTAATATTAGTCTCTCACAAACTGGAAGACGACTCAGTCTGCCTGCCTGTCTACACCACACTACAATACACGGGTGGTTTGGTCCAAGCTTTTCATTTTTGGAAACATCTCCCTGAGTGAGATGAAACGATAAAAAGCTAAACAATGAGCTGAAAAGTGCCTAAATGTTCCTTAATGCTTGTGGGAACAGAAGAGACCAAAGAAAACATTGATTACAGAATACTTCTTGTTCAAGCAAACTATGTTCTTTAATCCTCATGGCCTCTAATCTCTATTAGATTATTGTTGCAACATGTGTCTCATAAAGGAATAACTGAAAGTCTGTTTAATGCAACTTTGATGGGAATTTTTTTTTGTACATTGAGCTTTAACTCTTGTGGCTTTATTGACTTTAAAAGCAGGAACTTTATTGAATTGATTTGTAGTATGGACTGATGCACTTTAGATACACTGTCCCCAAAACTGTAAAAGTAATTCATTGTGTGTTGGTTGCCAAGAGTAACAGTTTTTGTGTTAAAACTAAAGTTAATTCACATTAAATAATGGTAAATGAGGATAATTTGCTTCACCACATTGCATTACACTGTAGACAATAGACCTTACTGACTGTCGTCCCTGAGCAAGTCTGACAAAAGGTGTGATGCATGATTCACTGTCAATGTCACTTATATCTCCCCAGTCACCCATGCCTGCATCAAACCACCTCCATCTCTGGCTCCGCCGCAGGCAGGAGAATCGGATTACAGCCCCCAGGCGTCCTTTCATAACTTTCCTCTTTTCTCTGTCTGCTTACAGGCAGCAGCAGCTTTGACGAGGCTGTGCAAATCTTTTCACAGAAGCTTGAGACGGATTTGGACCCAGAGCTCTGGACCCTGCAGCTGGTTCAAACAGTGCATGGAAGATAACCACAAAAAAAAACTAAAAACGGATCTGTCTCCCAACATTGTACTGCTTGGCAGGGAGGAACTAGAGTTCAAAACATTTAGGCTGGATCCACATGACAGTCGATTTGCCAGTAAACAGCGGGAAAATGGCAAAGTCTATGAGAAAGGTCAGAAAACCTTTTTCTTTTTTTTTTTAAAAAAGGAACTTTTGTTTGGACTAGATCCAAAACTGTTTATTTATTCACAAGTTCAGTGTGTCCCTGCTCATAAAATATTTGAGATGAGATTTTGCTTTGGGGTTTTCCGTCTCTTCACTCAGCCAGAGCTACGCAAACACCAGTCCCCCCCCCGTTGTGTACATTGCAATATCTAACATATCCCCCAAATATGCAAGTCTAATCCAGTGAGCTGAATATGCCAGGTGACATTTGTGAACGAGGCTGAGGAAGGACATTCACTTTAGTAAAGTGAAAAATGAAAAGACTCTATCCGAAGCTCAGACAACTCTGACCGATTTCTGCATGGACGCCCTCTGGGGCAATGGAACCTCTAACCCAGGCGATGTGATTGTCACACTGAATGATCAATGCATATCAACGAATACAGCACGTTTCACTTGATTTATTTGTTTGTTCTTTCATTGTGAGTTCATATGTTCAGTCTGAGAATACATTACGGATCTGAAAATGTTCACAGGGGCAGCCCACTGATTTAGTATTGCTCTTTGTAGACACAGAAAATCAATGATCAAAACTGAAGCAGTAGAGCCTGAGATTTTTTTTTGGGGGCTCTAAAGGTCTTTGCACATCAACGGCGATGCATATAAATATTAAGCTCAATATGATTTAGAGAAGAAATTATTTCGGTAATTTTGGGGAATGAAAGATGGAATCCATAACAAGCTATATTGATCTGCTTCTCCTCTAACCTAATATAAAGAAAAAAAGACTAAATACTTAGGTACACCGGATATTGATGAAGAGAGGAGAGCTTGGTTCAGGAGCATGAACTGCACCACAGCTGCTTCAGGAAATATTTCTGGATATTTGAAGAACTGCTACCACAGCTGCCACTTTAATGATAATGGTTATTTTCTTGAGTATTTTATTTGACAAAAGCTTTTTGTTTGCAAACAGCTATGCTTTATTTGGTTTGAAGTGGGTCGCCTGTTGCTTGATCCTTACTTCAAGTCTGCTACATCATTTCCATTTAAAAGACATAAAAAACTATGAGCAATGGTTAAAGACAAATATATAAAATAAATCAACAAATACACTTTATATCAGACTGGATAGAGGAGAAGTTTTTCTTTTCAACTGCATACTACTACTCGCTTCCAAGTGATTCTGAGAGGTTAGGTCGATTATTTAGGTTAGAAGTGAAACCTTGAAAAATAACATGCAAATGAATTGCTCGAAGAAAAAGCTGCATGTGGACCAAGTCTCAAAGATGGGTCACGTTAAACAGCACAGTGAATCCTACAATTCCCATAATGCTTCTTATATTGAAACATTGTTACCTGGTAAATGTCTTTACTTGGACATTTTTTTTTTACCATTTGATTAACTGAGCATAGCATTAAGTCTGGAATCAAGGGGCTTTTCTAAGATCCACTTATCAGCATCAATACAACTCATGTATTAACACATACCTTTTTTGTTTAGTCCATACAAAAGTGTACAAAGAACATTTTAGTAGAGGTTATGCAAGAGATTCTAGGCTGCTTTAAAATTCACAACTGTACATCTGGCTGCACTGACAGAGAACCATCACCTACCTATAGAAAGTACATGGGAAGACAGATGAAGATCTCTCTCTTTGAGGTGATCATTGGGTTTAAAGAGTGGGTCTGACGTTATTTAGATGTTGATTTACTGCTTTAATACCAAGATCTGCTGGACTGAATCCTGTCTGAAGCAGGATACATGCTGAGGCATCAACCTGACGGAGGTTGGAATAGACATGAAAAAGAGATTTTAACTCTCAAGCAAAACAAAGTAGTTAAAAGAAGTGTGTGCAGATATCAAAAGGTTTAAGTAATGTTTACATGGTTTAAATATGTTTACGTTAGAGACGGTAATCAAAATGACTTTTCAAAATAAAGGTGGATAACAGCTCTAAAACCGTGACTGGTTTCATACACTGAGCTTCCCACTGTCCATGTTTCTTGTCGTCAGTCCATGCAGGTGGCTGGAGAGCACTGAGCACAGTAATTGCATCAGGGTAACAAGGTGGCTCTTAATGAGGCACTCTTCTCTTTATGCCTCCATTGTTGGCAGCTGTCTACTGACAACACAGTGGTAGTCTATTTCTCAGTACAGCAACTACACTGGGGGTTTCCTATCAGTAGTAATAAAAGCAAAAAAGCTAATATTTGTTGAATTAGTTTATTTTGGCTATATTTCAATGATGATTAATCTGCATTTTGTTGTTTAATGCTTAATTTTCTTTTTCCTCTAGACAACTTAAAGTACTTGTAATGTAAAAGTCAAGTTGATTGAGCTACAAATGAGTTTGAGAGAGTTTTCAAGGGACTAAAACATACATTTTGCCTTAATTAAGACACGCCTCAATAGCTGAAGGATTACTGTACATGTCAAAACAACTCCCGCCTCTTGATTCATTCAAATTTAACTGTTCTGTTTGAGGGGCACTAGTAAACAAACGCAGGGTCGGCAGATTAAAAAAGTTAAACCGTGATCAAGTTCATCCAGCAGCTCATGGCGTTGCCCAATGAATCTCAGTCTTTAACGAGACATAAGTTCACATGATTTCCTCAAGAGATGAATTTGTACCATTGACTACTCTCATTACTGTGTAGAAACCATTCCTCTTTCACGCAACCAACACACCAAGGGTAAATAAAAGTGAATGGTGCAATCCAGCTAATAAGCTATGTTAACTTCCTCAATATTGCTCTCTCGGGCAGCTGGTCAAAGGTGTGGGTTCCCTAATTAAAACCAATCACGAAAAGTCTTCATGGATATTCATCACCTCCCAGGATGGACAGAATTGCAATAGAAGTCGCACGTAACAGAGAACATCAACAAAATAATATTTACAACATTACTCCACGTATAGTGTCAATCTGTGCTTAAGTCTGTGTGGCAGGAAGAAGGAAAGATAAGACAAAAGATACAATACACGTTTTATCTACGATCCTCCATATGCACTGTAGCCGATATCATGGAATCGTGTAAAATCTATGGGAGATCCTCCCAAGCATAGCAAAAGGTTTTTGTCCTCATGCAGAAAAAGTGTACTGTACACAGTCTTCTGCATCAGGAAAAATTGCTTACGCGTGTGTATGGATGGTGATAAACAATGTGTATTAACAGGCCAGCCTTCCCCCGAGATGCATCACTTTGCTTCATAGCGAGATCAATCCGAACCAAGAGCATAAATAGAAAAACTGCCTGCATCACCAGCTCGCAGCTACGTGCCAAGAGGAAAAAACTGGGTCACATTACTCCCAGTTTTTCTTTTTCCTACTTATGCATTCCTCTCTCCTCCTCCTTTCATATATGTGAAAAGCCTGAGTAAGCATTCCTATTGCTCACAGTCTGACGCCTCTCTTGCACTGCTGAGCTGTTTTTATCAGGAACAGGGAGCACAGGGATCACGGCGCCGTTTCTCTCCGCTGCTTCTGCAACATACTGGTGGATTTGTGTGTGCTCACAAGAGGCAGCCGAGCAAGACGGACTGCTGTCAATGTCTTTTAAGTTGGTGGTACTTTTATAATCCTCATCTCCTGCAGGAGATCATTGTCAGAATAACAGAGGCTTGACAAAATGTCCAATGGGACAGAAAGATGGACCGATCAACTACATGAGACGAGCCATGGCTTCAAGGTTGTCCCTCACAACGCACTGTGTACAGTTTCTGTACGTCCACTCTGCCTCATGTCTGATGTTGGTCCGCCAGTTTTAAATCCCTGAAATAGTTTAATGTTTTTGGTATTTTTGATTTTGGGTGTGTTCTTTCTAATTTTACAAAGGCTACAACTCCTCTTTACTTTCCATCTTGTTTACACCCAGGCCATGCGTCGTCAAGCTATTGGTTACTGCCATATGTCGATGTTGCAAAATGCTGTGAAAACTCCAATAGGACGTTAAAATGCAATTAAACCTATACAGTACATGTCTACATAATGTGACTGTGGTAAAAATACTCCACATGTCTTATTCGATTATTGCTAGTTGTGTTGTGACTGTATTCAGGTTTAAAGTAATCAGAAAATGCTGTTTACATGGCAATGTCTTATTGGGACTATTGGTTAGACCGGTTAATATGGGACCATATAAATGATTGGAACCCAAGGAAGCAGTAATTTGGTGAGCCATGTTAATGGACTGTCACTCATTGTTGTTTTATGTGATTAATACACAGGGGAGTTGTCGGAGTAACTGTAAAAGTGAAGGAAGAGCAGATAACAACAGCAGAGGGGAAAGAACAGTGTCACGTCTTAAAATGAAGAAGCCTCTTACAATATTTTTGTTCTGAGGGTGAATAATAAACTCAATTTAAAATACCAGATAAATGAACTAGGATCAGGACTGTCCCTCAAGGAATTTCTACTGCATATTGTTTACCAATTTAATTGAATGCGTTATAAGCCTCACATGTATTGTAGATGAGACAAAGCTGCTCAATAAGTAGCGTATCTGTTGAGGTGTTCAGGCTCGAACTCCAAAAGGAGATTTGTCAAAATTAATTTATGCTCAGCTCCAACATGATCATTCTATGTCACGAGCTGAGTTTAAAACAGGTCTGTAATAACACTGTCATATATGGAGACCGCCGCTGAAGTACATTTGTTTACCACACAAATAAACAATCTACACTTTCCTGTTGAAGGGAAACACTGTGCACACTCTCACAGACCTAACCTCCTCAACTTGTGTGACAGCTGACCTTACAATGACTCCAACAAACTCCAACTATTCTTTCCAGCGGCATTCACTGTGAACACAAACAGGCCGACACCGCACAGGATTGTTCACTGAACCATCGGTTTGTACCTGACAAATCACATAATCACAAAGCCCGGTCCAACAGAAGCAGCTCTGACTACATGTCACAAAAGCAGCTACCTGAGTTTAGATACGAAACAGGTGCTGAGACACAACAGTTTTACGTGACAAGCGAAATACAAATAGGCAGTTTCTCTCACAATCCCTCTGAATGTCACACACCTGGATAAACTCGCGCTGTAATGGTAGATGTTTAATTATCTGCAGCAAGCACCAGCATGCCCAGCAGCACAGGACAGATATGAAAGCTTTGCCTTTATGGAGGTGAAAAAAAAAAAAGCAGCTTTGGTACAGTAACAAAAGGTACATATATCCGGGAGCTGAAGACAACAGCTTTCATAAATGCAAATAGAAAAACGTGTGCACACACTGGAGCAATACGCTGCCAGTCTACAGGGTATCAACCAATCCCTAAAAACAATTACCCACAACAGGGCCCTCGGGTGCAGACGTTCTAATTGGAAAGCACATGGAGACTAACTTACAGTACAAGCAGGGAGATAACAGCCCTATTTTCCCCAGTACGCCACCTTCATCTCCTCCATTAGAGAATGAGGAGCTAACGGTTCCAACCACTCGCTGATTAAATGTAATGAACATCACGATGAACTGCTCATCGTGGGCTGTGTTTAATGCAATTTCTTTACTTTTAACCACGCTAACAAGATTGGAGTATATTGTATTTGTTTCCCCGTGTGAAGAATCGGGTCATGTGCAGTGAGAGGACGGGCAGGCAGGTCAGTAAACAACAGACAGGTACGCCAGCCAATGATTTAATTTGGTCTGAATGAAATGATTGGTCATTTGTATTACAGTCCTGTGATGGCCACAGAGATTTGCTTTTTGTCTTTCTTTTATTTCAAACAACTTTACTTAGCGATGGCAATTGGGAGGTCAAGAGCGTTTCAACAAATAAGATATAAACTGTTTCAGAAACAAATTACCAACCCAATCTTTAAGGATGATAATTCGTAGAGGTAAGATATTGTATATTATGTTTATATATATGTAACTATATATAGTTACATATACGTATGGTAATAGTCATATTGTAGAAAGAAAACTGCCTTCTATGCCCACAAATAACCAGTGTTAAACAGGAATAATTACATAACAGGCTCTGTGAGGGACTTGAAATCTCACGCTGAATGATTTGATGCAGTAGAAGGCTGACGAACGTTTCAGGAGAACATGTAGTACATGTACAAGGCTTTATGTTAATCCCCAGCAAAAGGCCAGAGTGTGCACACACACACACACACACACACACACACACACACACACACACACACACACACACACACACACACACACACACACACACACACACACACACACACACACACACACACACACACACACACACACACACACAGCCTGGAGGAGAAGAATAAACATGCACCGGGGTGGGAGAAAAGAGCAAGGCAAGACGGAGAGTGACAGGAAGAAAGTGGGAGAGAGGGTCCAAAACGCAATACGCCAGGATGAGCTATAATTTTATTTTCCCCTTTCATCACGGTCAAAGCGCACACTGAACAGAAGGCAGCCAAGGCTGATGAGACCAACCAGCCCGACCATGTTGTTTCTGAAGATAAGCTGTGTGATTTAAATAATCAGGTTTTCCACTGGTTCTACAGCACAACAGCAGAGGGTTCTGATGGCAAGATGAAGCTTACTAGTGTCTCACACTATTCTGGCTAACAGCACTTTTACAAATAAAATCTGAAAGAATAAATCATGCAGAGAATGTGCTAAGCTCAGTTCATGTTATTATCTCTCAGTGCCATTCGTGTAGAGGCCAAAACAAAACTGGTGTCGTGTTGGCTGAGGCGTGAGGGGGCAGCTGCATTGAAACTTGATGAGGTGATGAATGTCAAGCGTGGTGATTTACAGTCGCTGCAGAAACTGTTTATTGAGAGGAGTCGAAACTTGAGAACGTCTACTGTGTGAAAGAATCTATATCTATATCACTCTATCAGGGAAATTTGAGTGTGGATGGGTGGTTGTGGTGCACTGCAAACAAACCGTCACTGACAGACAGTTCACATTCAGGGAGGCTTAAACGGCCAGCAAGATGGTACAAGGATAGTGGTTGGAATAAATTTCAAAGCAGACAGATACCAATATTTATCTCATCAGTCGTCACTCGATATCCCATAGTGATAAAGCGAAAAAAAAGAGAAATTTGGAATTTGTCATTCTCTAATTTATTAAAAAGGAAAAAACTAGATATGTTTGGCATAAGCGTTAAGCTAAAAGACTGAACATACAGATGGATGACTATCATGGACCTATCTTGGATAGGGGTGCCGCCATCTTGTACTTTTGATGTCATTTGTCTACGTAGCAGAAGGAGCCACATTGACGAGAAACCGCCGATACACACGGCCGACCAATCGTGATTCAGTCTCATGAATTGTGATGTTTCAGGAGAAAGAACCAACATTTACAGGAAAAATTAACACAAGCTTACATCACTCGGATGAGAACTACCTTAAATAACAGAAAACCATCTTTGAGAAAAACTGACCTAACCATAACCCTAACATGTACTTTGATTTTTTGTTTGGTCACATGACCCTTCAGGGAAGGGGAATTCTAGGATCAGACCTTCAGGGGAGATCAGCCCCTGATGAGAATGTGACATACATACATGGCCTTGCAAAGTTTCAGTGTTCTAATTTTTACAATTGGTAAAATATATATTTTATATATGATCATTTCAATTTCAAAATGAAAAACAGAATACTGAAAGTATTCAATGTTTCACCGAATGTTACCTTAAGAAAGAACCCCATTAGATTGGTGGTGCGGTTCATTATTGTGTAGTAATAATTGTTCAGGATGAAGAATAAGGCCTTCAGTTAGTGAATATGACCTGAGGAAAAGACTCACCCATAATTAACAGGACTTTCCTAAGTAAGTAGAATGAAAGCAAGATCAAGCACTGCTTTATCTTGGTCACTCTTCTCTTTCTCCTTATGATGGGAAAATAAAGAGCATATACATCAATAACTGGTGTTTCAATGAACATGTTTAGAAATTTCCACTAATGTTATAATTAGAAAGTATTTGATGTGGGGGAAAATGCACAGCATCCACAGAATACATGAAACTATATTGTGATATTTGTGACCTGAACGGTTGCTGTTTTGGCAACTAAATTCTTATAATAAAGAAAAATGACTTATTATCATTGGTGGACAGTAAGTAGGAACATTTACTCAAGTGCTAATTTGAAGTACACACCTGATGTAGTTTTACTTTACTAGAGTATTTAAATTAAATTCAACTATATTCTAGCCTAAAATCACCTATGAGCATAAGGTAGCCTCCATTCTGGTTGTATTTATCTTTCCTGTCCTAGCTAAAGCGAACAACACCAATATTTCTTAACATAGCAAACAGCAAATCACCAACTAAACTGTGTCCTTTTGGTTGCAAACTCTTGAACAGACTACTAATCCCCAACAATACCAACACACCTAAAAAACTACAGTTATTTACTTTCCTTCTCATAGAGAAAGTGCTGCACATAGATGCACTGTATCAATGCATGTGAATGGGTGAATGGTAAACTGTACTTTAAAGTGCTTTGAGTGTTCATCAGGACTAGAAAACCACTATTTAAATACATACCATATACAGACCATATATTTTTTCAAAGATCAGGGGTTTTGGGAAAGGTAAACTTGACTGTTGAGTGCAGCAGGTGATAGAAAAACAGATAAGGCGGGAAACATTACAAAGCAGGACTTTGATGTAAGAAAAGTGTTATTTTAGTTCAAAAATGCACGTCACACGTAGATCCTGTAGATTTGGCCTATTTGTTCAGAAATCCCTGTAGATCACATGTAGAAAATAAAACATCTCAGAGGAGCTGTGTCCAGTCAGACTGTTAGATCTAGTGCCTCCTCCCTGTGGCTCTTTGCATAAAGCATCACAGACTGGCTGGGTTGGCAGACATGAGCATGCTGTTTCCAGCTTACTGATGCCACTTTGGATGATTTCTGGAAATGAATTAAAACTTTTGAAAAAGAGTTCTTGGAGTCGCCCGTTTAAAACTCTGAAAAATGGTTTTGGGAGTCCTGTACTGAAAAAGGACCAGACGAGACAACGATGCAATGAGCCAGAGTAGTTTCATCAGCCCCGGACTAAAGCCTCACCGGGCTGGAGTTGTGTTGTCTGAATTGACATCAGAGAACAGAGAAGTGAAACATTTTCCTTTGGAAGAAAATCTGCACTTTAGAAAGTAGAAAAAAGTGGTGCCAAGTGATGTCTGCAGAATGAACTGGCTTTCCTTGGAACAAGGGACATTTGACAGCAGAGCTGGAATGGGGGGGATTTGGCTCTAGATGAGCTCATCAGAGAGTAGAACCAGTGGAATAGGTTTTTTGTTTGGCTCGTTTGACCATGAAAGAGACCCCAACATTAGGTTTCGTCCTCCAGGGAAACAAACAGAGATTCAATAAGCAGCTATTGCCTCTTCTGTCACTAACAGTAACTTACATGTAGTACGAGGGAAAGAAATTAGTTCTGCAGTAAACAGTGTGATTTTCTCAATGTGCCTGACAAACTGCCCAATGTTACAAGCAACTTTACACTAATGAATCTCTGGTGCCAAGAACAAGCTGCTCTTGCTGCTGGAATTATACCCGTCCCAAAGAATGTAGTAATGATGCCAGCATGAGAGAGATGACAAATGAATTCTGGGTAGCAGAGAGAGTAGTTATTCTAGTTTATAGAGTAGTGAAAACTTACTTTTACACCATGGGACTCATTCATCAAGGTGTGCTTCATTACACAACCTGTAATTAATTTCCCCACGCCATGGCACACCATGCCAGACCAGTTACAGAGAGATATGGATTCTTCGTATACAACTGAGAGAACTACAGTATTGTGTCTTATCAGCCTTCAGCACACATTTAAAAGAAACGCTTTGTGTCCAGAGCATCATTAATACCGCATCAAAAAACACTGTCCTCCCCAGGGTTTATGCAATATCCTCGAAATTAAAATGCACGACTTTTAAGACCTTTTTTTTTTTTTCAACCACACACGATGCAATTAAATGCAGGAAACCAGCCTAGACGATGAGGCAAAGGACATTCATTGACATTCAAATCACCAGCTGCATATGACAATAATGTCAGTGTAATTAATCAGTGAATGTGACCCAGAGCTAGAAAAGCGACAGAAAGTTTTGCTTAAACTAACACTTAGACATTATTCAATTGCTGGACATGCAAGTTCCCGTGTAGCTGTGTCGTGTTTTCTACAGCTCTGATGTTGTTGACTCAAACTCTACAGAGAGATGATGCTCACACTGTGATGCATATTTTCCAGTTTCCCATGTTGGCACTCACATGTTAAATTGCTCATTTGCTCATCACGACTGCTCAGACCCCATCACTACCGAGCCCTTCTGGGAGAACGTTTTTAACAAGAATATCTAATGTTGTGATTGAGATGAAGGCTTGAATAACTGCCCCTATAAAAAGAGTTGGAAAAAACTGTCTATTAGTATTACAAACTGTTACATAGTGTTTTCTGATAAGCCTCTAAATTTATGGAGGTTTGTATTCTAACTCACCTCCCATTTCGTCTCTTCTCCCATAACTGTAGAAGCATTGAGCATTTTTTATTCAAATGAGTGGTATTTTCAGTCTGAACGGCTGCTCAGGCGCAGCTAAAATGACTGCCGTCAGGATTTTAATGGCACAAGTCTTTTCTGTTGTTCCGTCTTGCAGGGGAAACCAGAGTTCAACCACCTTGAAAAAGCATGAGCCAGCTTTACACAAGCAGTCTAGACACAATATTTATTTTAGATGGCATTAAATTCTTCCAGCTCAGGGTGAGATCCGAGGACATCTAAATCTAATCTTCAAACGGTGACGACTGTAGGTGTTTGACTAAAAGAAATTAGCACAGTGCCCCGGAGAGCGTGACAGACCATGAGAAATCTCTTGTGAATGTATAAATTATGTAGGAAAAAAATTATGTGAAAGCTTTAATAATTCATCAAGACCTTGTGTAGCGCAAATACTGCTAAAACAGCACAAACAGTACATATTGTAACACGGCTCAAATTGTGTTCAGGTGCCTGAGGCAGAATTCTTCCTGACTGTGCTACGTTGCCCTTAGTTTAACACACATACCCCATTTGGTTGAAACCACTTCTAAAATGTGCCTCAGGTTTTATTGTGGTCCCAGCAGGAACATCCACTGGGAGAAAAAGTGAGCATGCACCATTATGTGAGACATTTCCCAGGGCACCTTTTATTTCCAAATAATATATTACTTAAGAAGAGCCTCCACGGCGACTTGCAGTGGAACAAGCTGATGTAGCACCAAAGAAGACATTTAGAAAAGTGGCTGGTGCAGAGTGTGAGGTCCCTCAGAAGTGTGGTCTCTGTAGAAAAAAATATGTAATTTCCTTTTTATATTGTTTATAGCTAATAAAAACATGAGACTTATTCATGAGAATTAATTCTGATGCTTGTCACACAATAACATTCAATTACACCGAACCAGTGAGAGGAAGACAGTAGTTAAATGATATGTAAGCAGGGCACTCGTCCACTGTGTCAAATTACTGTTTAAATTCTACACTGAGAGTTATCAGTGATTGTGCATTTGAATTTGCAATTCAAATGAACACATTATACATTCTGATGTGTTAACAAGCTGTAAGAGGTGTAAATGTTATATGCTTATAATGACGACTGGAACTAGCACTAGTCACTTAATGTTCCAAAATATAACCCTCTCGACTACATCATGCCAACGCATTTTCTTTTTAAAACTAAAAACATCTCCGTCCACAAAAGCATTTCAGCTTCGTATGAGTAATAATCCCCAACCATACCAACACACCTAATTAAAGAAACTATCACATTGACCATGTATATGTCGGTGTAACCAGAAGGTAGAATATGTACTCGACAGTTGATTGCTTGGTTAAAGAAAGAACTAAAAACGGGAGACGGCAATGGTGAAAAGTAAGATGAGGGATTTCTTTTCTTGGAACAACGAGGTGGAGCTGATACTGACAGTTCGCAACATTTTTCCTTCAGCCTCAGGCAGTTTAGTTGCAACTGATAAGAAACAATAACGAAGCGAATGCAGTTGACGGCATCATTGTTTCCGATCTTTTAGTTTTTGCAGGTCCAGACTAAAATGCAGCCTCATAGTTTTCAAACTAAAACGTCACTGTTTTAGCGGCTGGAGAACTCTGGAGTTGTGTAGATGGCAGCCGTAAAAGTAGCACACCGTGATGCATTTTAAAACTAAAACATGCTAGTGTGGATGAAGCCTAAATACAATCCTACCCAAGTAACTTTCTGATAATTAGCAGTTAGCTTCGTAATAACCACCTGTAAATAGGCAGCAAATGTAGGACATTGGATTTGACACAGGTAAACTTCTCCTTGGGAAATTTCTAGAATTGTTTAGTGTTTACAGTGCCGGCATAAAATCTAAAACTTTTGAAAAGCTTTGTGAAGGTAAAAAGTAGTTACAGGATTTTTTTTTTTTTTTTAGATTAAACACCGTCAGATAAGGAAGCTTTACATTATTAAAGTGCTAACCTTTGAATGTCATGACTGTTTTTTTAAATAACGTTAACTCCACCATCAATGTCACATCTGACTAAATGGGAGGTAAAGTGATTTTTTTCAAAAGAAATCTACCAAAACTGACTTGGAGCTGGACGGGTTTGAAAAGCATGAACAGCAAATCACAACAAGCAATTTCATCATTTCAGGGGATTTTTCTCCTGTGGAAACCAAACAGTGCAATCATGTTTGGAATAAACATTTTCATACTCAGTAGATAAAAACAGGCCTGGAGTTGAATAAAATGCAAATGCAACATAGCCAGGAAAATTGCAGGTTGAGTCTTTATCTCAGACTGAAAGGAAATTAATTCATGTATCCCCAGCTTGTTTCATAAGCACAGCTTACAAGCAAAACCAAACATTTTTGGGATCTTTGTGTTTCAACTTCAGCACGAAGAAAAGGAAAAAGAAAAGGCCATCTAACAATGATAGCAATATTAAGCATACAGCCAATACCAGTGCATTAAAAATGCAGGAATGAGCCCGAGCTTCTTGGAACGTCAGGGGCGTTTTGCTGCTGTGCATTTCATTCATGTTTAATCGGCTCTAAGAGACTGTAGTAGCTTTTTCACACGTATCACACGGTGGGTGCCCACAAAAAGAAGACATGACTTCATGCCCTACATCTAGCCTTTGATTAACGAGAGGGCACAATTTAATCACTGGCTTCTCCTCAGGAATCTTTAAAAGACACGGAGTGCTCAGACTTAGCAGAGGGACTGCAGCCTGTAGAGGAGCTCTGTCCTCTCCTGTGAGCAGTCTTAAATATTTTCCACCAGAGTAGAAGGTTCGGAAATCTCTGCTAACTACTTGACACAGGTATATTTTACTGACCTGAATATATGCACTGGGCCTGTCCCTTTTTTTCCCTAAAATCGAATTTCAAACTTCAGTTCAAAGCTAGAGTTCCTGGAAAAGCAAGCAAGAGCACGGTACAGAAAAACATGCAACATAAACATTCCGCCCCCTCCCATCGGCCCTCTCGTCAAAGCTACGCCCTCAAAACACATGAACGTGCACTGCCTGACAACTGCTTGGCGACTTTTCAGTGACTAGCTCCCTAACTTCTGACAGTCCTCCCTGCTTCAGTTGTGTATGTCTCTCCGGCTGAAGACTTGTTATTTGCAGTAAGAGCACGGGCAAAGTGCACACAGGCAAGAAGGTCGTTTAGTGACAAACAAATATGTCAGACAACTTTTATTAATTATTTTTCACATTTAAGATAAAAGTGTTTCAGAAACAACTTGCCGACCCTAGCATCTCAGTATTATACCATATGGGAGAGAGCAGATAACAAGTCTGGGTCTGTAGCAGTGATGTCAGGTTTGTTATCATCTTCTTCAGTCTTAAATCAGATTTTATCTCAATGCCAGGGACAGGAAGGTGACTGAGCAGAAAACATAAAATATCCTTATCTAAAGCATTCCTGCAGACGCCTCCACATCTCTCACATCAACTATCGTTTAGACATAACTTTTTGTCAGGCATAATATATGACATACCCAATATTACAACGTATTATATGCCATTAATTACCTCCTGTCTCACTCAAGTGAGGCAGCAAGGGCACTAATGAAGAGGATATTGTCTCAGTTTAGGATGACTTCAAATCAATTAATAAAGTTGAAATTTGAATAGAAAGTGACAGCCAGCCATTACACACACCGACATTCTAATCCTGTCTTGAGTCTTGTATGAAAGACAGAGTGCTAACACTCCACTCGTCAAAACTCCTCCAGAAGAGTTTGTGAGATAAAACATATCTCACAAACTATTCATCTTATCAGCTTCACACAGTGCAGATGTCAAATTTGGTGCGATTTGCATGTATGAAAAAAACACCGGTGAAAATTATTCAAACATAAGACACACACTTAAACAATATCAAAGCAAATTTTGTTTCATTTTATGAAAAACATTGACTATCAAATCTTCAGTTAAACCAGGTAGGATGAACACAAAGTGTTTCAGAAACAACTTGCCAACAATAGACTGTTAATAAAAAGCTCTGCACACAACATCCAGCACACATATAATAAAAAAGTGACAGTATATTGTAGATTTGTTTGAAGAGAACTCACTAATGACGAGGAATAATTCTGACTCCGGAGCTCCTGAGAATTAACACGGGCCAAGCAAAGAGCCCGTTCCAAACAGGCAGGTTTAGAACAGAACACAACAACTATATATATTTTTGTTTCATTTATAAACCCCTCTAAATCAAACCCTGTCTGCACCTACAGTAAAGCCACATTCACCTTTGGTCACGCTGTGGTCTGCCATTGTCAGTGCACATTATATTCCCATCTTTTTTCCGAGGATCAGTGCTCTATCGAGGAGCATAGTGATGGTAAACATACCAGAGAAAAGCTTCACTGCACCGCAGAGTCACATATATACACATACAGTTACAGCATAGCCACGATCCAATCAGGCTACCGCCGCCACCTTGGGGTTGACGGACAAGCATCAGTGCCGGTCAGAGAAGATGAAACACATTTTGACTTTGAGATTTCGTTGTCTGACAACCTGAATGGAAATACTTCACAGCCCATTTGCCTCCTGCATCACCTCTGTCCTGGCAATGTTATAATAACATGCTCACTCAAGCTGACAAGTTTTCCACTTTCATTTTCACTCGAGAATAAATACACTCCAACAATACACGGCGCAGGGGAAAAAAAGGGGACACAGAGTATCCGAGTTACTGCAAATCGCCTCCAGAGGCAGGAAATTAAACGTGAGGAGAACTGATAACAGCGCATGTGTTAGAGGAGTGAATGGGTTTAATTGCTGTAAAACGAAATCAGACTGTCATGGAATATATGTAAAAATCAAAAGAGAATGTATTGGCTGGAAAAAGTTAAGGGTGAGACATGGGAAGACAGTTAATGACAAAAAGAAACGTCCCAGATCCGATTTAGCATCTGACAGCACAACACAGACCGGATGTTAATGGCGACTGACTCTAAACAGCACACTGCCAAAGAGAGACAAACCTCACTGGCACTTTAATTGGCACTTTCTTTATCCCTTAATTAGTAATTAAAGACCAATTGTTTCGAATTATTTGCAAAGAATTTTTCTCTGTCCTTGTTTAAGCAGGGACTTTATCAATGAGGAAGACGAGAAGGGGCGAACTGACTCACACAGCGCACACTGCATTCAGCTGTGATAATCTTTGGTGGAGAAAGTATAAATCCCTGAGCTGAGCTGTCATATTCAGACTGCAGCATCGAGAATCGTTACCTTTTTTAACAGAGTTTTGAACTGTGCAATCCCCCATCATGTAAAACTGCTTCTCATACCCACAGACAAATGGGAGCAAGGTATTAGAACCAAAGCTAGTGAAATAAATGTAAACTGAACGGTATTATCATGGTATTATTCGAACAATACTGTGAAATCTGTACACCTGGTGAGTGCTACAAAATCCTATATATATTATATGGTATTTGATGTACGACATACTGTATTTAGAATATGTCACTGCATGGTTTTAGTTTTAAATGACACTAAAAGCTAGAACTCAGAGCGCATACCTCTGCCAAAACCCAACAGTCACCTTATGAAACTGCCTTTAAATTCACTAGATTCTGATTTTTATTTGGATCTGCACCAAACTGCAAACACAATTATTTTCTGAGAAATCAACAAAAACATATCTCACAATTTTAAAGAAAGTGAAAGAAAAATTCCTGGATCTGCCCATTTATCTGGATCACCACCAAAATGTGATGATTTTTTAATCAGGTCATGACTCACCCCTACATGAGATTTCATGAAAATCGACTGAGCAGTTTTGGTGTAATCCTGCTAACGAATGAACCAACCAACCAACCAACAAACAAACAAACAAACAAACAAACAGGCGGCGCGGGTAAAAATTGCAAACATGATGATGATCAATGAAATAAAGGCATTTGTTTCACTGCAGCTACAGTAAAAATGTATTTGGATCTACAATCCTAGATCTATTTATTGCATCTCATATATACAGATAAATACATTACTGTGATACCTAAAATGATGTCATCATTTCAGGCTGATACTAAAGGAATTACAAACAACCAGTAAATATTATACACAACTAAAACTAGATTCTGGTGTTTCCTCCACGTCTGATGGGGAAAAAATATTATCCGGCAAACGGCCTTACATACAGTATGCCTTGGTAGACGTATCACTGTTTAAGTCCCTACCATGGAGGAATATTCATTATTCATTATGTTCATATTACTTAAATAATTTATTTAAGGAGCTCTTTGTTTTAAGTCTGAAATTTTTAGCTGTGACCAATTTATCATGTATAAAATGCTTATGAGACTTAGGGGGAAAAATCATTTAGTTCTGAAGCTGCTGTAATGTGAAAAAGTTTTTCCTAAGGCACAAAAATCAAATTACTTCAGTCTAACAAGTTTGACTCACAACTGTGACTGCACCATTCAGGATGTGACGGGAGCTCCCGCGACTTGTGGGAGATTTAAGTTCATCCAATTTCAACTGCACATTATACATTAATCATTCACCTCTAACACATTCACAAATGAGCTGACTGGATTTTCTCTTAGTCTTTAAGGCAAAGACAGATCCAAAGTTGGGGTCAAGTCACTTCAAGGCTGATTTTGATTGAAAAAGTTCAGTAACCTTTTCCATTTGTTCTGCATTTTGAATTAGAACAGACACCAGTAAATGGGTTTATGCTCAAAACACATTAGCCATGACACTGTGCTGTATCAAAGTCCATGGATTAACTCAAAAGGAACCCAGAACTGACCCCAAAACAGTGAGCACTTCTTTCTTTCAGTAATTATCCTATTAGAAGTCCTTCATTACAAATATTGTGAGAAATATGGCTTCAAAAGTGAGCTTTTAACCAAACTTTTAATAAATAACATAGCAGAAGATGAGGACTAGAGTGGCTCTTAGCAAACAGGAAGATTAGTAGTTCTGTACTGAATATCCAGTGTCTGTTGATACAGGATTTTTTCCAATTTCACATACTGTATTATTAGTTATCAATTATTTATTGGTTTAATATGTGTTATTTTAAAAACATTCAACATTTGGAAAAATACATTTGTATCCCCTAAAAAATTAGAAGCTAGTTAGCCAAGTTTGCTAATGCTAGTACTGAATCTCAATGTGATTTCATTTGCTAGTGACTCATCGGCAGCTCCCACAGACTGTGATATGTTCATATTTCATCATGGAGGAGGTTCTTACTATCCGGCTTTTCTTTCATTGGCTCAGCTCTGCAGGTTTAATGACAACCACAGACTGTAAATAAAGACTAATGGCACGTCGCCACTTCCTCCCATTATCCAGACATGAAGCCAAAATATCTGAGATATTGCTGCCATCTTGAGCATTTTGAGTCAGCCTGCGCAACGTGGGATGAGCCGCAGGATCCAGGTCGTCAATACACAGCCTCGACCAGTCTTGAGTTATTCTCAGCTGTCAATCATGATGTTTCACCCCATTTTTACACCATCAAATGTTTCATTAAAACTTATCTAACCAGATAAACAGCACTTGAACATACATCAATGTGATAAGAACTACCTGCAATGTTTCGTCCATGTTCCATCCACTAACATGGAGAAGGCGTGATTTATGACCTATACTGCAGCCAGCCACCAGGTGGTGATCGAGACACTTTGGCTTCACTTCCGGGGAGAAATCCTGTCATCCATATTTACATACACTCTACGATGACAGCCAGTAACACTGTTTGTTCTTTGTCAACAAATTCAAATTTAATCAGGAAGTAAACAGGCAACATTGGTCCTTAGCACACACTACCGCTTCCTTTAACCTGGTACCGTGGGTGTAAATTCTTCCATGCTCAGTCAATATAACAAAAAAATATGTTTTTTCTGCAGCAAGCTGCCATAATGTATTAAGAAGAAGCAGTAAATCCTGTGGATATGGTTGCATTTTTAACGCTAGCTGCAGTGTTTGCAGTTGAATGGGGCGACAGAACAGATTTCTTCTTTACTTTAGACAGAAACAGGAAAAAAAGGCAGGAGCAGACACTGAATGATGGCGAGAGCAAAACACACATTCACATCACTACAGTATCTTAGCAACAGATGGATGACTATTTTGTGCCAAATATCAGAAAGTGCTGAAGCCGGGGATGGAGTCTGACAGAATGAAAGTATTAAGCCAGCATCTGAAGGTCCCACAGAGTCACATGTAAATCAGGAAGAAGCTTTATGACTTCTATCAATTTTAAATAGTCTCTAATGTCTTACTGGGCAACAATGTAGACAAGCTCTCCTCTCTATCAGACAAGAGAACTACATTAATGCATGATGCAGGTTTGCTTCTGGGCAGATGGCGTAACAGCTACAGATTGAAGATCAGTTGATTTTCCTCTATGTTGTTGCCTTAATGTGACCTCATGAAAATATGATTGTAGATCTGCTTCAGTACTTCAGATATTATTGAATGTATCCAAGCATTAATACTTTTGACAACCAGCCCATGAAAATGAGAAGGCTCAACAGTGTGTTGCAGTGTAACAGAACTAAACTACTCTTTAACAGCACCCACACACACTAAAAACTGCGCTTCCCAGCAAGATAAAATGACCTCTGTATACAACATCAATAGCTATCAACACCATTCTAGCCAAACCTTCCACCACCGGCAGTGTGCTGCTCAAACCACCAAGCAACAACACACAATACAACACATCCGCTGTGATTGCAACATTCTTTACAACCATAAAGAGTTGTAAAGGAACCACTGTGATTAAAAAATATACGCCTGAGAGTGACAAAGGCATCTTTCTGTGGAAGGACCCAAACCCACCTGCCGTTACAAGTCCACACTGCCCTACCCTCTTCCACTCGGTGTGTCAAGGCGTGTTTAACGTGCGGCTCCTCTGCACCGCTGCGCTGACTGCAGTCCGACTTCCACAGGTTTTCAACAGCAAGTAAACAACGCCGTGGACAGTGTATTTCTGGCTTGTCTCATTAGCGGCAACCAAACGTGCCAGACCAGGTGACAGACGGACTGACATGTCCAAAAGAGAAGAAGGGAGGGAAAACAAAAAATCCTCGCCCTGCTGCGGCTGCCTGATGAGGCCCGGGCAGCCGGGACTGCTGATCCACAACCAGAGGAAAGGTGCCTGAGAGTAAATGCAGGTGTAGAAAAACACTCCATATCTCATTTTTAAAGCTCTGACAATCAAAGCAGTAAGGCTGAAGAGGCAGGAAAACCTAGCCTAGTTGGAAACTTTGTATAATTAAGTTGAAATAAAACTTTTCCATAGAATCTTATTGAATGAACAGTCATTATTTCCGTTTTATCTGGGATTTTTCTGCTGACATATATAAGTTACTGCTCTCTTAAGTTAAAACTATAGAGTACAGTCACACGTACACAAATGCAAAGTGAATATCGATATGAACTCCTCGTGAAGGCACGATGTGATTTGCCTCACCACAGGAGGCAGATGTTTTATTTGCCTCCTTGCTCACACAGATTATAAGTGAACCGAGAGGAGAAGGTTTGCCACTGAAAATGTTAGTAAACTCATTACATATTATATAGATATAACATATGTATTAAGGTACGTATGGATATTTAGTCATGTAAATGTAGCATAATGTCAAATTTTTATTGATTTTTGGATTATGGATATTCTTGGGTCTATGTCAGTGTTTTTGACATTGAGATGATTTTGAATAACTTGTGCAATACACTCAGAACTATCCTTCTGGTGAATTTGTTTTTTATTTGTTTAGAATTGATATGTATTCCATGCAGGGAAATAACAAAATAATGTGTTAGTACAGACTGAATCCTGGCTCAGGTTTGTCCTTGACTAATAAGAGACTTATGAGTTCTTCAGCTGCTTGATTTCTGTTCATAATTTGTTTGCATGGCAACGGACCAGACCCTCTAGCTCGAGCATAAAGACACTGATAAAACGGTGTGTTATAATGATACACAGTGGAGAATCAGGACCAGAAAATGTTAATGTTAAAAAACGCTGTCTGCAATTTGAAATGAGCATCCTTCTCACCCGAAGATGTTAATGCAAAAAGTAGAGGATCAGCAGTGAAAGAGAAAGATTGCAAACCGTAATGACAATGACAAACTGTGTCAAAATGTATATATGATATCCATGAACTGCTGAAGCAGTAGCAGTCATGACACAAAAAGAGGAAGTAACGGGGTAATACAAAAAGATAAATAAGAGATAAACATGTGGATTATATCATGATGTTCTGTGTCTCACCTTGGCACACCACCCAGCAGACCGGCTTCACTGAACGGCGTCTGAAGCCTGTCTTCCAGGGTCAGCGTCTGGGCATCATGGCCGTCTCCTGCTATCTGTCCAGCTCCTGGCTGCTGCTGCTGCTGCTGTTGTTGCTGCTGCTGCTGCTGCTCCTCTTCTTCTTCTTCATCTTCTTCTTCATCCTCCACCTCCTCATTACCTGGCTTCTCCTTCCCTCGGCCATCACTCTCGTTGTCGCTCTCCTCACCTAACATGTCGTCCACCTGTTTTTTGTATTTAGAAAAGAGCTTTCTGTGAGCGATGTTTTGTTTTTGGTCAGGGTCAGATCACAGGTAAGTTACAGAACATATTCCATAAGTAAGAATCTACTCATTCCAGTCCTTGCTTTTTGCTTATGAACCATTCTCACGTTCTTATAAGTTTATTATTAATTACTTTCTCTGCCTCCACTGAACACCATTATTTTTCCATTGTTAAATACAAGACGCCACAGCAAATATACCCAAGTGAACTTTTTGCAAATTTCCCAACACAGCTTTCACTTGTAGGAAACATTAAATAGAAATAATGAGAAAAATGCATTTCATTACAACAGGGAAGTGGTTTTCCCTCTATAAATAAATGGGTCATATGCTGTACTGTAAACTTGCTGAGGGGATTCAACTTGAAGGTCTAGCAAGGTAAGGACGTCATTGTTTGGTGCAACGCCTGTTTTATTGTACATATGACAATAACAACTCTGAAGTCGATTCTCTCTGGACAAGGTTTCTGAAACGCAATGATTCAGACAATCTAACGGTTTTTTAAAAAATCAAATGTTCACTGGTATTCATTGGGCGTGAAACTATATTGGTTAAACATTATGATGACAGGGGTTGATTTATTTTTGTCCACCTACAACTACGCAAACCCGACAAAGTTAATCTGTCCAGTGGGATCTCCTGGCTGTCTATTAAAAGCAAAACTGTTAGCACCACCAGCTCATCAATATTGTATTCCTTCAAAAGCTCATCATTCATACCGCCCCGAGGTTAATGACCATTTACAACAGGTTAGCCAATTGACAACCATCTGAGGAGAATATCTCCACAGCCAATATGCAGCCCTTCGTCCAACAACTCATTAGTGGCACGTAAAAACTGAGATTAATGCAGAGGGACATTCTCTTGGGGCTAGTGCCAGGATCATTACTGGCATCAAGCCAGGCTCATTAAAGCTTTGTTGATAGTTATTTGGAGCCAAGGACACAGAGAGTCACAGTAAAGGAACCCAGAGTGTCTGAGGCGAAGCTGATTTGTTTATATAAAAATATAAAAAGAAGAGAAAGTCTGAACATGTTAGGTCAATGTTGGTGTGCATACTCAATTTCCTTTTTCTGAATCAATTTTAAATGAGAATGACCCCATGCGCCAGCGACAAATTATATCGTTGGATACGAATAAGACAGCAAACAGAGTTTGTTTCCCTCTATGTTAGTTAGTAAGACACAATTTAACATTTCATCTCGACACAAATTACTTTTTTCCCAAATTTTTCCTCATGGCTGTCTCCCATAAGTGTTAACAGTGGCAAGTCATTGGGCCTTGTCCTTTCAGCAGCTGTTAAAAGGATCTCAGTGTGGTAGTGAAATAAAAGGGACATCATATGCTTAAAGTACTTCCATCAAGGAGGATATGTTTTCATCTTGGTTTGTTGTGTGCAATTTGGTGCAGATCCTAATAAAAATCCAGATCTAGGGAATTTAAATGTGGTTTCATGGGGGGACTGTTGACCATTGGCTAAAGTATGCACTCTACTGAGTGACATTGAAAATCATAATTGTCTTAATATGTGGTGCTTGCAACACGTGTACA
This sequence comes from Verasper variegatus, assembly GCA_026259375.1. Taxonomy (NCBI): domain Eukaryota; kingdom Metazoa; phylum Chordata; class Actinopteri; order Pleuronectiformes; family Pleuronectidae; genus Verasper; species Verasper variegatus. The sequence goes on from CM048038.1 coordinate 15,807,294, forward strand.
TCTTACAGACAGTTTTTAATTAATGTTCAACTGGCACTGTTGGTATTGTTGGGTCTGAGTCATTTGATTTGTGTAACATCTGTGTGGGTAAAGTAAAATTGTGGAAAAGGGGCCTCAAACAGGGCTACACTTCAGTTAGCATTCGTATCATTAAGGCTTGCTATGTAGCAGCAGCAGTATCATTACAGTTTATATTTCCTTACACAAAAATAAATTGTATTCAAGTTCAATAAATCAAAGTTTAGATTGTAAAGAATAATTCAAAATTCTGAAAAAAGGCCTTTATATTATATACCGAGGGTTGTGTTGGTCCATTTCTCCAACATCTATTCCAAAGCAACAGTAGAAAAAGCTCATGTCTGAGCAAAAAATTACAAAAAAAGAAATTAAGAAAAGAAAAGAAAAGACACTTCCAGGCCAGTGAAGCCATGTCTGCTTCACTACACTTTAAAAAGCACTCTACAGTTCACTATGCCAGAGAGGGTATCACAGGCTTACCAGAGAGGGAAACATTAACAATCCCCACAAACAGTGCGGCAAACTTTTCTAAAGAATCCTTTTCCTGACTGCAATTAAAGGCCAAGCAAAAGCACAACATGGAACCTTTCAAAGCACAGCATGGCACCATCTCCAAGCTAGTTCAGAGACAGGCTACTGGTCTTATCACTGCGAGTACAGTTTAATAATAGTGTGATTTCAGGACATGGAATTTATTTTTGACCAAACGCTTCAGTTGCAACACTATTGTGTATTGTGGTGAATTATCCTTTGGTGATAGATGTACAAGCAAACATCAAACAGAGGAAGTGTTTTGTGCTCTGTTTTACTGCACAGAAGACAGGGACTTGGGACTCACTTTAAAACGTAGCTAAGCCATTAAGATTTCACTTCTTTAAGTCTAGACATAGATATTTTAGTTTCAGACTCACATCTGGCCTGAGGTGTAACTCACTCTGAGAGATCCATGTGCAGCAAGAGAAGCCAAGAGTCATTCATTTTAAATGAAAGGCAGCAATTAGGACAAGCTGTTTCTGTGGGAGCAGCCAGTTGCTGTTACCCTGAGCAGAGAGCGTCGGCTGAGCTGAGGCCAACTTAAAGCAAATCAGTGGCCAAACAGTTTCTGTTGTAACATCTTACTTAGGACTGATTGTTTGTTAGACCCTGACAGGTTGGAGCCTTACAGTCAAATTACATTTGTAATTGGATCCTGATTTATTGCCACACACATTTCAAAACTCTTTCAAACTGTACCAGTTCATAATCTGACCTGAATACTAGCCAAGCAAATCATACTAAAAATCTACATATATGTATAGTTCAGAGAATTTCAGCCACATTATTCCAAACTCACTAGTCCACAAAAGTACATGGAAGCCGCTACGTAATGGTTCAAATTGTAGATTGTACATTAAATGTAATTTTGTTTCTAGGCACCCCGGTGTGCTCAATTTCCCTTTTGCACAATGTCTACATTGTGAAAATTTAGTTTTTAAAGTTTCAACAAAGGTTAGTTTTAAGTACCATAGACACGATCTGTATAATTATAATGAGGACAGCTTTGCTCGACTGTAATACACATTTGAAAAGGTTTCAAAAAGTCTTGCAGGTTAAATTAAAACTATTAAAATGGCAAATCTGCCCCAAGCTTGAAATCAAACAAACAATCAAAAAACCAATTAACTGCATCGAGGTAACACTGCAGCTTGAAGTAAACCAAGATAGAAGTTTACTCAGGCAAGCAGTGGATACAATTTCTGAAGAGCACGAGTCGGACTTTAAAAAGAAAAATATCAATGTCTCAGTAAATTAACACGTCTCTGAAGAGACACAATAGAGTGTCTGGAAGAAAACGTCAGAGAAAAGATGCGGACGAGCCCGTAGCATTTCCATGCAGACAGTCAATCAGCGCTCATTGTCCTGGACAATTTCTATTCTCGCTGGGTCATTGTACTAGGAGCTCGTGTATTCACCAGACTGAGGAGTGTGCAGGGACAATTTTACATAGTACATCCCCACTGATGGGGGATCACAAAGTTTATTCTCTGCCAAAATGAATGACTTCGTCCGCGAAAGGTAGTCAGAGGTGGTTGTAGGGAAGACAGGTGATTGCTGAATGGAAACAGACTGCGCACAGGTCGTTTCATGTGGGCAGGGAGGAGGATAGAGGTTTTTGCATTTGTGGAAAAAAGCTCACCTGAGGCCCCAGTGAGAAAAGGAATTGAATGCAAATGTATGAGAAGAGAGACAGACAAGGAGGCATTGTGCTGACTGGTAAAAGTCAGGCCACAAAATATATGTTATGTAAGATGAAAGGACTGATGAGCACAAAAGCCTCAAACGCCGCTCTGCTTAAAACCATATTCACCTGTTCATTAGCAAGGGCCAAGTCCCAATCTGACAGTAACAATGGCAACGAGAATATACATCTTCACTCTACTTCTACCGACGCCTACATAAATGGAAGCTGAAGCACTCACAAGCAGAAAACACAGAAATCCTTTGAGAACAAGTGTTCTTAAGAGGCTCCGCAAAAAAGGAGGATACCGGTTTCTTTTTTAACCATCATCTCTGGGAGACGTGCTACACTGCAGCTGAGGTTAGTCGAGGTTGGTTAAGTAAAGCTGAGCTAAAAAACAAGAACGGCTTCAAACACAAAAACACTTCAGAGAATCAGCTCTAGAGAATTCAGGTTTCAGAAAGTTTTATATCAATGATACACTTTGCTGAATCACTTTGGTTCAGAGAAAAAAAAAAGCCGGACCAAATTTCTTCTGCCAAAATGAGCTTTAACTGTTTGAGCGAGGTCCAAAAGCGGACATCTCGCCACAGTCAGATGACTTGAGATGTTTTTGTCAGGCTGCAAGGACCGCGTGAGAATAGCAACCTCAGCAGAGGGAATATTCATAGCGCTCCAGGTTTAGGGACAGATGCTGGGTGACGGAGTGGCTTGTCTAGGAGCGGTAATGGGCTTGTGTCGACATTATTGACTGCGGCCGACCCTGTAGCACTGGTCTGATAACTTGTATCCCGCTGCTTTGCAACCTCAGTGTTAACAAGTGCAGAATTTCAGCACCACGGACAGCAACACACACTAAGCTGAGGCCAACAGGCTGACGATTTCACTTTTAGCTTTGCTTTTTTGAGTTTTGGAACAAGTTGAGTATGTTTGAAGTAATGTTTGAAAGCATGAGCTAATAATGTTTTAATGTTTCAAATTTGTTACAAAAAAATGCAAATCTACTTCACCGTTTCCAGCTTCTCAAATCTACAACCATGTCAGAAAGAGAAAATCAGCTCATCTTCAAATTCAGAAAGAGTGAACTAGTGAATGTTTAGCGGTTTTGCTCAATATAGAAGGACTAATCAATTTAAAAAATAAATAATATAACTATGTCACATTTTAATGTTTACTCTGCAGGTGAGCCGCTTTAAGAGCTAACAAAAGATTTCCAAGCCTAAACATACAACTAGGATATCAAAAATCCCATGAGAACCTGATATTAGTCCGTACTGTGTCTACTCTACAAAAAGCACTCTACATAAGTCCAAAGTTTAACTGCTGTTAAAACCCAGGCCATTTTCTATACTGGAAAAAAATACATCTTTATCAGGAAGGGCCCAGTCCTACTGACATGAGATGTCCACATCCTAATCCATATTACCTATTTCTGCAATGCTCGGTCTATAACAAGCATCACTTGGCATGTTCATCTCCATGGACTTCATGCCAAACTAATGCAATTATTGCCCTGGCCTTTCTACATACCACATACTTCACATCTTCTCTTGGGCCTTTCGGTTAAAAATTTACTGAAATGTCACATTGACAAGCAGCATTGCTATCAGGCCGGAGCAGCTTGTTTCAGATGGCCTGGTCACAAGAGTTCAACCAAAATTGGGGCTTTCTTGCAAAGAGAAATATGGAATGAAGCTTTTAAAATCAACAGAAACCTCACCTTCAGCTGAGTCAAATCCTTTGGATGATCTTTCATTTAATGTGTGTGGAGTCTCTGTGGGGACGTCTGCGATTCTTCACACTACAGCTGTAATTACTGGTCTGTAAGTCTGTTGCCACAGAGCAATAAAGGCTTTCATATACTACATATTGGATTTGTCTACTCTGTGGTACATATGAGCCACAGCAAAGTACAACACAGGGTCCATCGGCAGGGGAATGGGCTAAAGCACTGTCCTGGGACAGCTGTTGTCTGCGCCAAAAGAAACAACTTCCAGGTTACTATTGTGCGTTTAACCAACAAATAAAATCAGTATGCAATTCTATAGCACCAAGACAAAAAACCCAAAAAGCCTATTCAATTTGAAAACTCATGCAGAACCATGTTCTCTTCAGTACCTTCTGAGGATTCCATCTCTCAAAGGCTGTAAGATATCCATATCTGCAGGCGGAGGGAGACCAAGCATCACTGTGACTGATCTCCTCTGATCCTGGGCTTAATGAGTCATGTCTCTGAGGGCCCCTATGGCGACACACATGTCGCCCCAACACCTCCCTGTGTCGAAATCCTCACCTGACTCATTAAGTCTGGACTCAACAGGATTTCATTTGACTTTAAGTTGAATGGTGTTGATAAATCCACTTTCCTAAATGAAGCTAAAATGTTATTCACTGACAGATTCAAATCCAGCCAATACACACTTTAAACTCGCAGTGTATGTGTGTTTTAATGCCTTCTTCTGTAAGTGAAAGGGTGCATGGACTGTTTTCTGCTTAAGAGTTTACATACAGTATTTAAAGGGATTACAGTAAAGGTGTAGTCCTGACTTGATGCTGTATGATGGTAATATTATATAATAATATATCCAAACTAAAGTGAACTCATATTACGGAATTATTTCTTTCATCAAAAAATGTTTGTTTTTGGTGTGAGGATTAGCTGCTTTAAAAAAGAAAATCAGAAATCAAAAGAAAATTGTTAACTAAATTGTTAAATGTCCTTCATGTAATAACCTGCCTACTCCAAGAAATAACAATGAGTTTTAAAGGGACCTTCACAATATCTTTATATGCAAAGGGAGAAGGGTTTCTCGCTGCGATGAACACATGCTGTAGAATTATGGTCTTTATCTGGAGTTGTGGTGAGCTCCATGCAGTCATGCTTGATGTATTTGATTTTTACAGCCCTCAACGTTGTAGTTCCATTTCCCTCAGGAGTCGAGAAGACCAAAACAGAGCTGAAAGAAGTGTGAATATTAGACCTACTTTCATCAGGTGACCAGAAATATGATTCCAAATGAATAAAACTCTTTCTCTGTGTCAGTTGGATGTAAGAAACTGTTGCTAACTAATTTTTCAAAACCCTATAATGTGAGGTGTCCATGTGTCGGTTTTTACAGCAACAACATAAAATGCAGTTAGGGATCTTTAAATACATCATTTGGTGCCTTGATAAAAACCTGGAATAATTTGTAAGCATAAAATCGTGGCGGACTGTTAAATTTGTCTGTTTCATTAAAATACGAATGCAAACATGAGCCTGAATTTGAATATGACTTACTGCAATGCAAAAGGGTTTTTCTAGCACTGATAATTCCATTCAGGAACAACAGTCTGCAGCTACTGGCTGTTGTTTCGCCAAGAGGTCCTACACATAGGGCAGGTTGTCCCGATAGTAAATATGGTGCATTATGGTGGTAGAGAAAGCAGCGGAAGAAAGAGTCTCCAACCAGCTCCACTAATCACACAGCCAAGGGAACAGCCATTTTAAAGAAAGGTCACACAGTAGGTACAATGCTGTGATTCTTAGCAGGGCAACTCTGCACATGTTGTTCCAGGTAACCTGACACATACCATCGTGTAACCATTGGTGACATTTAAATGTGAGGCTGTCTTACCTGACTCTTATGTGTACCTTGCTTCAGCCAATTATGATTGGCTCTTTCTATTTGCCCTGAAGATCTAGAGTGTTTAAGAATGTCAAAGACTGCCCTTTAGCAAAGGCAGTCCGAGGAGGATGACATTTGAAATCTACAAAGGACCCTTTGAGTCCATTTCTTTACTTTTAAAAAGATGTTGGACAAGGATGCAGTAGTGCTTGCAAGGAGTAAATACCCAGACTTGCATATAACCTGGCTGAAGTCAATGTGCCATAGTGGTGTTAAGAGTCCAAAATCAGAAATTTATGAATCATGGTCTATTTCAAATAGACCCCTAAGGCTTAAGCCTCTGACATACATCTACCCAGAACCTTCTTGCTATGAATCACAAAGCTTACTTGTATAATAATGTAAAATCAATTTTTTACTGTAACTAATCTGTGGTTTGATTTGATATTTTATGTATGTGTAAGAAGTCTCTGCAACACAGCTATTGTTGCGTAAAGGTTTGGCCTTAAGTCAGATTTGCATATTTTTGCTTATAAGTTCTTCATCTACAAAAATCATTTTTTCTCCTCTCGACTGTGGCAATTGTTGCATGCTTGGAGACCAGGTGCTGCATTAGCCAGTAAGCTAAAGGTCAGTACTGGGTAGAATCTATCTAATAATTCCAGTTGCACCATCTTGCCCTCTGAATGTTTCTTCATTGCTAATGTATTACATTCTTGAAAGCATTTTTTAGTTTTCAAAACTGAAGAAATGAGCCCTGCCTGAACCAATTGGCAGGGCTTCATTTCAACAAGAACAACCTGACGGGGGCAAAAATATCATCAAATTTACACAGCAAATGCTGTTGGTGTTTTGGGAACAATAACAGTGTTTAAGCACTGAACATTTCATTAATCAAATTGGTATTAAACTGCAATTGGGCTGTATTAGCAAGAAATTGACCTTTGAGTAAGTAAAGGCCAAGTAAAGTAAATATATATTAAGGCCATGCACCAATGACAATGTTTTATTGCACAACAGCAGTGACTAATAAAAACATAAAAGCACAGTGCTTTAGAGCTAAAAACACCCAGCCAAGGTGAGATATACAAGACTGCCTGTACTTATACATTTGTTCTGGCACCTGTACTGAGAGAGAGTACATTGGGTAGATAGATCCTTGAAGGAGTTCACAGATAATTAATTTATTCATTAGTGAAATCAATTCTAAGCTTGTTCATGGCCATCTTAATAAGAGGCCAGCCCTTACACAGTTAGAAGACCTCTTTAATTTCAGCTTAAAATACACATTATTGGTTTTAATAAATCAAATTGAGATCCATCTTTATCCTGTGCCTCTCTATTAAAAAGTCCCAACACATTTCAATGAATAATGTGGTAAACAAGGACTCAAGCCAGCAATTTCTTAAGATCATAACAAATTGCTAACATTTTATTCAAATAATCAAGTGGCACATTCTCTGTATTGCAAATCCCCCATTATCCAAGAAAGGAAACAGACAAAACATTTTTCCAGTCCAATCATCCCAGCTGAGATGACCCAACCACTGACATAATGTACCACTTCAATATTAATAATAGAAACAGTTTCCAGTTCGCTTCCTCCTGCAGTCATCATGATGTCTAATAGGAACAAACGCAGATAATTTATCAAGAAGAAATTAAAAAGAAGGCAGCACCAAATCATGCAGCCTCATTAGGTAGGTATCTACAGGTAGCTAGCCTTGAGAGGTCTGCCTTGATCTACCTCTAAATTATAACTAATAAACCTGCCCCTTCATCATTATGAACCTGCAAATACACCATTCAAGAACAGGAGCCTTGACATGTGCAGCAACATAAACCTTTATTTATTAGACAAATATACTTTTTTCAATCAATAGATTATGCCTTAGCCTAATTCTCAAAGAGACTATCATACATTGCATTTAGAGCTCCGAGATATAGATGTAAAATATTAAGGGAAATGTTAAATAGCTCTTGGCTCAGGCAGTATTTTAGGCCACTAATTCTCATAGGATACGTGATGCAGCCCTGCACCATCTTCAAGCACATCGGTGTAGCAGGGAAAAAAGGAGTAAAACGTCCTTTCTTAATTATGCCTTATCTACAAATAGGACAAATGTATCATTCACTCCCCTGCACACTGGTGCCTATCGTGCCAGTTCGGCTACTCTACATCAAACTCATGTCATAAATACATGAGCGTCATGTTTTACCTAAATTATTTAATGTCTTTGTTCACCGTTGGGAGAGAAAACATCAGATTTACAAACCAAGAAAGTACAACTTCAAATAGCTTTCTCAGTGTCTTCTTGACTCTTCTATGCCATCTTAACATAAACACATTCTACAACTGAAAATATCAACAGTACTTTTTTTTTAACTATCAAACAAATGCATCTTATTGTGTCTGAAAACCGAAACGATGAGCTCCAACAAGATTCACAGAGTTGAGGGGATTTGCAACATTATACACTTTCACCACCTATTCAATTCCATTTTATTTGTACAGTGCCAAATCATAACATATTGTATCTCAAGGTCCTTTACACATAGATCTTTGGATAATAAGCCACGCTATATGGCAAATTATTCAAAATCATAATTACCACTACCCAACAAGTGACCTTATAGTTTGTCACATGTCATGTCACATGTGAACATGCCACAATGGTTTTCTTTAGAATAATCACCTGCCGAAAGGTTCTTGGCAGCTCTCAAGATCCACTTTGCACATTTTCCCCCTGCTGAAGCATTAGCAGAATTCAGTCTCCATTAAAGAGCATTATCCATGCAGGGGGTGCAGAGCTCTCAGACATTAGTAATCACTTCACCAGCCTTACAAGAATGGCACAATATATAGAATGTAACACATAGGCTGACATGATAGCTATCAAAGGTTTGCTCAAGATCCGAACAGATGAAAATGTGTGGAAGAGTACGTCAAAGTACGGGTTGCTATGATGTTTTCAAAGCTGTCTATTGATTCACTTTACGCAGTGATCAGAATAAGCCCAAAGCTGTCTACAATGGCTGCATAATGAAGTGGATCCAAATTCTATTTCAATTCAGAACAATCAACCATCTCATTCATACGTGACAAGGAGGTGAGATCCATTCTGTCAAACCAACGTTTTACCAACAAATAGCAAGACTAGATAACATGGAAATCTGCACACAGGCACAGAAAGCTATCCATCCATTGTCTCTATATTATTAGAGTCAGGGGGTTAACCGGAGCAAATCAGTGTTGACATCGGGTGAGAGGCGGGGTATGCACACTTGATAGGTTGACAGTGAATCGCAGGGTTACATACAGTGAAAAAGAACCATTGACCCAAATTCACACCTACAGTCAATCAAGTCTTCAAATAGCCTAACCCAAATCTGCATGCTGAAGTCCCCGCAGAAAACATGCAAAGTCCACAACGGCTGTGAACCCTCTTGCTGTGAAGCGACATTGCAAACCACAGCGCCACCATGCCGGCCACTAGGGGGCAGTCAACCTGAAATGTCACTACTAAATACAACCTGAGGCTGTGAAAACCTCACATGAAAATCCTTTCCACAAAACCATGCTGATATAAATATATGTGTAGTTCCACAAAGAAGGATTATAGGTCCTGTTCTTTTTCCTTTATCTATCCATCCATCCCTGTGATGTCAAATATCAGTGTAATGCAGATGATACACAATCGTATAATTCTGATTCACCATAGAAGTGTTGCTCTTTTTAAACTTTGGTCTACGTATTGTTAACATCTTGACTATCTGACTATTTGACCTCTGAGCAATGTTGAAATGATGACATATTCATGTATTAAAAATGCATTGGCAAATATACAAAAAAAAGAAATTGCATGCTTGTGACCGTGCCCTGGCTACATGCACCTGGTTTTAAAAGAAGTTTGGTACTAGTGTGTCTTAACTTAGCACCTTCCTACATCAGAAACTCCCTTTAAATGAATGTCCTGGTGGAGACATATGTTTTACTGGCCAACAAGAAATCGAATGAAACTGCTTTCTGTCTTATGGCACTAAACTGTTCAATACTCTCTCCGTAATCTCAGATCAGCAAACTCCCTTCTTAAGAAATTTAAGATATATTCTTGAATCATGCTTTTAAATTGGTTCTTACTTTTTAACTTTCGGCAATTACTTTGGTTATATCTTTTTGGGTTTGTTATATTTTTATTACGCGTTTTATTTTGTTGTTGTATTATTGTTGCAGTTTATTCATTTAGAGTTTTGAAAAAAGCTTTGGGCTGCATATTTGCATGAAAGCTGCGATACAAAGAGTTATTATTATTGAACTGTTTACCCTCTATTGGTTTGCTAGTGAATGACTTTCAGTTCGGAGAGAGTACAGAAGTGCTGAGTCTTTAAATAAATACTTAATTACAGCTCCATCAGCACTGCAAAAGGTGGCAGACCTCAAAGCTCTTATTAGATCAAATGAGCAACAGGAAAGAAGGAGTGAAAGAGAAGTCAAAACAACAAAGATTCCATTATGCAAGAGCATCAAATGACTAAAAGTTAACAAAGAAAGTCTTCTGAAACTGAAGTTGGTTCTGGTACCATCAACAAAGCTTGCTTGCTTGCTTAAGGGAAGCAGCATGGTTTGGCAATAATATTAGAGGTGGATATTAGAGACATCATCTACTGTGAGGTTCATTGAAAACTGCTGAGAAAGTTTTTGAATTGCTGTATATTCAGTTTTTGTCTGTATTTAACATTTTTACAGTCCATCGAGTAAATTACAACAAGCAAATTCACTAAATCTGCTCTACATGCAAAAGCCTATTGGGACATTCCTATTCTTACTCTTGTAAGCCGTCTTTCTTTGGAACTCAAATTAATAGGATGAGCCAAAGAAGACTTTTCTCACATCTTACCTCTTTATCCATGCTCTCTAGATCCTCCTTGCAAAGTGTGTATAGAGGCATAGTTTCTGACATGCTTGGCTGTCGTTTTCTACGAGACGGCCCAGGCTGCTCGTCGTCGTGGCTGGGCCCCGCTGCGTCATCCTGCTGATCCTTTGAAGTTCCCCTGGGGTGAAATAACACAAAAAACAAGAACACTGATGAAGTAGTTTATTGTTTTGTTTCACAACAGACAAAATCTTCACAAATGTTTAGTCACAAAGGGTACCGGTATATCAAATTGACATGGAATAGTGATGGGAAAAAAAAATAATAACACATCCTAAACCTAGTAAAGACTAAATTTGAAGACAAAACTTCAACACATATACATACACAACCATAAAGAAAAGACAAATATATATATATGTATATATACCCAAATGGGTGTATAAAAAGCTACCAGAAAACTAATATATCCCTCAAGTAGATCATTATCAGATAAATAATTGATATGTAATAATTAAAGGTTATTTTTATTATAGAGTATGAATGCTAACTCCATTGCAAATTAAAAAATTAACTTGCTAGATAGCTCGTTCAATAGAAAGTTGGGGACAACTATTTTATCCATCCATCTATACTATCAGTATATTTAGTAATTGTATGGAGGCCAATGTTTGCCACCTAATCAACCATATCAATTAACAAATCATTTTCACACCTTAGAAATACTGCTTTGATTATTTTTTTATATTTTATCTCCTGGTTTGCTTGTCCTGCTTTGAAATGTATTCTTGTTTTAAAGCACTCTTCACAGGAATCATAAGGGAAACACATTCATTTGTAAACACTGTAAATAATCAGCACATTTTTCACAACAATTTGCAGACGTAGCGTGCAGGGTGAAGGACTGAATGCTGACCGAGGGACCAATGACAGGAATTGCAAAGACTTTCTCCTTATTAAAAAAAAAATGCAAATGTTATGCAAGTGGGAAGAGGGTGTTTCTATACTTTGCCTTGTGCTTAATTGAACAGACCTTCTTTGATGATTTAATTAAAATTAAAGTTTATGCATCTCCCTAAACCTCCACATTGCCTCCAAGCCATTAATAAAGTGGGCCGATTTCATGCTTGTGATTATAAATTAAAGTGTATCATCACAGATATAATAAATTCAAAACATTTTAATCTGGCGTGACCAGTCAAGAGATGTTAAGTTTATGTAGTGAAAAACAGTCAGGCCACAGCCTCTCCGCTGCAGAGTACACTCTTCATTAGCATTTACTATCTACAATGAATGATGGAGTGGAAGATCACAAAACTGACACCTATTCTTTAATCTGGCATTTCATTCTTGTCTTGAAATATTTATATAACTGGATGAATATGAAAACATTTGTATGATAAGTAATATACATCATTACCCCCATCATTACAGTAGTGTAAAGTAGCCTGGATTTCATTGTGCTGTTTTAAAGACCCAATGCACAGATTAAAAGATGCGCCACACAAATTCAGAGGCTCGTCTGGGAGCAACAAACTACCCCTTCCACCAAACAATCCATACAGTTAAAGGTTTGTTGGGGGTGCCCAAAAAGGGGCCCACAGGTTTGTTGGGCACTTTATTGTGCCTCAGTTCACAGCTGAAGAGGCTGCATGTCTCCACTGGGTGTAATTCATACAGTACGGTAGCACTACATTAACAGCTGTCTACGTTTACAGAGATGGGAGGATAGAAATGAGGCCCAGGGGACAAACCCATACATATAAGATCTGTTATGTGCAAATCTGCAGTAAATATTACTAACAGAATAGACATCAGAAGCATAACCTTCACTTGTATACATTGTTACTATAATTTTGCATTACCCCCCAAGGGTCACAATGTCCAGAGTGAGAGAGGTGAGAGAGAGGGAGTTGATGGAAAAGTTTCACTCTGGGTTTTCACTGTTATAAAGCTACTTTACTTCTTAAAGGGGTAAATCACCATGGTAACTTGCGCTGAGTTGCTAACCTTCTCCAGAGCAGGTTGAGTTAGAGGTTATAGCTACTGACGAATCAGATCACTGGAATCGTTTTCCTGTTGCAGTCTTTCAATGTGACCATATAGCAGATATTATTGCTTCATTTTAATTCAACAAAGATTCTGTTATTCGATAAATTAATTTAAGGATTTGATGTATTTTATCAGAATATTTATCAACACATTGTTCAATATTACACATGATAATAAGTTATCATTAATTATCTGTCCATCATCAGACAAAAAAGCAAAAATACTCAATCAGAAATATTTGTTTAATTTAAAGTCATCCTACAGATGTACTATAAATAACTACATGGATTTAATCAAGTATATTACTGTCTCTTCTAGCTAACCATATTTTTTAGGTCCCACTTCATTTAACATTTACTTGGGTCAGCTGCATTCATACTGTTAGACTTTTAGAGGCCTATCTCTGTTTGATACACTTTCATTCACTGCTTGCTCATATTGCACAAATGTGATTCATTTCTTGCAGTACCTGAGACAAGACTGTTGGTGATCAGAGAGCAACATTGACCCTGAAGCCTGGAGGTAGGGTAGTGGCTGTGACACCTGAGGGCCCCTGCGGATCAGCTTCCCCGTGACGGGATCGTAGATCCGAACCTCGAGCTCTGGAGGTGGAGGTCTGTGGTGGATGGGAGCTGGCTGGAAAAGAGGCCTCTGCAGGGGGCCCTGGTTGTCAGGAAAGGCTGCTGGACTGTTGCTCCTTTCACACAAAAGAGATCAGAGTGTAAGGATCATCTTCAAGTGGGATTTTGATAAATGGACTTAATATGTCATTAATAACAGTTAACATCTATTAAGTTTGGGGAGGCTTGTAAGACCATTTCTCATTAGACAGCTCTTTACCTTGGCATCTTGAAGTAGTCTTCCTTTAGTGGGTACAGCTGCTCCTCCACCCTCTCCCAGCGCTCCAGACAGCTCCACAGCCAGTCGGGATTGACAACATAGAGGTGGTTGCAGCCCTGTGCCCGGCGAACCTTCTCTGTGCCTGGGTGACAGGAGTCAACATGGGAAAACGTTTTTGACCATATAATCAAAAGCTTTTACAAAATACACTCCCACCGGGACTGCTGAATATACATTGGTTTACTGATCAATGTATAGACCTTCTATACAGCGAAAGGGGAAAATAATTGCCTGGTCAATATTATTAGAAAAGATAACAAGGACGATTTGTCTTTTGGAGCGAACGCTCTTTCACTTTTCTGCCAACTCAAAAGTTGACTAAGGACTAAGTTTGATACAAAGACTCCAAATTTAATCTTTGGGTGTAGAGGCTCATTAACCCCGGGTCATTTTTGCCATGCATGGCTAACAATCAAATGCTTGTTCAGACATTGACTCTCACTGTTCAGGCACATTTTCAGTTCAGCTGGTGTACAGTATGCACAGCAACTGGAAAACTGGACAAAGCGATGTCCACTCTTGCATTTTAATTATTTTTCTTCACCTTAGGCAGCAAAACTACCATATGCATTATGATAAACTGATTTCATTATTCCATTATAATTGAACTGTGTTGCTCAAGAAAACATAATATAATTCAGTCATTCTAGCAGCTCTGTGAGGCTGTACTTTACGCACAGCTGTGATATCGTGTCAATATCACGATTATTTCTAACCTTGATTATGATTAATGAACAATTATTTGATGCCCCTTCCCGCCCTCTGGATCGTGATCTGTCTGGTCTTGTTTTTCAATGTGTTGAATTACCTGTCTTATAACTTTAGAGTGAAGCAAACAGACACAAAGTAAACTTCAGTACAGTTCAGATCCTAATAAATAGTGATTGGTGTGGGTGTTTATTGTAAAGGTGTAGCAGGTGAGCACAGGTCAGCGGGGGAGTGAGGAGGAAGAACATGCAGCAGGGTTATACTACATTATGTGCCACCGTTGGAATGAATGATGCAAGGGAAAGTATTAAATTAATAACCAACATTAGCTAAATCAAGTCGCTTAGAGCTTATAAATGTCGGTTTTGATACATTTTCAGTTAATTTCTTAGACCTACTAGCAACTGTCTTGAAATAGTCCATTGTTAAAAGTTCATATTAATGCTGTCAGGGTTGCCAGCAGAACCTCACATGTACAGCTTTGTCTTAAAAGTCATCAAGTATTAGATGTGTGAAGAAGGTGAAGGAGGTAAATCAAGCCCCAGGATACAGCACTGGAGCTTAGCACTACTGAGTGTCAGAAATCTACAAAATTACTCAATTACTAGACTTTGGTCAATTTGGTCGAATACATTTTGGAACGTCTAGAAGAGCTGTGTGATTATTTATTTAGTCAGGGGAATGACAGAGGAGCCATCATAAAATATGATGTCCAGTTCTCCTTAAAAGAACCATGGGTTTAATGCATTCCAGATATAGAGGTGCTGGTTGTTCAATGCTTAAAGTAATCAACTGCCTTTGAGCCTGTAGGGACCCTCACAAATTATATATCATTCAGGTCAGGTCACGTTGATTGGGTTACTTGATTTATTTTATGCTGTATGTACCTACAATCGGGGAACACATTGGACCCTTTGATCTGATTCGGACACAAAAAAACAAATGCCTGTCGGGTTCGGGTCAGGTTCGGTTAATTTTCTCTTAGGGGTTTCTGACAAGGCTTCACACCAAGCTGAACTCTATGATCAATATTGCTCATTTCTGCTTGTCTGGCAACAAAACAGGAGTTTGCTGTTGCCATTTCCCATCTAAGTGACTGACTGCTCATATTACCATGATCACAAGGTGAGTGATGGTCAAGTGCTGTTCAATGGGGACTGGTTCCCAGGGCACTTTGTGTGTTTGTTTTCAGAAGCTGAACAGGAATGGTAGCAACACAGTCGTGAATCCACTGCTTTTCAGATAGAATAGCGATTTCTGTGTGCGGAGCTGCTTTAACATTTTCAGTGTTTTTAAAGAAGAGTTGTATGTTTTGTCTATGAGTTGTGGACAGAAAATGCATGCAGATGTTGGAGACATTTCTGAAGATGAAAGCAAATGGTGATGACAGTTAACTGAGGCTAAGGGTGCTGAGTAAAAAGGTGACCCATGATGGATTGGCGTCATCAAAGCAGTACATTAGCTTAAGCTTCAAAATTACATAGGTGTACGGGCAAGTTCTTTTACCATTTGAGGCTTAAATGCATTTAAACATAGCCTGAAGCGTTCATACTGTTCTCTAATGTCAGATGAAATGATCTTTGTCACTGAAATTAATAACTAATTACAGAGAAGGAGCTGTCACATGTAACTATGCAAAAATCATTCTTATTTAAAATATGAATACATTTTTAACCACTGGATTGCAGAGGTCCAGATCCACAGCTAGCTGGTTGTTGACTCACACACAATTTAAGTTAATCCTTAAGATTTAAATGAAATAGACAACTATGATTCTGTTTTAGATTGGCAGTTTTTCTTCAATAGTCATTCATTGTATACACTGGGGCTACAATTATATTTAATATTCAAATAATTAGCATTTTTTCCAAAATGTATCAAGTGCAGCCAATTGAGAAGCTGAAAATTGCAGCTGATAATAATTCTATTAATATAGGCTAATCAACTAAATGACTTCCGGCTCTAGCATTCACATTCAGTAATTACCTCTTTCCACACTATATTTCATTGGTAGGGGGCGGAGTCCACACAAGGGATTGACAGAAAATGGCATGCATGTCCTACAGCAAAAAGATTTTCTCAATATAATATCAATGTCGGTGTTAAATGTTAATTTTGTTAATACTATTGCACATTCATGTAACTCTACACCGTCCTTCCTCATTTCATGACTAGAACTTATGAATATTCTAATATGGCCCGGCCCCTGCTCCCCATCTTCCCATCCTCACAGCTCACCCTACTGTTGAGGAGCCTTTTCCAGCTACTGAGCTCCAACCATTGACTGCATATTTTTGCTAAAACCCTGTCTTTTATCATGTGAAAAACGGACCAGGTGGACAATACCTTGGAAGTTTTAGAAAGATCAATTAATTGAAAAATGTCACATTGATAGCATTTGTACATACCAGCTCTTGCTGCAATGAGATGTGTTGTCCGATTGGGATCTTCGGAGTTGAGAGCCAGATTCTTGCCAATTTTGGCCCCCAGTGCCTTGGCATGGTAGAACTCACGAGTCCTCTCCATGGGGTAGTTGGTCGGGTACAGACCACTGAACACTATCATAGTTCCCTCCAGCGTTTTTCCTTTCAGCTCTGGGACAATCTTCCGGATGTCCGGGGTTTCCGGGGCGTCCTTCCTCAGGAACGCCTCGTAGCGGCCATAGTACTCAGCATGAACCCTTTCTAGCACTTCCTCCAGGTAGATCAGGTGATCATCCTGGTCAATATCTGCTTCTTCTTCCTCCTCGTCTTCCATACTCTGGTCTAGCAGTTCCTCCCCCATGGTGACCCCAGATTGTTCACTATTCTGGGACTCTGTTTCTGGCTCTGTCCTATCTGAGCAGCCATTTCCGAGCTCTGGGTCTGGAAGAAGAACTCCTGAAGGTTCTGCTACATCTGAACTGTTGTCTATTTCTCCCTGACCTTTACTGTCTACCTTGGTCCCTTCCCCATCACTTGGCTCTTGCGTAACACCTTCTGGTCCTGGTTTCTTTTTTGTTTGGCAAGACTTCCCTTCAGTATCACCATCAGATGAGGGAGGTTTGTCTGAAATAGAGTCATTGTCACTGTCACTTGACAGGTCAAAGTCCAAGTTGTTGGAGTCGTGGCTGGGTGCTGATGTGTTTGCACCTTCCTGTGCCTCTTGCGTCCTCTTGCTGTCATCTTCCTTTACATTTGTTCTATCTGCTTCCTGAGCTTCCTTCGACCCTGCCTCAGGCAGCGCCTCAGTCACTGACTCAGTCACTGACTCAGTCACTGACTCTTTACTTTGTCCTGACACATCCTCCACACCCCCTGTGGGATGAGTCCTGTGCATTTGTTGGTACTCCCTGAGAAGACTGAGATGTTGTGGGCTCATCCTTTCCAGACAGATTCTGGTCCTTTGACCTTTTCCTGATGCCATTATTATGCTCTTCTGTTCCAGGCGTCCCTGCTGATTCTGTGCTCTCTGCTGGCCGACTTGATGGACCTCCTGCAGTTATAAGACATGAAAGTGAATCAGAAATGTGTCACCTCTGGTATGGAAACAGTTTGTAAGATAAACTAAAGATTAAAGGACTCTGGTCAATCAGACAAACCAGATCAAACTACAGCAGCCAGTGCATGTTTATCGTCCATATACTGTTTTGCATAATACTATAACATTATTTTGAAAATTGTTGTAACAGAGGCTTACACATTTCAGCTGGTCGGCTGCCACAGACCAGTTAGATAACTAACACTTATTTTACATTCTTAGTGACTGTATCTGACATTATGAGAAAGGAAACATGAAATCTCACACAAACTAAAAAATGTGAAGAATAACAGAATTATGTCCCCCATGTATTTCATTGCGGTCCTTTTTGAAAAGACGCATGCTTTAAGATGAAGATTTTTCTATGAAGCATTGTGTCTGTAAAGTTAATTTATGTGATAGCTGGCTTACTTTCTTAACGTTAGCTTGACATTTACAGTTGCAAAAATTTTAAACTTCAGAAAGAAAGGGACCTTATCACACATTTGATGCAGGTTATTTTTAAATGTTTTGTACTCTGGTCCTCTGCTATGTTTTAAATGCATTACTTAAAACTAGCAATGATGGTTTCAAGTAATGGTCCAAGAGAAAAGCATGAGCATTCGGTCCATGATAACCTTCCTAACATATGACATTAGTACATTCTACCCAAGGGATAACCCTGATTTTATCTCCGGAAGCTGCTCTGCGGTCTGATTTTCCTTTGAGGCAAAGCTGATTCCTCTGGGTTCAGAGTCGCTCCAGTGCAAGTGCCTCTGTTTTAGCGTGAAATAAAATTATCAAGCAATAACCTGTCAACATTGCAGAAGGGTTACCCAAACTGTAGTGTTGGTGTTGAGACAGGCAAACCTGAACAATGGACAATTAAGAATTTTGAATCAAAATAACATTTTTCGTTGAGCTGGGAGTTTACTGTAAACACTGCACTTCCATCACTAATGAGATGATTGCTTAAGAAAACCCCGGGGCTGCATGGACTGGAGAGAGAGAGGGTGACTAAATAATTTGAGGAGGCAGGGCACGCTAGAGCAGGCACAGGCCAGTGAATGCCAGAACACCAATGCAGCAAATATGACTGTGGGCAAAACTTATTGTTGTTTTTCAATATGAAGAATGGTTGACTATCTAAAATGTATTATTGGTCGTGTGAAGGGGTGGGGAATAGTTTTTCGATGCATCGCAATGCAGATGTGGACGACTCTGCATTGATTCACAGACAGAACATCAGCGATACATGTAGTCCGCCACATACATTTTTTTAGCGATGTCCCAGCGCTGCATAATTATAACCAATGCAGCTTGGGGATCAGGACAGACGCACATTAAAAGGTTTGTGCGTCTTTTACCATGTCCGAGTCTCCTGTCCTCCCTCCACTCTCCCACTGACCTGCGCTAACTTTACACTTTAACAATAAACACTGACACTAATCAGAAGTTATTAGGACCTGAACAGTACTGAAGTTTACAATTAAATATTAGATTATCACACAACGTGTGTATTTTTTTTTTTTCAGAATCTCTTGTTGACCAGCGGAGTAATTAGCCTTGATGCTACCAAAAATAAACAATGTATGGAAATAAAATTCTTTGATGCATCAATAATCATTTTATAATCGATTCATAGCCCTCTGAATCACAATCGAATCTAATCGTGAGGTGCCCAGAGATCCCAACCCCTAGTAGTGTGTGAGACATAATATTTCCCATCACAACATGATTTCGACGGTGTTAGGTAAGGATGATCAGAAGTCAAATATGACCTTTCCCAAATTGATAGTATATTAACTGACACACCCTTGTATTTCTTTCTGCATCTGAAATCGGTATAGCATCTGTATTGGCATAATGCATTCCCTATCAATTATGGTTTCAATGAGGGATTTCTCAAGTGTATTTTAACACTCAAGGTCCATGTGTGCCCCTCGCAGCACTCATTCCCAGTGCTGAGTTTTAACCCCAACCTGACCCTAATTCTAACCATAAAAGTAAGTCCGAAGCTTCAAAGAGTCCATTGAAAGTGGGTCAGAAAGGGAGGACTGGCAAAATGTCGTCACTTTCCCAAAATGTCCTGACTCCGTAATAGTCCTCACAAAGATAATGGTACACGCGCACACACACACACACACACACACACACACACACACACACACACACACACACACACACACACACACACACACACACACACACACACACACACACACACACACACACACACACACACACACACACACACAAATTAGACTAAAAGAAAATTGCCACGTATATCAAAGAAGGGTTCAAAATCATGAAAAAGAAATTGGCAGTATTCTGCTGCTCTCCCCGCCCAGTCACAGGAAAGGTTCCCGCCTCTGTCAAGTTCTCTATTATGGGTGAGCTGGCCCATCGATGATGACTGACAGCCAACGTTGTGATGGATGGAGTTAAAGAACCTCCTGCTGTGTTGTGCATTTGTGAAAGACAAACTGGTTAAACTCCAGAGGCAATTTTTCACGTTTTTTCCCGGAGGTCATGTCATTAAACGACTTTACACACTGGACCTTAACAGCTGCACCAATCAATACTTTTGACAGGGATCGCTTGCAATAATCAACGCACACGGAATTACCATTCATCTCTGCAGTTTTTTTTTTTACCTCTACAAATTTATACACCATACGTGTTATGGTTATGAGTTAAGATATTTTTGGAGATAAGTGCATACTGAACACTCATCATCATCTCATAATATATTATTTCAAGATGTATATTTATGTTTTATTTTCATCATATTTAAAGCTCCAGGTGCTATAGATAAACCATCTTCATTTTATAATGTATTCCTAAAGAAAAAAAAAAAAAAAAACTAAAGTAAATAGTAGTAATACAAAATTCACCAGCTGCCACCAAGAGCTTTGTTGATTTAATAAAGCCCTTTATGTAAATTAGGGTACGTTTGTCATCCGATTGAGATTTATAGAACATATGTAGATAAATAAATATTTGACTTGCAAAGCAGCAATGCCTGGGGGGAAATGCCTTATGAAGAGTTCATATTTTTTTATTGGTATAAATCTGCTTTGTGACATGCAGCATTAAAATCAGTTAAGCTCTGTCTCTGGTTTATGATTATACATATAGGGCTCCACACATACTTCAACCACAGGCAAAGTTTGTGTTTTACCCTTTGAATTTATCAACAGTGTAAGAGCCATTGCTGAGCCTGGCAGCTGTTGTAACATGGAGTTATCAGCAAATTAATGTGACACCCGGAGAGAGTGGGTGTAAATGAGGAGGGGGCTTCTACAACAGCCCCCAAGGAGATACACTGGCCGGCTCCAAGCAGCATGTTTCTTGCTTTGATAAGGAAGTGAGTAACACTGTTGTTCACAGGATTCCCTTTGTGAGAGACCTTCGCGGCGCAGAAGGAGGTAAAGAGGTGAAAGTATTGGAACCTCTTAAGATGTTCTATCTTTGTCCTGTGACACGTGCCTTTGATTCACGATGATGCATTTTGTTTACAGAGGTGTGGATGCTCGTTATGTGTATTTAGGGGACTGAATGGACATGGATGCAGTGCTGATGACTATCTTGCCTGGGTGATTTTTCGAGGTAATAAATGATATGACAAAGGAAGCTTACAGAGGCCAAGTTCAGACCTGGTATTAACATGCATCCTGAGAAGTCTGATCACAAGTTGACAGCGCTAAGTTCACACCTGCTTCTTGCATCGTTCTCCTGTGACACTCACACTGTCTTACTTGCAAATAATCATGTATGTCATCCGTGTTCCCAAAGACTGAATAGTGTTGTTTTTTACCAAGCCCGAGTGTACAGATTTGGGGGTTTGCCCAGACAACCTCAGAATGTGATCCAGGTGATCAGATCTCAGGATGCATGTGGGTGCGTTTTGACCTGCACTTACACCCAGGCCACACTGGCCTCGGTCAGCAGTGTGTGTGCGTTGTGGAATACTGACTTTTCATTTAAGCGCCCATTTGATCAGGTTAGAGCGACCACGCTACCTGCGTGAGACCCATCTGAGACAGGCAGGCAAAGCAAACAGCCCATTCCAAACAGGCAGAGTGAGAACCAGTAGAGCACTTATTATACATAAATAGTGTTACATATGATATATATTATATGATTTTTTTTTTAAATGAGGATGAATTGGTCCAGGTTTACGCTACTGCAGTTCATCTGATGTCAGAGCTGGTTGTCAGTGAGATGCAGAACCGTCAGTTCTGTGGCTCAATTTCAAAGTACATGATGTACTAAGAAAGGTTAAGTTTTAATGCTTTTAATGATCTTTTAAGAGCAGCTTAATATCAGTGTCTTCACTGGCCTGACTTGCTTGTTAATTTTACAGGGGAATGTGCATGGTACTGGAAACAAATCCGTGGACAGCACATCGTTTGTTGCACATTTGACCCTCTGCATTGCATAAACTGTGATAAGGTTACAGGGTTTTTCTACAAATGCATGTAGCTGTCAAAGATGTGCGAGTACGTTACCTTTCCTGGCCATCTGAGATTCCCGTGATCCGGGGGGAGCATTGATATCCCCTGTGCCTTGGAAGTAGATGTATTTCTTCACAGTGATGAGGTTTGGTGCGAACTTCCACACGTCCTCTCGGTCATCGATTATGCTCACCATCGAATCCCCACATGGGAAAAGGTTCCTGTCAGGAAAGAAATGCACAAGGCAGGCGCTGGCTGAAATTGCTGAGCTTTTTGACAGATTTCCCATCAATCTTCCAGGTTTTGTTTTTACGTGTAAGCAAAACAAAGTCAAATCATGTCTACAGAGTAGACAGATGCAGGGTCACTGCATTCTAAACTACAAGTGATTGATCTAGTTGGTATGTTTAGCAGCAGACAATTCTCACCTAAGATTCCCCGTCTTGGAGAAGGGATCGATGCATTCGTCTCTAGAAAGGATCCGATGAGAGAAAAAATTCTTCTTAGGGTCCAGAAAGCCTAAAAAAGGAAAAATAAAGAATAAATATATGAAGACTACTAAATATGCATATTTGAATGCTAGATCATCCGCAGTCCAAGATTTGTAATTTACATGCATTGAAAACATACATGAATATTTATATTACATATATTTCTGTCACACCTGCATTTATAATAGTATTTTTCCCACTAAAACTGTTCTTCTTGGAAGTTATGTTACAGTTCTTGATTGTGGAATCTTGATCACAATGATGCTGACTCAGTAAATTAGGAGTTGGTTCAACACAATCCTGAATCTGATCCACAAGAATCCCGATACCAAGCCCATGTATTTTTGTGTTAATATATTTTCTCAAAAATGTTCTCCTAGAAAGCCTTTCAAATCTTGATTCAATGAGCCGCTCAGGACACACTAAGTCCGTCTGAAAAGAAATACACAGTCTCTGATTAAACCTTGAATGGAAATAGAAATCTACCACGGCTCAACGGGGCAGTCTGAGTGAGAATTCTATAACCAATAGAGAAGCTGTCATTTGCTGGAGTGCTGGTCTGAAACATACCGACCTCTCTGCATCGGAGCTCGTAGTAAAATCCAATTCAAAATGCATTAAACATTGATCAAATACAGTAGAATAGCTCTGGACAGGCGCAGCCTCGATTATATACAGTATGATGGAATATTGCTGCCTGAATACCAAAAAGAGAGAGGATATTTACACACTTCAGCATAATTCAGCCTTCAATCACAAACTGAATTTTCATTTAGGAGGAGACCAACACCCATCAGCTGGCAGCTACATGCTACTGAAACTAAAGACATACTGATAATGCAAAAAATAGGAATTTAGGAGGTGAGCAGATAAAAACGATAATTCAAAAAAGGAACATGCTTGGTAAGCATTTTAATATTTAGCACCACTTGTAACTGAATCACAGAGCAGAAGCATCAACTGTAATGAGCTGACACTTCCCTCTAGAGGACAACAATAGTCAGTACAAGTAGAAGTTTAAAGTCACAACCTAAATGTTTACTTCCTCCCACATTTTGATACAAATAAATCTCTGTGGATCAATGTATCAGTGTAGGGAAATGTGAAATAAAGTCAAAAGCAATGAGACCATTACCTGCAATGGTGTGTGCATAAAGGCGGCTCCCGAATGTGAAGACGTGCAACTCGTAGAGTTTGGCAATTTTCGCCAGGAACTCTATGCAGTGTGGGCGTAGTCGTGTGTGGAGCATGGGCTCTCCTCGTCCAAGCTGGAAGTGGTAGATGCCCTGAAGAAAATAACAAACCTTAACTAGGCCCCATTCGCGCACAGAGACACAGATTTCAAAACTTGACTTTTTTCTTAAATAGAGATTCTGAAAAACAACTTCAGGTAAACAATGGTGAAAGATTGAGGAAAATAAAGAAAAAAAATGGGCACAAGAAAACATGTGAGTTGAGACTCTGCAGTTGCAGTAAAAACAGTTTGATCCCACTCAGGAGAATCCCTCTGAATCCACCCAAATCACACGTGACATAAGCATGTAATCTGGGAAGCACCATAACAAGCACAGAACACACCAATTAAAAAGCCTCCGGATAAAACACTGACATTACAGCAGAATGAAGGAGACACTAGCTGTGACTCAATTCAGGGGCTGCATCCTTCTGAGGTTGCATTTGAAGACTGATTACATCAAAGGCCCATGAAGCCTCTTTCGTGGGACGGCTATACTGCGTTCTCCGAGGGATGCAGCCCCTGAATTAAGACACAGCTTATGTAAGAATAATTAATGCATTCTTCCTCTTACAAATAGAAAAGTCACCATTGACAGCCAAGTAAAGATACCTCATTTCAATACACTCCAGGTTTGTTACACACTTAATGGTAAAACAAACAATAAAATATAGTTCCGGGTAAAGCAGAAAGAAACTGAAAGTGGCAGAATATAAAGATTAATAGGGGTGACCTCGCGACCACGGCCATGAGATTATAGGCTGTTGATAAGAGGATTTAATACCTTATTGGACAATTGCTGGCAGTGCTGTTCAGTGGTGTGGATCAGGGTCTGGTCCAGATCCACCATCAGAACCAGCTTTTTGCTCCGGTGGAGCCTCTGCTGGTCTTCTCTGCCCAGCTGCTCTGCTTGCTGGTGCAGTGAATGAAGACAATGTACAGAATATTAGAAAATCACAGTTACCACCTCTATGTTTTCATGGCCTCTGTATTGTTTTTGCAACTAATAGCATTTTTAAGTTGTCCTGGGTTGCAGGCTATGGCACATGATTGCCTTTATATGGATGAACAAAGTTGTATTGAAGTGAAAGGTGAACTTTCTTTTGGTAGACAGATTTGTCTCGACCCTCACCCTAGTTGACAGTTAAGGAGATAGGATATCACATCATGTACAGATTGTTAATCCCTCTAATTGATCAATTGATTGATTGAACTATTCTCAGAGCACATCAGTATAAGGGCAAACCAAAAAAATAAAAGACCAATCATCCACACTGACCTTGGATATAATAAAATATTCAGCATCCATTAGTTAGCTATGTGCTTACATGCTTGAAATACTTTCAAAGATATATTTAGTATATATTTTCCGCCTACGACTTTGAAACTTTCTGTGGCCAATAACAGTCATACTTTAGATGCCTCAAAATGTATATATCCAACGTTCATATTGCACGTCTCATTTTTCTAGATACGTTTCCACTGTCCCCTCTGGTTATATGAAAGCTTAAACACACCACTGCAAATTCCTAGTAAATGTACTTGGCAATAAATTCCAGGTCTGTATGCAAGATATTGCATAGGGTGGGAGCAGTGCGCTGCCAACACACACACACACACACACACACACACACACACACACACACACACACACACACACACACACACACACACACACACACACACACACACACACACACACACACACACACACACACACACACACACACACACACACACACACACACACACCCCCTTACAATGGAAAGAGTCTGAAGTTCAGTTTGTCTGCTCTCCGTCTTCCAGGTATAACCATCATGACTCACCTCTGCACTGACCATCAGCTCGGGGACACTGTGCACCATGGAGACTGTTGCTGTGGAGATGGGAGTTTGTTGGTTCCCATTCGTGCCCTGCAGCCTGAAAGAGAAGAAAAGAAAGAAAAGAAGAAGTGTGGGAGTTGTGCATTTTATGGTTTGTGCATCTCTCCGGTCCTTGAACATATTGCAGCAGAGAAGAAAAGCAGAGTTCATAAACAAGTAATGTTTTTGAATTAGTCAGACTTTGCTCTGGCAAGCATTTTCCTGATGACCAGCATTCAGCTACTTGAAACTCACACGGTTTGTCAATCGATAAATACAATAATCAACAGGTAAAGTACACGACTTGTAAAATAAATCCATTTTGTTTAACATTTCAGTTTTAAGAGGATTCCACATCCAGATCAAACTATGTGCATGCAATTTAAATTCTGAGGTGTTCAGAGCCAAATTATGTTTCAAGCAACAATACCTGAAGTTCTGTTGGTTTAATTCTGTTGCTTTAAATCAATAACGTCTACTACATTTACCATGGCAGGTTTTCTTAACACCGGCTGTATATTTGACGCCTTTATCAAATTTTCAACGAGGGTGTGTTTAAAGTGTGAACACTTCATTCATGACCTCAGTTGCACTCAGCTCTCTCGATATGATCTCTGGTGCCACCTGATGGAAATAAATAGAATCTAGAAACAGAATCTACCACACACATTTTACAGTTTGTCAGTTTAGCAACCACATTTTTCTCCTTCGTCTCACTGAATGATATTGGAAGTTGCCAGGTGACCTGATGATATCATTAACCTCTTCAATTCTTTTAGTATAGGGATGTTTTGTGATCAGATCGGTGCAAAATAAAAATACGTTTTTAGACATGAACTCTGCAGAATATCCGCACAATGGGGTCCAGACCTTCTCTGGAGTTTGTCTTTCACACATGAACAATGCAGAAGTCGATTCTCCACTCAGAAGCACAACAACCACACAGAAATCTCCAGAGCATTCAGATGAGGGGTGGTGCAGCAGGCAGAGGCAGGACATTAAGTATCAACCTCTCTTGACACCTTAGCCTGCATCTTCTACATGCATGCCACAGATTTTTTTATCCTAAGATATTTGTAGTCTTTTTAATTCGTTTTGCATCTACTGAGTATTAGAAACATCACCAACACCCCTATTTGATGGTGGTGAATCCTCTGGAGGAGCTCCTGCTGCATTCTCAAGTAAGCTCACTCTGATATTCTACGGAGTGTTTACTGGGGGCTGGCAGCAGAAACTCCAGAGAAAGCCTGCAGCCTCTGACTCGAACATTTGCTTTCTTGCATACAGCCCGTCTTGAGAGTGTCAGGAGATTATCCAGAGTTCAGTGCATGTCTGAATGTGGCTAATTTGTCAAACACTCACTTCCCTCGACTGCCAAGGAAAAACCTAAACTTTTTTTGTTTCCATATAAAAGTATAAGAAAAGTGTCTGTGTGTGTATTTCCTTACTGTGTCAGGTCCTGGCCGCATTCAGCACATAAACCCTTCATCACTATCGGGTGGCTGCATACTTCTATTCTGACAATGACACCCCTGAAAAAAAAGAAAAGAAACATGAGTGAAAACATTGACTGTATTACATTAATAGTTGATTATCTCCAGCTTTTGACACGATTCACAACATGTTTAATGAAACGTTTGCTTTGTGGCATCAAAGGTATGAGTGTAAATGTAGTTTATTGACTGTTACATCCTATAAACATGGCACCATACAGGTTAGCTGTGAGTGTTTACACTAATATGCTAGTGAGTAGCTTTGGTTTACCATTAAAACAACATAAATGTGCTTGTCTAAGCTTCTCCACTGTGAACTGAGCATGTAACCGTAGAATATGAAATTAAGATGAGCTTTCGGTTTAATTACTATTTGACCATTTACAGACTACACAACTATCTAGCAATAGATCTAATGATCGCTAATGAATATAATCGTTAGTTAGTTCCAGATCTACGTCTAACTTCAGAGAACCAGTTCAGTCAACTAAACATTTGTGATTAAATCACTGGACAACAGAACTCACACAGTAGCTTTGTTACTAGAACAATAATGTTGCCACGACTGATGCAAACTAACTATATAGCATTGGAAGACATGGAGTAGGTTGCAGTCTAGTTGACCTAGAACGCATCAGGGAATCAATTCATTGTAATTGAATCCCTGATGCAAACTTTCCCCCATCTCCTCATGTTGTTGAAGCCAAAGATTATGGTTTTTTTGCAACCACTTTTGACACATGGTCCAATTTGACTATATTACAGACTGCGGGCAGTTTCTGTATCACTGTATCTGCAGCAGGGACTTTCAAAGGCAGAAGAAGGATTTCTCAAGGAGCCCCCATAACAGGTGGGACAGTAAATAAATGGTGGCTGCAGATGTTCGCTGATATCAGAGGTGTGGAAACATTTCTATTGTTTTAGGATTCTCCACAAAACTAAATTTTTTCGGGCAAAATGCAACAAGACACGTAAATAAGATATTTTGCTGGAGGATCAAATTGCTCATATGCTGCTGCATTAATATTATATATGTCGTTATTATGAGAAAAAGCGGACATCATATCATATATAAATGAGAGTAGCCTCCTCCAGTCGTCCACCTGTCAGCACACAGTTATTGCACAGATCGTGCACGCGAGGGATGGCTGCGTCAAGACAAACAAAACGAGACAGAAGTGCACGTGGTTGTGCTCTTCAAAATAAAAGCCTGGAAAGGTTTATCCGTTAGACTTATTCCAAATACATCAGAGCCACAGCTCATTACGCGATTATTATAATTCTGCTAACGATTCGCTGGATTTCCACCGTGACTGCAACAACTGAAAAGTCCAGAACCACATGCTCCATAAGACCACGGTTTCATTGTGAAAGCCCACGTCGCTGGTGAGCTTGTTTACTTGTGACTCACTTGACGCTGCGAGCAAACGCTGCGTGTGTTGAGAGGAGCTAGCAAACATGCTAACGTTAACATAGCACGGTGTTAGCTTGCTAGCTAGCTAACCGCGGGTGGGGAGAGTAGCAGCGATAACAAACACATGTTGTTCCAAGTGAGGGGGCAGGTCGGCTAGCGTGTGGCTGAAGCCAGAGGAGGGACTCACCCGGGGGGGATGACTTGCCCAAGTTGACAGCACAGCTCCCTCACTACTCCGGCACGGTCCGATTTCACCTTCTTCTCCGGCAGCCTGGCAGCCTCCGTCGCCCTCTCCGGGGCTATGGGGGCGCACAGAGCCAGCACGGAGTCCACGTTGATGAGAGTCCCGGGTTTGACCTTCCACTCCAGCAGCCGCAGCGGGAGAGCCGCGCTCGGCCAGCAGATGTCCGCCACCTGCACCACGGGGCCCTCCGCCACCGCACTGTCGCCGCCCGCCGCCAGAACCTGCAGGAGGGTCCTCCATCTGCCCCGACCTCTCCAGCGACAACAATCCCTGTAGTTTGTTTTCAGCGACCACTTAGAACGTATCCGCTAGATGCCCCGATCCTCCGAGAATCATTAAAATGCGCAGAGCAGCATTCACGCTAAGAGTTAAAACAAGTGCTTCCACGCAGCAGCTCCCACTCTCAGCTTCGTTCGCTCTTCCCGCCCGTAAACATGAAAGCGCAACACTGCAGCGACACAGGTCGCCACAGCTTCCGGTCCAGAGTGCAACAAGCTGGCGCGTCAACCCTGCGCTTCCGCCTGCATGTCAAAACAGAGTCTTCTTTTCCAAAATAATAATAATAATAATAATAAGGATAATAATACATATTAAAAAATGTTTTTAAAGGGACAGTTCACCGAAAAATAACAATTCCCTCATTATCTACTCACCACTATGCCGATGGAGGGGTGGGTGAAGTGTTTGAGTCCACAAAACACTTGGAGATACAGCGGTAAACAGCGCTGCAGTCAAATCCGATACAATTGAAGAAAAATGGTGACCGATTCTTCAAACGTATGAAAACAACAGTTGAAGAAGTGGTCAAAATGAGTACATTTTTTGGATGAACTCTCACTTTAAGTGACAGTGTACGAGTTTGCATTTCAGACTAATTTTCACCTGGATCACTGGCAGGTAGATGTTAAAGAGAAAAATAAAACAGAAAACAAATAAACAAATAAGCAGACAACAAACTTGCAGCTAGCACGTAGAAATGGGTAAAAAAAAAACATGCACAGATACAGACACAAAGCAGAGCCAGTTGATGGGACAATGACAGACTATATGACTTATAGACAAAAGTACACAGGCACATAGACAGCACAAAAGGATGTAAGTAAAACAACAAACATACACTTTCATTGCATGATATCCCATTATAACTAAATTGATTATTGTGAGTCCTTGTTTTTATATGTTATCTGTTTACATAATTACATCTATAGACTATTATTTTCATTATAGCAACCAGTCTGATCGAGCTTAAATATAATGGTTATACAACCGTTAGTCTCTCTCTTTCTTCCTGTTTTCTTCCTCTCAAAAGGGAGTTTATTCTCTCCACAGTCAACTAAGTGTTTGTGGGAGCTGTTGTGTTTCTCTATAATTGTGTAAGGTCTAGACTCCAGACCTTAATATGTAAAGTGCCCTGAGATCATGTATGTTGGGATTTTGCGCTGTACAAATCAATTGAATTGCTTTATGGAGACGCATTTCTGCGATTGGATTGTATAACCTTTATTTTGAAGTTCTTCCCACGTTTCCCTTTTGTTGTGCATTGCTGATCTGCTGTGTTTGGACAGGGCCTTTAACGGTCTGCACTGACAGCACTTGACCAACAGGCACACGTTAAACATGCTTTTAGATTTGTAACACCACGTCACATTGTGGACATCACATAACAACACTAATCCCGACAAAATATGACTGTTGAAACATCAAGCTGTACTTTACTTGTTTACTTATTTTTTCCCACATGCTAC
Source organism: Verasper variegatus (assembly GCA_026259375.1). Lineage (NCBI taxonomy): Eukaryota > Metazoa > Chordata > Actinopteri > Pleuronectiformes > Pleuronectidae > Verasper > Verasper variegatus. The sequence goes on from CM048038.1 coordinate 15,838,113, forward strand.
AACTTTCCACAAGGGCTGGATCCCAGAGACTTACCTGATGTAAGATGAAGCAACATGGAAATAATACCACACTACTGCCTCATGTAGCTATGTGATACACTATTGATTCATGCTGTTCAAAGTTAGGCTGTTGCCATGGGCTTTTTTTTTTGTTTTAAAATAAACAATGGCCCTCCACGTTTCAGTGAACTGACAGTACCAGTGTAGCAAGTTTACCTCAAGGTCAGTTATTTATTTATTTATATCCTACATGATTGGATACTATCAATAATAAATTAATTCTATGTTTTGAAGTTAAGGTGTTACTCAGGGGACGGTATATTGAATAACAACTAAATAAATTCATTGTACGAGGGCATGCCTTAAACCACTCCATGCGATCAATGATATATTGTTTTAGGCGCTTCCTCCAGAGAGTGAGACAACATGCAGCTCTGCCCAGTCTGCATGTACACCCACTTTCCCAGAAGTCCCTATGAGCATGTGCCGCCCATTGACTTCCTATCACTATCTTGAAATGAAGCATGCTCACAACACCTACCTCGGTTATAGCGTATTCCAGAGTGCTGTGATGTGAGGACATCAGCTAATCTCATAAGCACTATGATAGGCTTGCTATATTTTTACTAGTTCAGCAGACAAACTAATGCTATTTGAAATTTATCAATTAATCCCAGTATTATCATAAAAAATGTAAAATATTCTATATATTTTTTTGCTCTTCTTTATTATTTAAATAATAACATTCCAACTTCAAAGCACATGAATACACCAAATTTAGAACAACGACTTCACAACTCTGCAAAATTGAACCTTCTGGGGATCATGTGTGTGCACCGATAGCCCTAAAAAATTGCTAGAAAAATAAAACCACACTTATTTTTTATGTTAATTAAATCAGCTGCTGGGCTTTTAACCAGAACCAAAAAACATGACCACATCACTCCTGCTCTAGCATCTTTACACTGGCTCCCATGTTTTACTGATTACTTTTAAAGCTCCATGTAGCCTTTCTTCCAGCTACATATCAGACCGTTTAGTGTTTTACAAGTCGTCACATACATTGACATCCTCGGGCACAGGTCTTCTGTGTGTTTCAAACACCAGATTAAAAACACAAGGGGACAGAGGGTTTGCTGTGAGGGCCCCAGATCTCCCTGATGAAAATCAGGTCAGCTGAGTCATTGATCTCTTTTAAATCCCTTGTTAAAACTTACTTTTATCCGAGAGTATTTCCAAATCTTTTACAGAATTTTAAATCATTTAAATGGAGATTAGATTATAGATTTCTTTTAAATGAATATTGCCTTTAAAATTTCGGATTCCTTGATTTTTGATGTGCTCATGATTTCATGACCTGTCTGTTTTATTTTTGCTGCCCTTGTAAAGCACTTTGGAACTTAGATTTTGATAAACGCTCCAAAAACATCACTATTATTAATCGTTATGACGGCACACTCCAGGCTGTATATCTGTATAAAGTGTATGGGCAGATAAAATGAACATATGTACAAAGATAAAGTAAAACAATTAAAACATAAACAAGTTTTCAAGCGAACACGGAAGTCACACACTCGCTTTATCTTTGCCTGCTACTCTTCGGCTAGCCAATAGCGGACATGCTAGCAGGAGGAGGCGGAGCTACTTCCTGCAGCTCTGGACCTTCACCGCTGAGGGAGTAAGACTTTTTTTTATTGACTCGGCGACATGACAGCGGAGGCTTCCAGAGTGGTGACTATATAACAACCATATGTCTAACTCGTTTTGTAACTGGGTCTGACTGTAGCGTCACCTAATGTCTGCTAGTTGACCGAGAGCCAACTGCTTTTAGCTTGGCACTGCTAGCCGGTCATGTTAGCAACACTTCGTAAAAGGATGCTGCTGAGGAGCTAAAGGTGTTTTTTATAGAAAACTTTACACACGAGTGAAGTTACTTTGACTTTTAACGCTACGTGTCTTATTTATCATCACAGTCAGCAGCTGTAGCTCAGAGCTGACTATGACACGTGTCTGGAAATACAACTTAAAGGTCCAGTGTGTAAGTTTTAGGTGAAAGGGATCTATTGGCAGAAATTGAATATAAAATTATTTTTCGTGATGTTTTCAGTCGTGTGTTTCATCTAAATTGTACGAATTGTTGTTTTCTTTGACCTAAAATAGGCTCTTTGTATTTAAATACTTATATATCTACATCAGGAGCGGGTCCTCTTCACGGAGGCAGCCATGTTTTTCACAGTTGTCCAAACTGGACAAACTAAACACCTTTTTGACTGAGGGCTACCACAGGTTCTCTTTCATGTTTGGAAGGGGAGGGTGAGGTGAGGGGTGTTCAGCTGCAACAGGAAACTTTACCACTAGATGTCATTGACTTCTACACACTGAACCTTTGACTATTCATACAGTGACCAGTGCAGCGAACTGCCCCTCCCGTCAGTCTGTGCTCTGCTGGTTCTGCTCGCGGTGTTTTAGGGACACAGTGTTTGTTTGATATGTCAGTGCTCAGGTCCCTGACATCGCTGCTATCTGTGCATCAATTTGTCAACTGTGGAGACAGTTTGTCCCTCAGATGCCGACGGGCAACAACAACAACAAAGTGGTATCCTGGCTGGACATGTTGGCCTTGATCTAAATTCATCCTCGTCTCTCACTCTCTCACACACACACACACACACCGGACACGACACAACACAACAACAACAACAACACCACAGCATGAGTAACACCTGGACCGCACACAATCATATTGGATGGTATTGGTTGGACCTTGGGTGATCTCGGGCTCTCCAGTCAGTCATCAGTTATTCAATCACCAACTATTGTAACTAACAATATGTTGGTGAATGTTTTATTGCAACTTGCTCATTATAGCACAGCTTGCATGCTTTCTATTAATACAAATATGCTTCAACTTTATCACCCCTGTCTGTTTGTTTGTACGCAAAAGCTACTGTACGGATTACCACAAAACTTGGAAGGATGTGGTATGATCAGGGAAGAATCAAATATGTGCAATAGATACATGGATCAGTAATACATTGATTTAGGATTGTAGATCCAAATACATTTTCATGATTCAAATAATTGTCAAAGTTGTAGGGAAGCTCTGGTGAAACAAAGGCCTTTATTTTATTGACCATGATCAAAATCTTTCTAGCTCCACCAAGGAGGTTATGTTTTCATTCCTATTCAGACGTTTGTTGGTTTGTTTTGTTGTTTCTTGTTTTTCTAGAGGGGTGCGGTATAGACCAAAGAGGAACCAATTACATTTTGAGTGTCTGGACCTAGTAAATTTAAATGTGGTTCAGTAAGGGAACTGTTGGAACTATGCACCCAGCTGAGTGCCAATCTACGTTGTGTGATGGAAATCTGGAAATACAAGAGGCTGGAAACACCAAAGTTATCTACGTGTATTTTAATAGGGGCTTTCTGCAGAAAGGATCAACATGGAGTCACAAGGATCTCAGAGTGCTTTGCTTTGGAGATAAGCAGACATACATTCAGTTTGTTGGAGAGTAAATAAGTGATAAAAAGGATTTGACAGTTTTCAGGTCAACACAGTTCAGACCATAAAACAGTTCAGGTCATAAAGTCTTTAGACAGGGCTGCAAAAACTTACTTTCCAACTACAAAATAGTTTTCAACCACACTTAGTTAATTTTTCTACTACAGTTGTAAAAATGTTTAGTATCTTTTCCCAGAGCTGCACTGACACCATCTGTGTATCTAGTGTTAATTTAACATTAGTGTTTCTGCTTTAATTGTTGTGTGACAAGACTCCTTCAAAGCTAGACTGGTCCTATGACTGTTAATACAACAGTTACTGATGCCTGCAGGCTTTTTAACGTTTGGTTCTCATGCAGTGCTTTTGTTCTCTTCAGTTCAAGTTGTGTCTGCATCACACGGCTCTGCTCCGACGATACTCACATCCAGGCTCATCGCTCCAAGCAACCAGATTCTTCAGTTCCCACAGGTACCAAACAGCCAACTTCCATCCATGATCGTGTTGCTGTCTTGGTGAAATGTGATGGTTTTGTCCCTTTTAGGGAAGGTAAGCGCAGAGGGCTGCTATGGAAGACACTTGTTGGGGTCTCTGTGGGCGTACCTGTGGTGCTGGGGGTCCAGTACGCTCTGTCAGAGCCCAGAGAGAGGAGGAAGATGAGGATTGTGATTGAAGGACTTGGTCGCTTCTGCAGGTTTGTCTTTTTTTTTTACTATAATATAACTTTTTATGTAACACAGGACTATAAGTACCGCCTACTTAGCATCTTACATCAAATGTTGCCAGACTGCTTATATCCACTGTTCACGTCACATAACATGTCAAATCCAAACGCGTGTGTGTGTGTGTGTCCGTGTGTCCCCAGATCTCTTTCTGTGGGACTGCTTATCTCTGTGGATTACTGGTGGACCTCCAACGTAGCTCTGCGTGGCCTGGACGAGGTAAGTTCCATGGAATGAGATACGGTCACAATACGTTTGGTCACTTTGTCCGTGGTGGTAAAACGTCTGTATGCGACTGCCGACCTGGTTTAGAAAAAATGAGGACTCTCTTTACTGTTAGGCCTTACATGTATTTAAATATCTTTTGATAATTATATTTGATATTTAAGTCACTTATGAAGCCAAATAAACATGAACATAAAAATGATTTGTTTCATTGATAAAAAGACAATTTAATGGCTCATAAAAGACAATTTATCAAAACATGGACAATATATAGTAGCAATTTTCAAATTGCCACCAAAGGATTTTTGGTTAACACATCATATTATTTACCTACTTCATAAATTGAGTGTAAATTACGTAACACAAAAGAAAGCAAAAAAAAAAGGTAGTAGTGATGGCGTGTCCCAGTATCTTTAGGGTCTAAAGCTGCTTTCAGAAATGTACTGAACTCTGGAGATCCTCTGCAGTTTCTCCGGAGGAAGTGTGTATGTGAACGCAAATGTCTGAGTGAAAGTTTCTGCAGACTTCTCCGCCTGGCCCCCTAGTATGAAGTCTGCAGAAAGAGGGACCCTTGGTACTTATCGTGCCCCTCTCTCATCTCACATTTCCTTTCTGCCCACCTTGTACCCTCAGAAAAAGAGTAAAAAGAAATGTATAAAAAATGGATTCATCATGAATTGGTGGTCAATGGCTTGTTGTTGCTTTTATTTTTTTGCGACTGCTGGATAATCACGTCTTTCCTCTGTCCTCCCCTGCTAGAGCAGCCCATCTTACTTGGCCGAGATGTCCGCCTGCCACCAGAGGGCGGCAGACAACATGGTGGAAGGCGCCGTCATGAACGGAGGAATATACATCAAGCTCGGCCAAGGCCTGTGTTCCTTCAACCACCTCCTGCCCCCCGAGTACATCCGCACCCTGCAAATACTGGAAGACAAGGCCTTGAACAGGAGGTACAAAGAGGTGAGAGCAGCACCACAAACAAAGGCTCACAGTTCAGTGGACGAGGGCGGCGTGCAGTTTCTCAGAAGTGTGTCTGTTACAGGTCGACGCTCTCTTCCGAGAAGACTTCAATAAAGCCCCAGAGCAGCTGTTTAAAACGTTTGACCCTGAACCTATAGCTGCTGCCAGCCTGGCACAGGTTCATAAAGCAGAACTGTTTGATGGGACTCCGGTCGCTGTGAAGGTGAGCACTGATTCCTCATCTTTTTAAAATCAAGCCACTTCTTAAGGTTCACGAAACCCGGATTTTTCCTTACGGAGATAGATAAAGAGGTTGTAGTCATGATTCATTGAAGGTTTTTTTGGGGGGGAGGGGGGTCAGTGAAAAATGTGCTGCATTATCCTTCCAAATTTTAATTAAATAAAAATTCTGCTCCTCCACAGGTGCAATACATTGACCTCAGGGACCGATTTGATGGTGACATCAGAGCGCTGGAGATCCTGCTGGATATTATTAAATTCATGCACCCCACGTTTGGGTTCCGCTGGGTTCTTAAGGTCAGGATGCCTTTTATTGTTTTGTTTTTTTACTGCCTATGACTAGGAGAACGATGTTTGGCCTTTTATTGATATCGTTGATATAATTCTAAATTCTCACAGGACTTGAAGGGCACATTGGCCCAAGAGCTGGACTTTGAGAACGAGGCCAGGAACTCCGAGAGGTGTGCTAAAGAGCTGACACACTTAAAATTTGTCTATGTGCCCAAAGTCTTCTGGGAGCAAACTAGTAAGGTGAGGTCTCAAGTTATGGTTCTGAAACAACTGGATGATTCTGTGATGTTTCTTTTCAACATTTGTCTTTCTGCCTCTGATTCAAAGAGGGTGCTGACAGCAGAGTTTTGCAACGGTTGCAAAATTAACAACGTGGAGGATATTAAGAGACAAGGGTTGAGTTTGAAAGATGTGAGTTTATGGTCTCTGGACTAAAGGATGATATTAAAGAGACAAGTATCATCACAGAGTCACTGGCTGAAATATTTTATAATTGAATATCTTTCAGACTGCAGATAAACTGATTCGAACGTTTGCTGAGCAAATATTCTACACTGGTTTCATCCACGCTGACCCTCACCCTGGAAATGGTGGGTACATCCCCTTTAGCTTCCCACTGTTAAATTCTACAATTCTTTTTTTGGTAAATAACATTTTCCATGTAAGAACTTCACTAGAATAGTTAGTCTCCACCAGGGGGCACTCACACGTAGATTTATCTGAAAACAGAATCAAATAACAGATTTCTTTAAGATTTATGTGAATGTTGTACTTGTATGTTAAAAAATAAATATCGGCCAATATACCAGGAAACCATATATATCAAGGATAAATCAGAAACTGCAGAAGAAGTTATGCCTCTATCCAAAATACTGAAATAAACCCGATTTGTCATTTGAATTATTTTTATTTATTTAATATTATTTGTTAAAAATGTGTTTTTTCCTTGTTTTAATTATCACACTGTTTTCTTGTCTGTGTCGGCAGTTCTAGTGAGACGAGGGCCCGATAACAAGGCTGAGTTGGTGCTGTTGGACCACGGGCTGTATGAATACCTCAGTCAACAGTAAGAGTTGGATAATTCAGCTAAAAAATATATATATACATGTGTATATATACATGTTTGCTGGTCTAACTGTAACCTTTGACCTCAGTGATAGAGTGGCCCTTTGTAAACTGTGGAGATCCGTTGTCCTGCGAGATGAGGCGGCAATGGAGAAGTACTCGAATGCACTTGGGGTCAAAGGTGAGGAAACTTAAAGTCATGTATGTCAGTAAATATTGCTTGTGAATTTGCCTAATGTAGAAGATTTGTGTGGAAATCTACTTAGAATCAGTGATTTGTTCCTTCCCTTCATTTGCTCTGCAGAGTACCTCCTCTTCTGTGAGATGCTGCTGCAGCGACCCATCAACATGCGGGAGTTCGGACTGTCCAACATCCTGAGCCGAGAGGAGACGACCTACATGCGCGACATGGCCGTGAACCGCTTCGGGAGCATTATGCAGGTGCTGAAGTCGATGCCGAGGCCCATGCTGCTGGTGTTCAGGAACATGAACACAGTGCGAAGCATCAACATCACGCTGGGCGCGCCGGTGGACCGCTACTGTGTCATGGCAAAGAGGTATCACACTGGAACTCTTTAAATGAGAAATGCAGAGTCACAAAGTGCAGTTAGATTACAACATACCTGACTCACAATTGGTCGAGCCTGTGTAGAAGGTAGGACCTTGTTACCACGGCTCCATCCCTCGATCGCCACTATGCAGACTGTAGCTCCAAATTATGTCTTCGGCACAAGAGGGCATATTTTTTACTTCATTTCTGGATAGTGGGGGAAGTGGAGACGCATCATCCGTCAGCATAGTCGATGATCATCACTCGCATTATAAACATGTATAGTGTGGCACATTTGTATACTTTCTGTTCAAAATTAAGGAGCAGAATACAATGTGTACCATATGTAATTACCATTAATATAATTATGAACATTTTCAGTTATAACAAATAAATCTCATCTCACCCTTTTGCCTTAAGAATGTTGCTTCATACACGTAACGTTGTTTCAGTGCGGTCCGAGGCTGGGGGAAGATCCAGGCAGAGAAGGCAGGGATCCTGCCCCGGCTCTGGGTGTTCCGCTGGGTCAGGACAACGTGGGAGAGCCTCAGGTTTGAGCTGGCATTGAGGTAAGAGCTCAGTTGAGTCACAATTGCAGTAAATATTTATCTTTTTGTGACTGAGCAGCAGGAATTAATGGTACGACTCCTGTACAGGTCAGAGATGGCAATGATGAGTCTGACGCGCTCGCTCCTGAGCGTGCTGTCATACTTTGGTCTTGTATCTCTGGAGGCCGACGTGTACGAATACCTGAAGTAGTGAACGGCTACACCACTTTGAGGGCAACAGAGGACCAGGACCGTTTTCCAAGCACAACTTAATGCAATCCAACAAGGAGCCTTTTTCTCACTGGCAGCTCTGAGTGCTGCCAGTGACGGTGCTGCTCGAGTGTTCCTCACAACAAATAGCATTCGGACCTGATGTCTTCACAACAGGCGGGAACATATTGAACTTCAGTGTGACAGTGAAGCGTCAAGCCTCCCTCCAGAGTTTTTGCGTAATCATAGTAACATTAAATCAAAATGTCAAATATCTTTAAGAACATTTCATGTTATTTTTTAGCAGCTGCATCATTCTGGCTATGCAACATATCAACCAGTAATGATAGAGTATACTTATCCCCATTGGAGTAAGACACTTTGATTTCCAAAAGTTTAAATATTGAATTGTAATGTTCAACTACTGCTACTGTGCAAGTTTAATGTTTTTAAATAACAGCCTTGATTGTGTAACTGCTCTTGTGTTCATTGTGTGAGTCTATAGCCGCACAACAGCAACAAAACCTTTAGCATTATTCAGGCAAGAGGTGGAACAGCCAAGTGAAGCAGGCAGAGACAGGAAGTGACGCATTTACTCTGCTGCTGAGATCATGTGATTTTGTTTACAGAAACCCAGACACTTTGTATGACTTCGCCTTTTTGTGTCTGTAGCGTGTTTGAAATGTCATCAAACCCCCCCCTCCCTGAGTCTGGTGCATGTCTGACAGCAGCTTAAGTGAGTGTCTCTCATCATCGATGGGTGTGGTCCGAACCCATGAGTGCTGATGTAACTACAAGTGAACTCAGTATGTACCTCCACCAAAGCAAACGGTCGCAACTCCAACATGTGACCTCACCAAATGATCTCTGTTTTAACCTTTAATAAAATCTTCTACCTCCTGTTTGAGAAGTACTCGTGTCTTAATCGCTCGACGTGAACACATTAAAAACAACCAGCCTTGTCATGATTTCACAGATTTTTTTTTTTTATACAAAATATTCTAAGAAAACACAACTGCCCTCTGTTTTTGTTCAACGAGTAAGAAAAACAAACAAGGATTTCACAGAGATGATCATAACAAAACATGGTTTCCACTTGACATGAAACAACGCTGGGTGGACGAGACGTGGGAATGTGGCTCAGAAATGAGCTGTTACTCTGTCGATCTCCAGAAGGTCGTCCAGGATCTGGAGAGAGAAGATGAAATGAGGAAACAAGCCTGGATGCATTCTCTGTTGTGTTAGCAGTGAGTGTGGTTCGTACTATGTCCTGAGTGGTTCCGATCTTTTTGGCCAGCTCACTGCGCTCCATGGTGCTGAGGTACAGGTACTTGTTGAGGAGTTCCCCGTCCAGGATGTTCCTCACAGTGTTCTGCAGGCACCGTCTGTCACTGTGCAGCATTCTAAACAAAAAAATACACGTTGATTAAAAGTTCAAACTTACACGTGTGTTTATCTAAATGTGTGACCAGTAGAACACTGATGAGCAGATGTGAACCTGAAGGCCTTTGGGTTTAAACCAGCGTGATGAGGCAGCATTGTGTTGAGAGCATTCTGTAACATCAGCAGTCGTCTGTACGTCTTCTCCTGCATGGGCAGCAGCAAACCAACTCCTCCGTCTAAGGTTGCTGTGGGAACACACATGGATTCAGTCCTACGATTTCATGTGATGTACAAAAGTTGAATGAAACAGTTTTTCTCCACTTTTATATGTTGACAAATATTTATATACAGTATATTATATAGTTTTTTTTATATTTTGCATCGGTGGTCCCTCAAAACATGCATGAGGTTCTACCGTCCTGGACAGACAGGTAGAATTTGACCTAACATTGGTATGTACGGTGCTGTGCTGTGTGTGAGGTCACAAAGCAAATCAGAGGAATCAACCCTGCGTTCAAACCTCTAATGGAAGGCGTCCTAATCAGATGCCCGAACCACATCTACAGGCTCCTTTCGTTGCGAAGCAGCAGTCCCATTCTGAGCTCCATCCAAATGTCTAATATGGGTAGTGAACCCAGTCACCCTATGGAAAGCATATTTTGGCTACTTGTGTCCGCAATCCCACCCGACCCTGCCAACCTCACTGGACAGGGGCTACCCCTCCTCACATACCCTACCCGGCAGACATTTCTTACCAAACCACGTGATGTGCTTGTTGTCCCAGGTCAGAGACTTCTTGGTGCCGGCATCTAGCGCTCCTCTGCACGGCATCCGCCAGAAAGTGTTAATGTTAGCTCCAGCGTTGAAGTCTGCTCGCCTCAGCAAACGCATCCCTCCGAAGCTCTCTTTAGCTGCAAACACATTCAGCAAATTGCATGACTAGATGTGTATTTGTTACTGGGTTACATGAGGTATAAATATGTAGCTCCATCATCTAGTTACCTTCTGGTAAATACATATATACATAGAGGTTCTGGTAGCGATCTGACACTGAAAGAATGAGAAGAAAAATGAATTAGAAAGGCAGGATTTGATATGATGTTTGAATTGAATTCTCTTCCAAAGGGCATCACAAATTACCTAGGAATCCGAGCTGGTTGTTATCCACCATGAATTCAATGCTGTAAACCTCCAGGGGCTTTGCATCCTGGTGCCGGGAACAAGAAGAAAACAGTTCAATTTAAACAAGGGCAGCTCCAGTCCCAGAATTGTCTCCTGCTGCCAGAACGGCTCTCTTCAAGATGAACTCCACTGGAGATTAACACCCACAGGAGACACGCCGTCAATACCCTCTTGTACATCTTAATCAATGCACACTGCTTGTACAACAGCCCACAGGTTAGTTGATCTGCCTCTGCTCCCGAATGCAACACTCAGACCTGCTTGTTTGTAAACGCATCCAACATCAACCCTGTGGCTCTGAATCCAATCAGTTTGTCTGCATCAACGGTGTTAGTCACTCACCCTGCTGACGAGCGACAGCGTCTTGCTCTCCTCCTGGTAGCGCAGCAGCGAGATGCTCTTCATCAGGTCGGCAGCCAGGATGAAGTTCTTGATGCTGAACATCTGGTGGATGTGGAGCTGAGTGTCGATGAAGGCCATGCCTGTCAGGTCGTTGTCCTTCAGGACCCATAGGAAGATCTGCAGGGACACAGAGGCCATTGACATCGGAGTCATTTTTGATTCTGACCTGTCTTTTGATGCTCAAGTGATCAAAGTGATCACTTGAGCAGTCCTGCTTTGCCCAACTGAGACAGCAAAATTAAATTTGGCAGAAAATACGCACAAAAAAATAAATAATACAAAGATTTACACAAAACACTGCTGGCAGGATTTTAACACACACTTAAAACAAGTGACCATGTTAATACGAATCCTTGCTGAACTTCACTGGTTACCAGCATGTTGTAGAACTGATTTTAAGATTTTAGCACGGTCAGGCTTCTGCCTATATCTGCGATCTGCTAAGCCCTAATTAGCCTGATACCCTATAAGAACTGGTCTGAAATCATGACCGGGCTCCTCAGCTGCCTGGAGATCTCAGGCAGGTAAACTCAGAACTTTCTTTTAAATCTCTTCTTTTATTGTATAAATTAAAACTTTGATTGATATTTTTGGACTTAAAGCGCTATGTAACTTTAAAACTTTAAAATGATGCTATATAAATAATGTTATTAACACTTTTTTTCAATATTATGTTAGGTCATCACAAGTTCTGGCCAAACATCTACACACCTATATGTTCCAGTGAGGATATATACTTTTAGCATTTCAATTCCAGTTTTAGTATTGGTCTGTAGTTGGACACAATGTGAGACAGCAGTGTTTTTATGGTTTCTAGAAAGTGCAGATGCTGTGATGGTGAGACCTTCTGTCCGATGGCTGAGACCAGGTATCCGTTGCAGTGACACAGAGCCGTCACCGGCCCCTTCTGTTCCTTCTCATACAGCACTTTGAACTTGTTCTTGGTGAGGGGCTGGCCTGGCTCCGGCACAACTTCAATCACGTCCATGATAAAAATCTGAATACAAGAAAAAAAAGCTTTAAAAGAGTAAAGTGATTTTAAAGAAAACAGAGAATTTGAGTCATTACAGCTTAAAAAGGCACTTCAATGTCATGTTTTCGTCAGATGTGGCCTCTGTGAATCCCTTTTACAGAAACCCTGTGTGCTGCTCACCCGGCCCCTGCAGGTGACTTCCTCCCCCTGCATCAGGCAGGTCCCTGCTGCCACGTAGCCCTTCAGGCCAGACACTGTCTCCTGACTCCTCAGGGCCACCGTCTTCATACAGGTCACATGTTCCCACTCCTCCAGGTCGATCCTAATGTAGACACAGAGGAGTACTCACTCATACACCGGCTTCCATCTACAGTTTATGTGTTCCTGTGTTGGTTCTTCTGACATGTTGCCATTATTTGATAGGAGGCAGATACAGGGAAAGACACCATTGAGAAAACAGCATGTGTTCAGTTACATCTCAGTTCTCAAAGTCCAATACACACACCTGAGGTCATTCTTATATGCTTGAAGAAAACCATCTACGTTTGTTTGAATTTAAAAATACTAGAACATCTGTAATTGGATCCAGACAGTGACAATTATGAGCCCAGTAGTTTAGTTGGGAAAAATTCAGCTTGCAGTGTTAAAAACTGTTTGTCACAAACCACAACCACTTGATGATAGTTAGCAAAAATCAAAATACTCAACATATTCATATACAAATAAAGAAACTAAAATACAAAATAATAATAAAATATGAATCCATTTGTCAGTAATCTTCTAACAATATGAAAAACTCCCAGGTCAAAGTGTGCAGGAAACCTGCTCCAGAGAAAAAGAGAAAACAATGCTGCCTCTTCATCAATAGGTCCCTGATGTCTATTAAAACCAGGCAACACTGTAGATTTTCTGTTGTTCTACAAAAGGGGCACGATGTATAAAGAAAACTGCTTTTACCGTGTGTTGGGAATGGTCTCCCAGCTGACCGGAGATATGAGCTGGATGGAGAACCTCTCCTGCTGAGGATTAATGTAACGTTCATCTGCAGGACGACAGTACAGAAGTGTCAGTACAATATTGCAGATAAAAGGGAAATAACACTTTGAGAAATTCATGCAATACTGATCTTCAGTAAATGTATTGTCACATCAGCAGTGATATCAGTAATCTATGACATGCAATGCGTAACGGTTAGTGAGAGTGTAAGAGATGCTTAGACGGGACCACAGAAGTCTAAACATGGGGTTGATGGCTGAACTAGTTAACAGAATCTAATTTAAAAGTTGGGACAGAAAAGCATAAATAGTTAGCTTAAAGTAATTTACGGGTTTCAAATGGATAAATGGTTGAAATAGTTAGCTAATAGTTTACATATTTTTCAAACAGTGAAATGGATAAATACCTGAGATTTTACAAATAGCTTACAGATTAAATAGTTAATATTGATAGTTAGCTAAAAGAAATTAACAAACTTGTCAAATAGCTAAAAAATATGTATTAACTTCTCACACAGTTATCTTAAGGAAACGGATAAATAATTGAAACAGTTAGGTGAAAGGGATTTTCAAATTATAAAAAATTGTTAGCTAGAATAAAGGGATAAATTGTTAGCTAAAAGTAATTTACAAACTATTGAACTTCTTTGCTAAAATAAACACCAGACAAAGACACTATAATTATCTAAAAGTACCTTAAAACGTTGAAACAGTTTGCTGATATCAAGAAGTAGCAGTATCAATCCATATTTTGCATGATAATAAACAATCAATCCATTCAGATCACTGCATCGGTTACATGGAGGGTGGTGTTGATGAAGTACTTAAATTCATCTGATAGGATTGTGGGGACATGTCAGACCAATAGGGTGTGTGAATGTCTGACCTCGATCTATGGTTTCGAACTCCTTTTCCTCTCCAGTCATCCTGGGGATGCGAGTGCAGGGCTCTTTTATGCTGGTACACACAGCATACACCTAAGAGGGGAAAATCCACAGTCACATACAAAAACTTCAGATCAAAGACTAATCCTTTCAAAGTCACCCTCACTGGGTTTTTCTCTCTCTCTCTCTCTCTCCCTCGCAGTAAGAAAAGTTTGAGGCCAGAGGGATTTCTCTTTCAACTTTTCAAAGAAGTCCGATCGATGCGCTTTTATTTTGCATCAGGTTATGCAAGTGGAGGTGTGTGAATCCAGGGAGTGTGTTTCAGCTTGAATTTGTGTCACGTCGCTGCTTTGAAGCCACTGGTGCTGTGTGGGCTGAGTGAGCGGAGCCTTGCCTTAGATTCGACGTGGTAGGAGACGTAGTGGACGGTGCACCTCAGTGGGATTTTTCTGACTGGCCACGGGGCATCGTAAGACAGATATGTGGGCAGCACGCTGATCCTCAGTTCCCCCTGTGGGAAGACACACACACACACACACAATGAAAATTGTTTGAGGAAGTAGAACCTAGATGAAAAAATTTACGATTTTAGAAGGTTTAAATGACTATGATGAGCATCAAGGACATCAGTGATGATTAACAAAGGTATGACAGATGTTGCATTTTGGATCTGAAATTTATGGAGACAATTAAGAGGTGGAAAAAATGCCAAATGTGCCAAATGGAGGTCAAACACAATGCATATTCCAAAAATATACAAAAGGAAAAAACAACACATCATCCAGATAAACCAACGGATCCAAAACAAACCCGCTGAAAAAGGCATTTGTGTTGAAGTTCTCCTCGTGACCCAAAAATATGAGTAGATTGTAACTTTCATATCCAAAAATAAATGCCTGTACAGTATTGTTGGAAATGATGCTTCTGAAGCCTCATTAACACACTAGACACAAGCTACATTTTACTGAAACACAATTATTTCAGGGAAGTGCATGCAGATGTGAAACAAAGCATCAAACACACCTTTGGTTGCTTCTCTCCTGATACGTACTTTCTTTTTTAACTCTGTATTCAAACCAATGCACAAAAACTTTGTTTGACAATAACAGCAGAGCATTTGTTTACCTTAGGTATGTCTTATTTACAATAATCCAATTCTGCTTCACGAAACCAGATTTTACTACCATATGGCAGCTCCTGGAAGTAGGCATCATGGCCAGCTTGCACTACCTCCCCACTAGCAACCTAAAGCACTTGATGGACAAGTGCTTTAGGTTCAATTCTTAATGTAACCATGAATATTTAAATAATGCACCAGGTTCGACAGCTTCATCTACTATTTACAGAATGAGTAATCTGAGAATCTCTGCCATATCTTCGAAAATTAACTGAAACATCCTAAACGGAATCGAGTTGAACTGAATCAAATTGGGACCTTGTAGTTGGAATTGAATTGAAACTAATTGGAGATACCCAGCAGCAATAATTACACTGTTGAGAAAAAAGCCATTGACTGATTTCCCCTTCAGAGCTATGGGATTCAAGGCTCGTGGGTAATGTATTATTTAGACCTGTCTGCCATGTCAAACCACAAAAAAACATTACCATTAAAACTGATAATCAGAAAATAACCACACTGTTACATTCTGTGTGTGTGTGTGTGTGTGTGTGTGTGTGTGTGTGTGTGTGTGTGTGTGCGTGTGTCTGTGTGTGTGTGCGAGTGTGGCGGAGGCTACCTTTTACAGTAAAAAACACACCTGGAGATAATGGTGCTCTGCAGCTCTCTTTTTGTACCATTGTGATAAAATCTCTTTCAATGTTTTAATGGTTAAATAATACCTGCATTTATCAACTGAGGCAGGGAGTGGAAAGAAACATTTAGTATTTTGAGACGCGAAACACGTTGTGTTTCAGAATCTATTGTCTAACAGTTTAAAGCTGCCGAAGACAAAAATATTAAGTCCAGGATAATAATGATGACATCACAACTACTGAAATCTTTCATAGTTCTCATCATTCATACCTGTGTGGAACCCTAATCCACAGTCTCACTCATTTAAGAATAAATGTTAAATGTGTTTTTGTTCAATGTCTGAGTGGACTTCAACTTTTTTACCAGACCTGATAAAGAAGAGAAGGCTCTGACAGCAACACATTAACATGACAAAGTGAGAAGGTGGGTCTGTGTACCTGCTTGTTGAAATACAGGAAGCCTTTGGGGCAGTTAATGTTGTGGAAGGGGGAGAAAGACTCGATGGCGCCATCAATGGTCATGGGGTGCAGCCTCATTGCTCCCCGAGACGTGACCAGCATCCAATGTGGAGATGGACCACAGATGAACACCTGTGTCGACAAGGAAAATGATTCACTTATCCAACATATGACATGGACCCTGGAAGTTGGTGATGGAATCCTGAAATAAGTATTTTTTTGAAATGCCCTCCTTACCCCTGAGTATCCGGAAATGTCCTCAAAGTATCTGAACCTTGCAATGCGACTTCTCACGGCTGAACTCTCCTCGGCGGCACCGCTCTCGGCCTTCTTATCTTTCTTCAGCTTTGATTTCTTTTCTCTAAAGTTAATATTGTGGGGCACCTGTGCAGAGTAGAGTGACATTGTTAAGATTTGCTTCATCCAAAGCTCAGTTGATTTCCTCCACCTGTATCTCGTACTTTTTTAAAGCGGACTTTCAGGTTGTTTTGTGGCTGCTGTTGATCGTATGGGAAAGCTTCATAGATCAGAAGCTCCTGTTCCACATGAACCTAGAAAACAAGAAATAGTTTTGTAATACTCTCTTTTTTTTTTTTAATTCTTTTCTTTTATGAAGCACTTAAATCAACTGAAACACAAACAAACACATAGGGGAAAATGAAAGTAGAAACTCACCAGTAAATATGGTCTGCTGTGATTGTTGCCAAGGGAAACCAAAGACACCTCTTTGACTAACGGGATCTCTCCCTGTCGTGTTACTTCTTCCTTTTTGCCCTCCCCCTGTGTTGCTGATTGGCCAGAGGAACTGTCAACCAGCACCCTCTGACCAACTGGGAAGTTCTTCACCAGGAAGACCAAGCTCCAGTCCGGCAGCTGGTAAATCTGAAAGCACAAAGAAAGGATCATGGAAAAAAAATTGTGTTTTCAGCAAAAATGTTATCGTATCACTAATAATACTTATATACTCTTAAGATATTACATATATACACCATACCTCCATGACACCATTCTCTCTGATGATTATGCACCAATGTGTGGGCTCTGCTTTCATCGATCCCCCCTCACTTCCAAAAGGTGCGTGTGCCATGGAGCTGCGGCCCATTTCATCCTTTGTATTCTCTGCGTTGGCATTGGAGTCTCCATACAGCATTTCCTCCTCATCATCCACCACGTTACTGCACCGACAACCAGTCCTCACATGAATACAACATCTAACAACTAGTCGTAAGATTGATCAATCTATGTAGACTGGATGAGACATGCGTGTATATAACTTAAAGACTGGGTGCAAGCATAGACTGTATATAAGATGTTTCTTATATAAGAAAAATGACTATGATTACCAATGAAAGCCAACTCTTTAAGTTAATGTTAATGTGGCCATTCTGTCAGAAAATCCTCCGATTTTAGATGGTTGTTTTCAAACAATGCTCATGTTTTAGAGTTTGTTTTTTGCTTTTAAGCCTTAATTGGTTAAGGAGGTGATGCAAATTCTTACCTGAGGTCCTGGATGATGGTCTCTGTCTCAGACTGACTCCTGATGACGGTGTCCTCTTTGACGGAGCAGTTCACTTTGTTTTCCGTGGTGAACATGCCGCTTATGTCTCGGTAGGCACACAGTGTGATCACACGTGATTGCTGAGGAACGAGAAGCAGTTTTAGACAAGTTACAAAAAGCGTTTTAGAAGACCAGTTTCCAAATATGCGAGTTTACTACTGTGCTTCATTTGGATATTGATACTGCAGAAATCTAATTAGTGACAATATTGAAACCACTTTTGCCAGCAGGGGGCATGTTTGGTCAATAAAACCCTGTTGTAAAGACTGATTAGCATGATCTACTCACAGTGGGGATATGTGGTTTCTGCAGAGCCAGCCGATGTGTCTTCCCCATGTACGAGTCGATCTTCAGCACGAACATGGTGACTACTCCATCTGCCGTCATGATTACCACAAAAGGGTCGGCCACAGAGCAGTGAACTATGGGAGAGCCCAGGTCCACTGGGATAAAGTGGAGCTGTGTGACTGAAATCAGATTGGAAAAGAAGCATGAGTGAAACACATATGTAAAATCCAATTATTTCTGACTTATGCCAATTGTTTTTCCTCATTTTACCTCCTTCCAGCAGTCTAATACCCATGGGTGACACTTGGATGATGTACTTGTTGTCACCTATGTTTCCAGCAAACACGGTGGGTCCCTGGGTGGCAAAACCGCTGGTGTCCAGCTCCATGATCTCCTGACCAGTCTGTAGGATCTGCACAAAAATGCAGCCAAGATACATTAGACAATGTCCAAAGTATGAAAAAGACAGGTTCTAGTTTCCCGACAATTCAGCATAAAACTTATTTTCAAAACTTAATTTTTTCTATTTCATGTTAAAATGTATTCATTTAAATTCTCGTTCTGATTAAGATTATAATCGGTTGTGTAATGATGTAAGTTTTTACCATAGTTGAATCTTCTCTGCTTAGAATGAGGAAGCCGTGCTTCTTCTTATCGTCCTCCATGGGGGGCTCTGTCTTCTCCTCCTCCTCTTTCTCCTTCTCCTCCTTCTCTTTTTCTCCCTCTTCACCATCCTCACTGTTCTCCGTCTCGCCTCCCTCCTCTGACTCATCAGCTGACTTTACAGCCTGGGAAAGGACCAGGAAACATCTTACAGCAAAAGAAAAGTGCCACTACACATTTTTGAACATTGTGATCATTGATTAGTGAAAACCTTTAACTATTAATACTCTGTACTTTTTTGTCTTCCTTGACCTCACTTGAGATGACCGTCCACATGTCATGGCAACCTGGCAGCTCAAATGTAGTGACGACTTGGGGTCGGATGCTTCTCTGAAAACAGAATGCAAACACATTAAATGCATTTGAAAGAAAGAGAAATAATGATAAAACACAAACAAAACTCTGTGCTGTGTTTCATTGAAGTGTCTCAACTTGTATCTGTGTTTTTTACAGGCTACTCCGTCGATCTCTGAGGCAACCCTTGTAGACCCAGACTTTCTATAGCACCACCACTGGACCTGCAGCAGACGGTCCTCACGACTGCAGGTTTTAGGATGGTGCAGAAACAACAATCATGCATACACTAATCTAAGCACACATGCATAAAAACAACAGCCCGGCTAAATGGGGAGGGTTTACCTGAAGTACAGACAGTGCACCATTCTTGCCGTTACCGGAGCAAACTACAACCTCCAGGTCAGGCTCAGGGTTGTTCTGGAACTGTGGGTAGGAGAGAATCAAAGTCAGTGATATCCAGTACAATTCTCTGCTGGTACATCAGCAGCACCACAGAGAACTTTTAGATATGTCTGTACCTCTTCTGACAAGAAAGCAGGTTCCCCCATGGAGGCATTCGAACAAGGTCCAATGTTGAGTATGCTGTCACAAACCTGTAACCACAGACAAACCCATCACATTCCACACAGATCTGCAATTACATACAAAGCAGTAAAAAGCTTTGGATTTACTACCTCAAAGGAGTAGGTGGCCAGCTGAGTGCCTGACTGGGCCTCGCTTCCATACACTTCAATCTCATCCACCTCATCTGTCAAAACAAAGATATTATCAAATAATATACAAACATGGAGAGATTGGCAGATCACACACATATTTCTGGCACATATAATCAAACTTGAACGTACCTGTCCAGTTGGTGGAAGATTCGACTCGCTTCTTTTTGCTCGGTGGCTCCTCCTGGAATTCATTAGCAATAATTTAGAACAAAGAATGTGTCGATGAAAAGCTGTCAAACAAAACAGGAATCCTTCAAAGTACAAAGTGTTAACTGGAAAACTGACACATGCCTTAGCCAAACTAACTGCTGTGATAGAAAAGCATAAAGCAAATGAAAATACCCCAATATGTATAAAAAGTCACCTTTTCCATATCACTGAGTTACCTGTTTGTCTTTATCCATCTCTGTTTCTTGGTCCTGATTTTCTCTGCCCTCCTCTGGTGGCGTCTCCTGAAGTTTCTCTGTGTATTTCAGGAGCAGAGAGTTTCCGAGGCGGGAACCGAGGAAAAGGTAGCCTGGCTCCATGGTCACCATCTAGAGGAGTCAAGCCCACAGCATGAGGCCTCAGTTCTACAGACTGTTTATGTACAGTATCTTAATCCTCTAAAAGTGGATTACTATAGAATACAGTATATTCAATTTTGATTTTATGTCCTCAAATGTCACACACAATAACCTATCTATTGGTTTTGGGTAAAGTCTGAAGATGTTTTATTGAACTTTCTTTGTTTATAGCACTGCTCTGCTAACTCTTTGGTGTACAAGTGCTGAATTATTTACTATTAAAGTACCGGTACCTTCAAACCAGCTGTCACTAAACTCCAATGGCTAATTTATTCTCATTGTTAGAGAGGGAAACAGACTGAGCCATCTGTCCGTACTTTGTGTACATTTTCTGTCTTCTAAGAGTGTATGAATAATGACACAGACGAAATGGAGCAGTACCACTGGAAATCATTGGGGGCAGTGTAGCCAACAGTTCAACGTTTTAAGACAACAATAAAACACAAGGAAGAAGTTTCAACAGTGGCGGAACTTTTTGTGGTGAGACTCCTAAGTTGGAGCACCAAAGTTTACAATAAATATTTTCACAACCTCCTTCACTGTTAGCATGCTTGTTGTTTTCAACCCTAAACTCTATGTCGCCCTCTAGTGGATGTTTTGCTTAACAACCACACCAATGTAAAGGATGCATGGAAGTATGTGGGAAGTGATGGTTCCATCGTTCCATACAGACGTACATAAACGGTGCATAAATGAGCCTCAACACCTCCTGACTTTTGTGTTTGTATGACTGTGTCTGCATCATCCGACCGTGTTTGCTCACAGATACAAGCAGAACTTACACAAGTTGTCAGGACGCTGGCAGCGGCTTTGTCAAAGTGGAACGCCCGCACACTCCTCATGCCATCAGTAATAAGGGTTAACACATAACTGCAAGAAAACAAGAGAATAGTCAGAGAAGAATCATAAACTATCACCGTTGTTCATGTTTTGTTTGTAATGACAAAGACTCACATTTCTCCTCCTTTCAAAGAGATGACCATCTTATCATAGGCAATAAAATCAGACTGGGAACAGTCCAGTGTGATCCTCACTTCATCCTGTAAACCTGCAAAACCAAAACGCATTGGATGTCAACAAATATCAAACAGTGTATGCATGTGGCCAAGGTGAATATAGTACATGTGAGTGTGTTCAGGTCCTAATGCTTACGCAGTGGGAAGGCTGTGGTCCCCGCTGTTTGAGTATTGAGAGAAACTCCATATGGTGGAACACTCTGGTTCAAATAGAGCAATGAATTCACAGCAAAAACCACCACACCACCTACAAAGATTTCATATGTGATCAGAATCCTTTCACACAACACACACATTAACAACACACTCCTTCATATAGTGTCAACTTATATCTCACAGTCTAACAGAAATTATCTTTATGGTAAAGTGGGAACTTTTAATTCCCTCCACTCACCGATGGGTTTGGGAACAGCCATAACTTGCGTACAGTCAAAGGGCAGATTACTGAGAGACCAAATGACAGGATGGACCTTTTGCATGATGTTGAGGGAGATGGCGACGATGCTGCAGGTGTCCTGACGTACAGCAACACGTCTGGCAAAGTGACACACAGAGAAGTTAATCGCTGAACCAAAACAGAAGCTCACTCTTGTTAGCAGCTCAGAATGTCAAATAAAAACAAAACGTTTGCATCCTATCTGGTGGTGTGTTGGACTGACCCAGGCCATGTCTGGTTGGGCTCAAACAGGGTGAGCAGCGTAGGCTCATAGTAGCCATGCAGAAACTTCATGTCAATGATGTTTAGCAGCTTCTCGTCTAGCTCACGGACATCAATGATGTAGCTGGGTAGGAAGCTGGATTTAGGTCTGGAGGTGAGATACAGAGACAGTGTTGTATTCAGCATGGCCAGACGACTTTATCGCAGGTTAAAAAGTGGAAAAGGTTAGTTTTAAAGGCACAGATGCCGCTCAGATACTTAAAAACACCAATAACCAGAACATATAGGAGAAGGATGCAGGCGTACCCTTCTCCAACTCCACCCTCCTGCTCATCAGTTAGAGTGTCCTTTCTGAATGGCAACACCACAAGTTGGGTGCCATACACAAGCATGACAGCACAGCGATTCTCTGGATCTACGCGAACCATGGGAATGTGTACATTTTGTACAAAACCATCCTGAAAATTGAACAAGAGACCCAATTAGTAATAAATAATTCACTTTCTGCACATTAACATTTAGCTTAACTCAATGTTATCTGTGTTCTTGTTGCTACATACTCTGAGTTCTGGTTCCTCAAAGTAATGAAGAGACAGCGTCTTGAGGTCATGTGTCCCAGGGTCATACTCCACGACAGACAACTGGTGAAACAACAAACAAATCCAGAAGTCAGTTAAGAACTATTTTAGCAATTTTAACGTTCAGTCAGTGGACAGCTCAGACAGCCATACCTTGGCATCTTTGAAACTGAGGAGGAGTGCATCTCTGTTGGAGCCCGAAAGCTGCACACTGGCCATGGACATAACATTTCCAAAGAGAGAAAAGGATGCCACCTGCTCCAGCTTCTCCTTACGAGATTTAGAATCTGTAGGAGGACAGATTTAAGTTGGATTGCAAAAACACTCATGCAAGTTTATGTAACATATTAGTAGTTCATTATGCTCGCTTTAAGCTTGATGCCCAGACTTACCTGCAGATTTGTCAGCCTTTGATGTACTCTGAAATGATAAAATGACATTTAACACACAAAACAATTACAGCGTATATTTCAAAACTTAAATAAAGAAACAAACCAAGAGGAGACACATTTACCTCAACATCGTGGATGATCCTGTAGACAAAGAGTTGAGATGTTCCTGCAACGACCAAGTTCTTCTCCTTACTGGATATAAAGTTGCAGTAGACAGAAAACTCCACTGCAGTGGGAGTGTGGGCTTGCCTGTACACAGCATACATCCTGGACGATCGCTCTCAGCCTCTGACATGGGGAGAATATTCAAGTCAAGACCTCAACACTTTTGCCACTGTTCAGTATAAACAATTATGATTGACCAAATATTTATTCTTTTCTCCATGTCTGTCATTATTTGAATGTATCTTAGTTTTTTAAACTCATCATCAAAGCATTTGTGTTTTTTCTTTTCTAAAGATTTTGTTTCGATCTTTTTATCCATCGTTGTGTTGCTTTTGTTAGTCATGATTGTACAGAACTTTTTGTTTGTTTACTTTTTGCTCGTATAATTGTTAATCCTTAATCTGTGTCCATTGCACAATTAGAGCACTTTGCCTCAACTCTTGTGGTTTTTAAATACTATTCATAAACAAATTCACGTCACTTGAATCCGAGTGGTTGGTGGTAACTGGCAAGTAATGTGAAACCATGCTGGAATGAAATTAAGTTCATTGGTGAATCGTGAGATGAATGAACTACAAGTGCATGACTCAAACATTCATGAAAAGTTTAGATTCTGTTATATGGTCGTGCTTTAACATCATCAATCCAATAAACGTCTTAATGCCTACTGCTCTCAGACTGCTGTACAAAATTATACTTCATTACATGCTACATTATAGCCGAGGTTCAAAGTGGGAGGCGGGTCTCCCACAGGAGGGACTCAGTTAATGGGAAAAGTTTAACATTAGTTAATGCATTTCATAGGGAGATCATATTATTTTTCGCTTAAACAGAGTTGGAAACTAATAAAATCCTGTGGACATATACATTAAAGTTTTTCGGCGCTGTAAACTAAACATGTAAACAAGTGAAACTAAGCTAAGTAAACTAGTAAAACTGATCAAGTAAACAAAACATATTAAGGTGGGATAAAAGGGCGCCTTTTCCAACCTTTGACAGAGGGGAGGCCCCAGTCTCACACTTTGAAAGCCCCTGTATCAAACTATTCTTACCTGTGGCTCTTTGAGACTAAATGGCACTGTGGTAAAGATGCCCCCGTGATACATAAACGCTAGCTAGCTTATAATGTTCTAAATGTAGCGTTGGCGGTAGTCTGCTAAATGAGATAATTAGCCCACATTCTGATGGATAATTTAAACTTATGGGACATGCAACCAGCAACACAGAAATGTTGTCATGACCAATGTGTGCCTACAGCACAGCTAACAGTTAGCATCGGATAACGAATGTATGGATATGACGGGTAACGTTAGCGATGTTAGCAAGGTGCTACTGTAGCTAGCAAAACGTCTGCACCCGAGCTTTTATAATTTATTTGCAAAACATGACTTAAACGTGTTAACGTACCTATATCAAACACGTTATCAGAGTCTGAAGCTTTATTGTTCCTTCCTCTGTTCACATTTAGGATATCATACTTTGATGTAGCCTGCTAAGCTAGCAGTTAGCCGTCGTGCAGTGTTGTGGCTACGCGAGGGTGCTGCTTTTTCTTCTTCTTAGGCTTTTCCATTTCCGGTAGATTAGCTACTCCGATACGCGTTGCTGCCACCACAGTTTGAAATTAATTTATTTTTGACAAAAACTGTTATTATTGTTATTCATTGTCTTGAATATCAGGATAGATGGAAACAGCCATATAAAAATGTTCATGTTTTAAGTTATCAGCTTTATATCATTAATTAAAGATAGCAACCCAGATACATTCAAAACAAAGACTCCATGAGGCTGCAGATCCACCATGGATCCCGATGCAAAGCGAGGGGTAGCTGAATTTCAGACTATTTGCTGCAATTTAGCAGAAGGAAAAAATAAACAGAGGTTTTTTTTCAAAGTCTTTGTTCTTGCAACCCATAGAAGCATCTGATCAACTCTATTCATTAATAGAAAAAGCGGCGTAATGAAATTTAATAAGCTGAACATTGATTGGATGGGACTTGATTGTCGGGGAACACATGACAGATGAAGCTTCTCTTTCCTCCTCTTCATCACATTAGTGATGGAGGAGGAAACTGCAGAACTGGGACACTAGTTACTGCAACTGAATCTTGAAGGAAATATACTTGGAGTCAGATTAAGACCATCACAAACTAATCGGTTAAAAAAGTTCACATTAATCTTTCGTAGAAAGAGTTCGACAGCAGCGTTTCCAAATCAAAACTGTCACTTATATTTACATTCATACAATTTCTTGTATTGATAAAAAAACACAGAAATAACGGATTATTTATGGTTGATTTTAAAACCACATATACAAAAGAGTAAATGTTGGAGTGTATGATTACTGAATACAGGTACAAAATTGACAATTAAAGTCAGACCCATTTTAAAAGGTTCAGTGTGTAAAATTTAATGACATCTAGTGGTGAAGTTGCATGTTGCAGCTGAATACCCCTCACATCACCCTCCCTTTACAAACATAAAAGAGAACATGTGGCGGTCTTCAGTTGTAAAAACTCAGTCGTTTAGTTTGTCCAGTTTGGCCTCCGTTGAGTAGCATGTAAACATAAAGTATTTAAATATAAAGGCCCCATTCTAGGGTAAAGAAAACAATTCGTACAATTTAGGTGAAACACACTGGTGAAAACATCATCCAGGTATATTTTGTATTCAATTTCTGCTAACTAAATTTTACACACTGAACCTTTAAGTCCTGTGAAAAAACAGAACGCTTTAAGTTGCTAAATTAAAATGTTATATTTTTTGAGTTCCGCCGTTTGTGTTTCTCCTGATCAGACGTGACTAAACTGAAAGAACTGAAAGAACTGAAAGTAGATCAACTGAAAGTAGATCAACTGATGCAACAGTCACACATTTGCATAATCAAAAAATAAACTGTACACTATAGCACATTAGCCCTTAATGAAGCATTCACACTTTTTTTTAATCAAGGCAAAACATGAAAATGAAAACAAAAAGCAGTCCTTTCTTCACATCTTTTGCTTGTTATCAAACAGCTGACGTGTTTCCTCAGCGGCGAATTCTCTGGCACGTAATGAGGTATTCCGGAAAAGCCTGCGTATCGTTGAAGATGACAAACATCGACGGCTGGGTGAGGTTGTCGGTCACGCTGTCGTATCTGAGGGGAATATCGTCGCTCTCCTTCAATGGGGCGGTCTTCATTGAATGGCAACCTTTAGTGTAGTCCCCCGTTAGAACCCTCGACACGAAAATAAACTTGTGTCCGTCTGCGTTTGGGGGTGAATACAGATCCTCAACTGACAGGGAAGAGTCAACAGCAAAATACACCCCCTGACCGTAGACGGTGGCTGTGAGAAGAAACCAGGATGTCAGAGATTAATAAAATACATCAGACAAACTGTGTCAGAAAGCGGAACAGAGTTAATAAAAAAAACATACCATTCTTTCCACAGAAGCTTCTGTTGAATCCATGAACACATATCTCCTTCACGCTGTCCTCACTTGTGCCGTGGTAAAGAGTCCGTTCTACTTCTGGGTAGGTGGCCCGCTGCACTATGCTCGCCTTCTTTAACTTGAACTGATTGTACAGCAGTCGATTCATGAGCTTCTCCACCTGGAGAAAAAAAAACGTTATTAGTGACACGCCACCTCATTTGTTGAAACACGTGTGGGGTATTTTCTCACCTGTATGATTCTGATCTTGCTATGAAATCCGCGGATGGTCTCGTAGAAGTTCTTCACCACATTCTGAAATTCATCCGATTCCTCATCGACTTTGGTGGATTCAGGCATGTCTGACAGCAGAGAATATTCCTCTTCTGTGACAAAGGAATCATTTAGTTACCCCCTTATATCATTTATAGACTCAGACAAGATTATCAGACAGTATCCAAGTATGTCAACGAATAGTACTGCTATGTAGATAAGAAAATACACTGTAAATTAAAAGTAGCTGACGTCTTATAGCCCGCAAACTAAAGCAATGAAATTACATTATATAGGCTACCAAAAGCTAATGTAGTAATTTCAACTTTTCAATAATCCAATGTGTCCTGAACCTGTGGAACAGCCACAGTTCTGCAGCGGAGCTGCCACTGCCAGCACTATTTTTTAACATAGTGAGTATGTGAGTGAGACAGAGACAGAGAGAGACAGAGAGAGAGAATATTGCCCATCAGCTGAAGTTCATTACATTTAATATAACTACAGTACTTTCTTGTATAAAAGTAGTCATCAGTACTATACAGTATGAAGCTGTGCATATTCTGCTCCTGCAAATATTTCACAATAAAAACCTTTAAAAAACAAATGAATGGATTCAGTTTGGAACTTTTTCTGACTATTTTGCTGTGAACTGTGTGCAGAACGGGAACAAAATTCAGCTGGACTTCGTATGTTTAGAAGAGCAACGCGGCTGATATCTATGATTGTGTGAAATCTGGTGCAGCTTGATTGAATTTAAGGAGACTGATAGGATTTGGTGGAGGTATGCCCTCTACTGAGTGACATTGTAGTCACGCCTGTAAAGTATGTTATGAAGGTAGAAGCATGGTATCAGTGTTAGCTCGCTATGCTACATTTGGTCACTTGTGGGGCTCCATTCAGAGAAGCATAATTTTGCAAAAATACTGAAAGCACGAGACAACTCAAGTTCCATTTACCTGGTATTTCCTCTGGCAAAGCCGAAATGAGCAGCTTCCTTGAGATTTTCACAGTTTTCTTTGAAGCTACGTTGCATTCCTTCATCGTTTCAAAGTTGATAACGTGGGGCTGATTATCCAGTAAGATGTCAAGTTTTTTCAGCTTCATCCTCCAGGCGTTCTCGATGAATACTGTGGCATCATCTGAGTATGGAGTTGTGTCTGAGGAGGCTTGATCATGTACCACCCACTGCACAGTCCTCAGGATTTCCTGCCCGGATACAGATTTATCGACTTTCTCCATAAGCTGCTTCACATCCCACACTCCAGCAGGCTGAAAGTGCTTGAATCCAGAAACGGTGATTATGGTCCCCTGAACTTGGATCTCAACTGAATGCTTCCTCTTGATCATCTCCAAACACGTCCTGTGGTACTCAGACATGTCCCCTATGTTCTTGTACTCAAGTTTCTCCTCCACCTGTTTCTGAGAGACCTTCTTCCCAAAGGCGATTTCCACTCGAGTCAGATCAGAGATATAACCTGCAAACACAACTAACTGGATGGTGTTGGCTGCCTTGATGGTTTCCTGTAAAGCAACATTGATGTCCTTCTTCTGCTGATTCAATTTGGGTTGGGGGCTCCTTTCATTACCACTAGAAGAAGCTTCATGGTCCATCATGTTCATGGACAGCTCCAAGGCTTTTTGCAGCTGATCCTCCTCATCATCCAGGTACCACTGACTTGACTCCATTGAGTACTGGATGGCTAATGACAGCTGGGCTTCCTCTTTCAGATCACGAGAAAGATCCAGGGCTAACCCACTCACATAGTTTCCTTCTGTTGAGGACTGGGAACCATCTCCGGCCATCATATCAGAGTTCCTGTCCTGCAGGTGGGTCGGCTCCTCTGCTGTGTACAGGTCTACGTCATCCATGTCATTGACTCGGTCGGAATTCTCTTCAAGTCTTCCATCAATGGCGGAGACGATTTTCTTTGCCTCCTCTAAAAGGTCTACAAAGAAGCAACCAGATTGTTTGAAACTGCACAGGAATATGAGAAGTTATATTATAAAAGACAGATGTTACCTTTGTCTCGAGCGCCATCAGTTTGCATCGAATGTGCTTGTAACTCCTGTGCAGGATCATCCACAGACACTCTCTGAAAGTTTCTGTGCGACATAATCTGCCAGGTAGCATCAAAAATGTCCTGGAATAAAACATAATGATGTGAATACTGCAGAAAAACCTGAATTACCTAAATGTTAATGCGGAATTTCTGATTCTGACTTAATGTTGCACTAATTATACATGTAATGAATATATCTGTGGATATGCTAAATATAGGCAATTAACTATTTATTGAAAATACTTTTGCTGAACGTTTCTTATTAGTTTTCTTTCATAAGGGGAACAAAAATAAGGAAACTTGTAGTACATAGGGCTGGGCAATAAAAAAACATTAATGAGTTGATCTATTATTATTTTAATCTATAGCGATATAACAAAAGTTGAATACATATCGATCAGCGGGGGATGTAAGAAAGTTTATTTTCTTCGTTACTGAACCTAAAAACATTTTTCATATATCTGTATTTCACTCAAGTGGATTTATATTCAGGTACTTTTCACTTTTACTCCACTACATATATCAGCAAGTATCTGTACTTACTACTCGACTACATTTTTACAAGTGCACTGTGTAACTTGTTTACATTGTTTTTTTATATTTTTTTAAAGTAATCATTAAATGAGAGGGGAGTTGGTCCACTGATCCAATCAGATCAGACAGGTAACATCAGACCTCCTGCAGCAGCAGCACTCACTGGTGAAGAAACACCGCCAAGACTCATAGGCCATAAGGATGTTACAGACCATTGCATTATGGAATATAATACACTCAGTAAATACTTCTACTTTAAGTTTATTTAAAAGCAACTAATTACTTAAGAAGAAAAGTTTATGTGAGTACTTTACTTTTGCTTTAGTACTTTTACTTGAGTGTATTTGTCTATTTATTTGTACTATTACTCAAGTACAACTTTTGAGAACATCCTGCATCACTGACATTGATACATTGCTTATGCATTGTTCAAGCACAGTGAGGATGTTTAACAAATCCATGATCTACCTCAGACTTATATATTGTGTTGCTGTTTATCAAATATTTGCCATTCTCTGCTAATAAAGACAAGTTTAAAAACACAATTCTGGAAGAAAAAAATCAGTCTTTAAACTTTAAAGAAATAATAATGTGATATGTATTGTGATAACTAGGGAGGTTGAAAGAATAGAGCTGCATTTCATAGCTTCAAAAACACAGGAGAACGCAGAGGCTGACAAAACCTTTGCTCCGTTGCATTATTATATTACCTGGCCAGGCATGGGCACCCAGGGCGTGAACTGTGGGCTGATGTACACCTCAAACTTCGACTCCATTTCCTTCAGAAGGCTCTGACAATCTGCTTCATGTAAAAACCTGGCCACTCCTGGAGCGTTTATTGGGATGGCTTTGGTACAGACGGAGGAGACCACGCTTTGCAACACCTCCACAGCCATTTGGCAAGTGGCAGGATGGCCATGAATCTGTCAGGTATGAAACAGAAACTGCTTTACAAATGAAAGAAGCTTAAGAGGATTCAAAGCAAATAAATATTCAATCACCAATGATATTAACACCACTGCCGTCAAAAATCTCTGCTGATACATGGTAGGGTTGTATGGAATCTGCGATTGGCGATTGATAATGGCTTAGCCAATATCAGGAGTATATATTTTGCTTGTTTTTCCCATTCCCATTTTGAATTATTAGTATTGCCTAGAATTTAAGCACACTGTGCAAAGCGCGATTAAATGTCCAGTGCGCATTTGGTAGTATTCAAGTGACAGGATGCACCTGGCGCATCTGGAAACAGGGAGAGATTGAGATGCACTGGGTATGTTGGCGGCAGGGATTGACTTAATAAACCAGACGTTGTTTTGAACTTACCGTATCCTTCCCTTGAAGGATCTCTATCTTTCTCCCATTCCAAAAAATATTTAATTTCTAAGGATAAACTTGTAAAAGCTTAAAAGTATAACACCATTCTGATTATCCCACGCACACACCCAGTAGGCTTCATCTCAACCTCTCCATGTTTTCAGATGTGCCAGGCCCCATAGGGCCAACTGCGCACTTAGGCTCCCTGTGAACTGGACATTCAACCACTCTTTGCATGGTGAGCTGTGGCGTACAAGGAGAGGGCACAATATTTTTATTGACTAGTAATTGCAAATGTTTCCACCACAGTGTGGCCTCAATCAGAGTCAGTGCAGACTGTGTGTCAAACTAAAGCCCCTTGTAGAGGCTACATCATGTGATTAAATGAAACTTTTCATCTCTCATCCAAAAAGCTTCCAAGTTCAAAGTTCGCCAGGTCTTGTTATTAACGTCGGGGCTTGAGGACACTTGGGTGACAGCCCAAGAGCAGTATGGAGACATATTGTGTTTTTTTTCTGTTTTTATTACATCTTAAGAAGGGGTCCCATTTACTTCAATTGTATTGGATTTGGCTTCAACGCCGTTTACCCGTTTTGTGGACTCAAACACTACTATTTTTCCTGTGGTGCGATTAATACAAAGTCAATGCAAAAATGTGAATGACGCCAATAGACGAAAAGTTAAAAATGTTTAAACTTGAGCAAAAAATGTGCATGACGGTGTCACAAAAACCCATTAGAGATCATATTCTCTTGATGTCACAGAGAATTTAGAAATGTAGGAAAAACTTTTTGTCACACAGATGATTATACAATAAAACTTCTAAACAGATGTAACAAAAAAGGGAAGGGCTTGGAGAAAAGCTGCTTTTAGACATGCAGTGAACTCCGCAGAATCTCTGCAGGGGAACTTTCTCTGGAGTTTCTCCCACTGATCCCCAAGTAAAAACTCTGGATAAGAATGGGTGTTTCTAACAAGCGACTGACGCAAAACCGAAGAAACAGAATACAAGAGAGTCAATACAATACGTCAAGAGAGTTTTCGGTGATAAGAGCCGACGCCGGTGTCTAAGTGCTGTTAACAAAAACACTTCATGTGCACAGCAGAAGTAATACGTTATGTCCTCACTCCAGAGATTTCTGGAGGTGAACATGTCGTAGCGGAGAATCTCCTGCTGCGTTGGTCATGTGTAAAAGACAAACCCAGAGAGAAAGTCCAGACCCAAAAACAGCTTTACTGTACACTTCTTTACCTGATCTCCTACATTTGGTTTTTTGTTGAACAGATTTAGCACTTCATATTTACTACTAAGTAAGTAAATGTTAATGTTATTATCCTGATGAACAACATACCTTTAAACCACAGATGTCTTCTGCCTCTAGCGGATAGATAGAAACTTGGTCCATGTCAGCCAACAGCTGATGACAATGGTTCTGGATGTATTTCAGTGCGCCTGGCTCCATAGTGATCACTGTCTCCCTTTCAATGGGTGTAGAAAGAAATTCTAGGATTGCAGTTCGCTTCTCGCTCTCCATCCCTTTCAGTGTCAACACATCAATATTCCCTCCTCGCTCTGACGCCTTAACAGAGGAGAAATCCAGGGCCTGCAGGAACTCCGACCACTCTCTGCAATATAACATGCATTCATATTCCGTGTCCAACGGCATGCTGAAGTGACACATCTGGGACGTTAAAAAGCTACACGCCTGGTGAGCCGAGTTCTGGGACAGCGATGTTACCACGACTTCAGAATCTGATACAGAGTAAATAGTGGGTGACATGGTTTGATTGATGGTTTGTAGCAGTCGCTCTTTTACTTCTTTTCTTGCAAGGAACTGAGCCTTTTCTGGCTCGAGGGTGAAATTAGTTTCAGCCATATTGCAGAGAAAGTCCGTAATGGTTTGTTTTATCTGCTCCAACTTTTGATTGTCACTTCCTTCAATGAGAATGTCGTCGTCTTTTACCTCGATGGTGAAATCTGGGTGAGCGTTGACAATGTCCTGTGAAAGGGGGACTGAGTTTAAATAAAGCTAATTTCACTGGATCAGCAAAAGCAACATGGCTCGATAGTGTAACCACATCCTCAGGTTTGTCATCTATAGCTTCCTCTGCTGTGTCCTGTACCACCGCAGCAAGAAGCTCAGAGGTTGGCTGAGAAGAAGACTGACTGTCCCCGTTGGTCTGCATCTGAATATCACCCAGATCCTCCGAGTTTCCCTCAGTCATATGTTGGCTTCCACTTCCAGCGTTCTGTGATGTTGCTTCTGTCGGTTGAAAAGAGTTGAAGTACGGCTTCACTACGAGTTCAGCACCCTCCAGTTTGTGTTGTTGATCCAGGACAGGACCTAAAGCTGTGACAAGAAATACAGTTTGTTTGATTGTTCGTTGATGAAACTGCAACAGCATGCGCTTTAACGGCCCAAACACTTACATTCGTGGTTGACGAAAGATACCTTTGCTGTCCCCTCCGATAGCATGGTGACGTCCCTCACCCTCTGATCGCCACCTCGCTTGCTCTCAAAGTAAAGCATGAGCAGGTCTTGCGTGGTGCCAGGGTGCAGTTTCTCCACTAAAACAGAGTCTGTTTGCTCAACCTGTTCGAGTGTTACCCTAGCCCCATCCAGTGTCCTCCTGGAGACCCTCACAGAGAGGGTTTGGAAATCTGTGCAATAAAAACATATCCATGAAAATGACAATTTGAACATTTGGACAGATGTAAAAATCATCATTTTGAAAAAAAGAAAAGAAACTATGGACGTTTTATAGACCTTTATACAAGGGTTGGTTGAGGTGAATGAGAATAACATCTCTCCCCGATGAGGGATACAGTTTGTAGTCATTCGCATTCAACCCCAACATGTTCTCCACATAGAGCTCTATCATCTCAGTGTCGGTGTTGGGATTTATCGCCTGCAGCAACAGTCTGCATTGGTCCTTTGCAGCAGGCTTTCTCACGCTCAGCTCAACATTATGCAGAACGTGGTTCCCTTTAGACAGCACTTGGGCTGCAGCTGTCAACATGATCAGAGCAGAAATAAGGGAATTAGCATTCGGCATATAAATAACACACTAGAATAGCACTCAGTCTGACAGTCCCCTTAAATTCAATCGAGCTGCACCAAATTTCACACTCATACACGTACATACAAGTCCCCAAAATATACTATTGTTTTTCATTAAGATCTCTGCATGTTACGTTGTGCCCCTCCTTCCAACTCACAATGGATTGGACACATCATGTTGTGTATGAATTAAGAGAAAATCAGCTTCACTACCCTGGATAAGAGAAACAATTTTACAAGGTGTTGCGCCCTTTCCTGACATTTGAAAAACCCCTACAGTCATTTTTAAGTAGCTACCTTTTCTCTTCTCTTTTTCACTTTATTCCTTGTCTTGTTTATTTGCGCATTGTTATTTTATTCTCATTATTTCCTGACTAATCCTTTTTATGTTGCCATTAAAAGGTATACTAAATACATTTTCTCTGCTTTGTTGTCTAAAACTTTAACTTGTTTATCCAAAGTCTAGGTTGTTGTGGTTGTTTGAATGTGTGCTTGTTCTCAGTTTAACTTGCGGACATACTCTGAGTGTTGTTCATTAAAAAAAGCATTTTCCCTGCAGCTATTACTTCATATGTGATTTTGTTTTCAAGAAATTTGGATAAAGAACGTGAACAATTTGACAGCAGCTCATTTTAAAGGCAAACAAATCACAAATATACACGTCCTTGATGAATATACGTTTTCTACTTGCCTTCTGCGTCTTCAAACACCAATGTGGCACGGTCGCCCTTTTTTTCAACAGAGACGAGCGGGCCTCCCCCAGAGCGGCGCCTATTCTCAAAGTACAGATACAGCAGCTCCTCGTCCACTCCTTCAGGCAGCTGCAGCACCTCCACCGTCCTCTCCTCCAGGCTTTCAACTTGCATCCTGAAAAATACACAAATGTACACCTCGCTCTTAAATCAGTCAGTGTTCCAGTTCATTGTTTTCTAAATGTGAAACCTGACCTTGATGTTTTTTACACAAGGTGTTGATTTGCTTTTCGAGGATTATACTATAATGTAAATGAATCAGTTGTTCATGTAACAATATGTGTCAAAAACAACAAGAACATTTTAGGATTTGTGTTTTCTTAATAATATAATCACAGGCTTTCCTTTTTCAATGTCAATACTTTAAATATAAGTATATGTTTTGTGCAACTAAATGTTAACATACAAACAAAAATAAAAACTATCTGCAAGCAATTTAACAGAAAACTTCCACGGCTTGATTTAATTGGAATTTAAGCTGATTTATTCCAACAACCCATTAAACTTAAACATATGGGCAAAAAGCCCATTATGTTCTCTTGTTAAGAAACAGTCCAGGTCTGAGTCTATCAGAGTTTTGACATGAGTTTCCTGGTTTTGAGTTTATCCTGGGTTCTGTACTATGAAGCAAGTTCTTGGCTGACCTAGATAACCTGTTGCATGAAGTAAATGGTCTGTATTTATATAGCCCTTGTTTAGTTTTGATGACCCCTCAAAATGCTTTACAGTTTTTGCCAATCAACCATTTACACATACATTCTTTCAGTGCATCTATGTGCAGGACATTCTTGCTCAAGGACACTTCAGCATGTGAAATGGGCTAGACTGGGAATCGAACCGCTGATCCTTCAGGTTGGTAGACGTTTGCCCTGTGATGGACTGGTGACCTGTCCAGGAAGTACCCAGGCTCTAACTCATGTTTTCTTTTTTCTGTCTGATGACTAAGTTATTATGTTCATGTGACACAAACAACAATAGTAAAGTAATGTCAGCCACACTATACGTTGACTATTAATACAATTTGAATAAACTGGACACCAGCACTCTGGAGCAGTCGGTGGGGGTGGGACAGGGTGTGTCCTGTTTGGCAATCTTTCCTCAAAGTAAAAGCACAACATTCATTGTGTTGCAGCAATGCTTTATATCGAGCTGAATTAGACAAATCTTACTTAGAAAAATGGTGAACTTTGGTCTGAAGACCGTGTCCGTTGCTTAAAAGACCTCTGAAAAAGCTGACATGCAAAAATAACAGAACTTTAAAGTAAATCGATCAAACTTATCTATACAAGCCACACATGTGATCAGTAATGAGATTGATAGATTGCAGATAAAACAGGTAGGATGAACGCAAAGTTGTCTAACTTCCGTCTGCACCGTTGACTGTTGACTGCACACAACGTCCAGCACACAAACAATAACAAGTGACAGTAAATCAATAAGTAGCTCCAGAGCATTAACACAGGACAAGAAATCAATACAACACTGCACTAGCTATTACATTATATTAACAGTTTCTTATTTAACTGACTAAGGTTAACTAAAAGAAAACTTTGATGGCAAACCAAGGTGTTCAGGTATTCTTGTGTCCAGGATATGACGTTTACTGACAAACAAAAACCACAACCTGCATACTCTCCAAACCTGAGCACAGCCAGGATACTTGCTTTTAAGTTTTTAATGACACTTACTGTACATAATACTTTTACTTAGTAAATCATTATTATAGTGGTAGTATGCTGCTCATGTAAACTTTAAGTGGGGACAGCGAAGTGTGCTCGTCGTGATTATGGCCTACACAGCAGTGTAGTAGAGTTGCTACCTTACAGGACGCTCGGCTACCGTGTGTCTGGAACCACATTCACTTCAGGACACATTGACGCTAACAGGTTTTGACTGCGGCCCCAGTTTGTCGTTATCTCTACTGCGCAGTTCCACACAAGTTCACGTCGGTCTCAGCTCTGTCAGCTCAGGTAGAAAGTGAAACCAAGAGCCACAGTTGCCGCCAGGACACCGGAAGCGGAGACGTTTGTTTGTTTCTTATCGATAGAAGCAGGAGAACAGAGGAGACGTGTCTGAACTCACCTGTGCTACAAAGAACACATCAGCTCGTGAACTCGCCACTTCGGAAGGTTCGTCCGCAGACACACGACTTCCTGGTCGTGCTGCGCGTTCACTGCTGTGACGAGTTCTGCCTGCACGCCGAGGAGCGGGAGCGCGACCAGCTTCAACGGAATGACGCTCCTCGACGGAAAGGGAGCGTCATTCATCGCTTTTATCTCACGATCCTCTCTTTGGCAACGTACTGCTGAACAACTATATGATCTCTCGTTTGTTTGTGTTATTATTAATTATGATAAATGATAAGATGCCCGTTGTTCAGGAATGTTTAGAGTCATCAATGATTTATTAGACTCTGATGAAGAAGCATTTCCTTGTGACTGGTCTGATCAGTTCTTCCGGGATAACAACTGTAGCTTGGATAATCTCATCTAATCTTCAGTAGGCTACACAATAAAAAAAAAAAAACACATCATCCTGTCGAAACACAGTCAACCATTTATTATTCATACCATATACTAGATCCCAATGGCATGTGGTTATGATGTGATACCATCAGGGTGTGTGACGTATTTATGTTGATTCTTTATACAAAACACTGACTTTTTTAATTAAATGCGGGTATTCCACACACTTTCATCACATCTATTCATTTTAGGCTGCAATGGTACAATGAACACACTTGATACTGACAACCACAAAGAGAAGAGGACTCACTAATTCAATCTGATTAACCATGTTCCTTTGATTTCATCATTTAATGAAAAAAACATCTGAAATAATAGAAATGAACCAAGTACCTGTGAGGATAAACACAAAATTCCCAGTAGTGAAAAGCAGAAATTAGTTCAAGGTTAATGCCATAAAGCACGGCTATGGATATTTTTCAGAAATAGGTATCTACCACATTTCTCTTCAAATGAGGCAAGTATTTAAATTGTATTCTTATTTTGGATTTGTTCAGTGCAATAAAGATTAATCCATTTACTCTTTCACCAATTTGTAAGATCCTTTATGTGAAACAGATTGGGGGGAAATGCATTTTTTACTTTGCTCAGTATTGGAGCAACTATGCATCTAAACCCTGCCTCTGCAGGATTTGCAAGAATTTTGCGAAATGTATTATTAATAATTTATGGAGCTGCTTGTCATTTCCACACATTTCAGCTGATGAGCTGAAAATTGTATTTTACAGTATTGTGCAAATCCACGGATAACTGAATTACTGAATAATGCAAGGTTTTCATTATTTATCTCTCCGACACAAGACAGAACCAAGGAGCAAGTCAGTGACCTTAACTTCTTCAGACTACAGATCAAATAAACAAAGAAAATCTAAATGTGGCATGGGGTTTATACATTAATTAAGACCAACCTCAGCTGGAAAGAAAAGCAGGTCAAATGCAACAGGCTTTGTAATTATGTTTAATCATTAAACAATGAATACAGTTTAACAAGTGTTAATATTAAGTCATCAAATCATCTCTCAAAGGACAAATCAAGTGACGTTAATGCTGATGCACGTTCCTGTCCACTAGGTGACAGTGTCCCCTGCAGAACAAACTGTTAATGCAGACAGCATGGCTGACTGATTTGAACTCGACAAACAGTGTGGTTTCTATTCTTATCAACCTGCTCTCACAGGGAGAGGAAAAAAGAACATGGAGACACTGACTGGGCTCAAGTCCCATTATGAAACAAGGCACATGGAGCAAATCATGGATCTGAAACAATATGTACGATATTTCAGATCAATGAGATATGTTGGTGAAAATGATTACACAAGGGCAGGACACAAAGTGCTTTTGTGTTTTCTGAATCAATGAGTCACACATTTACAAGTAATTTCAAGCTTTGAACAAAGAAAACAAGAGATAGCTGGTTCAAACCCCTTCAGCAACTGACAATGATCAAATTGATCAAATCAAATTAAGAGATTTTGGGAAAAAAATTAAAAACCCGAACTGAAATTTGTACTCAAATTAGATCTATAACATAACAAAGAGTGCAAACAGTGAATGGGTCTGATACTTTCTAAAGCCTCAGCCTTGTTTCATCAAACCTGCAAAATTATTGACGTAGATGCCTTACAGTATTTTGCTTAGTGGCACAAACAAGACTCTCTAAAATGGCTATGTAGTATGTATCATGCATATCATTTAAAAAATTTACACAAGAATAACATAATGCAAACTTGTTAAGTTTACTGACTATTTTAGAAATAACAAAGAAAGTTACAACACAGTACAATGTGAGTGAAAAAAAACTTGCGCCTACTTTTCATAAAAAATGCACGTCATGGTGTACATTAAAAATGTACAGTACATCACTGATATATTGATAAGGCACCCCAGTGTAGGCTGTATAAGTTGTCCATCACTAATGCCTGTGTACAACCAGATAAAGGTGTGTGAAACCTCAAGAATTTAAAAACCTTTACACTAAAATCTCATTGATTACTTATCTATAGCTCTATGCTGAATCCACACCTCATTGTAGGTCTGCAGTCATGAGATCAAGACAAGACACTTACAAGATCAACTCCAAAACTGTGTTATCACTGACAGCTCACTCCGTAATGAGCCACGTAATTCAAATAAAACTGATATTTACCTCCGCAGAGGAGTTCAACCCCACCCGTTTGTTTGTTTGTGAGCAGGATTACACAAAAATGATGTGACAGATAACCAAGAATCTGGTGAGAGGATGCAGTATTAGTAAGGGAAGAACCAATAAAATGTTTGTGTAGATCTGGTTCAGGGTGCGAATCCAGAAACCGTTGCGAATAATGCATGGATCTTGATGAAAACAATCAGGCAGGTTTAGGGGACTGATATGTATGAGTGAGGGAAATTTGGTGCAGATCCAAATAAAAACACGGATCTAGTGTATTTAGATGTAGTTTCATGAGGGGACTGTTGGGCCTTGTTTGTCTATTAGTTTGCAGGATTATGCAAAGCTACCAGATGTTGGAAGGCTGTGGTCTGGGTCAGCAAAGAACCCTTTAAATTTAGGGCGGATTTTTCACTTTCTTGAACATTATGAGATTCATGGATCTTGATGAAAAAAATCCTGCACATATTGTGGGACTGATGTCTATGAGTGTGTGCAATTTGGTGCTTGATTGTTTAAGAGGACTGTTTGGCCTTGATGGCATACCTCTACCATTCCAGATAATACTAGATTTCCTGTTGATTTTATCTCAGTTTTGATGCAAACATCGACAGCCATAGCTCTAGTTTGTTAGACTGTGCAGATATGTGCAGCAACAGTTTGCAGGATCTGCTGTACAATAATGCTAAATGCCAACAAGTCATTGAGGAATAAGCTCCTTTTGCGATCACTGCGATAATGTCCTCTTTATTTTTCAGAGAATGCTTTGATGTTAGCAACCATGGCGGGAGTTTACATTCTACAGCTTAAAACAAGAGTCTATAGACATACAAGCTCTGTGAGGCTGGTGGTGCAATGGTATGTGTGACGGTTTTACTTAATACCAATCAATAATGATTTGAATGCCACAGACTATCAGAGCATGTTCATCTCTTCTGTTAAATTTTCTTATATATGTAACACCATTGTAATGGTTACTTCTTGCAGGATATTGCTCCACGTTGCAAAGCAAGTCTTCTCAAACTGGTTTTGTGAACATGGCAATAAGTTAAGTGACCTCTTCAGTCACCTGATGTCAATCCAGTAGAACTGAATTTTGGCAGCTTGATTGTGCAGCTGACGAATCTGCGCAAATGATGTGATGCAGTCATGTCAACATCAAGAACGGAGGATGTTTGGACAGATTTCTCGTTATTATCCTGCTGCTCCTGCTCCTTATTTTGGACTTGATTTTAAGTGTCCCTTGGCCTCGTTGAGCTGTATTTTACAGCTGCAATCAGACACAAGTAGCTCTGCAGTGCAAGTAGTTTATGAGATTCACAATCAGACAGAGTGATGAAGAAAATACATTTTTTTTCTCATATTTGCCATTATAATATAAAACATCTTCACTGCCATATGGTGCAATTTATTATGATATTTACAGTGTAATCAGTGTTTTTTTTATTGTTAAGCTACTTAAAATACTTTTTCTTATCCCATCATTTTGAATTTAAAAAGCCTGAGATATGGACGGATCCCTTTAGATCAGCAGGCAGTGGTTATATCTAAAATTCTCTTTATGAATGACGATGATGTTTGAGTGGGGATTGAAGAATTGGATGAGGGCTGTCACATCCCACAACCTTAAAGTCTGGCGTTTAAGTTATAAATTTTGTTTTAGTTGTCTGGTGTCGCACTGAAATACAGAAGTGAACTGCTGTTTAGAATTTCAA
Organism: Verasper variegatus; assembly: GCA_026259375.1. Classification (NCBI taxonomy): domain Eukaryota; kingdom Metazoa; phylum Chordata; class Actinopteri; order Pleuronectiformes; family Pleuronectidae; genus Verasper; species Verasper variegatus. Next base: position 15,879,145 of record CM048038.1, read on the forward strand.
ATCGTATGTATTCGCATGACCCTTTCAATAGAGGCTGAGTGTGTGTCAATTCGGAGGCTGCATTTAAAGACTGAATACGTCAAAGTGGCCCGAGTGTCGCATTTCGATAGCTCCTTCAAATGCGACCAACAAACGTGTCCTTTCATCTCAGAGAAACCAAGGCTCCAACGGGTGGATCCTTCTTTCCCGGCCCAATCTATCCTAGGATTCAGTGTGCTTCGGCGATGAACCATTTTTCAAAGTCATAAAGTGAAGCGACATCTGATCATTCAAGTTATCACATGTTGAAAGACCAAGGGCACCTGGAAACAAGAGGCAGGGCTGACAAAAGTCCTCAAACAGAAAAGCACTAAAAAACAAAATCCAAAAAGTACATGAACAAAAAAGCACTGGTAAAATAAAGATCTCGGAAACTCAAAAAGTGCAAAAATAGAAAAGGCAAGGGAACACTTGGAGAAACAAGGAACTGGGGGCAGGGGTAATCGGGCACAGGTGAAACACATGAGGAACTGCAGACAATCTCAAGGGCACAGGAAGTAAAGACAGGAAGTAAAGGTGGAAAACACACAAGGAGCAGAAACTACAAAATAAAACAGGAAACAGAACTCAGGGAGAAAACTTAATTCAAACATAAATCCAAACACCTGGAAAAAGACTTGGAATATGAAGTATGTGCCACTACTCCAAAAAAAAAGTCTGACGACAAAAAATAATGTTGCATTACTGATGACACAATTGCAGGTGTACTCCTCTTTGTGTTTATTGGCACAACCATAGACTGTATATAAAGATGGACGACGAGTATCCACTTCCTCCTTCTACCGAAAAATTAATCCGAAATATCCCGGATACAAACGCTGCCATTTTGCAGATTTGGAACCAGAGTCTGCGCAGTAGCTTGACCAATTGTGAGTCAGTGTCAGCTGTCAATAATGACATCTCAACCTGTTTATATATGTCATCAAATAACAAAATAGGAATTTGTGTAAAAAAATTGCACTTGAACAAACATCAGTGTGATAATAATGACATAAACCATCACGTGTACTTTGGCTTTTTAGTTTGGCCCATGTCTCATCCAGTAACATGGAGGAGGCAGGATTTATGACCAATACTGCAGCCAGCCATCAGGTGGCGATCACAATGCTTTGGCTTCACTTTAGAGGGGCTCTCATGACTTCCCTTTTTAAATACAGTCTATGGTTGGAATGGAACACAAACCAACTAGCTGCATAACACAACCCACTGTATCAGAGTGTGCAGATGTGCGTGCGTATTCGGGCACAGAATAACACTACTTATGTGAAAGCTGAGTGGCAGGCGGCGAGGGGGACGACAATCACACTGAGGCATGTTGCAAAGCGATTGTACGTAATATGAAAACGCCCTGAAACATGTGGCAGTGTTGCTTTAGTCTTGTCTTGACAGTGTGTCAGGATCTTTTTCTGGGAACAAAGAGAAACCGTGGGTTTGTCAATAGGAGTGACATTTCTCAAACAGTAGCTTCAGCAAGCAACAGAGAGCTGTACAGACGAGAGGGAAAATCATCATTTAAAGGCTGTCTGTGAGTGTGTGAGGTTCGTCCCACTGCACATAACAGGGTTGGTATCATCTGCCGTGAAACATTTTGATTTTGTGCTTCTCCGCCAGCAGCAAGGTGACGTTGTGTTCGTAATTTCCGTCGTGGACCCCCGTGTCTTGGAAGTGGTTATCCTCCCAATAGTGGTGCCAGTGTCCGTACTGGTCGGCCCCAAATCCAAACACACTGACCTGGAGGAGGCAAGAAACAAAATCCCAGTGTCAAAGCCACGGCAACACGTCATCAGCACAAGCTTGAATTTTATTTATTCATGTGTGGAGTCTGTCCAATTTTCACATCAGTACAGATCCACATGTTTTTGATCTCTTATTTCTAAAAACACAACTCATTATTATTCTGAAACAGCAATCTCATAAAACATGAAGGAAGTTGTCCTTGTAAAGTTATTCCACTTCACTGAGGAACTCTTGTTTGTCAAGGTGATGTTATGTATGTACTTAACACTGTAGTTCTTACCTCATCACATATGTGGAGGGCGAGCAGTAAGCTGAGGAAGCCGGTTGAAGGGTAATGTCCGTGACCCTCAAGCCAAGAATCGTAGACGTATTTGAAAAAGGTGGGACTGTAAATTAACAGCTGCAAAAGAGTTATAGGAATTTCAGGTATGGTAATTAACAGAGAGAGAAAGATTCATGTTCGTATTCTGAATTTCTTACATCATTTTACAGTTACATAAATAAATAACTAAAGAACTCTCCATATGAAATCAAAAATACAGTCTACTTTTGAGATAAATGCTTGGACTGCACCAGCAGCACCATGACTGAAAGGTGGTTGACAGTATGACACTCTAGTTTAGGTGGCATTGGCTTATAAGGTTTTTTTTTTTTCAAGGTGAGTCACTTTTGACATGGTTTTACTGGCTGACCATTTCTCACTCCTGTAAGATGATTCTTATTAACATGCTGCTGCTGTGGTACCAGTACGCCTAATAGACCACTGTTTGCCAACTCACATATATATATATGCCATATTCAAGTTTTGTGATGCTTGTAAGCTGTACACAAGCAAAGATGTAATAGCAGAGTGTTTACCTCACAAAAATAGCTGCATTCAGATTAAACCAGCATTATACCATATTATATTTGTCATTGTCTTGTCTGCTTGATTTGTATTCATAATCATATTTATATGTTTAGCTGCCCACAAAATGGTATATTTACTGTAATTATGAATTAAACACTTTTTTTATTATATTGGAATTGATTTAATGTCTATTAAAAGTTTGGACAGAATAAGAAAATCCCATGATTTTGGCCCAACTTCAGCTCCTCAGTAAAGCTTCAATATCTGAACACGAGGCAGAAATAACACCAGTGGAACATCAGTCAAACGTTGTTCCATACTGCACAGCTAATGTGGCGAAAAGTAATGAAAAGTTATTGAGGATGAGTGTCCCTGAATATGTGAATATTAAACACCTACAGTTTCACATCTGCAGCCTGCATCATGAAGGTGCTGCCTTGGTTACTGGCAGCTCCTTATTTTCATACAGACAAATCATCACCTGGATTCATCTGGTTCTAGTGAAAAAAAATCCAGAATATGATGATTATGAGAAAATATTTATTTAATTTGAGTTCTAAACAGATATATGGATGTCTATTCTTAACCAGTTGGTGGTGAGTGGCGAATATCACTGCATAAATCACAGCTTGTGCAAATCCAAGGTATGTATTCATACTCAGAAACACCATTATTCACCAGTATGTGTACGATATATCATCCATCCATGCATGCATGGATCCATCCATCCATCCGCTTATTATGCTCTTTTGAGGGTTGTGGCAGGTAAACTGGAGCCAATCCCAGCTGACATTGGGTGTACAAAGACAAAGACAAACAACCATTCATACCCACATTCACACCTAAAGTCAATATAGAGTCTCCAATAAACCTAATCCCAATCTGCATTTCTTTGGACTGTTGGAGGAGCCTGGAGAAAACCCATGCAAACACAGGGAGAACATGCAAACTGATGCACTGCACCACTGTGCCACCCAGTGTATAATGTTTTAATGTAATTTATGGAAATAAAAAATAGTATCCAAAGAAAATGAATGTTATGTTCAATTAAAAACATTTAATATATATAGATATGTGTGCATTTGCAAAACCTACCTTATCTCTGTTTGCTTTTATCCTGGGAACGACAGGTATATAGGTGCTGTAACACAAAAATACACCAGGGACTCAAAATCTTGGCTTTAACTACTTTTAAAAATCTCTGAAATATTGAGCTAAACACAGATCTGCTTGTTTTATCTCCTGTTACCGGTACCACATCTAATGTGGACGTACTGAGGACATGTCTAAACACAAATGTCCAGTGTCAGGAACATAAGTGTCGGAGGAAAGCTGATTGCATCCTGGGCAGAGTCTTGAGGACACAGCACAGGAGCCGGATACAGAGGAAGCACTACATGCTACATGCTTATGTGTTTACCTTGCAAATTTAAACATTTAACAAATCACATACATCTGAAAAAGTATAAATTCAAACATGCAAATATCCACGTGATGCCTGTGCACAATTAATTGACAAAAGTAAAAGGATAGCATACTAATGAGTGAGATGAAAAAGACTGATTGCATAGTTAGACACAATCCCGACAAATGCTTCCAATTAAAGCAAGGGTTTATCGAGGCTATTGCCTCTGCAGCAATGTGTCTAATTTAAATTCAGAGATTTTTCAGACTGGTCTAACACTGATTGGAATTCTGCGCTGTGCGATCCAACCAGTTCCTTGAAGATTTGTGTAAGATTTGTGTAAGATGGCATGAAAAGTACCTGTGTAGCTAGTGTCTGGTATGTAGAACACAACATCGACACCAATGTTAAAAAACTACACCCTATAACTCACACAGGCTTGAGAGAACTAAAATTCCAGGAGTGTTGCTTTTTAAAGTTGGGAGAGTGAATTTGTGTTGAATACAGCTCCTCCTGTGTCCTTTCATATAGAGCCCCATTCTATTCAACAAGACTATAAAATGTAACAAAACAATACAGTGAAGATCTAATGGCTGCCGCGGCGGTGCTGACAGCACCACCAGTAAAGTGAAATTTAATGACGCAGAATGATTGCTTTGGCAGGGTTGAAAGGCAACTGCACATTTACAGGAAACATTTGTTTGGATTTACTCGTCCTTCCACCACCAAACATGGGGTGTTTGAGTTATTGGCAGCTGCATTCATTGGCGGAGGCTTCATCTTTTCCCCCTGGTTGTCCAGTAATCAAGCTAATGTTTACGGGTCATTGAGAATGAAGCGGCTGAAGGTGAAATTTACCGGAAGATTAAAACTGAGTGATTATCCTTGTTATGACATTCTGACAAATAGGAAGAGTGAGCGAGTGTGATTGTTGCCGCAGTCTGGCTTTTAAAAAATGTAAATGAATGTGGGAGGGCAAACACATGCACAATGCATCATAATATATTCACAACTTTTACATTTCGAGGACACTAAAAGCTTTTGAACACTGGTTTCGTTGATAAACGGGCTGGGAAATGAAGCGTCTCAGCTCCACACAATGAAAGCACATTCTATAACTTTTAGTTTTTCTCAATAATGATATTCAAGGAAGAAATAATTACAGAGAAATAAAACAAAAGAGATCCTCTTCGAATACATCGAAATGTTATCTCCTTATTATGTTCACATTATAAATTAGCTGCTAAATGTTTTGCTGTGTTCACCAGCCAACCTAACTCAGCCCATCTACAGAGAGCCTGTTTACTTCCTATTACTGCTATTATACCAAAAACAGTTAAATAAAAAAAACGAATACAATTTGTTTTACTCCATAAACGTTACATTTCGGGGCTAACAACTCCTCAGGCAATAGGTCAAGCTGGCAGTGATGGCCCACTGCTGGATCAGGACACGAACGACTTCTGACAGTCTGATGCACCTCTAGACTGAATATTTTGAATTCAAATTGGTCACTACAAGTTGAATATGAATGTTCCCCCCCACGTTCAAATGAATGTTTGAATTTCAAATAAAAAGTGTAAGGCCTGCCCGTCAAACAACCTGGAGGTTATGTTCTCCCTATATAAGAAATTCTCTGCTCATATACAGTGGCTTTATCAGAATGTTCTGTTTTTATAAAGGTTAAAACATAAAGGTTAAGCACACTCACTGTTTAATAGTGCCTGTGGTGAGGGCACTAATGATCCACTGAAGATCCAGAGTCTTGAAAGGGATCAGAACTAGACTGGTGTTGTTGTCCAGGTCTATGGCGCTCTCTGGATACATGACATGATGAGTTGTTCTGGTTCCCACATCCTCCTCAAAGCCACTGGTGGGAGCCTGGTTCATTCTGCAAGGAGAGTTTCGTTTCTGAGTTATTTTCCTCCCATCTTTACTCCTGTACAATTTTCAGGGCAGCTCAAATTCACCCACATGTAACAAAGATGGGAAATCACTGGATTTTGTATGATAATCACCATAGTGTTTAATTTGATACCTTTGTGATACAGACACTATATTGAGAGACAAAAATTAAAGAAAGTCTGAAAAAAAAGCCCACCCCCATTTTACCACATTTCACACATCCAAACAGCAAACAAGCTGCATCAATTCAAAGCCCAACACTTCCTGTTTGGCAAGCCAGATGAGGGGTCCCGGTTATTATGTCCAAAAACACTCAATCTGCAGCGGTAATTGATGGGAACATGGCAGTTGGTTTCCTGAGTGGAGGGAGGTGACATAGAGAGGAGACATCATGAAGCCGATTCCCCCCCTCCCCCCGATGTATCACCTGGTTGGGCGCTCGGGTCTGAGCAATATTGTCTTCCTCATTACTGACTCTGAGATGACAGCTATATAACAACTTGACATTTCCAGCCTGAGCCTGTCAGGACTCATAATGGCCTCTTCCAAGAACTATTTTATTTCTAGGCCTTATTTTACAGTTACAGTTTATTTAAATTTTTCAGATCTTAACGCTTAAATCTATAAATCACAGCCTCTTGTGTTTAAAGACATTACTATGAAGTTGCACATTGGGAAATAACTTTGAAAGCCTGAAAGTTGGCACAGTTAAATGAAACGTAAAAAGATATAATGATAAACTTTCCCCACCGTCTCTCCTTTGTGCAACTTATATATGTTTAACTACAGCTTTAGTTATTTTATTGATATTAATATGAAATGTATGTTTTTTTTTATAACATGTCAATTTTAATTTCATGTAAAGTTCAATTAGTAAGTTACTATTATACCATTTTGTACATACATTTGATTGAAAACATAATAATTCACATTTAGTTTTTTAAAACTTTAACTAAACCTGCATTAACATATGTAAGTTAACTAAACACCTGGCTCTAAAGATGTGTGGCTCACAGGTCCCAAATTGTAGACAACGTGCTAAGCAGGTGGTGCAGAAAAGAGTATTTAATATTGTCCAGGCTCACTGTCATTTGTGGTTGGTTGGCAGGTAAGAACAGAGAGAGGTAATCCAAAACTAAAAATTCAGGCAGCAAAACAGGCAAAAAGGAAGTGAAGGCACTGAGCAGGAATAGAGGTGAAAAACAGAGAACCGAGGAGAACAGAAGTGACAAAGTAGACTGTGAGCGAATGGACACACAAGGGAGGCAGGGATAATTGGACACAAGTGAAGCATATAAGGGAGGGACAGACAATCACTTAAGTGGGAAACCAGATAAAGACAGGATGTAAAGCCAAACTAAGTTCAAACAACAGCATTTCAGAAAGTCCACAAAGTCTTTCCAGAGTCCTTTTAATTGCAGATCCTAACATAGATGCTATTTCGCGTTCACCTATTTGCTCCTAACTGCTGCTCCTGGGAACAAATTAGATCGGAGCAGTGATAGTGAAACTAAATGGTAAAGCTGAGTGCTAAACCAAAGAGCTGGAAGTTGGTAAAACGCTCTGCGGAGAGCAGGCAAATTGTATACTGGTCTTTCATCGACCTTTCATAGTCAAATCATGAAGACCTAATAAAAGCTAGAATTACCACGCTGAGGTTGCATGCTTTCCCAACCAGTGCAGTTTCAGTCTACATACAAGTTTTATCAGACTCATATGATGTCACCTCGACCTTTGACTTTTGAAATCTAATCAGTCCAAGTGATTACTGGTCAAAATGTGGCTAAATTCCCTGAAGGACGACTTGAGATATCATCTTCAAGTCCACTGTGACCTTTGGCCGAACAAATCATGGCTCCGACCGAGCAGAATGTCTGGGAGAAGAACATATTGGCAAGAGGTTTTTTATGGTGCAGTATCTCAGCAGAAGAGAACAGATTTTTACAGGCCTACATTGGGGGGGTTCCTCCCTTAATGGCAGCTACATCATCTGGGGGTTTAAGAATTGCTGGGCAAATGGATCCTCGCCATCCACAGCAAATGAAAATGTATGGCAGCGAGGGCAGAGGAACGTCATGCCGCCTATCAAAGAGTGTGATGTGAGGAGTTTGTCACCACTACAGCACATTCAGAGGGAGACTTGAGATATCATCTTCAAGAGGCCAAAAAATATTGTGACCTTTGACCACCCAAATCTTAACAGTTAATCCAGTGAGTCTAAATGAACATTGGAGACAAATTTGATAGGATTCTCTCAAGGCATTCTTAAGATAAAGCATCCATGAGGCACAGTGGCTTGGACCTTTGTCCTCCAAATTCTAATCCGGTCATCCTTTCAGTCCAAATGGACGTTTCTACCAAATTTGCAGAAATTGTGATTCGTAAAGTCACAGTGACCTTGACCTATGACCTTTGATCACACATTTCGAATCAGTTCCTTCGTGAATCCAAGTGAATGCTTTTACTAAATTGGAAGAAACTCTGTCACGGTGTTCTTGAGATATCAAGTTGACAAGTAAAAAAAAAGTTGAACTGAGGGTTTAATTGATAATAGATGCTTCCAATAACACGAGTAAAGGAATCATTCACCGCTTTACTGCAACAATTACCGACAGCAATGCTACAGCACTGAAATGGATGGAAGGCCTGTTAGTCCCAGAGCAAACAAATGCTGTGCCACAAGTAGTAAGCTGCTGCATCAGATGTGTCTGTGGTTATTATGGACACAATACTGATTGTTATGATACTGGATCATCAGTGGTAGCATTGTGTGAGAGCAGGAAGTGCTTTACAGAATAGAATATATTGTGTACCTTGTATTGGCACATCTACAGCACACTTCACAGCAGACGTGGCGAGAAGGAGGACAAAGAGCAATTGTTCTTGCCGTTAACAAGTAATAAGAACTGCTTCTTCTGTCAACTTTCCAGGGAAGTGCAGCCAGCTTTTTGTTACTGCTACATGCCGCTTTGCAAGATGAGCACGCTCGTCGAAACCAAACAGATTCATGGTCGAGCTGAAAGTGCAAAGTCTGGGTGAAGAAAATATTGGCAAGAGGTTTTTTATGGTGCAGTATCTCAGTGGAAAAGAACAGATTTTGACAGGCCTACATTGGGGGGGTTCCTCCCTTAATGGCAGCTACATCATCTGGGGGTTTAAGAATTGCTGGGCAAATGGATCCTCGCCATCCACAGCAAATGAAAAAGTATGGCAGCGAGGGCAGAGGAACGTCATGCCGCCTATCAAAGAGTGCGATGTGAGGAGTTTATCACTACTGCAGCACATTCAGAGACACTGATTTACTGTAACAGCACATTACCGCTGCTATTACACATATAGTATATTATTAAGATCCTTACCTTACAGTTATGTAAGTGTACAACTACAGGAATTTTTGGCAGCACAAAATGTTCTCCTCAACTTATACAACAACAGCCTCATTGTCTTCTTCTATTCACATATTTCTGTTTTCCACAAATGATGTTGTTGAGAACAGAACTCACTTCTTGTTTTTTGATACTCACTCCCTCGAACGTTCCTCTCTAAGTTGTATAAGACTGTATGGTTGGCTCTTGCCATCAACCCACTGCAGGGGGTAATGCTACAATAAGGCAAGTCTGTAAGGGCACTCGAGAAGTTAAGTTGTTAAGTGGATTCTGTGAGCCGCTCATTCACTTAATCTTGTGGGGGTGTGTGGTGTCAACCGCTCTAAGGAGGCGACTATTTCAGATTGGTCTAATCAATATTCAGCTTCTGCTCCAGCTACCCCCCCTTGGCAATGGAAATTTGTACCAGATGGACTTGAAACAAACTGGAGCAGATGTACTGAGTGCTTGAAAAGCCCATTTCTCCGACACAATGCTCTGCCCTGGTTACGACTCAGGTAACATAGGTGCCATGTGAAAGTTAATGAGAGATTTAAGTGGAATAATTAGAACCAATATTTTGTCAAATGTCATCGAGAGATTTAGCTGTGATTCTCTGTGATACTAGAAGTCTGTAACCCTCCCTCTCTCTGGAGAAAGCATGAAGAAAGATGACTCACTTTCAGTGGAAGAGCCTTTTTGCACATGACAGATATCATGACGAGTGATTTTCAGCAGAATTTTATTGGCCCTGCAAGTATTAAGTGCAAGCACTTTAAGCATCAATCAACTTCATTCAATGTAAGTGACTCTTAAAGCTCAAACATACAAGTCAGGTTCAAATGTGCTACAGCGCATTAGACTCCTGTAAATGTTTTTTTTTAGAGTTTCACTGCCAGCAGGAGGATTCTTATGTCTGTATTTTCAGATGCAGTTCGATCACAGGTGCACTTTTGACCTCAGTGTATGAAAAGAACCTGCATCAGATCAGATGGACTGCACTAATAAAAAAAACAACATCAGTGACTTCACCTCAGACAGAAAACAAGAAACATCCATCAATGAAACATCACTGCTGCAGATGTTTTAACATTTCATTAGATTTTACATGAATTTATGATTCTTCGGTTTCCTGTCATTCTTGTGCGAGCTGCTGTAGAGATCAGAATCAATTGTGTCAGATATCGATTATTTAGTCTTTGTGTCAAATGTTCTTTTTTTTACCTTCGACATGAAGGTTATGTTTTCATTGCTGTTTATCTGTGAGCAGGATTATGCAAACACTATGAAACCAATTTTATTGAAACTTGGTGGAAAGGTGTGGTAGGTCCCAAGGGAGAACCTCAGATTCGATAAATGATTTATTTTTTGACTCTTTTTGTGATTTTCTCAAGATCTTATCCAGAGATCTTCATTGAAAAACCAGACATGTTCATAAACTGATATGCTTGAGTGCGTACAATTTGGTGCAGCAGATCAGCAACAATGTGCAAATCACTGTATAGTAATAATTTTTACCCTGCACACACAGTATGCATTGATGCTCATCAAATTGCACAGTTGCAAAGTGGTAACTATACATAAACCCTACCAGCAGAGAAGATGTTAACAACAACAAATACGTAAGCAGAGGTTCTGTATGTGGGAACCATAGCAACACATTTTTTTCCATTGGCTTTCTATAGCTTGTTTTAGTAGTTAATCAATACTTTATTGAATTATTTTCTTGCGTATGTTTTGATGATAAAAGGTATTTAGATCAAAGTTGGCTTGGTGGGCCAGTGAGTAATGTGGGCCAGTTCAGTTTCATCTCAGTCAAGGGAAACTGCTTTTATTTAAATAAAACTGAAGATATTTTAGTGTTGACTTGGTCGGGTTTGCTCTATTATTTCATACCGGAATGACGTCTTTTGTCCCCCTTCCTCTTCAAATGTGAGAAAAGTGAAACTGAGATACTCCTAAATGATTAATGTCATCTTTAATGTCAGGGCTGTTTGCCTACCAGAACACTGTTGGATATTGTTGGTCTACTTATTATTCATTTGTCCTCAAAATACTGCGAGCCAAGAACCACGATATTCCATAACACGGCTCCGTGGTTCAAGGTGCATCCAGATCATGCAGCATATAATAACCAACTAACACTTTAAAGGTCAGAGGTATTTCAGTCCTGTCTCATGCCTTCACATTCTCACCAGTTCTCTGCTGCTACCACTTCCTTTGTAAGCTTGAATTTGTTTCTCCAAATGCCTATGCTGACTGTTTTCAGCTGACTAATAAGGAATTTACAGTGGATACATTTTTATCAGAGTTCAGGATGAGGAGGATGACCACATGAGATGAAGGCAATGAGTCTCAGGTTTGGTTCTTGGATATTAACAGGACTCGTGCAATGCCTGTTGTAAACCTGTCCGTTTGGAATGGACTGTTCTTTGGTCTGTGTTAATGCTCCGGAGCTACTTCAGAATTGTTTCTTGTCATTAGTGAGTCCTCTTCGAGCAGTTCTATAATATACTGTCAACTCTTAGTGTTTGTTTGCTGGACGTTGTGTGCAGATCTTTTTATAAACAGTCTATGTTGCAGAGTGAAGTTAGAAAAAAACTGCGTTCATCCTACCTGGTTTATCTGCAATGAAGATTTTATATTCAATGTCTTTCATAAAATGAAACTGAATTTGCTTTATTACTGTTCATGTGTTTGGCTTGTATATAAGGATGAAAGACAGATTTTTTGATTCATTACATATTTCAAAGGATCGACACACATCATCAGACCCCAGTTCACAACATTTAAAAATAAAAGCTCTGTAATTCAGCTCAATACTCGCTTTACTTTGGAGACAAATGCTAAACAGAAAAAGATTCAATGTGATCAACACCTGTGCTGTGTGTCTGTGTCTCAGTCCGATATGGTAAAATAAAAATAATGAATTGATCAAAATTTACACTACACTTCGGAGGAGCACTAATGAATACACATACCAAGTGTGAAATCGACAAAGTTAATGGTTTGGTGCATTCAACATACAGACAAACAGACAGACAGAGGTTTGTGGAATTAGTAGGTAGATGAATAATAAAGTGGGTGAGTGTGGTAAATCCATTGTCCTAGAACCAGAGCTTTCATTACCCACCCTCTATGGATGTGGACAGGTGTAATACCAACAGTTCAGCTCTGCAGAATTAGAGAAAGGTTGTTTCATATACTGTAAGCCTTGTACAGCACGATGTTTCAATCGATTCTTGATCTAATTGGTATCCAGTGAAGAGTTGGAGGAGTAAACTCAGTGCAGGTTAAGCCAACAACAGTGAATCCTTCTTGCTGACCGGCTGCTGGTTCCTTCTAATTAAGCTCACTAGTGCAAACCTCACATATGCCTTAAAGGAGCCATCATCTGGTGTTTTTTTGGGAAAATATAACGAGGGCTCACACTCATTAAAAGAGCACTAACGAGTGCTTGCTCATCACTCATTAGGCATTCACTTATAAAGTAGACTTGTAGTTAGGAATGGACACAGTTTTCGTTGACATTTTGGGTGCACTCACCTTTGGGTTTCGCTTTCAAACTAGAATTACCACTGTGTTTGTATCCCTCTGCCTACAAGTGCAATTTCAGTCCCATTAGGTTGAAATGTTGCATTTGATAAAATTAGGTCACCATTAATCTTTAAGTCCAAATGACAACTGATCTTAATTCAAAGAAATTCCCTAAAGGCAGATTTGAGGCCAAAAACATGTTTTGTGAGGCCTTCACCACGACCATAGAGATTTGACCACCTAAATCTGATCAGTTATTCAGTGAGTCAAAGTTAACATTCAGAAACATAACAAGTCATTCCATTAAGGTGCTCCTGAGACCAAAAATGTGCTTGCTAAGGTCACATTGACCTTGACATTGAACCTAGTACAATTAGTACAATTGAACGTTACACTAACTGTGAAAGGATTCCCTCGAGGTGCTCCTTGAATATCGTGTCCACAAGGCAAAATTTGGGTTTTCAGAGGTCACAGCGACCTTTGACGTTTGACCACCAAACTACAATTAGTTCATCTTTGAGTTCAACTGAATGTTTGTACCAAAACAGATTCACTTAAGGCGTTCTTAGGATATCGTGTTCACTAGAATGGGATAGATGCCTCTGGCCATTGGCTGTCACTGCTGCAAAGGCATAAACAGTAATTTATTCAATATGGCTAAACTGGGGATGCATTCTGACAACTCTTTCAACAACTCAAATTCACATTTTTTCTTCAAGTAATGGACATTTGATTACTATTTTTGCCTCCAGTGTGTTCCCGAAGGAAAGGCTAGCTTTTACCTACCACAGCCCCACCCATACGAAGTCTTTAAGTTTATATTAAAACCATGAAGGTTGACGACATAAAATTTATGAAATAAGTTGTATAAATGCCAGAAAAGCACGTTATCATATTCCCGAGACGCTTGGATCTATGAAATATATAATATGTTTGTGCTTTTGGTAGGGATGTCTCGATCAACTTTTTTGGTCCCAGTTTGAGACATTGGGTGTTTGCAGATACTGAGTCTGATCTGATGATGGGATTTACTCAAATCTTGATTAATTATGTATCTGTCACACTGAAACAACAGCTGTAGCACATTTAGTCTGATGCACCTACTTTATCCTAATTCTCGACTGGTTCAAAATGATTCCGTTTAGGAGGTTTAATTGATAAATAAATAACAAATCTTTGTGTGAGTACAGACACCAGCTGCTGAGGACCTTTACCAGACAACAGACTCATGAAATTAACAATAATTAGCCATACGATCTGCTGCGGGCAAAGCTTGTCATTATAATCCAGTGGAAGTGACGACCAGAGGTGGCTGAAAATACTAAACAGCTGCATACATATATGAGTGTTTTGTACACTGCTATTTGCCAATGGCGATTAGTGTCGAATTTTGCTAAATCCATGTATTTTGCCAACCTCAGTGTCTTAGGTGTGAGTCACTCACCCCTCACATACACTGATTTGTACTTGTTTATGCAGCAGGCTGCTGCACCGTGGAGCCCAACTGTTGTAAAGGAGAGCTGTGCTGAAACACTAACAGGCTGCAGGTGGACAAAACACAGCAGAGCAGTCAGGAAAGAAGTCGTTACCATTCCATTAAAAAATGCCCGGAGACCCAGATTCTGATCCCTATCTTCATTATTTTGCCATGTTGAGCTGACTTGTTGCTATGGAGCTGTGTCGCCAGTAAAAGCAGGAATTATTGCCAAAACTTCTCAAAAGCCATATGGCCCAGTTTAATTATATTTTTCATGAACAAAGAGTGGATTTTTTAAATTCTGTGCTAACTAAAAATCCATCAGGCTAATGATGCAAATCGGCCAGAATTAGTAATGCCAGCACTTTAAGCTAAAGTTAGTTTCATAGTTGTGCATTAGTGGCATAGATACAGACACTGGCGCTGTGGCGGCTTTTCAGAAATGTAACTTTGTGTTAGAGCTGGGGCAGCTACAGAGATAGAACATGGATACGGCAAAAAATGAAATTTGCCTGTTTGGGCTTCTTGTGTTGTTTCCTTTTTTCAAACCCTGTTGGAAATTCTTGATAGTAAAGGCCCAGTTTCCTTCTGCTCCAGCAAAGCCATTTCTACTGCAAACTGCACCCATCCCTCTAACAAAACACATACAGTGACTGGACAACAGCACAGAATAGTACCCTCCTGTCACAAAGTAAACATGAGAATGTCAATTCAGTTCCTGTGGGGAATGATATTATAGCACGATATACTGTCTGATCATGTATGATACAGCTGCTCAGTGATACTGTGGTACGATCAACAGGGGACCTCGAACTGAGCTATGAATCAAAACCTTCACTGTAGGTACAGTATATATCCATACCTCTTAAGTTTTGGTTTACACCACCTCTTCTAGGGATACACCTGACGTCTATACTACTTCAGAGGTTTAGAGCTGCTTACAACTAAAAGTTTGGAAACACTGCTGGCCAGATTTCAGTTTGAAAACTGTGGGGCTGTGTTTTAGTCTGGAACGGGCAGAAACTGGGATGTAGACACTCTAGTATTAGCTTCTTCAACCAGTTTAGAACACAACATGAATATCAAATACAAGCGTTGCTGACCCTGTTGTTTTTGCTGTTAACGCTGCTGCACTTAACTTATCAAAGCCAATTTAATTTCCTGCAAAATGAGACACTCACTGACTCTGATGGTCGGGTTTCTGTTATATATTTCTGTTTCAGTCCGTGTCGCTTGAAAAAAAAAACAATAATTTGAATTCATAGCAGAAAATGAACATTTGATGGATGGTCTTTGTTTCCTACGGTGCCCCGGTGACACATTTGTAGTGTAGGTAGCCCGAGAGGCAATCAAGCTCCTGAACTCCATTGCTCTTTGTGTCACAATAACAAATAGGTTCACTGAGCAAAGTTCAGGTGTGATTGCGGAATGGACTGGAAACACATGAAAATAACGTCTTATTAAGAAATTCTTATGTTTAGTTGAAAGTCCCGCTCCCATTGTGCATTTATAATGATAAACATTAGAATGATGCTTTCAAGATTTGAGTGTTTAAGCTTTGTGGCAGTGATTACGAATGCAGCTCATTGGTCCTCAGTCAGAGGTTGGAGATGGGTAAGAGGCTCTTGTGAGGTGCATTGTGGTCCCTCATGGGCCCCAGAGAACACATCAATATGGTAATAACGCTCTTTGAGAGAAAGGAAAAGGTTCCTTCTCTGGATCATGGAAACAGGTTGGTAAATTAGACGTGAGGAAATTCCTGTTTAAAAAGCCAATTCCACACAGGGATTTTTTCTTTTGAGTTACCAATGTGATGTGCCTACCTATTACATGTGCTGCCTTCAAGATCCATCCTAACGAGGTTATTTGCAAGGGCTTACATCATTGTGTAGAATATAAGCTTGACTGGTCCTCAGTTCAGCAGAGTAAATATGAATGATCACACAATCACACATCCAAGACAGCCTACTTCTTTTCAAATAAAATACGCCGGTGTGCCCACAGAGCATACACACAGACTGGGGGAAAGTAATTGCATATGATCAAATATTCTGTATTCAAAAGACATGTGAGTGATTCCATTTTCTGACAAACACATTCTGGACAGAGAGCTGCCCTCAAATAAGAGGGAAATATGATATGAAATATGGATCTCCACACCTCGGTGTTAAACCGATTGTTCCCGGGCGACCATTTGGCTCGGCACCATGCCTTCCAATCAAGCATGACTACGAATATAAAGCTCATTCTTGAATAAACGAAAAAATAAATCTGCCTATTTGCATAGCAAGCTTCTGCAGGAAAAAAAAGAATTCTGCTAATAGCAAAGTAATAACTCTTGTCTTGGTAGCGTCATTGTCATCTGATAATTGAATTGGTAGACAGAGCCACGCCGCTGTCACAGTGGGGACTGGCAAAGAAGATAAGTGCTGTAATGTGGCTGTAAACAGAGGCAACATGTCACGGCAGCTTGACAAAGTCATGCTGTGGTAAATTAGGAGCCATGTAGGAGCACTGCTTGAAATATGCAAAAGCATATTTCAAGCAGCGCTTTGGTAACTCTGATAAGATCTTTTGCGTCAGCCACATCATCATGGAACCCATATGCCATCAATCTTAACATTCTCTTCCTTTCACACAGAAGATCAGTTTGGCCAATCAAATGATCCAGTCCAGGCCTCATGTGGTCAGAGTGTGTAGCCAGGTCCTGGATGATGATTGACTGGCCCTCTCGTTCCCCTGATGTAAATCCAGTTGAGCACCTATGGGACGTTGTGTATCGGTGCATCCGACGCCGCCAAGTACCGCCACAGACTGTGCAGGAGCTCACTGATTCCCTGATCCAGGTCTGGGAGGAGATCCCCCAGGACACCATCCGCTGACTCATCAGGAGCAGGCCCAGATGTTGTCCGGAGTACATACAGGCACGAGGAGGCCATTCACTCCACTGAGTCACATTATGAGTCGTCGTGATGAAATTCACGCAAGTTGGATCAGCCTGTGATTTCAGTTTTTCACTTACATTTTCGGTGTAGTTTGGAATCCAGCCCTCAATGGGTTGATGATTTTGGTTTCCATTGACTGTTGATACATCATTTTGTTGTCAACAAATTATACAATGTGCACCAGTAAAGATTTTCAACTTGAATAATTTGTTCATCCAGATCTGATATGTGAGTTTAGTGTTCCCTTAATTTTTTTTGGAGCATATCATACATATTATAGATATAGTCACTTATATAAAATGTAATTTATTGTATAAGTAACATTATTTGTTACAATTGCCCCCAAACACTGCTATAATTTACCTCTTGATGGGGGCAATTGTTACACTCTAATTCTATATAATTTTCTTCTCCTCATGACGACAAAAGATAAGTGTATTTTAAGTAGTGACTCACATGCTGTTTCTCTTTTGTTGTTACCCTTTCCACTGTGTTGCATTTATTGAATCTCATTTACTGTCTCTATAACAGTTAATTGACAGTCTCATTTGAGACATGCATCTCCCGGGCCGGTTCTGCTGTTGTTCTCCTTCATCTCCTCCCTGTACAGGAGAGAAGAGTTGTGATGCCACTATCTCTGTACCTTCTACTCCATAAAATAGCTACATTTTCACATTGACCAAATAAAGCATATACTTTATGTCTAAAATGTCCTTTTTAAAATCTGCAGTCAGATACAAACTGGAAACAGGGGATGGTGCATTTTAAGATGAGATGTCAGGAAAGGTTTAGTATGCATCAATTAATTTAGAAGAAGTAAATACATAATTAAAATCCAATTTGAATAGCTATGATGACAGTGCATCAAACAACATCCTTTGCAACATTTCGTTATTCAGAAGCCACAGAGCTTACTTTTGTCAGTTAGAAGCAAATGCAAAGGCTTGTATTCTCACTCAAATCTATTTCACCACAGCAATCTGCTGAGCAAACAAGAGGCTTTAGCCGATAAGCCAATGCTGTTCAATATTCATAATAGTCCATAAAGAAGGCTTTAGTGGATCTAAGAGAATTGCATTGTGGATATCTGAAAGGCACTGGTTTTAGGTTTCTGCTCACAGCGACGAGAGACTGAGTCCCTCTTTAGGAATTCGGACATTCTGCTCATGCAGCTCAATCTGCAGATCATTATTTATTCTGCATCTTAAAAAAACATGCAGATTTGAAATTTCTCCAGGAGATACAGGACTGCACGAGCACTGAGGTCTGAAGTTTACCCTTTGATATCTGAATTAGCTTCGTTCTAACATGTCACCAACAGTTCTGCAGCAGAAAACACGTCCACAACTCCTCAGAGAAAATCTCCTCTTTGTGTTTTACATCTTTTCCATTCTCTGCAGGGCTGTGATTGGCACGACAGATCATAGGCAGCCACAAACTCAAATTCTCTTGTTTCCTGCCGCCCTCAGGAACGGGATGAACATGTGAATACTCATATTCCATTGTTTCCATCTGCTGCTTTGTTAAGATAATTTTATCTGACGTTAATAATTTTATCTGTCGTCAACCTCACCTCTCTCAGCTCAGAGGTGAGGTTGTCAAAGACAAAACTACACATGATGCAAAATGCTTTGTGCAGTGTTTGTCTGCCACCGAATTAACTACTTATAAAGGATAAATGTTGTGGGCGTATAATATGATGGATATGATGCAGTGTTACAGTGGGTAGACAAAATAAAACATGGAAGAGGTGAGGTTTCTATTATGGAGCTATATTTTAGCCAGACACCAGGAGCTGATCAAGACCCTTTGGCTTCACTATGGGGAGTAGTAATGTCATTCATCTTTACTATGCAATATGTTCGACATACATCATCAATCACACATTCTATAAATTCTGTGCTTTCCTTTAACTATGATTTCTTCTCGCATGCTGGAAACAAATATTAACCAAGTGCTGTATTAAAGTTCCTCAACTGAGGCCTTGTCTACACTGCCACTACACTGTGGACACTTTTTTTTTTTAAAGAGATAGAAAAAAAATGATTTAGTAAATTATCCACATTAGTGTGAACAAGGCATGAGAATCATGATAAAAAACTCCATCAAAACCTGATGAAAGAGCTCAAAACATACACAAGTGGTTTTCACAATCTCCTACTGATTCGCCCATAAATTAACTTTGTTTTGACAGACCATGGGTAATGGGGATTTTTCCACTATACACCTGACATTTGATAATTAATGGCTAATGACAATATTCATTAGTTGAACATAATGGAGTTTTTTTCACAGCAGCCATTTTCACATGAAGTCTTCAGTAAACACAGGTGATGAGGAACACCTGTACCTGAATACATGTTGAATACAGCCGCCCGAAAAATTTCTGAGATTCTCTGCTCAGACATGTTCACAACAACAACATCACGGCCGAGTCCCACTGCTCACTCCCTCACGCAGGCAGTGTGGACGCTCCAATCTGATAACATGGGCGCTAAAATGAAAAGCAAGACGTTCCTTGTCCCACAAAATGTTGCTAAATTTTTATATTCAAATTTGTTGATTTGAGAATTTTATTTTATTTATTTTTTACAATAAATAGTACAATTTAGAGATCTTATAGAAATATTAGAATCAGTTTATAAAAAGTGAAAAACTATGTCTTGTACAAAATGTAAATGTAGAAAAAATACAGAATTACTTAGTATCCATCAAATACCTTCAAATGAAATATGAAATCTATTTCAATTGTCATTTCCTGTGGTGGATAGAGTGTCATCATCTTCATAACCCAAACCCCCAAAAATAGCATCCAGTGTGTGAAAATGGAAATGAAGAAAGAAAAAGAAAGGAGAGTATTGTCTCATGATGAATGAATAAATATACTCGCTGTACCTCACTAGAGATGGAGGTGTGAACTGACCTGAAGATGAACTTGCTGGAGTCGATGAGGCTGCCGTACTGGGATCCCTTCAGGTTCCCCGAGTTCCCCACCACAGCGCAGGTCCTGCAGCGCTCGGGGCTGGCGTCCATGTAGAGCACCTCATCAGGGATGATTTGGAACAGCTCCTCCACCACTTCGCTGAATTTGGCCGGCTGCTTCTCTGACTGCAACCACTGGAGACACAGACACAGTTACATATTGTACCGAGTTTCAGTGTCACATGGTCTAAATAAAGCCATGAAGCCATTTCAACCATGGCCGTACAATTCTGGGGAAACTATTTATCATTTTTGAATTTTATTTAACACTGAATACACACAAAAAAAAGCTGGGTTGAAGAGTACCTCATCTGGGTAACACTGCTGGGCAACTACTGGACCAACCACACACTATAGGTTAATGCAACACAGCAAGATGGGTTGCTCGTTTAACCCAGAAACATATGATTAATATTCATTAACTTGAATATTTGATTCTACCTCATAAATAGGTTATTATAATTTTCATGTTTAGTTATAATTAAATCTTTACTTTAAATGTATATTCACTCATTCTGTCACTCACATAGACTGTGTATATGTGGATGGACAACGTGTCTCCACTTTGTCCCACTATCCAGAAACGAAGCTAAACTATCCTGGGTACAAAGACTCCCATCTTGCACATTTGGACCCAGATTCTGTGAAGTACTTATCGGGGGATGGAGCCACGTTAGTGACATCCAATTGATACATGCGTGTGACCAATCGTGAGTCCGGCTTAGCTCATGATGTTTCACCCATAGCATCAAATGATTCATTAAAATCAAACTTATCAGACACACAGACACTTGGACAAACATCAGCGTGATAAGAACTGCTTTTAATAAAACCATCTTTGAGAAAAATGAATTTGCCCTTTACTTTGACTGTTTAGATTGGTCCACGTCCCATCCACTGACATGGAGGAGACAGGGTTTATGACCTATACTGCAGCCAGCCACCAAAGTGATCGAAATGCATTGGCTTCGATTTTGAGGAGCAGTCACGTCATCCATCTTTATATACAGTCTATAATCCCACATCAATCACACAAAGGGCCAATCTGATGTTCAGTGTCTTGCCCAAGGACACCTCGGCATGCAGACTGAAGGTGGCAGGGATCAAACCACCGATCCTCTGGTTAATGGACAACCTCTTGAGTCAGTCACCCATAGACTACACCTACAGTACACAATTGAACAGTTAAATTACTTCAATGTACTGATCCATCTAAAACAAATCCAGTATAATACTAAATATGCAATGTACAATGCAATTTAAAACATTTTGGAAATGTTGAAAAAAGCTTTCAAATCATACAGAAGAGAACACCGCAGAGTTAACAAAGTGGCTGGTCACGTTTTTTCCTTTTTCTTGCTTTTCTTCTTATTTTATTTCGGTGGTCAAGACACTGATGCTGCAACGTTATGATGCCCCTTGAACTCGCAGGCATTGGTGCATAAATAGCCATAAACGCTGTACTTATTGTTTGTTATACATCATTGGAACAATGTGCAACAGAGATTGTTTTCTTCTTTATAATACAAGATGCAACACTGGCAAGACAGCGAGGTGAGAGAGCCTCTCGGATTCTGGTGACGTTGAACATGACTCACTCGAGGAAAAAAGGTAAAAATTCCTTGAGTGGCAATGAGAAAGGAGTATATTGTCTAACACATACCAGCTAATTTGAGTGTAAAAGAGGAATATGATGCGTTACGCAAACACCCAGCCCCCAATAAGTTACCCAGAAAAATGACCCCATCAGGTTCAACCCATTTGTTTGTGTAGATTTAGAAAAAAGCATTTATCTGTGTGTATGGAAAATACTTTTTAATCATAAGACTAAAACACTACTTCAGTATCAGCTTTCAGAATTTCCATATCACTACCTTATACTACATATATCAGACATATTTCCCGTCTAATGAGACTCTCTCCTTTACTGACATACATAACATTTAGCCTTGGATCATGTAAGCTTTTGTAGTTCGAAACAAAGAGTCCCTCTACACCTGGAGGTCACGCCCTTTCTTCGCACCAATGCGGCGCGAACCATCTGGCCAGAGCTGCCGTTGATTTGTGACACTTGCCCATTCAAGCCGCCTGTGAGAAGCATTTCCCGGAATGAGTAGTGACAGGAGGCAACCTTGCAGTCATTTTTCTATTCTCACCCCCTAATAGGACACGGTGTGAGGCGAATGTGGGAATACCTAAGGCGCTGGATGCCTTCCAGACTGAGGTGGGATAATTGTATGACATAAATTTTGCTAATGGGCTTCTCTAATTTACGGAGCTGTTCTACAATAATGGGATGTAAAGAAATACAATATATTTGGGTTTGAATGAATCAAATTAAGGCTGGCACCTAATTAGCTATAGCTGATGTGAATTCTACTTTACAGCAAAGTGGGTTTACAGGAGTTATCGTAGCTGACATTTGTGGGTTCATTTTTATGTTTGGTGTGTTTTATGGTCCATGTGGATGACTGGCCTATTATACCCATATATATGGATAGATATATCAGATATTTGTGCCTTGTCACACCAAATCTGAGCAGCCATTTAACACAAGTGACAAAAAAAAGGGGGGGAGGCAGACATAAAAACTCTCCCACCGACTGCAGTCAGGTCCCAGTTAAAACTGGACTTAGTGGATTTTATTTTGTCAATATTAATTTTCCGAGTAAAAAGGTAGAAAATGCATTCACACGTCAGCTCTAATGGGTAAGAAACAATTTCCAGTGTGTTTTATCTAAACATTACCATTAATTAAAAATATAAAAAGCACAGCAGTGAATCAGTATGGTACTGCGATAAAATAGACGGACTTGAGAAATGGGAAAGGAAGGAATGGAAAAGAAGAAAGGAAGAAGGAAGGAATGGTCAGAATTAAACCAATTAAAGCAATAGGCTACATTAACTACACTGGCTTCAGTTCTGTTGGATTTTTCTGTCATATATGAATATTTCCATGGCCAACATGCAGCGAACATATGGACGACACAGCTCCACTTCCTCCCACTTTCCAGAAATTAAGCCAAAACATCTCGCAGTGTGGCCATCTTGCGACCATCACTTCTGCATAGAAGCAATCGGGTATCACCACCCCGCCGACACATGCACTCAACCAATGAGTCAGTCTCAGCTGTTGACGGTTCACCATTATTTTATATCATCAAATAACTGGATTTCACCTGGAAAGAAACATGCAAGCTAATCTACTAACGGCTCGCACTGAGATTGCGTGCAGAATAACACGCGCTGTCCATTTAGTACGTTTGCCTTAATGAATTTAAAAATATCGAATAGATGCAAATACTGTGATTACATATATGTGATTTACAAAGCCTGTAAGAAATTGTGTTGGTTGTGACTGCATCTATATTTAATACGTTTAATAGGTAGGTGCTAATTGGCGCCGCATTACCCACAGATGGCTGCAGTTGTTGTGGTGAGGAGACGGCTTGGAAGAAGATGGAGAGAACAGGTTTTCTCTGGTCGTGTTAGCATGTTTGGACGCCCTATATTATTAGCCATTGTACATATTTTTATATATTTTCATTTTACATTTTCAAACATTTAGAATACTTTTCCTGTGTTGATTTTGTTGATTTTGCATGACTTCCTATGAAGAATAAAGCTGCATTTCATGTGTGAACTGCACATTGCTGAATATATTCCTATGCTGCTTTGACATAGAGCAAGTTGGTTAAAGTCTCCTCTCCATTGTGTAAAATGTTGTAAAGATTGTGTAAAATGACTGAATGTTGCACTGCTGCTCTGCATATAATACGATGTTATCGTATAAATATTCTCTCAGCACCCCCCCCCCCCCCCCCCCCCCCCAACTCTGACTGACTTCCAGTGTCCGTGGTAGATAAATAGAAAACAGCCACTGAATGCAGTGTCAAAATCAAATTATGTAAATCCCAAAGGTAACTGCAAATGTTGATGCCTCATCTTTGGGGGCTGGAGAAAGGCATGTGTATTCATGCATACTTTGAGTGTATGAAGGAATAAATCACTTGCCTCATCTACAGATTTGGGAGAGATGCACAAATTACCATATCCACCATGTCGCTTGTTAAATGTGAACAAATGTGTGTGGGAGTTTGCTTCACAACTTCATTCCGCTGAAGATCCCTTGGATTTGAAACAATCAATGCGGCGAACACAAACACTTCTTAGAAGCATTACAGCAGCGTGTGGTCTCTGTTTTTTTTTTTCATGATCTCGTCAGTATCTTATCTGCTCTTAGAAGCTGCATGTACATTTTTCTCAGTGCCCAACAAGATAACATTTGAAATCCCCTAAACAAACCCCAGCGACTGATCTCACCTGCCACCATTTGAAGGTTTCATCAGAGAGGACACTGTTCTCTGTGGTCATCAGAGGGTGGATGGACCGATTGAAGTGATCAGCGAACCAGGGGTCATCATCCAGCTCCGTCACGCAATGTCGACAGGAACACGGCCCTTTGGAGAAAAGGTTGTCCGACAGGCGAAAGGCGTTCTTGAGGAAGTAGAGCGATGGGTCCCAGAGAGTGTAGCTGAACAGGAACATTGTAACACAAAACAGCAGAGCAAAGGTCCTGATTCTCTTCCGCTTGAATATAGACATGTCGTTTCGGTCAAAGTCAGTTTGCTGAGAACTATGAATGTGCAGTGGACAGAAATAGCATCATGTTCTGAGTTCTGAAGCTGCCAGAAAAACAAAGCTACACCGTTGTCCAAAGATGCGAGGGGCTGAGCTATATCACTGCTGGCGAATGAGCCTGTTGCTCTTTTCTTTCTTTCAGGAAAATACAGCACTTGCTTAATAAATGTCCTTGATGAAATCCATCCACGTGGGCAGAGTCACATAAACCAAAGGAAGATAAATCCGCTGCCTGGCTCCGTCAGCTCGATGGCTCCTGGTTGATCAGATCCAGTCACTTTCAGCGACTGCTGGGATGTCGACTCTGTGAGGTCATTGGTTGTTTAATGATCGACCTGGAAGGCAAATAAAAGGTCATTTTAGACACACACACACACACTGGGACAAATTGGGGGGAAAACAGCAGAGGATCCTTGAACACTGTTTAAGTCCACAGAAGTGTGAATACTACAGTGCTCAGTGTTCGTGTAATTCTATAAACATCTAAGAGGAGACTGTCTATGGGTATTTTCATGAACCAAGATTCATGTCTTTCTTACATCATGTCAACATTTGATCTGGTTAGTTTTGGTTTCACATTATAATTTAGGGAGCAGACTTAAGACTCATGTGACACACAGGACGTGCATCCTGTGATTTTCCCCTATGTGGGCTGCGTCTACGCTATACCTGACATTGGATGGACGGGCATGTGTATGACATCAGCGTGTTGTCAATTCGGATATCGTATTCACTAATTTGGAATTAAATGCAAAGGAAAAAGTAGTCTTTTTTACCTGTTCACCATGTTAATTTCGTTGCCACTGTAATATGACTACGGTATAACTAACAGTGTAATTAACATTGGTCGGAAAGTTCGAACTAGCCCCAAAATTAATTTCACAAAGTCCGGCTGAAACAAGGTTGGCGTGAAAGTGCCCTTAAGAGATTCTGTTACATCACCCGTCTTTGTGTAACAGTGTTTTTATTGCTCTGTTTTCACTCAAGATTAAAAAGGATCTCTCTCACAAATTAAAATTGGGAAATTGCACATTAGGAAAACAGTTGGCTCCTATTTTGTCATTTTGCAGTTTTTTTCTGGCTACCATTTTAAATACACACACACACACCTAACATAACTTAATCCAATGATGCCTAACCGAGCTGGTACTTCAGTGGTTGCCAGGGGTTTGTGAAGCAGCTGAAAATTCCACTTGCTCAGTCTGCTGTTACTCCTGAATATAACATGACTGAGATGGCGTGAAACTAGTTTGTAAGCCAGCAGAGAAGTCTAAACAGTAAATAAAACTCAACAGGAAATCGGATGCAGTTAAACTTAAAAAAAATTAAATAAATACAATAATCACTTTTATAAGCACTATGGTTATATTATTTCTAGTTTGTAAGCAGACCAAATTAACACCGTTGGAACATGATGGGTGGTACTTGTATGTGACAGGGCTGCAGGGAACCTACTAAAGAGCCTATACAGCTTGTCAGAAACAAAATTCCCAGAATAGAGTGTAGGGGAAATATTTTTCTTCAGACCCTGGCTTTTCACAGCTGACAAAGCAGGCAGACCTCCTGGGGTTTCGTTTCCAACATGAAAAGGCCACCTCTGCCTTTAAAACACAGCCTGGGTTTCATTCTGATGTGTGCCGCTGTGTTTAGGATTCCTCAAATTCTCCTATATTTAGCAGATCCACGTAGGACAGAAAACACAGTCGTCTCCGCACGCCGGGTGAGAAACATATCTGGATAAATGAAACGCCAACTGCGCTTTGCTCTTAACAATTTCTGAGTGAGTCATCCCATACAGGAGACGTGTGGGAGAGACTCCATTATGACAAGAGAAAAGGGGCTGCAGGGTCTTCGCTGATTAGAAATTGATTCAGGTTCAAATTCCAGCCTAGGATGAAGGAAAGAGCATTGGGTTTAAGAGCGGCTGGGAAAGACGACGCAGGCGACACACTCACACTCGCCTGTTGATTTCATTTTTGCTATCGGGGCAGAAAAACAAACCATACAGCCATTTATCAGCTGCACTGACACAGGCCAACGCACAGGAAGGCTTATAAGTGATCTCGTCTGCTGTTCAGTGCTTCATTACTCACAGCGGACTGCGGATTTGCATACAGCCCGAGGTTGCTTATTGTCTGAGGCAGCAGGTTTGACAAGGATACCTGGGGACACTAATGGACACTTCAATGACTGTGCCTATTTCTATAGATGCACGGCCCTGTTGACTCCACTCAGTTTGAAGCCTCTTGGCATTAAGAGTCCCGGGTTGCCAGCGAATACATTCTCAAACAGGTGGCGACTCCCCACTACGCCCGACAACACACCGACCGTCATCTCTCTCCCCTGACCTTGTCTCGACTTGAAGGCTGGCAACCCCACGCTGATCAAAGTTCGCCAGGCTGAGACAGCAAAGCGTCTGTTCACACTTCAGAAGTGCAGGGCTGGGGGGTGGGGGGGCAGCATTGTGCGAGCTGCGATTTCCACCCTAATCTTCCGTTTTGAGAAGTCATCATCTTTGCGGGGTGTAGTTACACTAAACAGTTTTTCGGTTTGTGTTCTGTGGAAATTGTTTTTCTCCCCACTGGCTTACAGCCTCACGCTTTACTTGTGAGCAATTTCAGGAAATCAAAATTCTGCAGTTTTGACGACTCATGTGTGTCACACATTATACCTGAAAGAAGCCTCTCTGCTGAGCTCAGAGTACATTAGTACCCTCGCTAAGTTGAACTCTCAGTGGGAGTTGACTGTCCATCACACATGCAGCTTGTCACCAGGATGTGACAGCAAATGATTGACAGTACATTTGATTGCCATTACGCTGCTTCAGACATGAACTGGACTCCGGATAATCTCCTGAAATTTTGTGGAGAAGCTGTATGTGAACACAGATGTCTGAGTCTGTTGCTGTGGACATTCTCCAGAGCTTCTTCCTGCAAGCTCCCCTAGCAAAAGCTCTGGATAATGTCTGAGTGAGTCCATGTGACAACACAGCAGGAGATTTTCAGGAGGATTCACTACAAACAAGTGGGCGTGTTAATCACATTTCTACCACACTAGAGATGCAAAACTGTAAAAATACAAAAAGAATAGGGATAACTCAGGATGAAAAAGACAGAGATGAAAGAGGTTAATTTGGCAAGACGAGATTTGAGAGTTCCTCGTGCTACATGCTGGTAACGATGTGCTGTACGCCAAAACTCATGATCTCCACAGTGAAATGTACTATTTTACGTCCTGCCTCACGCCTGCTGCATCACCACTCACCTGAACGCTACAGTGATTTCTGTGTTGTTGTGAACTTGTCTGAGTGAAGACTCCCCTGCTACGTTCTTCATATTTAAAAATACCAAAATGTGTGAACATTTTCCAGAGTTCATGTCTGAAAACGGCTTTACTGGCTCTACTGTGAACTGAAGATGAATTGCACTTGTTGGATATACTGTCTTTGCCACTCCTCACTGCAGATGTTTTTGAGTAGTATATTTACATATACATGCATTTATTCTTGTATTTCAATTTAATTATTTAGTGTCTCTGCTTACTTTGCCTGGGGTCCTGTGTCCGAAACGTAACCTGGGAGGTAATTTAACAAGTTTCTTGCAGCATCGAGTAGTGTACGGACATTTCTTCTCGTCTCGTATTAGTCGATTTCGCCCAGCAACTAGTGCATATAAAGTACTATCTTAAAAACCTTTCCCTCACATTTTAAACAGGGAATTTGAGCTGACACGAGCGTCGCATAATAATGTTAAGAACTACAGCAGCAAACTGGTTACTACTGGTTTCAGGACTTTCCACTGTGCACCTCCCAAACTAAATGAATTACAATAGAATTACAGACGGTACAGACACTTTTGAAAGGAAAGCGTATGTTTCACCACGTACACTACGTCGTATTGGGCAAAAAGTGAATAGAAATAGGTGCAGCAAAAGGTATTCTGTAGATGCATTGGGGATTTTATTTGACTTGCATTAACTAAACCATGCAGTTCAAAAACAAAAAAAAAAGATACAGATTAATGGGAAAGAGACCAGGAAAAGACATCAAAAGAGAAAAGACAAAACAGTTCTGAATATTCTGAACTGCATCACTGCGTGTGCATCAGAGTGCAGAAGATTCAAAGTAGATCCCCTACCAACTCATACTGCATGAATTGCTAGCTCTAGCATAAGACGTGCTGGCCCAGCGTGCCGCGCACCATAAAACATGATCGTTGTTTAGTCTCACGAGAGCGAATGACATTCAGCAGTTGCAAACTGATCTGTTCACTTCAAAGTTAACCAAAAATATGAGTATGAGAAAGACCGGCTGCTGGACTCAGGCCACAGAACCCTGAAGATGCTCCATCACTGCTGCACAAAGAGCTGTTCACTTGTCTATACAACGCACCTGCTGTCGTGGACATTGTCTTAGTGGACAACGTCACACTGATGAGTCTAGGCTGCTGCTGCCCGTTTATTCAAGGTTTATTTATATTAAATGCATTGCATGTCCAAATCGCACCAAATTTGACACTGCCCCCAACAATACACATGCTAATCGAAGGCCTAGAAGATGAAGAGTTCTCGAGATATGCAAACCATATACATGTAGACAGATTTCTTGAATTATTAGATGGATGGAGCAGAAAGAATCTCAATAGAATGTCTCCCACATCCAAGAACTGAAGCTGTTTTGAGCCCTATCTAGCAATAGTGAAGTGTTCCCACTATATTCAAAGTATTCATGAAAGTAAAACCACTAAGAAACCATGTAAAGACAAAGTCATCTTCCTATGTAAGGTCAGTCCAACAATTATTTTTGAACTGGGAGATTACAGCAGCTGTCTCCCTATTTACATTTTGAGTTGTCCTTCAACGCTTCACATCTACCACATGTGAGGAAATGGACCTCCTGTGTTTAAAGTCATGTCATTCAGGCCTGGTGCACTGTTGTACCTAATTAAATGTATATCTAATAAACAATGAAACTGATGAGAAGATGAACGAGGGGAGAGAGTGGAGAGAAATGAGGGTGAAGGCCCCTCACACTCCACGCTCATTGTTCGAGGCTTTAACAGAAGGGTCAGTTTTTAAATCCATCACTGATGCAGCTCATCTGAGAAAAGAGAAGAGTCTTAGTCAATGAAAGGTTTCTAGTTCCTTCTGCTGTGTTGGCCCTGATGCGGCATGAGGACGTTTTTTACATAATAGACATCTACTGTACTGATAAAGCCAGCCTCTCACTGAAGAAACACTTTACGTGAAATTCAAGCAGCCTTAGCAGTCAATTTCTTTAATGTGAACAATATTATGTGAAAGCAAGAAATAAGAAAAATGAATCTCTGCTCTCATCAACATTCAATATCTGACACTGCAGCAGATGGGAGGAATAAAGAGAGACGTTAAAGGCAACCGAGAAGAAATCCAGAGGGATTCTGTGTGAAAATCCTGCTTCTTAACTAATAATATCAGTCAGAGAATGAAAAATGAAAAAGCTCCAGATTTTACATTTGATGGCCTCACATCTATGAGTCCTTGTGCGCTTTAGTGGAGAGTATATCATTTTCACAGATATTGACTTTCAGTCTGTGCTTTATTCTAATAAAAAGGGAATGTTTGCTGCTCAAGCACATAAAGCGGTGTCTGGGTGCACAGAGAGACTGAGAGGTGTGGGCAAGGTCTTCTCGCAAGTTTTCCATAAAGAAGAAAAAAATGGAAGTCACTGAAGTCACTCCGCAGATATGAATAAAATGCTGGGCCAGTTGTCAGATGCTGAGAGCACATCCCTCCGTCAAGGCTGATTTGCCACTTTATCACCATATTGCATACACGTGTATTGAGATCAGATGTATCTGGATCATTATCTAAATCCGAACCTGTCCATCGGTATTAACAATCTACACGTGGATGATTATTTTCATCAAGGTCTCTGCATTACTTCTTGAGAAATTCACATAATGTCAAAAAACGGCAATGTTAAAGAAAGTAATAACAAATTCCTTGATTTGCTGCCTTAATTGAAACATTCCACCAAGTTCCACGGTAGTTTTGGTGCAATGCTGCTGACAAACAGACAAAGAAACAAACAAGCAAGAAGGGTGCTCTAAAAACACAGCAATAGCCTTAGCGTAGGTATCTACGCAAAGGCTAATGCCCTTTCTCGCCCTGTCAAAGCAGTGCTTCCCATTAATTAGCTATAACGTTAGCCAGCCATATTCTGATTTGTCCTGCAATAGTTTCACTATGAATTGAATTTTTTTGACCCTTCTCATAATAATCTGTAACTATCTGTGTGAAGCTGTATCTGCCATGTGCTTGCTTGTGCTATTGACCAAAAATGTATACCATTCACAAAGTAAGACCGCATAGTCTCAGCTTTTGTTGTGCCATGCAGTTATTCCCTCGCGCGTCAACCTGTCTTTCAGTTTGTGTACCTGTCACAACTTAATGTCAAGAGGTAATAACTGGTTTTACAGTTTGTGCTCTTAAACTGAGACATCTACTGTCACATTTCCTATTTAAAAAACATCTAACTTCTGTTTTCTTAAAGAGCTCAGTTTTAGAGCAGTTTTACACCAGAGGGATACATGTTCCTTTTAATGTAGATGTGAAAATATGAGCCACAAAAGAAGATCACAGGATGTTTACAGAGGACCGACTGTGGAAGATTCCTCCAAGGCTCTCACATTTGTTGCACACAACTAGGAGACACGCTTCAAACAGCCTGTTTCCTACTACAAGCAGCTCTATTCAACTGCAGAGATGCAGAAAGATGCAGTCTTTGTTTAATTTCTGACAATCGTTATCCAGATTTCTCTTTCAGCGTGTCAGTCAGATCCACTGAGGAGCTCAGTCTGTCTCTGATCTTGTTCCAGAAAATATCCACTTCTGTCAAAAAGAACACTTGCACTTGCAAAATATTATCATTTATAGCCGCTAACTACAGCCTGATGGACAAGCTGATTTGTGCTTGATATTTCCTGTAACATCAGCTGTCACCAGCACATTTACCAGATTTATTTAACATTAACTGAATTAGTTTACAGAACAACAACAACAATGAAAAGCATTACAGGGTCAACGAATGCCCTGTTTATGTGCTGTGTTTACTCAGATCGGGCAATGCTAACTTTTGATATTGTAATAAAACCATTTCATTGTATCATGATTATGGCATGGCAGTAAATAGCAGAGGGACAACATTGTACATGAAGAGAGGACTGTCCTCTCCTGAGATCGACAGCATTGCTTGTTTATTCACACTTAAAAGGACCTATGTTTATGTTCAGCGGCATAGCACATTGTTTGGACGCTATAAAATGTTTGACTTTGTCAATGGAGTGTGTTTGCTTTTCTAATTACTGGTGTTTACACATCCTGGTTAATGTATCTCATCAGTGGTATTCAAAAGTCTCAGTTTGCTCTTGATTTAATGAAAGTAAAAAGATGCCGTTCTTCTATATTTTTTTCTTGTGGACTACAAATCCCATGGACAGACCGATACTAACCATAATAACAAGAAGTGTATGTCTAATTAAAGCCTTTTTCCTCCCTGTTCTCCAAAATTAACTAATTTATTTTAAGTCAATCTCACACACCATCCTGCTGCAGGGCAAACTAATTGTGTTAATCCTCAGCTGAAAATAGTTCCCAACAACTTCATGTTTTACTCCTGTTTGAGTCCTAATTTTTAATACAGCAGTGCCCACCTATTTCAGGAAATTACTCAGCCTATTTTGAAAATGAAAATTTGAGACCTGAAAAAAGTCTAAATTAAAAACCCAGTTAGGTATTACCTATTAGGAGTTAATTAAGAACCACAGTTAATTTGTTGAATCTGGACTGAGTAGGTGTTGTTTAAGCATATCCAAAAGGCTGCACCACTGTCATTAGTTTGATTCATGGAGAGAGAAAATCACATTTTTGGGGCCGATGTTAATATAAGGGGCTAATAAAATTGCAGTATGGATATATCAGTTTATATAGGTTGTTAGTT
The DNA here is from genome assembly GCA_026259375.1 of Verasper variegatus. Classification (NCBI taxonomy): domain Eukaryota; kingdom Metazoa; phylum Chordata; class Actinopteri; order Pleuronectiformes; family Pleuronectidae; genus Verasper; species Verasper variegatus. Next base: position 15,912,006 of record CM048038.1, read on the forward strand.
AAATAGGTTTTGTTCTGTGTTTTGCTTTTTCCATTCACCTGTTCAGAGACTATAAATGGAAATAAACTTGGTAAATTTGGTAGAAAAAAGGACTGGGTGATCAAACAGTATCAACAATTATTGAGTAAATGTCATCTTATAAAACAAAAGGACAAGGTGCATTGTGTAATGCACATCATAGATCTACTTCACACATGTAATTTGTTTTTCATTCTCTACTGATGAAGAAGAGATTTAAACCACAACCTTCACTCAGGAGCAAATAATCAGTCTTAAAAAATAATAAAGAGACAATTATCGTGATAATTACCTATAAACACTGATATGAATATTTGTATCTTAATGTCATTTTTGGTCATATTGCTCGGTCCTGGTAGAGAACATTTTATCATCTTTTCATCATCCACCAACTAATTACACAAATGTCTGTCTGTTTGAGGAATGAATATCTAAAAAGCTGGATTACAGAGTTTTTATTTTGAAAAGTTAAGTAAACTGTTAACTTCTATCAATTGATTTTATTCAAAGCTCTGCACACAACATCCAGCACATAAACAATAAAAAGTGACAATATATTGTAGAATTGTTTGCGGAGGACTCACCAATGACAAGAAATAATTCTGAAATAGCTCTGAAGCATTAACACAAGGCAGGCTTAGAATGGACACTGAACTAGTTTTTAAAATATCCCAAGCCAAATAAAAGAACGTATACCAAACGTCATACTGATATATTGCCCAGTAACCAACACCAGGACAAAACAAAAACAGCTGTTTGACATTCTGTTTGGCCTCTCGCAGTCATTTTGTATCTGCTTGTCTATAAAGCATTTCTGAACCATAGTGAACCTGAATCCGCATCTGTGACATTTTCAGAATCTCATGTCTCCCAATCACGCCACAGATCACATTATTTGACTGCACTGTGCCCATGTGTAAAACATGCTACTCCACAGTCTGATACTACATGATTCATTGCATGGAAACATTTGTGAGAAGAGAAATGTCTCAGTGTGTTTAAGTTGTAAATTGAGCGCTACAACACTGATCTTTCCATTTGCCCTATGTCCTGCTTCTCCCATGTCATTGCTGCTGTTGGGTTCACTGTAGTTAACACATCTCTCACGGACCTTTACTTATAACCCTGGCTCAGCAGCTGATTCTAGCTCAGATTTAGTCAAAGCTAATTTGCATTGCTCACTTACACATTCACAGATTACCAGGAGACTCTGTTTTTTAAATCCTCATGTCCTCCACACACGTCCATGTACCTGCAGTTGCCAGGAGCAATAAAGTTTCCCTGCGAGGCTGCCTCATTCATCTCAGGCTGATGTTGGTGAACACACGCGCAGAGCAGTGCAGTTTGAGATGAGCCTGCACACTGACTCGGTGCAATTCCCTTAGCTCAGGCTTACCATTTAAACCCCTTAACACACAGTTCCTCTTTCCCCCCTTAAGTAGCTCTAAATTTGGAAAAGATAATCTCATTTGCCCTGTCTGACATTATCATATACTCTATTCTGTATCACCTTGTTCCAGCTCCAACCGTTGAACAAGCACGCAATGTTTTTCTTTTTGTCACGGCTGCATCATCCAGTCATGAGAAAATATTCAAAATCTCTCATGCATGTCATTTACATTTCTATAAAATTCACTCTGGCAGCTTTGGTATCTTTGGATAATTTGGCATCTCAGCTAGAATGTGAAATCAAATTCTGTGAGTTTTGAATAATGTACTTGCACAGCATTAGTTTAAAGACTGACCCATCCTTACGTGGATACAATTATCTGATCTATAATTAAGTCTTTAATTAATTAAGAATTTATATACTGTGTACGTGGGAAAACAAATATATGGCATCGATACAGATTATGAAATATTAAATCAATAATTCAAATACATTTACAAAGTCTCAAGTTACACTTGCAAAATATTATCATTTATAGCCGCTAACTACAGCCTGATGGACAAGCTGATTTGTGCTTGATATTTCCTGTAACATCAGCTGTCACCAGCAAATTTACCAGATTTATTCAACATTAACTGAATTAGTTTACAGAACAACAACAACAATGAAAAGCATTACAGGGTCAACGAATGCCCTGTTTATGTGCTGTGTTTACTCAGATCGGGCAATGCTAACTTTTGATATTGTAATAAAACCATTTCATTGTATCATGATTATGGCATGGCAGTAAATAGCAGAGGGACAACATTGTCTTACCGTATGATGTTCGAATATTTTTCAATCTATACAAGCTTTATGTCATTCCTATAGTCCTTTAGGATGCAGGTATACCACTAAAAAGCATTTCTGAACTACGCATGATGCTATTTTCAGACTTCATTATGATGATTCTTATATAATATCATATAAACAATACAAGCTTTCACTTATAGGTCATGAACTCTGCCTCTTTCAGGTTAGTGGGTGGTACATGTAAGTAAGTTATTAACTTAATCAGTCTCTAAAAGATGGTTTCACTAATTTTAGGTCATTTTATCACACTGATATATGTTCAAGTGTTAATTTTTTAAAACAAGTTTCAATTTAATTAGTTATTTGATGCTTTTAAAACATCATGAGACTTGATTGGTTGTGCACGTGTATTGCAGAGATTTCGCCACCGCGGATTCATTCCCCGACTACTACTGTGCAAACTCTGGCTCTAAATGACATAATTTGCATACATGAAATAAAACAGGAAATGAATACGGGTCATTGTTGACCAATGTTGTGCATTAGAAGGGGTTTGCATAGCTTGTGTATGAAAGGGTTAACATATTCAGAGTAATGACCTGAACAACTAAACTCAACAGTGCAGTAAATCGAGGAAAATACCATATTGGTACACGAGATGAATGACCAACAGCTGAACATTTTCCGCTGTACCTTGCAGAACTGAGGGCAAAGGAGAATGAAAAGAAGAGCAGACAAGAACTGCAGAAGATGAAAGAAATGTGTTCATCATGTGCGATGACTATCAGGAGCCCAGTGAGGAAGTGGCGACAATGAAAAATGAGAAAAGGGTGGCAGATGACACTATAATTCTAGAGGCAAGTGAGCAGGAATCAGAAATCAGACAAGAGAAAACGAATCTGCTAAATCTAAATCTGGAGCTCTTTGAATTGCTGGTACTAAAAAAAAATTTCAGGAGAGATACAATCAGAGCTGACAGCTTTTTTGACGGCTTGAACATACTGGCAAACTCCCCGGGTGCATCAGGCCTGGTGAAAATGTACGTATTCTGGAGAAACTGGAAATGGTTGTGGCAAAATGGCTCAACAGTGCCCCCTAAAAGTTTTGTGAGTTTTTGAGAATGTTCAAGCCGTCAAAAATGCGAATCATTTCCCTGAATAATCAAACGAAAAGCAATAGGGCCTTTGCACTTTCGGTGCTCGGGCCCTAATAACGCATACAGCACAACACACATGAGGTACTGGGGACAGTTTGTAGAAGCCAATCGCTCTTCCAAGCTCAGTATCAGGCAGCAGCAGCAAAACCCAGCACAGGTGAAGGTAGCTGCAGCTCCAGCCTATGCACTGAAAACTGGTTTTGATGTTTACCCTCAAATGGAAAATTCTGCATGCACTCATTGTTATTTTTGCCTCCTGCGCTTCGGCTGATAGAAAGGTGGATAGAATGTAAAGCAGCTGCGCTTATTGATGTGTGTTGTCGAGCACGTTCTATGTCCAAAATGAGACGTCTGTCTCATTAATCATTAACAAAGCAGAAGGTGTGAGATGAAATGGAATGGGCAGTTGCTTCGCAGGTTTGTCACCACAAAATTGGTGTTCCCATGATAACTGGTGATTTGGATCGCTGTGTTTTTGATGAGGCCATTTTGCATGCAAACAAATGCTTTTCATGCACTTTCACTTCGAGCCAGATCCGGCCAGGAAAAGAATGTAAATCAGCCTCAGTATTAATGTGTTTTGTCAAAGAAGTTCTCCTTTCAGGAGGGATCGTCTGTCCCATTAATCACAAACACTGGGGAAGGTGAAGAGAGCCTCAAATGAAATAAACAATTCCATTAGTACTTTCGTCAACATAAATATGTCTATGTCTGAAGCTGAAGGTTCTTTATGTTTCGAGGTTCTGATCATTGAGGTTTTAGAGCAGTTTAACACCAGAGGGATACATGTTCCTTTTAATGTAGATGTGAAAATATGAGCCACAAAAGAAGATCACAGGATGTTTACAGAGGACCGACTGTGGAAGATTCCTCCAAGGCTCTCACATTTGTTGCACACAACTAGGAGACACGCTTCAAACAGCCTGTTTCCTACTACAAGCAGCTCTATTCAACTGCAGAGATGCAGAAAGATGCAGTCTTTGTTTAATTTCTGACAATCGTTATCCAGATTTCTCTTTCAGCGTGTCAGTCAGATCCACTGAGGAGCTCAGTCTGTCTCTGATCTTGTTCCAGAACCACTTCTGCATTTGGAAAATATCCACTTCTGTCAAAAAGAACATGAAGAGAGGACTGTCCTCTCCTGAGATCGACAGCATTGCTTGTTTATTCACACTTAAAAGAACCTATGTTATGTTCAGTGGCATAGCACAGCAGGAAGGACATGGTGTGATGTCTGTGAAGCGTTTGGAGGTCTGTTTGGACGCTATAAAATTAGCTTTTCTAATTACTGGTGTTTACACATCCTGGTTAATGTATGTGAGCTATATCCTCACACTGCAGGTCATCAGAGGGAACAATCTGCACTTTATCATCAGTGGTATTCAAAAGTCTCAGTTTGCTCTTGATTTAATGAAAGTAAAAAGATGCCGTTCTTATTTTTTTCTTGTGGACTACAAATCCCATGGACAGACCGATACTAACCATAATAACAAGAAGTGTATGTCTAATTAAAGCCTTTTTCCTTCCTGTTCTCCAAAATTAACTAATTTATTTTAAGTCAATCTCATACACCATCCTGCTGCAGGGCAAACTAATTGTGTTAATCCTCAGCTGAAAATAGTTCCCAACAAATTCATGTTTTACTCCTGTTTGAGTCCTAATTTTTAATGTTCGGACGCTATAAAATGTTTGACTTTGTCATAAGAACATGAATAGCATCACATCCCAACACTCAGTAATGGTTCCATTAAACCATGATTTTCTCCCTGTAACCCAAATCATTTGCTGCCTGAATCCTCATTTACGCTGCCTTTATGAGAAGAGATAAGTCCATTTCTGCACACACACTTCCATGCGTCCTTTACGTTGGCATGGTTGTTAAGCAATACATCAAATGAGAAGGCAGAACTGAGGCCAGAGGTTCTGAGAATAAGAAACATGCCAACGTTGGAGGATGTTGTGATAATGTGTCTCTTAAGAAAGACAACAACAAGTAAACAACAACAGATTACCACAAAAAAGTAATCAAAAACTAAGCAACAACAATTAAAACATTAGCAAGTAAGCAAAAGCAGGTAAACAACAACATGTAAACAAGAAAATATAAACATTAACAAGCAAACAACAACTGGTAAATACAGTATCTCTACTTCTCTGCAACTTTCCTTCATGTTGAGCTCTTTGATTTGGTTTGCTAATTTTTGCAGACATGCTCGAGGCATGGCTTCAGGGATGGCAATGTCAGTCTGTCCTAAGTCATGCAGAAAGGTGTGTGGAGACATTCCTGCTCCCACGATGATGTATTCTAATAACTTCAGAGATGCCCTGACTTCTCCTCTAGATTGAGGTTGACATTTTTCTGCAGACATTTGTGTCCACCAGGATAAGTAATAAACACTTTGGTGATCATTTAACTTTACATCCAGTGCTATCATCATGTCAAAGTCTTAAAGTGCCTGATAAGTTTCAACGATAAAAATGCTAAATTAACGGCATTTCCATCAATAATAATCGCTAACAAGCAAAGTAAAATGCATTGTTATTTTGATTTTGATTTCAACGTATTGTACAAAGTTTGTTTTGTTGCTGCAATGTTTTATATGGAACTGAATTACAGAGCTTTGAACTTGGGTCAGAAGATGGCGTTGATTGCTTAAGAGATTTCTGAAATAACCAACATGCTATACGACAAAATAACACCAGTTCGGTTAATCATTCAAACTTACATAAAAGCCACAGACGAAAACAGTAATAAAGCAAATTTGGTTTTAAATTGAATTTTATGTAAAACATGACTATACAATCTTTACTGCAGATAAACCAGGTAGGATGAACACAAAGCTTTCTAACTTCACTTTTCACCATAGACTGTTTACAAAAAGCCCTGCACACAACGCCCAGCACAGAAACAATAAAAAGTTTATTGTAGAGCTGTTTGAGGAGGATTCACTAATGAGGAAGGAAAACTTCTGAATTAGTATAATGGAAATTTACTTAATAACTTCTTAGTTTATACTTACAACAGACATTTCAATCTAGGGTACAGCTCAACATAAACTTTATGGCGAGTACCAGTGTAACCAGTACATCACCAAGATGACCGGTATTGTCTTCAGCGACTTTCGACTCATCTGTGGCTTCATGGACAAATGTAAAGTCTAGCATGTGAGCCCATTGTCTATTCATGTCTTGCAGAAGTTGAAGTGTTTTTGTCAGGAGTAATCCACACAGAGACACTTAAATCTGAGCACAGACAGAGTGTGATCCTTTCTGCAGAAAGCTTTTACGAATAAATTTACAAAGACAACTTGTTTCAGAACCTCGTTTGTTGACCAAAATTTCAACCACAGTAGTTCAGGGGCAAAATAGCCGACATTTGATTTTTTTAAAACTTCTATCTGACTGATTTATAGTCTCTTATTGATTATGCTTTTCCTTGCTATAAAATTATTCAGCTGTGACACTTCCTGCAGATGTTTCACAACAGCAGACTTCCAGTTGAACAGCTTTTAATGTGAAACAGATGTGAGATGTGTTGAGTTTGCAATATTGGTAACAGTAGTAACAACAGCAACAGCAAACTGTTAATACAAGATATAACAGGGGAAATTAAACATTCAAATCTTCCAATCTCTAATAAATATTATCATAGAAAGTTTGCAATCCAAGAATTTATAGTTGTCAGTTTTAGTAGAGTGAAATGACTCACCTCCTGTGCCCATTAAAAACCTCTGGAGCCAAAACAGCTGCAGCACTTTTCATGCTGTTCAGATCTGTGATTTTAACCAGCCTCATCATCTCTTCCTCTTTATGAATGTGTGACGCAGAAGGTGTGCCAGTAACAGGAGGGGGGGATGGAGGAGGGAGTGCAGAGGCTTGTGTGGGCGGAGATATTTCTATCAGTGTTGTTACAAATTAAGCCGATGAGAACCATCCAGTTTAAGACGATAATTTGTACATGATTGAAGAGCCATTAGTACCTCTACAATCACAGATGCTTTTTTTTAATATCCCCCATTTGAAATCAACAAAATAAAAAAGACTGCTAACCTTCTAAACGTTTCAAAAGTTTGTGAATGGTAACAGCCTGTATGCAGGGAACAGATGGACTGCTCTGGCAGACTTTTCAGTGAAAGTCTGTGGGATTAAGACAGACCGCATTAAATAAGTTGAACCTCCTCAGGAAGAACAGCCAGCTCTGCCCTGTCTAATCTATTGCCACAGTGTTATCGGACCACTGCAGGTTGTTAATAATGGGAAAACCCACCCCCCGCCACATCGTCGGGACATGTGGACAGTTGGGTGGGGACCATGTGAGTTGGGTGGACCCAGAGACTTCCAGCTGTGTCAGAAATCCACCAGCAGCTAGTTTGCTTCAGTCCCAGCAGGGGAGAAGTGCTCGGAGCAGTAAGTGGTGGGATTTGTCTGTGTCAGTCAGTAATAAAATCGGTTATAGTCGAGAGCTAATGAACAGTGCACTCACAGTCAATATGACGTCTGTTGACCTTCATGGTCTTGTATGAATCACAGCAACGATGCTATGATATAGTAGGAAGTATAGACATCAAATGTCATTAAAACAAAGGTTGTAATCTGACTAATCTATCAAATGTAACCTTCTCTGCTATGTCGTTTTTCTGGGATGAATTTAAACTCTATAAATCAAAATCAACGAGCCCCTGACCTTTGAAATCAATTTCACCACAGCTTCATTTCAGTAAATACTCATGTCCCATCTGCTGGAACTGAGAGCAACACTCTTACACTGCCTACATGGGGCTGATGAGCTGCCACCCTTATGTTCTTTTTCAGTTTCCTGAGTGACAGTCCATTTTAACAGTTTCAAGGCAACGGTATGGTAATATGAGTTTAAGTAGCAAGATCATGATCAAACTACTACAAAATCTAACTTCAATAGAAGTGCAAATCAGTTATTTTAAATTCTTATAACTAGCCTGGTCTGAACCTTCCTGTTTGGAATAGACTTTTGATCTGGATGTTCTGGAGCTACTTCAGAATTATAGACATATAGAAGGCATGTTCAACTCACCACTGGCTACAGAGTGCTGATTGCATGTTTATTCCAATTTTATATTAATATCGATCATATCATGTTTGCAAGATATGCGTTCTATATACCGACAGCTGTTTGTGGAATCAGTACCTAGACATACAATGCATGTACAGTATGCACAAGTGTTGTATTAACATTTGCTAGACTGAACACAGCACATACATGTATCGGTCATTGTTTTAAGCAGGAATATATGTTTTCTAGAAAGTTACTCTTTAATTTTTGTCGTAAGCTTCAAAAGCCTTTATTCTTGTTTTATCAATTCAGTTTTTACTTTCTCTTACATTCGCTGGTACAGGTCACTTACCCTCAAAATTAAGAATCGACTGCAGGGTATTGTAAACATGTGCACGATTCATCACCTGCACAAAGTCAATATTTAACAATTCTAGACGATTGTTGCCCACCCTGTGTTTACTGAGTCCTTGTTTCGTTCGTCTGGCCCAACCCAGTCTACGTAAAAAAAACATCTGTCCCTGCTGCTACAGGCCTTTTACTGTAAATGACTCACAGTGATGTATTTGTATTTGCAAATATATTTATTGTTATTATGTGGTTTGACCACATGTAGTTACTGCTGACTGTACAACTAATTGCCCCACAGGGATCATAAAGATACCTTAAGAGATTCATTGAGAGCTGTGAATGTTATGGGCCTGCAAAGGTACATAGACTACAACATTATATTGCTCTTATAATTTCAGTCATTGATAATCAATAACTTCCTCACATGCTGCACAATTGTAAATGAGGACATGAAACTCAAACAAACACAAAACTATTACACAGATACATGTCGGATGCACTGGAACCTAAACTAAAGAAAACATTTTTTAAACACAACATGCCCCCATGATTGACTAACGTTAAGACGCAGTCATTCTATGTTTAATAATATTAGTATCTCATGACAATACAATGAAAAAATATGGCTGAAGTGCAGAAATATGGTTGAAATGTTGGAGTCTGTCGTCTCTCCATTTCAAAGCTGGAATACTTGCAGGGTGGTTTGTGACTCACAGCCAGAGAGCCATGATGCAGAGAAGAGCGCTCCACACAGACGTCACCCGCCTCTCATCACGCGCAACTGGTGGATAAGAGTGTCCGTCTACATTTTGTGTGAAAGTAACCAATGGACACAGGTTAATCCAACAGGAAATCACCAGGGCCCGCCCCTCCGTCCTTAGAAACAGTAACAAGTAACAAGTAACAAGTAACAAGTAACTTTTTATTTATAAACAAAACGCATGACAAAATATGGTCGCCTCGCTTATATCTAATGACTTGTGTGTGTTTCCAACCTTTCAGCCACTAATATTTACGGAAACATTTTCAGATTTATCTGTAAATTCACAGATCTATGTAAGCATGTGCGGAATTGTGAATATATATTTACAAATCTGATTACTCACACAGAGTCTAAATACACATTTGTAGATTCATGTACACATTTGCAAATCTGACTATGCAAACATGGATCGAGATACACACACATACACAATAATGGCCCCATGGATATTGACTAGCAGTTTCTTTCTCTCTGCTAGTCCCGTTCCCACTGCACGTACAGTTTTTCTGTTTTGCTTTTCACTAAATTTGCCGGCGCATAACCTTGATGCATTCCTGGAGTAAATCAGGACAAATGCAGGATGAAGTCCCACGATCGTTATAACATGACTCATTCCTCCAACACGGTGTCGTTCATCAGAGGGAGCAGTGCCTCCACAGAGACAAACGCAGAGGAATCTCACCTGACAGCAGACTTTACGAAGCCATTCAACCAGTTAATAGTTGCTCCACTGGATTGTTTGAAACTGATTGACATTTTCCTACCTGGGTGACTTAGATGAATTTATATAGTACACCACCTAAAGCCATGCTTGTTCTCGTAGGTATTAAATCCTGTTATCCAGAGTCTTAATTTAGAATGTTGTGAAACTCAAACTGGAGATAAGACGGCAAATGGCAGATAACAGGACGCTGCCTTGAGGTGGCCCCTGGAATTAAACCATCGGCAAGATGGTCTGTAATCCAGAACACCACAGGGGCCTCCACCTGCATTGCCCACGGCGTACGTGGCAGCTGTATGCTGCTAAAGACACAGATAGAAAAATAAATGATCCTTGCAGTGTATCAGAGGCCGCTGAATAGGAAGACTAACTGTGGGGCAGCTGGGCGATGGCATCGTCCACCAGGGGGATGAGCCTCAAGGCAAACTGACCCGGGTGGTCAAGGAGAAATAAACCAATGCATGAGTCACTGAGTGGACTTCACAAACACTCAGATAATCCATGTTAACCTCATTAAGGAAAGACTCTGTCTCTCTCTCTTCACCTGACAACCCTAATAAAACTAAGCATTTCTTTTTTAATTACAACTTACTTTCTCCTGGTTTTGTTTAATTGTCATTGTAAAATAAAAGTTGGAGTGATTCCAAGGAATTTAACCTCAAATCTCTTCAACATGACAACATTACTAAATATAAAAAGAAAAGCATAGAGTCCTGGGAAAGTTGGATTTAGTGTTTTTGTCCTTTCAGACCTTCAGATCGATCACATAAGGAAAAAAAAGCAAGTCAATGGATTAAATAACATTGATCACACGTCAATTCCCTCTGATCCAAAGCTGTTTGTGTAAATGTAGTAAAGGGATCAATACGGCTGGCTGGCACACTGGAGCTGTTCGATATCTCTGTTTACACAGCAGTTTTCTTTTGTAACGGAATATCAATACACATTCAGATTTCTTCTAATAAAACCATGCAATCACGCTCTTAAAAAGTCTAATAATATGTATACCCTCTGTGTTTTATATCCTCTTTAGTATAAATACCTCTTCTGGATCCGGTGTCCACCAGACGTGTTTTTTTCATCAGTGCTATCTTTAAGCAATAGGTCCATTTTTGCAAGACCACCTGATGTCTCTGAAGTCAATATATATCAAAATTAATATTTTGATATATACTAAGTACTAATGCTAATATGTATTGACACCTGGCATGAAATAAAACGTTTTTTCCTGTATGTGTATATGTCAACTAGCCCAGATTCTTCACTAAATAATCATATAGGCCTACTTGTATAAGTAAATGCAGATAAAAAATAAAGATATTTTGTTGTATACAGTAATTAAAACAAGTTAAGTATAATAACAAAGTATCTGTTACCATATTGTTAATGAATAATTGCAAATGTATTTGAATACACTTGTAAAATGCATAAAATGTAAAAAGTGACTGAAGATGTTACTTCAGAATGATACTTCAGAAAGTCTCCCAAAAGATCCATGATCCTTGCAACTGTCTGAATGTGTAAAAATCCAAAACGCAGTAGACGATTGATGGTGAGCGAAACTAAAACACTTAACGAAACTTAACCAAAAACATGAACAGACCAAGACAAAGGGAAACACAGAGACTTTACACAGGAGCAAAGTTGGAACACATTAGATGTTGAGATCTCAAGGGTAGGAATCGGGTCAAGGACAGGAAGTAAAGCCAGAGAGACACACTTGGAAAGAAGTTTAAAAATAAAACAGTAAACAAAGAACTCAGAGTGGAAACAGATAAGCAAACACAGAACACAAACCCAGAACTCCAAACACAAGAAAAACAAGGTCTTAACGTCTATAACATAAACAGTACATACAACAATGTCACATAAAGGGAGAATCATAACAAAATTGATGGAGTGTTAATCCATTGTTACAGATAAGTCAAAAATATGAACTTATGCTTGTGAAAATGGTGCATGTAAATTCAAGCAAGCTACCCATGTTATTCCATATTCAACCAGCAACTGGCTGTGAACATAAATTGGTCGACCCCCTTCATGAAACCCAGAGCTGTTTCTGGTCTTTATGTTGTTTTAAACTCCACATTCTGACAATTTTTTACTGAGTGGATCTGTTAGCCATGATTCAGACTCAATAAAAGGACTCAATGCTGGCCTAGAATTTTCACGAAATTGAAAACGATTTGTAAAATGAAATATAAAAATATTAAATTTTATCATCCATAAGTGGGGACATTTCACACTGATCTGAATAAAAAAATCTCCACATTCAAATTTCCCTAAATTGAGCTGGTGCAGCAAAGGTCAGAGCAATCCTGGAACGACACTGAGAACATTTTACTTTTAACCACAGATGGGGGACGATCAGCGAGCGGTACAAAGTGATTTGCCAGCGAGCCACTTCAGCCCATGTGGAGTGGATGAATGTTTCTGCCTACACTGTTCTCCTTCCTTAAATCCCCCACTCGGCTGAGATCGACTACTTTGCATAAATGTCAAACCACAAGTCAAATAAATGTATTTCAGTCTGTAGCAACAAAAAAATGTGCCAACTGAACACTTTTCGTTTTTTCCTGGCTGACCTATGGGACTGTGCGCAGAGGTTACGGGACACATTTTCACTTGTTTTTCCTCCTGAGCTCTTTTAGTGGCAGACACATCTCTCATGAAATAGGGGGGTCAGGACAGGGCTACTACTTAAAAGGTTACACATGTAAATATTACATGTGCTTTTTACACATTTCTGTCTTACACACTTCATCCACTCAACTAAACTATTCATGATTGACAGTGAGAGAGTTCATGTTACTTGGTAATTTTTGTATCCTCCTCTGAAATGTCCTGAATTGACTTTTCTTGTCCTTTAAATTGTCTTTAAAGTGCTCAGCCATAGACTGTCCCCTAGTGCCTTCATAAAGAAACTGTGTGTTATTTACTCAAGGAAAAATATCCCTACGTGTTTTTTTTACCTTAACCTTTACCAATATTAACATTACAGCTCTCACGTTGTTTGTATTACACACTAATTAGAGCTGATAATTATTCTGAAATGAAACATAAATATTCAACACTGGGTTAATAACTGGGTTAATAATAACAACTGTGAATTGTCTTGTTAGTCTTTAAATAGGTCCAAACACTTGAGACTCTGACTCGCTAAATGTCAGTCAAAATCCATTTATCCATGCAAATAACATCCAACAAACAGCAGGCTGTCACATTTTGAATTACTCCTCTCCAAACATGATGTAAGTAGACAAATAGACAAGCAAATAAATAGATAAATAAATCACCTGTGACCGTGATTCAATTCTGCTTTTTCAACTATTTCTGGGTCTTATCAAACGAACAAATGCGCACATTTCCAGAGGATTAGCGCTGCTCTAATCCCCCAAGATAATTACCTGTGCAGCAAATTCTTTGGACTTGTCCCACACACCTCAGATCAGCTGTAATTTAGCTGCAGCACAGAAAATGGTCCCAGTTCTAACTCTGTGCTTACCAGGCTTATAAGCGACATACAAATGACACACCAACATACTGGACGTGGTACAAACAATGCCATGTTCAGCATATAATTATTAATACTCCTGTGTTAAAGGTCACAGGTTTGTTGGCATGTGAACCTGTTGGTGGCACCAAAGGAAAAATCAGGAACCATGAATGACCTACCATGATTTTTAATACAAATTCTGTCTCGGAGATGTTGAGATAGTTCACCAGTAAAAGGAAAAGCTTGACCTCCTGGTTGCACTAGAGGATAAGTTGGAGGAAGTCAGCAGAATCCATATCCTCAGGACTGCGACTGATATAAACTTCATGGCAATCCATCAACAACCAATATCTGTTAGAGGGACCAACCAACTATTGCCATCCGTAGAGCCATGCTGTTAATGAGGCAAAAGATAGCGCCGCTTTGTGGTGAAATATGACATGGAGCAACCACAATTTCGGTCGACTCACCGCTCACTCAATGCTTTGTACGACTATAGTATACGTTGCAAGGTTGACATGTAACATGACAGCAGCCTGTTGCTATTGTGTTGTTACTGCTATAGTGCAGGGACAATCTTTTGTTTTGTTAATTGTACCGTTGTGAGTATCATTGAGAGTTACTCAGGTTTGGGGTGTGTTTATATTCTGTCCTGTAGATAAATGTACAGCACAGAATGGCAGACTGCCTCCGTTTTTTATTTTTGATTCATCACTCTTTGTTGTGCCTGTAGGGGGTGCTTCTTTACATGAGGCCCTACATAATCTACCTCTCAGATGAAACTGGGGATTTCTGGGGATTTCTTTCAGCAACAAAATATCAGCTCAAGGAGCACGTCTTATCCTCTGGAGACGACAGGCTTAATATTTAGCAGGAAATGTGAATTTTTCCATTTTCTGTCAGCAATCTCTGTTTGGCATGCCCTACCTTCCTGGAGCTCATACACTGTGAGTAAACGTATGCCTCTAAATAGGTAGGGTGCTTCAAAGGTTTGTTGGGGGCTGTGAAGGTTCCAGCAGGAACCCTCTGAGGCTGCTCTCCAGTTGTTTGAAGAATAGTTCTGCTTACCCTCCACTCACATAAACTTTTAATAAAGCTCCACACGGCAACAGAAATACTTATTAAATATATAGTTTACAGTTTGTTTGTATGGGTTTTCAGTCCCACACGGCCTTGGCTTCATACTGATACATGCTGCTGTGTGACAATCTCACATTAAATTTGTACGTCCTCTGTGTTTTAGGCCCTTGTCAGAATCCTGTCTCTCTAAAACATTAACTACACTGATGCATATTGTGAGTTTGTAGAGAAAGGAAAAAAATAGATTCTGCATATGGAAAACTGGGTTAATTTGCCTTGTGATCAGTTGCAACCAAAGTATTTGAGAGATTCTGGTGTAAACACTGTTCATTGTTTAAACAGTCTGTAACAACCATTTCTTTTTTTAGTTTCCCTTTATAAATTGTAATCATTTGTTTTTTAGTTCCTCTGCATTAAAACTTTCTCTGAAATTAAAGATGAATTGCTCTTGCCTCTTGCATCAATATCCAACTGTGTTGATTACACTGATTAGCAGCACTTCATATTCATGTTTTTAATTGCGCTTTAATGCATAAAAAAAATGGACACGGGTGATTCGAAACACAGAATCTGAAAGTAGGCAGATGGTTTATTATTAATCTTGTCAAAAGGATAGGTTTTCCTATCCTATTTCCTATTTAAAAAATATAAATTATAATAAAATATAATATTATTTTTATATAATAATACACATGGGCACTGGACCTAATTTCATATCAGCCTCACATGTAGACTAAATGTTGAGCTGTTGTAGGAAATTACAGAGTCTATATATTTTTAACTTTTAAATTATTTATGTTTCAGTAGGGAACAATGGGTTTGGGGCTGTGTGCCAAAGTAATGCTGGAGAAGGTACAATGTATTAAGGTACGGAATAACGCATTGTTGTTTTTGGACTTTTCAGGGGAATTGCTGACAATAAAAACAATATATATATATATTTATATATATATAATGTAGAAAACAAGTAAAAAAAAGAAGGCTATGGACCAAGACATGCTGGACAGATGCAGGAAGTGTTGCTTGTTGTGGAGTGAAGTTCAGTACTTTCTGTCACAGCAGCCTCTTTTCGAATAATACTTCATACAACTCGTGCAAGCATTTATGCCGGGCCAGACTCTGTCTCTCCATCTATCCTGAAACACTTGTGCTGATCAGCTGTCTCCAGTGTTCACAGCCATATGTAACACCTCACTGGAGACATGCCATGTACCAGCCTGCTTCAAGACCTCCACCATCATCCCTGTCCCCAAAAAAACAAAGATCACTGGACTCAATGACTACAGACCTGTCGCCATGACTTCTGTGGTGATGAAGGCATTTGAGCGCCTTGTTCTGTTCCACCTCAAAGCCATCACTGACCCTCTCCTGGACCCCCTGCAGTTTGCCTACAGAGCCAACAGGTCTGTAGACGATGCAGTAAACATGGCCCTTCACTTCATCCTCCAGCACCTGGACTCCTCAGGAACCTACGCCAGGATCCTGTTTGTGGACTTCAGCTCTGCTTTCAACACCATCATTCTGGCTCTGCTACAGGACAAGCTGTCCCAGCTGAGTGTGCCTGACTCCACCTGCAGGTGGATCACAGACTTCCTGTCTGACAGGAGGCAACACGTGAGGCTGGGGAAGCATGTCTCTGATTCCAGGACCATAAGCACCGGTTCCCCTCAAGGCTGTGTTCTTTCCCCTCTACTCTTCTCCCTGTACACCAACAGCTGCACCTCCAGTCACCAGTCCGTCAAACTCCTTAAGTTCAAGGACAACACCACCCTCATTGGGCTCATCTCTGGTGGGGATGAGTCCGCCTACAGGTGGGAGATTGACCATCTGGTGACCTGGTGTGGTCAGAACAACCTGGAGCTCAATGCTCTGAAAACAGTGGAGATGGTTGTAGACTTCAGAAGGAACCCAGCCCCACTCACCCCCATCACCCTGAGAGACTCCCCAGTCGACACTGCGGAGTCCTTCCGCTTCCTGGGCACCATCATCTCCCAGGACCTCAAGTGGGAGCTGAACATCAGCTCCCTCACCAAAAGAGCTCAACAGAGCGGCAGCTGAAGAAGTTCAACCTGCCAAAGACAATGATGGTGCACTTCTACACCTGCATCATCGAGTCCATCCTCACCTCCTCCATCACCATCTGGTACGCTGCTGCCACTGCCAATGACAAAGGCAGACTGCAGCATCTCATCCGTTCTGCTGAGAAGGTGATTGGCTGCAATCTGCCATCTCTACAGGACCTGTTTGCCTCTAGGACCCTGAGGCGTGCAGGTAAGATTGTGGCCGATCCTTCCCACCCGGGTCACAAACTCTTCGAGGTACTTCCCTCCGGCAGGAGGCTGCGGTCCATCAGGACCAAAACCTCTCGCCACAAGACCAGCTTCTTCCCGGCTGCAGTTGCCCTTGTCAACAAGGCCCGGGACCCCCACCTGACTTGGACTCTTATCCCGCCCCCACGCCTAAAGTCTGTGTTACATTAACACACATTACATAACATTACAGTACATTGCACATTGCATATTGCACATTGCATATTGCACATTTACAGTGCACTCCTGTTTCACATTTAGCATTTTACTTCACTTTTTTTATCTTTATATATTTTTATTTTATATATTGTTTTTTATTCTAATGCTGAGTACTTATTGTGTTTTTATGTTTTTATGTTCATTGTATGCACCTTTTCACCAAGAAAAATTCCAGGTAGGTGTAAACCTACTTGGCAATAAAATACTTCTGATTCTGATTCTGATTCTGATTCTGATACTGGCAGTCTATGAGATGGATTGGTCTAATGTGCCAAAGAGACGGTGTGTTAACTTGCACAATGAGAAAGTTGCTGTTCAGTCTTTCAGTCTTTATTAGTAAAGTTTTCTTCATTTCTTTATTTCTTAAGACTCAGGTCATTCGATTAACAGGAGGTTGGGGGATCTGTCTGTTTCATTTCCTTCAACCCTGTGTTTCGTCTTGACAGCTCGGCTTTGATGGCTGCGTCTGTGACACCGCAGCCTCGCAGGCCCGACGTCAGCCGTTTGATCAATGGAATTGAAAACTACACAGTTTGAAAGCCACACGGGCGCCACTTTGTGCTTCCATTTGTGAGAAATGAGATGACGTCTGTCACGCTGTGAGGCTCAGTGGGCGAGTCCGGCAGCAAGCAGTGAATCAAAGGCTCAGAAACACGACCAGCTGCGAAGTCACCTGCTCCCTCGCTGGATTCAAGTTATATAACTGAGAGTGGACTTGCTACACAGGGCTGTTGTCCACATGTTGACATCATAAGGATAACTTACAAGGTCAATGTTAGAGAACATACCAACACACTGTTTACCAAGTCACATGTGTTAAAAATTCCAAATTTTGTTGACTTAAAAATATTACTGGTGATGTGTAAAGCCAGAAATAGACTACTACCTGAAATCCTACAGACGTTGTTGACATCAAGAAATGGAATGTGTGTAAGTGTGTTGTTATGTTTCGTCTGCACTGAAATGAACAAACTAAAGTAAACATCTCGTCTGTATACCACATAACACATACTCAACAGCCTCTACATAAACACTAAAGTTAAAATGATTGAACTAATTGATTTTCAATGCTATAATATAATTTTTTTTCCAGGAAAAGGCAATTAATTGTAACATTTGAAATATGCCCCAAACAAATTAGTCTTCAATATGAAATATTTACATCCAAAGTCCACTAATGGTTTAGAGAAATGCAAATTAAAATGCAATTTGTTATAGTTACCTCATAGAGCAGTATAAATACAAGGAAGAAAGGAAAGAGAGTAGAGAGTAAGGTGGCACTATTTAAAAAGGGAATAGAAATAATATTGTAATTTTTCAGTAGTACAATCCCTGTTATACCATGTAGATATCCTTTATGTGATTTTGATGAAGGTACTTCCTGTGGACAGCCTGAATTATATAGGTCTTAGGTTTGGTTATCATTTGTTCATGGCCAAAGCTAACACACAAGTACATTTACACAACTGTTGTGCTGAAGTACACAATTGAGGGACTTGTTCTTTACATTAAGATTGGCATTTATATATTTTATAAATAAATATAGAATATATAAATAAATATATAAAATAATTAAAACAAGCTCAACGTTGAATATCTACAGAGACATCCACAGTAGTAAAATGCCACATGCATATTAATGAAGCAGTGATAATAATCCTACTTTTAAAGTGTGGAATTGGTCCTTTTACTTAAATAAACAATCCGAATATTTCTTCCACCACTGTTAACAGGGATGAAAACATCCATTTCAAATGCAGGCCTTTAGATCTGAGGTAAATAAAGATGCTTGGTAGTGTTTAATGACAACTGAGTGCACTTCCTAAGCATCAACCTCCAGGCTCCAATATATTTATAAAAACGTTAAATATGCACAATTTTCTTTTGTATATTTACATTCACTAGTATTCCATAATCCAGCAAAGTTACACTGTAATTGTCAATATTACTGGTGGTCAAAAAATACTGTTATTGAAACTATGACCTCATACGACTTAAATATGCAGTTTTTTCAGGCAAAGATTAAAAGGAGGGAGATGGAAATTTCTAAGTCCATTAATACAGCCTGAAACACAATGGAAAGTGTAATTACAGGCTGGAGGTTAATACAGTGGCAGGATCAAGATCAGGAGGTTCCTCCCAAATGAATGACAGTGCAGAAAGCAGCTCATCGGGGGGGTGGGGGGGGGGGCATATTAGACACAGTGCGTATAACTCAGTGCAAGTGGTCTTGCCGCTCTGTGGATATGACTGCTCATTTGCGTGTTTGCAAGGTTTCTGGGGCTGTGTGGTCAGGTGGCAAGATAGACTCCATTTTCTCCCTAAAAATAACACCCAGTTCATCTTACAGGAGGATGCACTTAGTGGTTCATGTGGGAAATGGTCTTATGGTTGGACAACATTGGAGTTGTAACTTGTTTTGGTCTTAATTCCAAAGAGATTTGATGGCAAACACAGAGGAACCTTCACCTAATCCAAGAGCCTTGAAGAACATTGCACGGCTTCATACTGTATATTTATTTGAATACATAGGACTACTTTATACAAGAAAATATAGAAGTTTTACCAGAAACCTCAGAAAGGATGTAATTACATAAAAGTTTAATGTAAAGGTGATGGATAGTAGTCTCTCTCTATCTCTCCTCTTATGGCCATTTTCAAGCGCGACCTGCAGCAGAATGGGCGTAAGAGACACTCTAGTGCAAGTTAACTAGCACTAATTAACTTGCTAAGTTATTGTTAGCTTATTATTTTAAGACTGTGGCTTTTAAAAATCACACTCTTTCTTTATTAATACAATTAATAGTTCATCTCTCAGGCTGGTGTTCTTCCATGAAGTCTTTTAAATACTGTGAAAAATGAAGAAACAGTGAACAAGGACACACAAGGCCAAACACACCAATAACACTGGACTGCTGCAAAGAGCAGCTGAGTGAATGACCCCTTGTTCGATGTGTCTTCTGCAGGCAGTTCAATTCCTCCTTATAACCCAGGGGACACTGTGATGGAAAAGCCATTGAATAAATAGGTGAGCAAACAAATAATCAGCGAGGCACAGACATTCTAAAAAAGCTTGTGTCACAAAATGAATGTGTAACAGTCACCTCTCTATAACCATAGCCTAAATGACATAGGTATTCTTCTGTTACTGCACTGCTGCTGCATCATGCTACAGGACTGAACAGGCACTTTGGTTGGGGAAGAAGGGAAATAAATGGCTCCAAATAACAATAACAAGATTTTTTTTACTGGGGGAAAAACCAGCTGCCCCCTGGAGCATAACACACAATGCTCAAGTCCAAAAGAAGAATTACAACTTTCAAAGGACAAGAGCCAATACAAAGGGAAGACATTTATCCTGGATTTATCCTGGAGTGTGCATCGAGAAGTCTTTCAGTCTAAAGTGAGGAATCAGGGACAATACCCAGATACAGGTGCACACAGATGGTAGAAACGTATCCAAAAAAAGGCTTATCAAAGCAAAGAGAGTTGTGTGTTCATGACTGCATAACCCAAGAGTTTGCTTCTTTCTTTTTTAATCCATTGTCAGAAATTAGCAGCTTCTCTTGCTCGGTACATCACTACGTCCAAATGAAAATGGAAACAACTTTGACTCAAGAGGTTTTCATTTCAGCCTTCAAGGCAAAGAAAACTAGAAAATTAGACACAGCCTGCAGACGTCTGATATATCCACACAGAAGCTAGCCAGATGTACGTCCAATACTGATTACAGCATTACTGAAGACAGCAATTATTCATAACCATTACGGAAGCCAACTAGTGTGTGTGTGGTGCTCTGATGAAGTCTCACACCCATTCTTCTGTGTTTCAAGGGCTGTCTTTAGAAGTCTTGGCACATTACCCAACTGGACTGTGCACAGAAACATTGTTGAGTCAATTAAAACGTATTCAGCTGTCAGGCAGTACTGAGTAGTTTGGAGGATAAACTCTGAAGTTTTGTTTGGGAAAGATCTGAAACTAACTGGCTCAATGTGACCGTGTGTACAGGATGTATGAAGAGATGTATCCAGATGTTTATAGGGGTACAGCTTCGCACTTAAAGTACTGTAATGGAAAATTCCACTGATCAATGTCTTCACTACTGTGAAGCATGTCTTCTACTGTTTTGACTGTTTTCTGTGCACTTAGCTGATAAAAAAGCTAAGTGCACCTTTATTTGTGCAACTGTTTGCTGGATTTGATTCCTCTTTTTGTAACAGTGATGCCAGACAGCAGACGGTCCTGTCTGCTTTCTGTTCTGTTTCCCATTTATCACATTGTATGAAAACCCTCCTTTTTAACTTTCTTGTTGTTGCACTCTGAGCCATGTTGCTGGCTGTGTAACCCTCTGTAGAGCTAATAAGTAAAACTCTAAGGCAACTCCGGTCTGAGAAACTCGTTATTTCAAATCTCATGATAAATTTCCATCACAAAGTTGTCATCACAAACAGGATCCCTTGAAATATCATCTGGACCCTAGAAGTCTTCGGTGGTTGGCCACCCTGGAGAAAAAAAATCTTCTGCCTCTACCTGACATTTAAGAGACGAGAGGACCGAAGTGACTGGGGTTCCGGACCTTCCTCACAGGGATCCAAAGACCTCTCTTTGGTCATCTTATATCTGGTGAGATGTTGAAATTCAGATTTTTCATGACTGCTTAGAGGATTTCTCAAATAGAAAATCAAACAGACATAGGAAATAATGTTTATGGTTTTATTTGGAACGGGTGTATTAGTCAATGTCTCTGGATTATTGTTGTTAGTGATGTTTATCTGACCCATCCTCATGGCAATCATCCTAGTTGAAGGCATTTTTCCTGTTTTGCTGGAGAAAGAAACAAAGATTCGTGGAGACGTCCGCGTCTTAAATTGAGTGTTCAAGGGAAATTGTAGATGTGCACGATTTCACACACTTAATTGATAAGGATGGGTAACAAGGGAAGTCAGGGACTTCAAAACCCAGAAAGTCCAAATGGTGGGCTTTATGGTTGCAAGAGTGAGGACGGGAAAGTGTGACATTTCTTCCAATATGGTCCAGAGACTTTGCTTTTCCTTCTAATTCAGTGTCAACAAAATTAAACTTATAGAATAAAAAGGTCACAATGTGGAAAGACAGAAGATAATAAGAAATGTCTTGAAATGTGGGAAAAAGAAATAGAATGTAGGGACAAAAAACAAGAAATAGAGTGTAGGGACAAAAAACAAGAAATAGAGTGAAGGGATAAAAAACAAACGTTTAAACAGAAAAACCTGAATGGTCTGGTCCCTCCACTATGGGCAAAAAGATCAACAGTTCCAGAAAGCACAGCTAACCACGATTCAGGCTGTGCCAGCACTGATGGAGCCCCATAGTCAAGATGGCGGCGAAAGCAGAGCCAACTTCACTGTACCAGGAAGAGAGGGGCGTGGCCGTGGGTGAGGCTTTCCTCGACGCCTCCCACTGGGCTGAGACAAGTTCTTCGTCTGCAGACAAAAAGGACATTGGGCAAAGGACCGCCCCCAGCAGCGAGAGGATGGGGGGACAAGAACTTTCACTGCTGACTGAAATACAGGACGTGAGGGGGGAGCGGGCGGAGGGAAGACGACTTGCCTACCCACAGAGGTGCAGAGAAAGGGAAGTAAAACACACACACGCATACATACATGCTCCTGCAATGAAGAAATGGCTATACAGCACGCACACACACACCAGAACACACACAACTTTGTGGTTCTTATGTTATGTACAATAGTGATGCTTTTAAGAAAATGCCTCAACTCTGTTAACGGTCATAAACTCAATTTCATGGTCGACTCTGGTGTAGGTTATTCTGTGGTTAGGATGTCTGATTTACCCACATCTCCTGAAATGAGTGATCGCTTTATTTTCTCTCAAGGCTCAACAGTAAAGGAAAATTTCAGCTTCTGCTAAGTGATGGTCGACATGTGGTCAAAATGGGTTGCATTACCTTAAAGCTTGACTGTGGGCGCATCTGACGCTTGGTGCCAGCGCTATTGTCATAATGACAACAATCAGTATCATGCTTTGGCCACACAACATAGCCAGCTTTCAACCTAAGGTGCCTGACTAGCTATCAATACAACGCTAAAGAAAAGTACACAGGATGTAGGAACAATACAGGATATAAAAATCCACAACCTGATGAACACACACCAGATGGGCCAGCTGCTGCCTCTGATTTGATTGGCTAGCGCCTGCACTTGAGTGTTTGTTTGAACACGATTCGGCTGGTTCTTCCATTGCTGCATGGAAAGTAACGCAAATACGCCACAACACAACAATGCAACACAATGTAGCGGACCTGCAAGGCAGTTTGGTAATGCATGACATCAGCAAAGTGAATGAGTAGCATTTCAGTTGATGCGTCCAACACACACAACTCCAGCATTTACAAAGCTTGATTCAGGATGTGGTTAGCCTAGCTTGGTGTTTACCTCCCGACAAACAGTAGTTCCTGCATTTAACTCTTTAAAACCTGCAAATTGTTGCAATATTTCTCTTTATCTGTATTTTTACACATCAAAGTATGTTTATGGGTCTTAGGGTGAACTCCCAAAAAAGGGTTTTCTGTAAAAAAATAAAATAATAAAGTTTTTCTTTCTTTTTAAAATCTTTTGTAGCACCACAGGGAGCTGGTAGCTGCATGGAATGTGATACACTGCTGCTTTGGTTGGTTCTGAAGACTACAAGTCTGAAAATTAAAAATATATATCTCTGGGTAAAGTTTAAAAGAAGTGAACTTACAAGTTTAGTTTCTGTCCATTCCTAAGTCAGGCAGTGTTATAGGAGTGCAGTGCTACATCAGGGGAGTGCTCTTTTGATGCACAGACATCTTATCTTACATAAAGCAAATACATGTTTTGGAAATTGTATTAATAAGATGTATTCATTTGTAATATATAATATGATATATACAATAATATTACTTTTTTTCGCATCGAAACCTGCATTCTTCAACAGAACTCCAACACTTATTTAAAATAGATGTTTTGCATTTCCATAGCATGTAAAGTGTCTCATGTACGATGATGTATTAGGGTGATAATATTAAAGAAAAAATATTCAGACACATTAAGTCGCTATATCATAAGAATAATGCCATATTTGTGTAAAATGTCTTAATTTATGAGAATAAAGTTGAAATATATCGACTTACGACTTTATTCTTGTGATATTAGGACTTCATTCTTGTCATATTATGACTTTATTCTCATAATATTACAACTTTATTCTTGCAATTACTATTTAATCTCATTGAATCTCATATTTTCCCCCCTTTAAGTGGCCTTAATACGCACATTTTCACTCCACTAGTCTTGTTTATATTCATACAAGCAGCTCATTATCAGGCGGAATCTTAAATATGGCTTGTCTCAGGTGTTCTATGCTCTGGCAGTTTAGCAAAGAGGAGTATTTACATTTCTCCTTATTATTCCTGTAGTGACCTCCAGAGCAAAGTTAAGCTACACTCAGTAACTGTCCAGTCATGGAGAAATCTGCTCCAAAGAACAGAAGCGCTGTTTTCCATAGTATGTTTAATTAATGACCCATTATTAATGATGGTAGCAGTGGAGCATTAGGGGAAGTAATGATTCCACTGTCAGTAATTAAAGCAGTGAAAGGACTGTTTATTTTTGATTAGTCTGTTTAAGCCAGTAGTTTTATTACATGTTTTAGCCTGTCTATTATTCTTTATATTTTTAATTTACATTTTGACATTTGTATCTTAGTTTATTTATATTATTGTTGCTGCCAATGACCACATATAGAGAGTTTGTAGACACAGTACACACTGTGAGCTATACATATGTATATGGCAGTGGTCGCCAACCCGTCTATTACGGATGACTGGTCGGTCTCAACAGTCTTCACTGTGGATCTCTATAACGCTCTGGACTCACTGGCTGTGGTTGCACCGCAGAGCAGCTGTGTGTCGCTTGTCGTTGTTCACACTGACAGTGTGTCTGCTACTGGCGGCGGAGCTGCTGGTTTTCTTATTGCATCTCCTTCAATACAAGGCTGATTATGTACTAAAGTACGAAGAAGTGCACCTTCCGGTCTTATGATAACAATCAAAGCCCTGTAAGAACAAATGAATAGATTCAGAAAATGAAACACTGGAGTGCTTTTACTTTGAAAGGGGTTCGGAAAGTGTTGTAAATACATTTTTGTCATAAACAGATTGTGTTTCACTGCAGAATAAACTGAGAAAATTATATTAAAATGTATCTGTTGAATTCATGTCAGAGACATAAATTATTGCAACACTTCCTGTAGGCATTTCAAAATAAATATGTTCAATTTTTTAAAATAAAATTATTTTTTATTGTGAAATATTTGCAGGAGCAGAAGATGCAGAGCTTTATTCCTTTATAGTACTGGTATTTCATTGAGCACACAGGACTACTTTTATACAAGGAAATATTCATATTTGTGGCCATATTCAAGACAAAGCCTGTCTAAAAACATTGTGCTGCAGTGAAAGAACTGTGCAGAACAAATTGTTGAGAAGCTAAATATTGTGCATTGAACAGTTGTTGTTAATATGAATTGATATTAATGTGAATATTGTGCATTTAATAGATCAAGTTGCATGACTGCCTTTCTTTGTGTATATTTATGCTCGTACATTCAGCCTTTAACAGAAATTGCAAAAAATTATAAATATGATCCTAAGTGGGTTTTTTGGAAGATATCAGGGTGGTAGATCTCGGCTGACACTAGGAATTAAAAAATGATCTTGGGCTTGAAAAGGTTGGTGACCACTGTTATATGGTTTATAAACCATATGGTTGAAATTAGAAGACACATGCTGCCAAAGCTCTGGGCTTAAACACACACACACACACACACACACACACACACACACACACACACACACACACAACACACACACACACACAGTCCCTGGTACAAAAATAAATGGCAGCAACAAATCTCACACACATCCAGAACATCCTATTCTCTGCTCTACAACACAATCACACTCTGCCTTAGGGCTGCCAGCACCACACAGTTACAAAGCGTTTTTAAAGCGCTCCTCTCTGCTCTGCCCGTCAAGATGTGGTACACCGCCTCAGTCCGCTTTACATTTCAAACTCCCATTGTGATTAGAGAACAATGGGACGTCACATTTGGGAGTTTGTGTGAACCTCTGATGCAGGAGCTGCGAGACAAAACAGAGGTCTTTTGTCCTCATGAGCACATGGATGCAAGGCACATTTAATCTGAGATTTGTTTGTGTTGTTTGTGTCACGCGTTGGTGATTTAATTGGTTTTGGACCAGTTGGTCAAGGTTTACAAGGGTGATGGATAGTAATGGACCACTTAATGGGTCTACCAAATAATCAGGCTGTTATCTGGCATTTTTAAATAATGGGCCTGTACTCGCAAGACCAACAAATCTGTGAATCTGTGGATTCTGTTTTGAGGTGAAAATCTGAATCGATTTTAACATTCATCCATCACATATAGACTCAATTCAATGATTGTCCCACCATCTCCACTTTACTGAAACAAACACTTCACATCTTTCCAGTTTCAGCTATTGGTCACATTTACGGAATCAACTTATCTTTTTCCTACAAAAACGCAGGTAAACCAAGCTGCATGGGCTCTTCAGAGTGTTGATGTGATGCCACCCCAAATCCCCGCGGTTTTAGAAATCCAAAACAAAGGGTTGCGATGGACGACGACGTGCGTATCAAAAGATTACACTCATTTCTCTGAACCCTCTTTTCATGCCAGCTTCAAAAGGCTTGTTTAGCCACGTACCATGAAATAACCTTTTTACTTCTGCTTTTGCAGCAACTTTGCAAAGTTTGCCAGCATGTCGCACGCACTCCAGTCTCTTCTCCTTTCCTCCTTCTCTCTACCCTTTCTCTCCCGCTCTCCCTCACGCTGTCTGTCTTCTTCTAAGAGGCCATACCCACATAATGCCAAGGCCGCCGGTTTTGCCGGGAGCACCTGGTGAGTTAAAGGCTAGGCCAGGTGGTACACAGCTTTGACTGCCAATTAGAGTGGCGACCATGTGAGAGCTGCCCAAGATAACTTCTAATTAACAATGGACCTCCAAGGCATAACAATTAGCCTTTCCTTCAAATAAACCCACAGAAAGGATGCAGTCAAGCCCACTGACAAAATCATATTTTCCTGCACCGCTGCCAAATAATACCCCGTTAAAGACAACAACAAAAAAACTGCAAGCAGAAACAGTAATCCTGTGCAAAGCCTTGTCAAGTGAGAGTGTACGTTGAGCATACATATTGTATAGGTGAGTCTATTTAAGTAAAGAATGAAGGCAAGGTCACAGACGCCGCAGGCCTATCAACATGACTGCGAGGAGAATAAAAGGTACAGAAGATGATTTACATTGATGATGACAAGGAAGGAGTGACACACGCAGACAGCATCCCCGATTGTACCGGATAATGATTAGGGCGGCAAGGGGACAATTTGCGTATGCTGTTTTCGAAAACAAAAAGTCAAGGACAATGCCTTTGTTCATCAAAGTGGATAAAAAAAAGAGAAGAACTCCAGAGGACATTGTGATGAGGAGACTATGTAGCTAGCATGAAACTGCACAGCACAGCAGAGTGCGGTTTAATGCATCCATCCCCTCTTGGAATGTCTTCCTGTCCTCTGCACCTGTCAATAAGGATCAGCAAACATGAGGTTGCACATGAAAGCCACATGGTACACTGACAAGCCTAATTGCAGGAGTGATGTGTAAAGTCTTGACGTGGCCGATTGCACTGGGGAAAGATTACGACGCCAATCAAGGCTTTATTTGCACACATTTGTGTTCGACATGGGATTTTAACAATCATCTGCGATAACCTCCCAACTGGGGACAATACTCGCCTACAGTAAATGTCATGTATTCTCCATTTAGAGTATAAGAAATCTGCTCAGGCTTGAGAAATAAAAAAAAAGAAAGAATGGTGCTGAGGTGTTTCTTGGAAAAAAGCCAGGACTGTTAAGTGGAAACAGAGGGCAAATCAAAAAGCCAGGGAGAAGTCCAAGGGGAATATTATGAAGGAAGAAGGCAGTGTGTGAACGACCCGAGAGGCCTGAGCAGAAGACACCAACTATTAGTGAATTACACATGTACATGCTGCAGACACATGGCTGCGCTGGAAACCAGTTCTGCCGCAGTCTTGGATGCAGACCCTCTTGTAAAGCCGTGTACTTAAAGGGTCTGCCTGGGTCTGCGGTCAACCACAGGGATCCTCTGTCTGGAGTCTGAACGCCGGAGCTGAACAACTGATTACAGTAAAGCCTGCGCTGACTTCACTCAGCCTTCACGCCACGGAGACGCAAGCCAAAGACTGGAGGAACTACCTCGCAATGAGAGAGAGAGCTTGAAACCATAAGCCGGATATGTCAGAGAAACTCTCCACAAAATGTTTTGGGGGAACGAGGTGTTCGAGGAACAACGAAACAACAGCACGACTGCAGTTTCATCAGACTTTTTTCCTTGCAGCGTGTCTTCATCTGGATGGCAGCTGGTGAGAGTTCTCAGCGACTAATTGAGTAATCACACAGATCTTTTAAATTATAAGAACATACATATTTACAGAGGAACAATAATGATGCATATTCACTTTCATTTTATTAAAATCTTTTGACTATACCATCTTTACCGCAGATAACCCAGGTAGGATGAACGCAAAGTTTTCACTCCTCACCATAGACTGTAAATAAGAAGCTCTGCACACGACTTCCAGCGCACACACATTAAAAAGGGACAGTAGAACTGTTTGAGGAGGACTCACTAATGACAAGGAATAATCCTGAAGCCGCTCCAGAGCACAGGAGAACAGAACAGAACATTCCAAACAAGGCAGGTTTAGAACAGGAACTGCACAAAAGAATAAACAAATGACGGAGTTTCCTCCGTAGTGCACATTATCAGGACGACTCACGTTTCTCTAAACACAGCTCCTCCAATGCTATGTAATGTAACACATGGCAATTGCTTATGACAACTACAATTTTCAGATTTGACAGGGTTCCTTAATAATGAATACCACCTAAGCACCCTGTCTCCCTCCCTGCCACCCTCCTCTCTAAATACTGCAGCGAGGTCCCCCAAGGTCGTGCCATCCAATCAGATGGGAGACTTGATGAGGAAGTGGCCGAGTTAATGTATTCCACTTGCTTATTATTTATAATGGCGAGGAGAGGTTTCTGGTGGGCAATTGATCAGCGCGCCGCAGACACCCTAGTAAAGGACATCTCGCACAAAGCATACAACAGAGGGGGACCATCACAAAAACTCACAGCCCCATACGCCTGTTAGCTCATACTGGGATACTAAGGGTGAAACACGGATTGATTCATGGTTACAACAAATAAAAAAGGATTTCAGTCAGTTGTTTTATTTAATACTAACAGTAGCGTGTGCAGCACAGACATCTCCCCCCTCTGCACATCTGCTCCACATTCAACAGTTGCTCTGGCTGGGTCCTCAACTGAACATACAGTACAGCGGAGGGTACACAGTCTTTTTTAAAGAGTCAAAGCTACCACCACCACCACCACCACCACCACCACACAGTCTCAAGTGCATGAGTTACTCAGCAGCCCCCCTACCACACAGTCTCAAGGCAAGAAAATCAAAACCAGCCCTCAGTTGCTTTTTTCTCTCAACGTGCCACAACAGAAGAGGCTGCTGAGAGCATGGAAAATAAGGAGAAGGCACCAACATGCGCATATCCATACCTTGAAGGCAGGGATATGAATTATGAAATTGATTGCGATCACTGACAACTACTCCTGTATGTGCAGGTGTGATTTAAACATGAAAAACAAAGACTTTTTGGCAATTCTTTTGCAGAAGAAAGTTCCAGTGCAACACCTGGTCAGCAGCACGGTGGCACTTTCATCCATGCATGTGAGCCCCTCTGAAATTGTAAAAGCTCCAGTTGGAAGATAGGTGCCACTGGGGCGGTGTACAGGGTCAAATGCAGGCGTTAGTGTCTCGGTACTCACTTCCAGTCAGGTCGAGCCCGGGCTGCGCGTCAAGTCCCGGTGTCTCCGCGCGGTGCGGCGGCTGCTCCACGGAGAAAGGAACGAACGGCGAACAAATGAGCCCGGTGACAGCTGGAAGGCTCCGATTTAAAGGTGGAAACAAGCCCCGAAACCGGTAAAGCTCACACCGTCGTGGTTCACTCCCCTCCCAGAACACGCACATGCAGACGTGCGTTTTTTCATGTTTGTGCAAAGGAGGAGGAGGAGGAGGAGGAGGAGGAGGAGGATGGGAACAGTTTCCTCGCGTAGTAGCGAGGGGCATGCTTTTTACGCACACACGCACGAACGCACACAGGCGCGCGCGCACACACACACACACACACACATACACAGACTCTCTCTCTCTCTCTCTCTCTCTCTCTCTCTCACACACGCACACACACACACACACACACACATTTATGCGTAGCCAGGTCCTGCTGTTAGTCCTCAGCTCTCCTGGAGGAACATGATCAATAAGTTCCAATACAATAATAATCAACGTCTCTCACCCGTTTCTTCTCCTGCAACTGTCTTATATCATTATGATCCCCTTGGATTTTCTAGATTTTCACATGCCGTCTTAAATTTGCCTTTTTCAGCAAAATACCATGAGTGTTCTATATCTTTTTTAAGGATAATCTCAGCTCTGTCTTAGGCTCAAATCTGACATTGATAAACCAATTTCAAGTATCTAAACAATTCATCCACATCAGTAAAGGTGTAGTTTCACATATGATTTGAAAAATTACGAAAAATGTGTCTGAATTTGTCAGCTTTAGGGCCAAATCTTCTCTTGATAAAAAGGGTTAGACCCAGTTGTGTTAGGGTTAGACCCAGTTGTGGACAAACAATAAAAAGTTAGTATGATATAAATGTGTAGATCATTTTAAAATAAGTGTAAATTCTGTACAAATACGGTTTGAGTGGAAGTGTTGTCTGTCGCTCTACTTCCACTGAATGTAACATTCATTTATGTACAGCCAGTAGGATATATAATGCATATGCTGTTAAAAGTTTAGTCTTAGTGAGGGGGTATATATATATTGACGCTGTGTGAGTGATGTTCAACAGAGTGATGGGCTGTTGGAAGAAGCTGCTCTTGGCTGTGCCGACTTAATGACTTCATAATAACAAATCAAGCTTCATGGAATGTGTACAAATGAAAAATTAGTACATAACAACGTCCATAACATAACATAGTCATGTGAGCTGCAGGGACTTAACACACACTGGGATTAATCATTATTTCAACACATATTTTAAACAACAGTTAACAATTGTCACACACTGGGATATATTATTATTTCAATACACAAACATTAAATGGCAGTTAACAATTGTGGTGGAAATTTTGGTCAACAAACGAGGTTCTGAGACAAGTTGTCTTTGTAAATTTATTTGTAAAATCTCTCTGTGGAAAGGATCACATAGGCAAGGTGGAGTTTGCAAGTGAGATGAAATGTGAAGTGTCTCAAAAACATGCGGGGGGGGGGGATGTATTGTTCTGTGTCTGGAACTTATCGTCTGATAAGGTGTTAGTGACAGGCTGCATCCTCAATGTTTTGGAGAGGAAATAGTATCATGTGTGGTTTGGGTTTTGTGTCAGTCCGCTGCCAAAATCCATCATGTGTTTATATATTTGTAGACTGTAGTGGAAAATTCCACTGACCTAGTATCTAAGGTAGTGGAAATCCCCCTGACCAGGTGTCTCACTGCTGTGATACTGTCTACCTGACAGGATGGAGCCCTTATTTGTGTCTCACTGCTATGACCTTGATAAACAGAGTGTATGCCCTTATTTGGTGATGTTTTCTTCCAACTGCTACAGCGGACGGACACAGCAGATAGACACAGATGATGATCTTATGTCTTTTTTTCATATTATGTTTTATGAAACGCCTCTTTGTATAAGTTCTGGCTTTTGTGAACTTGCGGCCAGTTCCATTTTGAGCATCCCTGCTTGTTGTGTAAACTCTGCAGAGTTAACTATTAAAAAGACTCAAAGGCAACTCCGGTCTGAGAATTTCATTATTTCAAATCTCAAGATGAATTTCCATCACAAGACTTTCCTTGTTGATGTGTTTATAGCTCGTTTTTATAATTGCAGCCGACAAAAGTATATAATAGATAATGGAGGAGACCAATAGCGTCACTGCAGATGGAATGCACCCAAAGTTAAAGTTCAGTCAGCACTAATAGCCTCAGGGCTGTGGTGACCTACTGGACAAATCGATGCCCTTGAATAGGTGACTGCTATACCTTTATCCCCTGTGGCGATGGAAACTATAAAGGGGTTGCAACATTTACTAAATCCTCAGGAAGCGAGTGATTTAAAGTATTAATTAAGTATTAATTCTCTCCCTCAGCCTTTATGTGCAACCTTCAGGGCCTGAAATGGTTTTGTGTCCAACACAAAACAACATAAGACTCAGTTCCTTGAACAATGGACAAACCTGGGGTTGAAGATATTTTCTGAAAGCACAGAAGAACAAACAGGATAAATCCATGTTTGAAATTTGAATCAATTACCATAAAAGCACTGTAAACTGTAGTCAGATGAAAATAGTAATGCATTAAGTTGAAAGGAAGCACATAGTTTGCATAACCAAGGGAAAGACTGTAGCCTATCTTGCATCAGTGCAATACATTAAGATGTCTGTGCCTGCATTTCTGCGGCTCACCCTGGGGCCCTGGGCTCCAGAGGCCCCTGAGAGTCACTGTTTGCATGCAGATAAATTAACCATTTGATAGAACATTTTCTCTGCTGGTTACAGATTTGCATGCTGTCTTAGGCTCAACAGATGGGTGGGCACTTGGCTGGACGGGGACTTGACAGGCCAGCTGAACATGACGGCTGCTGGGAGTGTGTGTGTTTGTAGGGGAGGAGGGGGGCTGATGGGAGGGGAGATGGGTGAGTGTGTGTGGGGAGGTGCAGACAACGTGGTTAGACCAGGAGCAGGTAAAAAAACAAAGAGAGACGGATTTAGAGCGGTGCACTAAATAATCGTATCTCTTTTCGCTATTGGCAACATCGGCACTGGTGAGGGTGGATATCGTGGGTCCTGTTGCCATGGTGTTCACGCCAAATGCAGCCACTGGCACGAAATATACATGTGACATTTTAATCACCAAACTGAATCGGGTCTGATGGCTACATGCATGACATTGCACGAGTTTATGGTTTCCCTCTTTGTTGATTGTCTGCCCCCCCATGATATGTTTTACTTGTGTTCAAAAACCTCATCCTCCCTTGTGTGTGTTGCCTCTGTGCTCCCCAGTCTTCTGTGTTGGTTCGTCTGTTCACGTTCCAGATTTTGAACTTTCAGTTTTGCTCAACATTGTCATCGTACTCTGTTCTTCTGTCTTTTCGAGCGATTTGTGTTGTTTGGGATTTTCAGTTCGCCTGCCTGCAAGTCCACTAAGTCTGTGAACCGGCTTACAGATTCCAGTCTCCAGTCGGGGGCCCAGCTAACACCTGTTCCTGTTCTTTGTCTGCAGTCTGCAACACGGCCGATTCCTACTCTCCATCTCCCAGCTATTTGATTTATTAACCATATTGCCAAAGTTCATGGACACCTTCTGTAGTGACCGTGCACCTGTAACTATCAATCATCAGTTGTATTCACAGGCTGCAATGCACCTGACTGGAATGTATTGGTTGCTGTTGGCCCAGTTCTTACCTGGTAACATCATACTGTATATGAAATACTGATGCACATTCACATATAAACTAAAGATTTTCTATAATTTAATAGTTTTATCATATTATTTGTATCAACACACAAGTTTTTTTCAACACTTGCCAGAGTAATTCTACTGCTTTGTGAAGTAAAATGAATTTTAAGTAATTTACCTTTTTTTGAAGTACTCTTTCCACCCCTTTTTGCTGGGGTCAGGGTATAAGCACTACAGTTTCTTTTGCTCACCCTGGCTGGGCATGCAAACGTTTGAGGCTTACATTAGAGCAGATAACACTTTTTAATCTATCTCAAGATCTATCTGAACTTGGGTTAGGATCAGGGGTAAGGGTTGCTTTTGCTCAACCCCAATCCCTTACCCAGCTGGGCATGCTAACATCTGCAGCTCCCATTAGAGCACTTGAGCTACACATTTTAATCAATTTCTAACAAGTTTGCTTTGGGTTTTGGGAAAAAGTAGACACCACCTTCCAAACTCTTTAGATGGTGAGTTTTAAACTTGCCAGCCCCATGCACAGAGATTCAGCACTGGGAGGAATACAATGCTTGACAGGCCTGCCTCCAGTTGCACAGCTATGAGTATCACTGTTCAGGGCTTGAAAGGTTATTTTTTATAAAGCTTTTAGAATTAAACTAAACTTGCTCATAACTTCAATTGACAGCCTCAGCTGACTCGTTTTTTAGTGGCATGTCTTTGTCCCCTGGTCATGAAATTTTAATGTGGGGGATAATGTCAGCTCGTAATTACAAAAGAGGGGGGCGAGATTGGATTTGTGCACCTTCTGCAGCACTGCCAATGTTACTCCGAAAGTCCAGTACAGGCCAATCAATACTGTGGACATTAACAATTCTCTCCAAATGCTAGCCTGGAGATGTTTAATTAACACTGAATGGAGGATGGATTTTGTGGTCTCAAACTTGGTCAGGATGTGTGGCTTGAAATGAGTTTTATATTTTATTGTGTCTAATGGCACAGATGGCAGTCCGCAGTTCCATCACTTTCTTTTTTGCCATTACACATCATAGATTAGAAGCTCGGGTAATATTTTCACGCTTGTCTCAAGTCACTTATGAGGACACCTGAGGCTCAGGAATACATCAACTCCACAATGTATTGGTATTGCATTAAGTATTGAAACCTTGTGTGACCAGTCCTGAGAGCTGAGTATTTATTAGGAATACTGTCAGAAAAAAAGGAACAGGGAATTCAATTAATTTGAAATTGCCAGCAATTTTTCCATGTTTGAAGTTGGTAGGGTCTGGCAGGTTGATGCAGCATAAGTTAATTAATTTCCAAATCTGGGGCTGTGATTTGGGCTCACACCGGCTTTGAACATCTTCAAAGTGGATAAAATCTCAGAGAACGTTAACAAATGGATTTCCACTTAAATAACATTAAGTATAAAAAAGAGATGTTCTGTGGTGTGTACAGAGTGGAACACAAGAATAAAAGACTCTCACAAGAATGTTTTCTTCTTCTTTTTAACACACAGAGTGATATTCATGCTGGGCTTCGCCTGCAGTATCCGTGTGCCAAACAACAATATCTCCCAGCATGAGGTGTACAGCCCTCTGGCAGTATCCTTCTCACTTAGAGCCAAGGTCACTTGGCTAACCACAGTATCTCATCTCACAATGCGAAAGGATTACCAGTTTGCTGGGCTCCTCTCCGGTGGGGAGGCTTCCTAGCTATCGCTCCTCTTCAACAGGCCCTTCATCGTGAAGGGTTGTCGACTCCCAGGTCGTGCACCCTTCGTTATCCAGTGAGTAAAGTGTCACTCTCACTTTCGACATGTACCCCCCCTAATTACACCTGTCTAAATATGAGCCTGGATTCCTTTTGGATCTTCTCCAATCATCAGTCTTTCACCTCCTCCCACTCACTCTTTTTCTCCTTCACTTCTCCAACAGGGTACATTCGACTTCCGGCCCCATGATTCTTATATACTGCTTTATCGGTTTATTCTCAAATGTCTTTGTCAGTCTTGGAGCTCGGATGATAAAAATGATCTCTAAGGGAGAAGGATTGGTACGGCAAACTTATCCAAAGAGTTCTGTGTAGGCGCGTAAGCTGTGTTGTCATGACGGTGCATCATTACATTAGAGAGTGGAGGAAAACTCAGAATATCAAGAATCAGCCTCGCAGCGTCAAAGTACTTATGATTTGTGGATGCTGGAACAAATAAATCAAAGTTTGTGTCATGTAATTAATTGCTTTTATTGGCACGTTGCTGTTGTGTAACTGCGCAGCTACGGGCAATTAGGATTAGACGATGTGAGATACGGAGAGTGGAGTGCTGTGGCCCTGAATGCTGCCTCCACAAATTCAGCACCATCTCCACATGAGAGCGAGTAGCCCAGGAGTATTTTACAGAGCAGATTATCAATTCACTGCTGCCAGGAGAAAAACAATTTCACCACTGGGAGATGCTGTTATTTTAAATCTTTGTCCAATTATATTATGCTTGTAGGGACGGCGTGTATTTGTGTGAGTGTTTGTTTGTGTACACCCAAGACATGCAGATTGATTGGGCCGGCTTGAGACGAGGACTGGGGATATAAGGAAAACTAGTAAGTATTCACAGTCAGTAAAAATAGTTGAGGAGCCACATGACATCTGAGGAGAGATGAGAAGCAGGGGCGTCTATGGAGGGTTTTGAAATCTGTCTTACTGATGGAAAAATCAAAAGCATTAGAGCAGAGGGTGTGGAGGATAAAAAGCAGCCTGTCTATCTGAAACAGCAGTTCGTGCCTTTGTGTCGTCTTGTGAAAATTGATTCAAAGGTACCCCTGCGTTTGATCTCAGAGTAGGTTTTTTTTTGTAGCAGAAGTCGTCTTCTGTCGATCTGCGATTGGCCTCAGCACCGGGTCACAGCGCGGGCGTCGGTTGTTAGCGGCCTTGGCGTGACACTTGCCGTGTCTCAGCCTCTATGAGTCTGAATTGGTCAAGCAGTATTCTGGGAAACTGTGCAGAAACCTTTTGAAAGCAAGGTTCACATAAAAAGTGTGAAAGGCCCTGTTAGTAATGTGCCGTCTGTGTTTCAGAGAGGAGCAGAGGTATGAGCATGGATTTAACATCATGAGGGTTTATCCTCTCTGGAGCATGAGCGTGTTCAGCTCATTGCCTGTTATATTTTGAGACACTCCTCTCATACTAATACCGATGTTTTGCAAAACAAACGTTTTTCTTACAAATGCCTTTAAAATCATAGATTTTGAGCATGTGGGAAAAAAACTGCAACAGAAGCTATATTTCCCTTTTTCTATGTATATTTCTCTGTTTACGTTTGGCAAGGTAGCTGCTAAATTTAGCATTACAGCACCACAATACCTGGGTGTCCGCTTCACCCAGAATTACATTCATAATAATAACACATTTTATTTGTATAGCACTTTTAAAAGGTACTTAAAGGCACTTAACATGGTAAAAACAGTGAAAATAAAAACAATAAGGTAACAATATATCAGTTAAAGGACAGTCATTTTACATTCAAAGCAATTATAATACATAAATAAATGGATGTGCCGTAAAGGATGCTATTGCAGTAATCGAGTTGTGAGGTGATGAAGGCGTGGATGAGTGTTTCAGCGGAGTAGGAGAGGGAGGGGCGTATTTGGGAAATCATTTTTAGGTGGAAAAAGCCTGTTTTTGTGAGGTGGTTGACGTGGTGTTGGGTTGGGTAGAAGATGACACAGAGGTTACAGATGTGTGTGGCTGCGGGAAGCAGTGGAGCCGGCGATGGAGAGGGAGAAATTGTGGCAGAAGGTGGTGATTAATGTGAAATATCGTCACCTACTGGTTTGTTTGAGCATTTGTCATTTTCATGTCCTCATCTGGACAGAGAGAGTTTGTAAAACGAAAGTTGTGTGGACGGAGATTTTCTTGCAAATGGAGGGGAAAATATCTGTAAAAAAAAATATCCGGAGTACACAAGGCCTGAGGGTGCCATTTTTGACCGATGGAGCGTTCAGAGAGAAAGGTTTAGACGGACACAAAGAAACAGAAAGAAGACAAGAGCTAGTGGCTGTTTGAAGCTGCACTTAGGCAAACTTGTGCTTTGAGCTAAATGCCAACATCAACATGCTAACATGTGAGTGGAGACCATGTGAGTCACCATCACAACCCATGTTTTAAATAGCTCAGCAGTTGTCTTTTTCTCCCGTGTTTTAAAGCAGCGTGTTATCCTGGGATTGTGTTTAAATAGCACACTGCTTTCAGGGACATTCTCCGTGTCACGTCGACACATTTTAAGCTTTTTACTCATCAGTGTATAACGCTGTACAATCCTACGTGTTATTTAAAATCGCTGTAGTTAGGTATGGTTGAGACGTCCAAACCCACATGAGTGCTACGAGGGGCACAGGGGGACTGTGCGAGGAAGAGTAAGGGGTTAGTCAGAGGACAAGAGTAATGTGGCATGAAAAGACACGCATAAAGAAAAAGTGACTTAAGGACATTGGTGTGCTATTCAAATGCAGTTTGGTGAGACCAAGCTGTTATGGTATTTAAGTTCTTGACCTCAGAAACAATATCTGGCAAATCAAAAAGTTTAAGATCCCTATTTTGATCCAGCAAGGACTCTGTAGGGTTGTTTGTCATCTTTTCATTCTTTTTTCATTATATCATCTTGATATAATTCTCTTTTTATTTTATTTATTATATCAACTGTAATGAACCATATGAAGAAAAAAAAGAAAGGAATTTTGTAACGTGATGAGAATAAAGTAGTTAATTGATGAGATGAAGCCATATTATGATTTTATTTCCATTTTGACTTAGTTCTCATTAAGTTGTTAATTACGATTGTTAAACCTTTTTCCTATAAAATTCCAACTTTATTCCCATAATGTTCCAACTTCATTCTTGTAAGAGTACAACATGATTCTGTCTTAAATTTTATTCTTGTAATATTGCAACTTTATTCCTGAAATGTTTCCTTTATTTGGCCCTAATACTCTATATATACATGTATATGAACTATATTTTAAGCATTAATCAAGGGTGTGATGTTGGGAAGGAGTGCAGTGTTACACAGAATGATGATGTATTAAACATAATCTTATTATCACAGCTTCCGACAGGAGACAGAAGTCACCGTGACAGAAATGAAACAATGTGACACACACTCACACACTCACACACACACACACACACACACACACACACACACACACACACACACACACACACACACACACACACCTGAGAAACAGCTTTGTGCAGATTCTGGGACAAGATGCCCCCACAGAACATCCTCCCATCCCCTCCACCCAGTCACCTCCTGTTTTTATTCTCTCTTCTTTTTCTCCCCAGCCTGTTTTCCTTTGACACGTTCTTTCTTAGTCTGAGTGCAGCTGTGTTGCAGTGGTACTAACAGGCTCTTTTGCCAGATTGCTAAGAACTTCAAAGTGTGTTTGACATGCACACTTGGGAGGCCCCCGCACTGGGAGCGAGTGTGTCTCAAGCTGAGACCTGGGGACTGGTCTTAAAAGCACCGTGTGTATCCACACTATTAACATTCAAAGGAGATCGCACTTTGCTGACTTCTATATAGCAACTTTGAATTAAAATATGTGTCATCTCTGTCACAGCTGCTCCATGTATACTGTGGGTTATGTTGCAGTGTCTGGCGGACAAAGGTTGCACGGCCTACATATGAATTAAACAACTCCTCCTGGCATTCAGTTTAACATTTGAAACAGTGGAGGCACCTTTTTTTGTCGCGGCTGCCATGTTTGTTTCTGTCCTTTTTAAATTTGAAGTGCCTCTTCTTTTTAAGGGAGGCGCTAAGAGGGACAACTTAAAATTTTCCTGACAGTGAGTGTTTTAAAGAGAGATGAGAGGGGAGGGGGGGCTTTGCCTTTCCAGAATTTAATTTGGCACTTCTTCCGCAGAACAGCAGAATATAACACGTCTGCTAGACAAAAAGCTTTCAATCCTCTCCCTGAGCTTGAGATCTCTTTTTCAAATTTCATAATGATATGCCAGGGTTTTTTCTGGCTTGTCTTTTTCATCTTTGTAGCCCCCACACACAATCTTTCTCTCTCTCTCTCTCTCTCTTTCACACACACACACATAAAGTCACAACTCTCTGTTTACGACAATACTCGAGAGAGCTTTGAAATATGAAAAGTGCAGAGAAATGGATTAAGACCTAGAGAGAGCATGAATGAGTCATGAATTCACTAAACGCTGAGATATTATTAAAGTAAAAAATGAATCTTTAATCTCTAATTTAGATTGGGTTCATGTTTTGTTGTTGAGAAACAGATACACACTTGCAGCGTTACTTTTTCATGAGAGAAATGAGCCTGAGGGAGGAAAGTACAATCCTATAGCGAGCAGGGTTGTGTTGGGCCTGAAGATATGACTGTTACGATACGCTGCCTCCGTCCCCTCTGCACTCGTCTCTGGCTTCTTTTCCTTCCCCTCATCTCCTCAGAAGTTCCCGTCCTCCAGACTGTGTCCTGTGTTACCGTGTTCATACACCTGTTTCCATGTATCATCAACCCTGCCGTCCCCTGAGCTCCCTCCACCTGCGTCTCATGCAATGTTCAACTGTGGACTATATATATATAGACACACACACACACACATACCACTTCTCTGCCATTGTATCATGTTGGATCATTGTTTTTTCCCCTGTGTTTTCAGCTACCTGTGTGTATTTTGGTGTTGTCTGCCAACCCACACGACCTGCTGCCTGTTTTTGATTTAAAACATCTTAACTTTGAGACTGTTTGCCTCTGTGTCTACTGGTGGGTTCATCTCAACCTGTGCTATTCCTAGCAACACTGCCAATGATAAAGTGGCTTTTAACAACAATTTCCTCTCATGTTAATTCAAGTTTGGTGTAATTATTTTTATTATTATTATTATTATTATTTTAAAATGACTACTTTGTCACCTGGAAGACAGTCTAAAAACCTGTATGACTTAGGTGTTATGTTTGGAATCAGGTATAACCCGCAATGGGGACATTTGCAATGTTTCAGCAGCAGAAGACAACACATAAGTAGCATGCAGTACATGGGTGAAGGAATAGAAAGAAATAGAAAGATACAACAAGATATAGAAAAAATATTAAAGTGACAGTCCATAGTGTTGGTGCATGTAGAGTTACTTGGAGCAGAGCTGGTTGTAAAGTCTTACTGCTGCAGGAAGGAACGACCTGCGATACCTCTCCTTCAGACACTTAGGGTGGATCAGTCTGTTGCTGAAGGAGCTGTCCAGTGCTCCATCTGCAAACATGGAGGAGGCGGGCTTTATGACCTAAACGGTAGCCATCCACCAGGGGGCAATCAAAATGTTTTGGCTTCACCTTTGTCGTCTTTCTTTATGTACGGTCTGGATATGACGCGAGGAGCGTTTCCTCAATTTGCATCCGTACAACAACAGATTTAGAGAGAGATCACAGATTCGGTTCCAATAAGTACTTTGGTAAGGTTTGAGCAGCTTTGTTGTCATGGTTACAATGATGAACATGTGGTCAAGGTGATGGAATGGTCACAGTTAAAAGAAACAAGGTTGAGTGTCGGATTGAGACGACTGAATATATTTTTGTTGTTGTGTGGAATCGACTAGTATAAAACTTTTTAATTTTTTTGATATCACCATTCTCCAAATGCACCTTTCTCAAAATGTATAAAATTTTTAACCAACACCGGAAATGTCACCTTGAAGAACCGGCCTATTTAAAGCGACACCTCTCCCAGATGTGACGGATGTGTCATTGTTCCCCTAAATATTGGATGAAAAAGTGAAAATCTGTCTCTCAGCACATAATGAAACAAAGTGGTGATAAACCATGTGTTTTATTTTTGGCAGTCGTTTCTCTGGTTGAAAATCCTACTTTGTAGAATGAATACCGTGGGAAAAATGGTCAATAGAGGATTTCACTCCATTCTCTTTTCATCTCTCAGAGCGCCAACACACGAAAACCCCTTTTAAACAAAGCTTTTAACTGGAGGATTACTGCAGGTTTCAGTGGACAAAGGGATTGATTTAACTTGGCATTGCAGCAATACCAAACACGTTTGTACTTTTGCAGTTAACCATGTGAAAAGCCACAGTTAAAATGGGAGTTTTTTGCTGTGGCTGAGGCATCTCATACAAACTCATCACGGAAAACACGAATGCAAAGGAGACAACACAATTACAAAAACCACATCAGCCGCATCAGCGTTGTGGCTTTTGCATTTGTGTTTTCCATTAATGCTCTTGTGTGAGACGTCTCGTCCAGCGTGTATTTAGGAGCATCTGTGTATTTTAATGATCAATGTACCTTTCTTGTTGAAGCATTCAACCATATTCCTTTTGAGATCTGTCGTATGATTGTTGTCTGCAAAGGTTTCTGGGAACTCATCAGACTCAGATGTCCTTGTGAAGAAGCATCTTCAGATATAAAACAATGGTGGTATTCAGTGAGGAGGACATGCCTGGTCTCTGCTTACCATCCTGCTGCATGAAATTTGCATAGAAGCTAATGATGTGGACATCACCCAGGGTGTCTCATGCTGTCCTAATAGCATTACAGAGGGGATTGGGCTACCTGATGGTGGCTGGTCATAATGTGTTTGGACCAGTGTGTCAACGTAATCACCTCCCAGCTAACAAGACGTGAAAAACCAGCAGGGGGAGATGCTCAGGTTCCCTCTGTGTGCAGGAGAATCACACTGAAAAATTAGAAATACATTTTTCATGAGACAGTGTTGGGTATAGTAACATCATTTAAAGGAGAAGCTGGACATATTCTCTTTTTTTTCTCAGCAGCTGACACATTGAAAATATCAACTAAAAAATGCTATGTTTCCAAAGGCAGATATTATTCTGTGCCAGAGCCCAGTTGTTGTTAAAACTACTTAAAAATACATGAGTGAGTCAGTGTTGGGTGACGTGTTCCTCGATTACCATAAACACAGACTGTAGTTTATTTTGACTTGATTTTTGAACTCCTGCCGCCAGAAACATAAAGAATTTATGCTATATGGTGATTTACTGTCCCAGCCTTGGTGGCAGTATGTGAGACTGCCGTTCCAGTTTTCCACGATTTCATTTTAGTAGAAGCTGAGGGGTTTGGGGCTGAGTGCTACCAACCAGGTTGGGGAGTTGTAAAAATATTGCAACTTAAATTTTGACTTTAGTTTGACTGATTCATATGTAGTAAAGCAATGCCCCAGCTCCAAAGCCCTGAAGCAGTTGGTGTCGGTCGGTTAATCCACGACTCCAGATGAGTCATAAATATGTCAACTATTGGATGGATTGCCATGAAATTGAATACAGATACCCACGTCCCCCTCAGGATGAATTGTAATAACTTTGGGGGAATCCTTAAACTTTTAATCCAGCATCTACAGTCTAGGTGAATGTTAGAATTCAAAAAGTCTATGAAGAGCCCCCAGTAGATTCAAAATACTGTGTGAATATCGACAGGAATGAAACAATTGCTCCCACATCAGTGTTTCCTGCTACCTGTAAAATCCAGAATAGAATTCAAAATCCTACTTCCTACATATAAAGCCCTTAATGACAAAGCCCTATCATATCATGAAGACCTCACAGTGCCAATAAACACTGTGCTCTTAGAATACAGGCTTATTGTGGTTCTTAGAGTCTCTCAGAGGAGACTGGGAGGCTCCAGGAACCAGCTCCTAGTTTGGGTAAGGGAGGCAGACACAGTCTCTACATTTAAGCTTATAATAATAATAATAATTATACACTTTATTTATATAGCGCTTTTTAAAAACAGCGTTTACTAAGTGCTTTGACAGCAAAGCAAGAAAAGTAAATATAAGAGAATTAACAATGTGACAAGGAAGCCAGACAACCACGTTTAGGTGGTCGGAAACAAGGTAGTGTTCAAATTAAGTGAATAAATATAGAGCTGTGTCACATGAAAACTTGAACACATAAAAGCAGTAATATGACAATACAAATTAATAAACAAGTAAAATAATAGGTGAAAAGAAAACAATATAACCACAGTAAAAATACAACATCCCATGAAAGCAAGTTTATAATAATGGGTTTTAAGAAGTGATTTTAAAGAAGTTACTGACTCTGCAAGCCTTATCTCCTCAGGTAGGCCGTTCTAAAGCCGAGGGGCCCTGATGGCAAAAGCACAGACACCTTTAGTTTTAAACCACGACTTTGGAACAGCCAGCAGGGCTCCACCTGAGGATCTAAGGCTGCGAGCAGGCACATAAGGGGTCAACAATTATGTGATGTAGCTTGGGGCCAGAACCTGACCTGCTTTAATGTGATCAGGAAAATCTTAAAATAAATTCTAAAACGGACAAGGAGCCAATAAAAAAAAGCAAGGATAAAGGTAATGTGATGTTGGCCCTTTAAGACCAGGGAGGTTTGACTGCAATCATTCCTCTGAAGACCATAGTTAGGACTGGTATATTGTCTAGACTAGAACTCCCATGAAGCACTGAACAACTCTTTCTTTCTTCACCAATGTATTTCTATCACACTACTGCATTTCAGTCTACTACTGCACGTGAGTTGTCTGACTGAAATGCAGCAGTAGAACATGAAGTATTAGACTGAAATGCAGTAGTAGAACATCAAGTATTAGACTGAAATGCAGTCGTAGAACATGACGTATTAGACTGAAATGCAGTCGTAGAACATGAAGTATTAGACTGAAATGCAGTAGTAGAACATGAAGTATTAGACTGAAATGCAGTCGTAGAACATGAAGTATTAGACTGAAATGCAGTAGTAGAACATGACGTATTAGACTGAAATGCAGTCGTAGAAC
This sequence comes from Verasper variegatus, assembly GCA_026259375.1. Lineage (NCBI taxonomy): Eukaryota > Metazoa > Chordata > Actinopteri > Pleuronectiformes > Pleuronectidae > Verasper > Verasper variegatus. Next base: position 15,956,814 of record CM048038.1, read on the forward strand.
ATGAAGTATTAGACTGAAATGCAGTCGTAGAACATGAAGTATTAGACTGAAATGCAGTAGTAGAACATGAAGTATTAGACTGAAATGCAGTAGTAGAACATGCAGCAGTAGAACAGGTTTAGTGTTTGGCGTCGAGGCTCCAACTTAATCACTCCCCCTGATTACACAGGAATGATCCTACAGGTGGATGCTGGGGTGGTGGAGGTGCTGAAGCAACTGGTAGCAATACTGCAGCAGCAGTGCGAGCAAAGGGGATGATGGGAAAATTCTCTCTGCTTAAATAGACCACCTGATAAGGTGGGTGTGTATTATAGATGGTTGTGGAGAGTGAGGTGTGTCACATGATGTATGTCACATGATTGGAGCAACGCAGCTCGAGTTGGCTGCCCGAACTAGCTCGCCGGCGTCGCTGCACATCTTTAACTCTGTGTCTCCTCTCCTGTCGTTTTTCCTCTCTGTCGTCATTCTGCAGGAACCTCACTCCAGCTGCAGGATCCACATCTGACACTACTACTCAACTATTATTAAAATTGCTAATAATAATAATATCACTGTCCTTATTAATTGGTGCTACTCTTGCTGCTGTTATTAGTAGTAATGTTACTATCAGTATTGTCATTATAACAGTCTGAAATGTCTTATATACGACAGTTTGACAAACTGTTCCTGGCCCCACTTTCTTCTCTCTGCTTCAGTTTCCTCTCTTCCCATTTCTCTCCTCTCAAACCAAACAGGCGAGGCAGATGGCCACCCACACTGAGTCTGCTTCTGCTGGATCCTTCTACCAGTTAAAAGGGAGTTCTTCTCTCCGCTGTCACCAAGTGTTTGCGTATTGTGGGAACTGATGGGTTTAATTATAATATTGTAAAGTCTCGACCTTACTATGTAACGTACCATGAGAAAACATAACATATGTTGTTATTTAGCACAAAAAAAAACTAGAAGTGGCTCTCAGTAGAACACATACCTCAGCTAAGGCTCAGCTGTCCACTGACAAACCGCATTTCAATTCACTAGATCTGGATTTTTATTTGGATCTGCACCAATAAATATCAGTTCGCTTGATCCGGATCCACACCAAAATTGAATGGCTTCTTTCCAGATCCATACCACATCCTTCCACCAAGTTTCCAGTAATCTGTCTGCAGTTTTTTTTCATATAAACTTGCTCACAATCAAACCAACAAGTCAATGTCAAGCTGCTGTGAAGATGCTTATGAGCAGAGGCAAAAGTACACACGTTCTTTACTCAAGTAGAAGTACTTTTACTTGTGTTAAAAACAACTCAAGTAAGAGTAAAAGTACTAATTCAACCTCTTTACTCTCTGTGAAAGTATAACAGTAAAAGGACTGAAATGTGCTCAAAGTATAAAAGTGAAAAGTCAAACCATCTGAAGGTAATTTCCACTGAAGCAAACTGAGACTCATGTCACATTAATAGAGTTTGAAGTTAAACTTAACAACTCTTACTTCACAACTATTTAAAAGACAACATAAAGGGTTGGGAAACAATTCACTTTTTTCCACATTAATATTGTTGAAACCATTTGCATTTAAATCCTTCTTGATGTTCAATGATACCAAATGGATTCAAGAGAAAGTGACAAGCCTCTTTTGAAAATATGAGAAGAAAATAGATGTTTTTGAGTTAAAATAGGGAGTTGTCAGAAAAAGAAATACTAAAGATACTTAAGTATAGATATCTAAAAAACTCAAAAAAAGCTAATTTCAATAACAAAACAGTTGTACTTTGTTACTTCCCACCTCTGCTTATAAGACAATAATAATTATCATAAAGCCTGTTCAGTTTGTCACCAGCTCGGCTGCTTTTTAAAAGCTGGATTTCTGCTTGGACGTGACTTTCTGTAAACATTGCTACAGCGCTACAGTAATTAGAACAGGCTTTGTGAGGATTCAAGACACTTCCTCCTCAGATACTTCCATCGTGGGCATGCCTGTTAGAAGTAATTGGATTATTTCTACTTTGTTTATCTCTTAATTCCCCACATCTGTGGTTGGGGGGGGGGGATTGGATAAAGGAGAAGCCTGCGATCTCACCGAGGGTTTATGGGAGAATTCCCACAGTGGGACTTCATCCCGTGCCTGCTGGTCTCCAGGGAGCCAAGCCAGAATTTGTGAAAAGAGAACCAAGAAGAGGAGAGACGGGGACTTATCCATCCTCCATTATACGCCACAAGCAGGGACAACGTCATGCCTTAATGTGCCCATTTGATCCGTCTGACATAACACGAAAGCGAGCAGACATACATTACCCTCCGATCTGAGCCGAGAGTCTAATTTATGTATTTCTGCCTCATACATAAGGCAGCAGGTCGATAAAGTGTATATCGTAAGAGAATATAATCCAAAGCCATTGATCTTTCTCAGTATTATATTGATCGGTCAGGCTAAAAATAGTTTTAGCTTCAGTATATTGCAGCAAAAATCATTCAGTTGTGTTTCTCTCGTTTTCTCGATGTATATTTGAGTCTAAAAATGTTATGTGTTGGATTTCTGTATACCTGCATATTTCATTCCCAGGTTGCACAAGTGTGAAAAGCAATCCCATTCGAGGCATGTAATCTTGTCACGCTACTTGACTTCTCTTTTTACCCGATAGCGGAGTTCGAGGCGAGACCTTGACTTGAGATTAAGGCACGGTATAATTTAAATATGAATACATACACTCTGCAGCAGGACAGATGATTCACCTTTCTCTTTTTCGTCACTTTTTCCACGGTTTGATTTCAGTGCTGTTTATACAGTCTTTGTCTCTCATTAGTCAGAATTTCCTCCAGTGCCTCAGTGCAGCTGATTAAATATGCATTGAGACACAACTGCGAAAGTAGCCTCGACATCACAATAATGAATTAATGATCCACATTTGCAAGATTGTCATGAGTGACCTACATAGTTACTGTGGTTGTTTGTCTCTGTTTGAAGTTTGTGGGTGTAATTATGCTCCAAAGTTGTAAATGTACATTCAAATTGATCCTCGGTGTGATGAGCTCAGAGACCACAGCGTCGCTGGAAGGGAAACTGCTTCAGGGCTTTTTTTTAAGAAATCCTTACACAACTTGCTCAAAACTGTCTTTTTACACAACAGTGAAATAAACAGTAGTCACAACGCCACCCCCCACCCCTCCCCCTACGAGCCTCCTCCATCCATTTTAATGCTATTGTCACTTATAATAAAGCTCCACATCTGTGCACATCACAGACTGCTCCGATGACCTTTCCTCAAAGTGTGTGACACAGTCAGGGCTGCATGATTTCTGCGTGTGGCGCTGATCCGCCCCTTTTTCCAATAGGAAAATAAAAGGAGACTGCAAGGTTATACGCATTGTCAGGAGCAACAAAGACGTGAGGGAGAGGCTTCTCACATCGGCTACATCTTTTCCTTTCAACCTTGGCAAACCTTGAAGTACCATCCCGCATGACTGGCAGCAAGAAAATAGAGTTCAGTTTGGGATGACAGTCTCAAAGAGATGTGGTGGTGGGTGGTATTTCTGCTCCAAGCTCTGCATAGTGATGTAAAGCCTTGTGAGTCACAATGAAAGCTGGGGACATGCATTGTTCATTCAAGGGTGAACAGGAATCATCTTAATACGTTTTCTTTTTATGTACAAGCATGCAAACAAAAGTGATTTCTTTTTCGAGAATAACATGACAGCATACACTCCAGCCCAGGGGCTGCACCTCAGTGAAAGCAGAGTCTCGCTGAGAAAACTCAATCCCACACGGTAATGTCATTCTCACTTATTATAAATAGCATCTTCATTGGTTCACCAGTCAACAGATTGTATGAATTACATTCCCAGGAGTAATAAAGTAATTTGCATCGCCCTGGTTTACACACCAATGAAGAGGTACGTCCATTTTCTCTCTCTCTCTCTCGCTCTTTCTTCTGCAGCAGTGAACCGCCTCGCCACTTCCCATCAGTCCTCGCTCCATCCTTGGGGAGCCACAGCTGTCCCTGTCCCCACCTCCACTTTGTCAATGCACCAATTCGACACCCAGAGTTGACGTTCGGCCTGTCTCCTAAACCCACCCCCACCTCCCTAAAAAAACCTCATGCAATCTCATTAGCTATCAAAACCCTTGATAAACAATGTGAAAGTTAATCCATTCCGACCCCGATGTGTATCTCTGGCTGCGCCTTTTCTATTTGCTCCTGAAATGGATTTCACAGATGGCACGCGCCAAGGTGCATCACCGACTGTCTTTGAGTTTTACCTCCTCCGTGATTCAGTGTCAGCACTGGAATGAATATATAACCGGAGGCACAGGTGAGCCAGGTCTTGCCAGACAACGATAAGCGTCAACATATCTAATCTGATACATTGTGTCGGTGGGTGTGAAGGAAATATGTGATTAGAGTTACACATTAAAGCAACACGAGGTCATTTTTATACCTTAAAATATCACAGCACCCCCTGGACACCTGGAACTGTGCTGGAACATTACGACCTGCTTTACGTCACACACACCAACTACCAGGGCAAGAGCTGTCTAGCTCGCCATCCTGACATCATGTCATCGTCACAGAAGAAACTGAAGAGGTCACTTTGAGAGGAAATAAAGAAGAGGAAATGTCACGGTTCTGCTGTGACTCCTCGACTTATGTCTGCCTGTCCTTTGTGTTCTCCCCATGTTCCCGTTCCTTCATTCTGTGTCTGTCTGTACCTCTCTCCTGTGTGTCCTGGGTGTGGCGAGAACTCCTCCCTCCACATGCTCATTCACCCTCCTCAACCCCACTACAAAAAAAAAGAGCATGGAGACCTTCACAAAAAACAAACCAACTAAATAATGATAATATCAATAACATTAGCTAAAAATAAAAAGCCATTACCTCTTAAGCTGCTACAGCTTCCCAGTCCTTCATCGTTCTGTCTACCAAGGACGCCATCTCCATTACTCACCATGCAGTCATCACTACGCCATTCCCCTGCCACCTCTGTGTTTAAGTCCAGCCAAAAAACCCAAGTGTTACAAGAAAAGAGAAAGTTGCAGAGTAAGAAAGAGAGTGAACATCTAAGCTCACTTGTTGGCGAGAGCTGAAAGAGGCCATCGGATGCAGGTCAGCTGTCGACCTGGTGTTGTTGTTATTGTATATGTAAGTCATAACTTTTGCCTGTTTTCTACATCTTGTGCTGTTCTGCTCACTCACTTTCAGAGCCCAAAAACCAAATGCGCATGAATTACGCATCCCACCTGGAGGGGGAGCCAGACAAGCGGGATTCCAGAGTATAGCTAAGAGCGAATCTTGTGATTTGTAGCTTCAAGAAACTACCTCCTGCATGCTTGCATAGTTTTTCTGTCTCGTATTAATGAGTCAATTCATTTCTATCCTTATTCATGAATCTATTTTTAGAGCATACATCTGCGATTAGAAATCATCATGAAGAAATTGCAGCTCTTTTTCAAAATCATTTAAGAAAGCATTAGCTCTGCCTAATGTTTGTTAATTACAGGCAATATATCCCTGAGCTGGGAGAGGGGGAAGTAGAAAAACAATTTACTGCACCACAGGACAAGAAATTCATCCCCGGGGGGGCTGCGGCTTCAGTCTGGTTTGTGGATTCAACGCGTGTCTTTCATTTTTACAGAGCGAAAACCAGGAGGGAGGAGGATCTAAGATTCAATTTACGAACAAGATGGAAAGCCAACACAGCTGTCAGGAGTGAAAAATAGTTTCAATTGACAAGTGAAAGAAGTTTGCAGTGTTGAGCTGCCGATGGTTCTGGCAGATGGGTTTCTGTCCTCGCTGCTGTGTTTACAGCCGACACGCACGAGCCCTGGCTGCTGAAGTCCTGCATCTCACAACTTTTTTTTTGGGGGGGAGGGGGGTGCTTGAAAATGCTGCAGCACAACAGGTTGGAGGGACAAGAGGAATAATTGATGTGTAGCATGTGCATAATTTATCTCCCAGCCATCGAGATCAAAGCCGCCAGTGGCACGCTGGTTGCCCAACCGCACCACCAGGCGTCCACCGTCCCACCTGTGAGCGGCAGATTCTGTGGCTGACACAGTCGCTGTAATCCCCGTCTGGAATCACTGTGTGCAATGCAGTGATATTGAAGGATATTGCACAATCAGTGCTTGTTCAGCAAAAAATGAATATCAGGGTTTTCTTTTTCATTTGAGTGGAAACCAAATTTGCCTTGAATGATTTCCATAAACGAAACAAACATTCTTAGGCACGGTACCCCCCCAACCCCCTCCACCTCTCAAATTTGCAATCTTCCCTGCCAAGGTTTGTTTATTTTTAATCTCCTTTGTTATCTTACCCCCCCCTCCTCCTCCTCCTCCTCCTCCTCTCCGGGTGGAGGCGGGACATGTTTACCAGAGTTAATAACTGAGGTGACCTGGGATAACCTGAGATTACAGTGGAGTGGCAGGAAGCATCAGCTGCCTGCTGCAAATATCATACATAAAGATGAAGTATAAGGAAAGGGGCCTTTTTTTCCAAGACAAAACACATTACTTGAGCAATGTCGTTGTCAGACAGTGGTTACAGGTCACTTCATATAATTTCACACTGATTCTCCTGGAAATATACCTCATAATGTAGCATACAGCCACTTTGGGTGAAGGCGCTCAGCAAACAGTGGCAGCTGGTGGGGAAACAAAGACAGAGCGAGCAGAGAGCAGAAAGCACGTACACGAGCATAACATGAGACCATTCATAATGGATTCACTCGCATCATTGATTGGCAGCAGGACCCAATTCTTGTTTTGTTTTGTTTTCTGCCTGTGCTGGTTGTAGCTTCAACTTGCATGCTTGCTACTCAGTTTAAAACTGACAGCTGTGCTGCTATTCTTGGTTATTTAGGATTATGATACATTCCAGTTGGATCTCTGGTGTCACTTTACATATCTCTGGAGGGGAAAAGTGACTGTGACGAACACAAGGGGCTGTTAGTGTTGCAGCTTTTAAACTTGTGGATAGAAAACAATCGTCACTTATCACAATCAAGATTCACCAACTTAACAGACATTTCACCGAACATTGGCTGTGCAGGGCAGAATGAGCTCGCATTTCCCAGTCGTAAGTGTAATTACAATAAATAATAAATACAACAGTTTAAAAAAGCATAAAGAAAAATGTAAAAACACAATCCCTGTGCCCACATGTCAATTAAAACCAAGTTAAAAGTGTCCAGTGGTTTAAGTGAATTTAGAATAAAGTGCACATAAAACTGCAACAGAGTTAGGTAGAGCAGTTATTAAGCAAACTGTCTGGGGGAGGCAGCTGTTCAGTCGTCTAAATGCTGCATTAACATCTTCCAACATTATTCAGCTGTGGAAGATAAGATAAGATAAGACAAGATATATTTCTTACTCCAGTAAGAATGTACATGTAGAATATAGTACAATAGAATAAAACAATAGAGTATTAAGTATACAAAAATATAAGCACAAAAAACATTTTTAAAAAATGACATTCTATGGCATTGTGTAAGCAAAAAAACAATGTACCTATTACACAACCTGCTGACATACTGGCATTCAGTTAGAGACGTGTTTAATGTTTCATGTGACCTATGGAATGTAAGTTACTGAATTTCCTCTTTTAGCTTTGTTTATGTTTCCATCAGCTCCTGGAGGAAATGTCTCGTTAGCTGCTAAATGCTGCTGTATGTTCACCATCATGTTGCTATCTTTACCTGTTTGCTGTTTGGGGTCGGGGCAGTTAGTGTACAACACATACTCTGTTTACTATCGAAGGGAAAAGATGTGTTAAATGTTCAAATTTCTATTGTTGTTTGTTTCTACTGTATATGTCAGCCCTGTGATATGCTGTCAATATGTCCAGGGTGTACCCTGCCTTCCAATGTTAGCTGGGATTGGCTCCAGCCCCCTGAAACCCTCTGATGGACAGATGGACGGAGGGGTGGTCAAAGTTCTCCACTTTCTTGAAAACTGCAGCAGGAAATGGTTTTTACGAAAGTGGAAGTTGAAGCCAAAGACAAACAATGACATAAACTAGAAAGGTATTTGGAGATGGACAGCTGATTGTTTTTTTTCCGTCCAGCCCTTTAATCGAATCCGCTCCAAAAGGTAATGGGTCCTTTTTTTGCCTCACTCTTCCATCAAGTTTCAAGAAATTGGTTCAGTAATTTGTGCGTAATCCTGCTAACAGACAGACAGACTGGCAGAAATGAAAACATAACCTCCATGGAGGTAAAGAGACTGAACAGAGGCGCACACAGCTCAGGGAATGTCACCGTCTTCTCCAGGAGCTGTTGATACCTGCTGTTTCCAAATTGCAAATGTCCTTTAGGTTTTGTTGAGCACTGATGAAAATGCAGACAAGATAACTGTGTGGAAAAGAAGCTCAATTTTAAAACTAATGTAATGGGGGGAGGGGTAGTGCATAAAATGGGTTTGAGGCCTGTGAGCCAACAGCGACAAATGTTTTTTTTTTTTTTTTTCACTTTAAATTGCTTCATGTCTATGAGGGGACTAAAAAGAGCTGACCTCAGGCGGATAAATCCAGCCTCCAGGAGCAGATACACTCATGTAATGTCAGGGAGAGTTCACTGAAAAATGGAGATCCAGTCCTAAAGTGCAAAGTCACCCTAAAAGCACTCTCATATATAACCTGGGTGATGTGCGACTGTTAATTCTAAGAGTACAATTATAAATAGGGAGAGGCAGGAGCACTTTCGATGTCCCCTGAGCCTGGAATTAAACTTGCTCTCTTAATGACCTGATGATTAACACGTTCATAAGGCCTCACTGCAGGCTCCTCACAGCCACACAGCACATTCATAAACACTGATTTATGACTCGCGCCAGCCTCCCCACAAATGAAATGATCGTTTGTGATTGTCCGCTGGAACAATGTGTCCAAACAGTTTGGCTGGATGAAAGAGTAAAGGTCTCCCTGTCACTTTACATTTCCAGCAAGAAAAAAACATGGCTTTAATTTCAATCAGTCTTTTAGATCTTTTCAGTCCTTTTGTCTATCACCTGCTGCTCCTCGCATCCTCTCTCAGATTGAGAAGAGTCGTCTTTGCATTTGTGAAGAGTGTGTTTATTAGACCTAAGACTAAAAGTTAGGTTTCCTGACAGCCATAATCAGCATTACTTAAGAATGCTTCTCTCCTTTTCAATTTAATTTCAATTCAATTTTATTTGTATAGCACCAGATCATGAGGTACATTATCTCAAGGCACTTTTCAAGGTGAAGTTGAGAAATCCTCTTGCAGAACCTGACTCAGTGTGGGCGGCCATCTGCCCCGACCAGTTGCGGTGAGCGGAGAAAAATGGGGAAGAGAGGAAAGGTGGGTGGAAAAGGGAGGAGAGGAGAGAAAGGAATGAGGAACAGTTAGCAGCATAACTAAGAGATGGTTCAGGACTTACTTCATCCAGCCCTAACTAAGCTTTATCAGATAAGTACAGTTTAAGCTGTACTGGTTCCACAGGAGAGGAGCCTGGTGGCTGAAGGCTCTACCTCCTGTTCTACTCTGACATAGGAACCACAAATGATCCTGGTATTTAGGGAGGGAAGTGATATTGGGATGATATGATGCTATTAACTCTTTAATATATGATTGGGTTTGATTATTATGGGCTTTTTGTATGTGTTTTATTTATCATTGAATGTGAATTGATAATTTAAAAGGTGAAAGAAAAGTTTAGGAGGATCTTCTAATGCCAAAAACTGACATATATTAGGCTTTTCTCAATGTGACCTCAGTCTGAAACACAGGGCCTGCTATTCTCAACAGAAAAAAATATGATCTCGGCCCTGGACTTCCTGAAATTTTCTCAACTCTTCCATCAACTCTTGTTTCTTAGCGGTCACACCCCTCCTGGCTTTGACCTTGTTCAGCAGTGTATCTCTGCAGCTCTATACTTATTAAAATCTTGGCTCTCTTTTGCCTCCACTGCCTCAATAACCTTCATCCAGCATGACCGTCAATGCACAGATGACACAGTATGCTGCATTAGTCAAAGTTGACTCATTCCTTCAATTACACGTTCCATGCTGTCTTTGGTGGGTTGTACTGCAAATTGGCAAAATACAGCATGATGTCATGAACGTTACATATCCTTTTTACATTCACATTTACATATTTTGTTTTTAGTTTGCATGTTCCGTGTTGCCTTTGTGTTTACATCAGAGACACTGCATTGCTGCAGCAAACCAGCCAACCTTGTAATTCAACTGTAATTAGATAGCATGTAAACATAATGTCCAACTGTGCGTCCCTGAAAGTGTGATCTTACACTTCCTTTCTTTTGCAGCCTTTTCAGAGAAATGTTGCACAGCCCTAGTTACCTTTAAAAAATAAATCTACATAATGATTGATCGTGGCAGCCAAGTTGCAGAGTAATGTTGATGCTAGACACACAGTATCTGCTTAATGCTTACCACGGTCTTCGTGCTACGGTCCAAGAAAATATTCTCACAAAATAACATGTTCAAGAATGCAATCATATTTTTCGAAAAAGCAAAACATATTATTATTCACATTGGATTTCTGGACACATGGCTGTAAAAATAACTGAAATAATACAAAGAACAAGGTCTCAAGTACAATTGAGTCTAAGAGCCATACTAGCATACTAACATGCTCACAATGACAATCCTAACATGTTGATGTTCAGCGAGCTATGTGTTCATCACAGTCACCACACTTGTTCTCATGTATTTTCAGTTCGATGTTCAGAATGAGATGACGTCCCAGTTCTTCTGGGATGGTCCCAGTTTCAAGATGGATGTCTGGAGTTCTGACAAATATCTGTGGCGTAAACCCAAACACTAACTGACCTGGTTTTCACCATGATTAAAGTAGTATTTAATATTATACTCTTGTTGCATAAAACTACTGCAGGGCCTGCCTGAAGGTTGTTATCATATCAGCTGATATCGTGCTTTAGTACATTCCATATATTTGCAGTTAATCAATTTACCACATTCTAATTTGCATCCACTGACCCTGTGGACTTAAAAGGGCCTCCACGGGTCTGGATCCCCGGGGCTGTTACCTACTTTGCCTGATTGATAAACCAGCCGTGTCAGCAATTACTCGCAGCAGAATAAAAATGTATCCTTGAGCAGATCATGGCAAATGGCAAAATAGCAGCTGAGAACCATTTGAAAATGAACTATTCAGCTGCTGCACCGGCTCAGTTCATCAGGAGTGAGAGTGGATAGAAATTCCATGAAGCATCAGATGCTACAGTATAGGGACGTCTATCATAAATAAATTCATGTGTTTTAATGAATATGATTAGCCTGACACACAACTCCCAGTTAAATGAGATTAAATTAGGAAATGAGGATGATGAAGTCAGCCCTCTAAACAGTCACAGCTGTGAGGCTGACACCTACATACATCCCAAATTCCCCTGATTGTTCGCTTGATTGTTTCTTAATAAAAAAAAGGAAGGAGCAGCTGATGTAATAATTTCTCCCTCTCCATTTCAGCTTGTCATCGCCTTGACAACAAAGGGAAAAAAACGATTAAACATTAGTGTGATGAGTCCCTGTCCGCTATTTAATTAAACGCATCCAGGTTTTAACTGGAGACTTGCACTTTAAATGGCAACAGTAAAAGTTCCAGTGCGTTGTAATTGTCAGACAACACTATCAGCGCTGGCTCACAACTTTAATTACAAATTTAACTCTTTACATGCCAGTGATGGAGCACTTGTTTATGTAGATGTCACCCTTCCCTTGCCCTAAAGGAACCTGCTGCCTGCTTAACACAGCGTGGACAAAGCAGCAGAGGACGGTCACTGTCACTTCGTGAAGTCTTTCGAAAAACAGGACTCTAATGCAGGCAGGTTGGAGCAGTGAAGATTTAAGATTTACTCTGAAAGGCTTGGTTTTACCTCCTCCTTAAAGCCCCCCCCCCTCCCCCTCCTGATAAAGCCTAGTCTGCTCTGATTGGCCAGCTAGCCCACTCTGTTGTGATTGGTCAACTGTTTTCAGGACATGTATGATTTCACTTTACCTGGCTTAGAGATATGCCACTATGTAATGTGGCTCATCATGATGCCACACGAGACCTGGAAGCATCAGCCGGACTAGTTTCAGGAACAGTGTTTTCTGTGGGGGAGAGGAGCTCCCTGTATGGCCAACTATTGGCTTTTGAACTGTCTCCTTTAATGAAATATGCAGGCTTAAGGCTCAGTTATCTTTAACGTTAGATACATATGCAGATAGGTACAGACCCTGCTGTCAGAACTTTGTGTTCAATTTGTCTGTATCTGTGCACATTTTCTGAAAGCTTACTGAGGTAACAGACCAAATGAAGCAGAACCACTGCATATTATAATTGGCAGTAAATGGTTTCTATTAAATAGCGCTTTTCTAGTCTTGATGACCACTCAAAGCACTTTACAGTACAGTTTGCCATTCAATCATTCACACACACACACACACATTCATACAGTGCATCTCTTAGCAGCACTTTATTTTCTATGAAGGGCAATTCAGGGTTCAGCAGGGTTGCTCAAGAACACTTCAGCATGCAGATGGGGAAGACTGGGATCGAACTGCCGACCTTCTGACTGGAGGACAACCGTTCCCCCCCCTCAGCCAGGGCCACCCAGTATAGCCTATAACGCACGCGAGACGACCAGAGGACACTTTGGTATAAAAATATTTTCAACAATGGCCGACTCTCAACCTCCTCTACTGTCATCATGCTGGCTGTCAGTAACTCTCGCCTCTGTGCTGCCCTCTAGTGCTCATTTACCAGGCCAATGTAAAGGTGATGGAAGTATGTGGGCAGGGACGGTAACATAATTTTAAAACGTATGTGTATCTTTTCTAATGTAAAGATGGCATGAATGCACCTTTCCAGTCAAGGATGACAGGGTTGCATGTAGACACTCAAATAAGCCATAATCCTAAAGTAAAATTTAAGAATGTAAATGAAACTGAAGTTTTTAGGCAATACCAGGGAATGAGAAGAAGACTGAACTGAACGGAGCCAAAACAGAACAGGAACAATCCTGGGTACATGGTGAAACACGTTAGGGACAGGAGGTCAATCAAGTAAGAGGCCCACAAGGTCCATGACTTCAAGGTAAAAGAGGCAATGACAGAAAAAGTCTGAACATGAGGAAAGTCCAAGTTCTCGATCCAACCCCAACATCTTAAAAGCGTGGCAAATGTGAATAATGATGTGAAACCATATTTTTACAACAAAGGCTGCCCAGACGAGATGAAACGATTTGTGGGCAGGAGAAGTGATGAAAGAAAACGCTGAACCTTTTTTTGATGTTGCTTATTTTGTGTGTCGGTATGTTCGAGGAGCAGGGGATCACTCACTCATTTTCAATTTACAATTTTGAAGGTTTTTAAACATGTTCATGCAAAAAGCTACAACAAATAGAAAAAACAAACATCACTATAATGAGAAAATAACTCAATAGACAGACAAACAAGTAAAGACAAACCAGGCAAACCGATTAAAAAGATTAAAAACAAATTGTACTGATAGAACAAATATATCGTGAACACATTTTCACCTAACCCTAACCCTTTTACCTTCAGCACATGCACATTACATAGACAAATATGTAAATATGTTATACCCCCCCCCCCCCCGTGCCTCGTGTGTAAGACTCAGTGTGTCTCTGCTGGAAAACGTCTTCTGAAGTCTCGAGTGCTCAGCGCACACATCCACCACAGAGAGCAAACTGCATGATTGGTTGACATTTGGAAGGTAAATGTCCTGTCAAATGTCATAAATCTTGCATGTGCATCCGAGCTCATCAGTGAAAGCCACTGATTATTAAAGATGCAAGAATAAATTCAGCCCCCCCCCAAAAATGGAAAATGTCACCATGGAAAGCTTTTTATGATTAACTGTGTTTTCCCAGAATGCCTGCAGACCATCCCCGCGGTAGAAAGCACAGACACTATTAGGCTCCTGGTTACAGGATTTTCAAAATAAAATAACAAATAAATCAATTATACAAGTTATGGCTAAGGGACAGTGTTCATGTCACAGGGACCCTTATGGAGTTAGAATGCTGTTATTGATCCACTCATGGAGAACAACCTCCCCTATTGCAGAGAATCTCTCACCACACTTTTTAAAAATCAGTTCATGACGGTGGAGCAGGAGAACCTGAACCCATCACTTTATCAGTTGATCTGGGAGCCAGAAGCACTGCTACACAGAATGATAAAGATTGACTCAGGAGGCAAACACACCACTCAGAGGGACTGATGGAGACTTGGCTGCTCGGAGCCAAACTCAGGATAAAGATGCATGTCTGTGTTGAGCTCTGAAGAATGGCCATTCATTTCTGCAGAATAGTCAGACTCCGTTTTATATCTCCCATAAAGGTGTTGTTGTGTTGCTCTGCAGTGAGGACACACACACAAGAGTGAAAAGAGGACACCTGGTTTCACTGCACATCACTGTGGGACTAGAGTATATGGGCAGGGTAAGCGAAGGTTCCCATCCATCATCTGTTATCATTTGTGTGGGTGCAGGCAGCGGTAGACAGTAGCTAAGTACATTTACTCAAGTATTGAACTTATAACTACACATTTAAGAGAATTGTACTTTACACTAATGTTGCCACTTAAAAACATTCTGCCTTTACTCCACTTCATCTCAGAAGGAAATATTGTACTTTTTACTCCCCTACATTTGACAGCTTTAGCAACTTTTCAGATGTAAGTGTTCCTCCAGATGTATTGATGTTCAATGTGTGTGATAAACTGAGGGATGAACTACTCCTTCATCTGTTGAGAGATTTCTGAACTATCTCTTTACAAGGCCTTTTGCATGAGCTGGAAATCCTTCGTTACAAAGTTGAAAAGTTTTTTCTAAGCTCAGAAAAAAGGTTCAACATTTTTAGAGACATGGTTCCGACGTAGACGGACATATGTTGATCCTATAGAATATGACTGAATGAGTAATGAGTGAATGCAACATACACATTTAAGTAATATGTGTACAGTAATATTACCTTTCTTTCACATGAATTATTACTTTAACCTGTTGTAACTAAAGGTGACTGAATTTTTGCCATGAGGACCCCAAGTCTCTAAAATATCTTGCCTGAGGAGATTAGTTTTGCCAGTGCTTAACCTGTTTTATAAATCATTGCTTAATACATGTTTTTTTATAGGAACACCTTTTAAATGCCCGTTTTTTTTATTGTTTTATTAGTTTGTTTTTAATATTTGATGTTGCTTTATTTTTCTTTTTCTTTGTTTTGTTCTATGCCCATGTATTGTGTAAATCCCTTTGTAACCTTGTTTAGATAAGTGCTATAGAAATAAAGTGTTATTATTATATTACTCTAATGTTTAAAAGAGCTTGAAGATCCATTTAACTAAAACATACGTCAAATAAGAAAGCCAATAAAAAAAAAACATTGGAATGATCCAAGTTGTCATATTGACGTTTAACATGTGTTGTTTCACTCAACATCAAACATTGAATAGTACAGATGAAAAGCCAGAAAAACATCTTTTAATTCTTCATCCACTCCTCTGACAGTTTTCTTTACTTGAAATGCATTTGCAATTAAACATTAAAAACCAGCCCAATAAACTTGGACAGTTTGTACTGCTTTCACAGCGTCTGATGGAAAACAAAGTTAGCCTTTGCTACATCTTCATAGCTTAGCCTATTCGACGAACTTTAAACTCTGCACTGAAACCTTTCCTCAGAATAGAAAAGTTCCATTAAAGATGCTAGCTGCATGCCGTCCATGGCGACTGTGTTCTGTTGTATTCTGGAGTGTGATGTTACCAAACTGTTTCTTTATATGCTGATATATAAGTCTGAGTTGAAGTGAGGACAACTCAACAAAGACATGACAATATCAGAATCTGCATCAACTGATGTCATGCCCTGATATCACCTTCAACATGCCACATGTACATGCACACTAACAATCCACATGCCAGATAGACAATATTTGCAATTTGATACAGGTCATATGAGGCCTAAATATTCAGGTTATGATAATAAGTGGCATGGTTCCTGTTGTGAACCTGTCTGTTTGGAATGGCCTCTGGTAATTCTCTGGAGCTATGGACAGAGTTTCTTGAATAAATAGTCTAGTATGGTGCAGAATGAAGTTAAAAAACTTTGTGTTCATTCTACATGGTTTATCTGAGATGAAGATTTCAAAGTAAATATGTTTCTGAAAATGAAACAGAATTTGCGTTACTACTGTTCATGTGTAGCTTTTATTTAAGTTTAAATGATTAACTTAACTGGTGTTATATTATTTCAGAGGTCTGTTAAGCAATTGACAAAAAAGATACACATGCCAAGTGTGTGTCTCAAATGGGATTTTACATTCTATTTCAGCTCTTCTGTTGATGAACACAAATTAACTTGACAAGAGTTTGGAAGACTGGAGTGGAGATGAATACTCTTAAAAAATAAGAAAGACTTTGGGACATTTTATGTTCGAGTATGCATGGGTGCATGTAAAATGGAGTATTGATTTTCAGTGTCATAACCAGCTTAGGGTTTAAAATATTTTTGTGCATGTCAATAAAACTGATAGAGGAAACAGAAACTACTTTTGGTATTTTACATGTACACACATTAGGAAAGGAAATATTCACCATTCGCCACTTTACATTTGTCCAGAAGTGGCCCACATCTGTATGTTATCTGGGTCGGTATTACATGCAACAGGTATCAGTCATTTCCAGTAAATCTACTATAAACACAATGAAGTCAATTTCAATACAATAACAATACTAATGAGGCCAGATCCCTCAAAACCCTTCATCAGTGCTATGCAGCACATTCTGTGAGAATTTCAAATAGAAAGTGTGAGCAGCTTTGCTAGGTGAGAGGGTGCACAGGCAATCACAGGGCCATTACTGACAAAAATGGACTTCAGTGGGATTTCAGACTAATTAGCCGGGACTTCCCTCAACCAGATCCATGCTGTCTAATTCCTCCATCCACAGAGAGCACTCCTGGTGAGGCAGACTCATTTTAAAAGCAATCTCTCCGTCCCATCATAAGCCTGAGATTTCCATCAGCACATTATTAACGCTTAAACTCCAATTACCTCTTGATTGGAGCTCATTTTGCGCTTATTTGTGGATTAATAATCAACAATGCTTGTCACTCGGCCAAGAATGTAGTGGAGACAGATTCTTGGGGGCTGATAGAATGAGAGGAACCTTTAGCAGGTGTAAAATAAATCAACACTTACAGCTAAAGTAGACTATATATAGATACCGTCAATGTGAGAAGCTCTGTGGGGCTGAACTCAAGAGCTTTCAGCTAAATCACAGTAATGCAACATGCTCATGATGCCACGCTGAGGTTCAGACAGTAGGTGTTTACTGTATTTACTGTGCTCACCATCTCAGTTTTGCCAGCATAGTTTTACAAGCATTCGAATCTCATTTTTTAAAATTACAAGACGATGCTGTAAATAGGTTTAAAAAAGAAAACTCTGACAGGCCTAAAAATTATGGCAATGAAAGGGAATTCAAAAACATTGTGCAGAGGTAGCAGCTAATCGGTATGACTATAAGAAATAAATAATAGGTAAATAAGGAAATGCTTCAATTACAGAGCAGAAATATATTCATTTCCTCATTTCTCTGTTTCTTTAAAGGTTGGAAAACTGATTAATTCTGTCAGTGGCAGCACTAAAATAAAACTAGCCTGTAACAAAGAATATATAAAAAAAAATTTGGTGTGAGACGGAGTTGTCAGATTAAACCAGGCAGTTTTCAAGTTTGGGCAGGAGTTGAACAAAACCTTGGATAAATTGACAGTGGGGTTGGATTAAAAAGTCAGGGGGTCACCAAAGGAAAGTGACTAGCTAAACCAAATGCTGTCTCAATTCATTATGTTGGACGCTAAAACATTTAATTTGATGAATGAAAACCGACTGGTTGTTGGTGTTAGATAAAAAGTCAGTCTGGATAACGTGCATTGCACCACAATGCTCCTCCTTGGTGCACTGCATGTCCCATCCCCCATTACGCACCACTCCACCTCACAAAATCAAGTAGAAGAAAAAAAACCCCATAATAAATCATATAAATAACCAAAAAGAATTTAATAAAAGAAACAGATCCTTAATTACCAGTATGATCCTGAGCATTACAACCCAAACCGGAACTACCCCTTATTATTCAGCTCTTCTTTAAGCATTTCAAAACATCATTGTACAATATGAATGAGGTCCTAAAACTATGATCTCACTCAGACCTAATTCTTTCATTCATAAGTTACATTGTATGTCCACACATATGAAGACATATGATTCATTTGAATTAAATTAGATTATGGACATGATGCTGAATATAGAGTACAACATGTTAAAGGGTCTCAAGCCAGAATCCAGGCCCATCCTGTGAGGTCAGGGTTGAAGGAGGGATTTACTGGTCTGTGCCGAGGGGAGGAGTTTTTAGGTCTGTGTGTATTCAGCCAAATCCCTTTGTTTGAGACCATGCGCCCACCAGTTACTTTGTGCCAATCATTTTAGAATATATTTTCTCCATCTATTATGCACCCTAACTCACATTATGGTTCTGATGTTTACTGTTTAACAGCTCTTGATGTTTGATGGTGATATATGTGAGAGAAACTGGTTTTCCTGATGAAGATTTCAGATGCTTTGTTGACTTAGTGGATTCATAATCTATGTATGTGTTGTTCATTTTGCTATACGCATGGTAATGATATAATTTATGTGGTTTATTATCCAGCAAATTCAAATGATCCTTTAATCAATCCATTAATTCCTCCATCCATTCACATACTGTAATCTGAAAAAAAAAAATGGTTAAATGGCTCTTGGATCTGTGTTTGAATTTGTACCCAAGCTCAGAGATCCTTTAAACTACGTGAACTAGATTCAGTGGCTTCAGGAAGTTAGTGTTTCTCTAAACATTTATCACACTGTCATGTCCAAATTGTGCTGATACTGTCTCTGCCATAAAGTCTATTACAGTGAAATGTTTTATGAAGGTACAGAAGCAAGGTTGACGCCTGCTGACAGGTTTGCACCTAACTTCACATCATGCACGCTCATGCATTTTCTGACAAAACATAGGAGGAAGTCCAACTGCAACACACATGCAACCCACGCCGATAAGTATGTTTAAAGGTTTCCAAAAGGAATCTTTAAAACAGACAAACATAAAATAATCATAAAATAGGTTCTATCACAGAGTTCTTCTGATCAATTTTTGTATGGTCATGTCCATGTCTTGTAGAGTTTATATTATAACATCACCGCAGGCTGTATAGTGAAGGTTATGAAGTCCACTCATGGAGATGAGTGTCCTATGTTGGTTTGAGCTGTCTACACTGAGTGGTGGATCAGCCCTGCACTGGCAGTTCCTGGGCCTGTAACAGGACTTGTATAATGGTTTCAATTTATTTAAAGTGTTTGCCTGGGTGGAGCTGGAGAGCTGTTGGTGAATTGAAAATAACCGGATATGGATTATATGGTTATGTTGAGCCTAAAGCTGAAAGTTTGGGGGATCTCTACTCATTTAGATACAGCTTTCTAAACAATTTGATTTACTTCAGCTTACTATTATAATGGCTTCATGTTCAGTTTCAATACTATTCATAAATAAAGTAAAAATTTTAATCTAACCCGAAGGATTCACCCAGATGCCCTAATAATCTTTAAAAAAATGTAGTGAATAAACTATAAAAACTAAGAACCCTAACCCTGCAGGTGTAGGGTTTTCATTGTTTTCTTACATATGATGATAGTCAGGAAGAAAGATATATAAATATGCAGATATATAGGAGCATGAAAAAATAGCTGCTACCTGAACCCACAAAGATAAATCATGAGTTTCAGTGAATCACCCAGTGTTTGCTTAACACCCCGGCAAAACCAAACAGGATGTAGTGTTGTTCCTATGTGCTACCACCCTGTGTTGACATCATCCGCCTCATCTAAGATCTTTCCATGAGAAGCCGGTGTTTGTTTATGCATGAGTCAACACTTCTTATTCAGGTTAGACAGTCACACTAACTAAATATACATAGAAAGTAGTGATATCACTATTACTACAACACATTTCACACATATTCATGTTCATACAGCTAAGCACTGACGTTTGTAGTTAAAGTTTCCCCTGAGCAAAGAATTAAAATGCGAATACAGACTTGCTCTGGTTGTAGCACGTTCTGATGAACTCTATGATCTGTCACTGAATTGTCTTGGCTGCTGTTTAAACTGAAGCACAAGCCTGACATCTAGTGGTGAATTTCATGAATGGGCTCCAGTTACACTGCAAGGTAAAAATCAGACCTTCAGTTTGTTGCGCATGTTCTACATGCCCGATAAGCCCACTGACTATTTGAAATGGTAAAAAGTGAATAAGGTTTTATATGATGGTATTTAATAATAAACCCTTTGACTCGTATTTTTCACATTTGACTGTTACAAAAATCGGTGTCGCCTCGACACATGCAGAATTTTATAGAAAACATTTTAACTCTTCAGGAATTCACTGTCTGTTAGAGTCATAAGGATCTTCGAGGAAATAAGACGACATACAGGTTTTCCATTTCCAAAAAGTTTTATCAATGTCAACATTTCCAGATTACGTCAGTGAATACAAAACATACAATATTTAGTATTTATACCTTTTAGAAAATATGTTTTGGAAAAAGGAAGCACAGGTCTCATATGGATAATTGATATCTTCACATCTATATGATTAATGAAATACTGCTTCTATGCCACAGCAGCACAAAACCTGATAACACAACACTGACCACATCTACTGTATATCAGTCATCAAGTGGTGCAGTGGAGTAACGAAAATTGCGCTAAAAATAAACTTGTTCTTCCTCTCACTAACCTACCTACTCTCGCTGATTAATGAATGAATCCAGAAATTAGACTGCTCCGTGAGGCCCTACACCAGGATCTCTATTTATAGAACTCCATTTAAGAGGTCAACATGAAAGCAGGAACAGGAACTCTGAGGGAGCTGCTCAGCTGCTCATCCTCAGTTATCAAAGCTTATTTTACTGCACTGTTCTCTGCTTCTAGTGATTTCCTGGGCTCCAATACTTAGGGATACTGATTGTTTTATAAAAGAATGCTTTCATATCTTCCACTTACAGCCATCTTAGGTAGCCTGATGTCTCCAGGTCTGCTTCTACTTTCATTATCATTCAACTAACGGCTGCGGCTAATGATTATATCCATTATTTCTCATTAAACTTGATAAATGAATTAGCATTTGATTGTCAAATATAAACAAGTGCTGAACAGTGCAAAAACCCATAAGGTCATGAGTAGAGGTCATGTGTTTGTGTTTTATTTAATCACGCATGAACATAGATTTGTTTTGTTGCCAGTCCACATGATAAACCTGTGTGTGACCCTGGTGTGGATGTTCTTCACTCAGCTTGCTTCATGTCCAAGTGTCACCTCCAGCCAGTTCAAGTAAACAACCTTCTCTCAGCCTCCGCTGCAACTGATTACAGCTGAGTGTAGGATGTTTACATGAACTACGTCTGAACGACTGTCATTGAGCACACGGGCGACCAAAAAATCCCCCAAGTAATGGAACATATGCATGTGGATTTAAAAAAAAGAGCCAGTCTGATAAATAAATAAAGACCATTTGTGCAGGGCTGGAGGGCTGGAGGGCTGGAGGGCAGTCGGCAGCAGCAAACATCAGACTGAAAGCTCTGTGAATAGACAGCTTCCAGTCGGGGATGTTTACAGCCCCAAACCACCCAGTGCACTTGTGACCTCAGTCCATGACAGCAGCGTGCGCAGTCAGACACAAAAGGCATGATGTTGACGAGTGGTTGAAAATCTGGACGTAGGAGCAGGGACTCAAAGACTTGCGAGATCCCTTTCAAACACGCTAAAGCTGTGCGGGCTTCTACCTGCAGGTGTCACTTTCATAGGGGGCAGGTAACAGTGTGGGAAAAGGTCATCTGAAGCAGGACAGCCACACCGACAGTCTGCCGCTGTGGAGGATGTCTGTAGTGAATCCAGATTCCTGCATCAAAGACATCATTGTCTGCAGCCCTGTACCTCCACACACACACACACACACACACACACACACAAACACTAGAGAAGGAGAAAAGTTAGCCTGACCTCATTTCCATTATGCTACAAGTCTAACAGGCTCAGCATACTGATGCCGATGACGCCTTATACTGACAGCACACAAAGATATTCAAAGCGAAAGCTCACTGCCAAGCATCTCATCAGTCTGACGATTCATGAGCAGCAACTGCAATATGTCCTGATGACTTCAAAAATCCATTTAATAAACTTTATTTATCTGGACCTTCACCTGGACTCAGGGCACGGCTTTACAAACAGTCACCTTGCCGTGCCTCGTCAAGTGGAGCACAGGTTAGATGCTACTAGCTGGGACACGGTGGTTCGGGGGCAGCAGCAGCAGCAGCAGCAGCAGATAACGGTGCTGTAATGTCAGTGAAGTGACAGGGAAACACACTCTGTGAAACAAGGCCAGCTACTGTGTCCGACCCTGACACTTCAACACTGGGTAAAGCTAACTTAACTAGCTCCACCGCCCCTGGGAACATGCGTCAAATGTGGCGAGGACACTCGTGTCGCACGCGAAACGCTCAAAGTAACTTTGTGCTGTCGGGCGTCGGTCCAAAGCAAACATTGTAATGCGCTAACTGTTAGCACTAGCTCCTGTTAGCCAACGACCTAGGCTACAGCTAGCTCGCTCACCCAGCTAGCTGCTGTTAGCTCGCGTGTGTGTGACCCTAACCTTCTGCTGCCTGGCGGCTCCTTACCGGCGGGTCCAGCGGCTGTTCCCCGGTCAACGGCGGCTCGGCAGCCGGTGCAGGGAGCGAGTGGGTCGTGTGAGCGGGTTTCCTCTTGTTCGGCTCTGTTCTCAGCAGCCTGCGAAGTTTCCTTCCGTTTTCATTCACTTGTCTTTATTTTGACCTTTGGTTACTCGACACCAACATTGACGTCATTGTCATGGCAACAGAGTCCCGCCCACCCGGAGTCGGACACAGGGGCAATAATTACATTAACATTTTCCTCATTTAGCCACAAACTTAACAGCATCTCACACCCAATCCACTGCTCTTATGTAAACACACATAAATATACATATATACACATACACATATACGTATATACAAAGAAGAACAAACACTACAATATTAAATGATAATACTCAATTATAAGTAAAAGAAAACACCAATTTTATTAAAATACTAGAAGTATAGGTAGAAGTAAAACAAATAATGATTAAGAAAAATGGACTCAAATATCAAAATGACAATAATTGCATTAACATATTCCACATTTAGCTGTTAACTTGCACTCCTGAACACCATCTCACACCCAATCCACTGCTCTTATATATCTATATCTATATTTATGTATGTATATGTTTATATACATATACATGCAGTGAGACACTTACCATGGCCAGGCAATTACAAAGCTACACAGCTCTGTGCTCTGAGCGATGGTGAGGAGGTAGTGGTGAGATCCTGTACCTGAGTAAAAGAACGAACAGTACTGAGTATAAAACAATAATACTCAAATTTAAGTAAAAGAAAACAACAAGTATGGTAACAATAAAGTATTGGACCCAGGGCAATATTTGCATTTACATATACACATATATATTATAGTTAAACACTTACCATGGCCAAGGCTAATACGAAGTTACACCGGTCTGTGCTACTGCCATAGTAAGAAATCCCGGTGGCTGTGAGCAATGTTGAAAAGTAAGTAGTGAGATCCTGCGTAGCATCACAAACCAAACTCACTGCTCTTATATACAGTAAATATGGGTCAATGACAAATACATCTTTGTAAGTCTCATATAGATGTAATACATATCTTTGGGTCCACAACTATGTTTTTAAACAAGCCTGATATGTTGAATAACCTTTTTAACCCCCTTAATTTCTAACCCTCATTTTTCAACAGAATAAAAAAATATATACACCACTTAACACCAAAAACACCAGGTCTTTTAGGTGAAAGTAAGATCATTTTATAAGAAAAATGCACTCAAAGTATCTAAGGTTGTCCATTAAAATAGCATGGGAGCTCCCTGGTGTGTTTGTGATGAGTAGAAACATAAAAGAAAATTTAATAAAAAAATTGTTATTACAAATACTAAATGTACATTACACCATTACAAAATACATTTTTATTTTTATTTTTAATAGATGATTGTACTTAACTGCAGACCTGGGGGGAAGTAAACAAGTACATGCTTAATTACTTAAACATGAAACAAATAATCAGAACATTCATCAATAAAGTGGCATTTCATATTATATTATATTATATTATGAATTGGGCTGTTTGTTTGGCCTCTTTTATTTCAGAATTGTTCATTAGTCATGAGTCCTCCTCAAACTGTTCTACACTTAGAAAACGTTGTGCTCATCTTACCTGGTTTATTTGCAATCCAGATAACTTGGAGGCAGTATGACAGTTTACATCTCTCATCCTTTCTTCACATGTCACCTGACTCAAAAGCACTTTGGCAAATGTCTTGAAGCTTCTTGGTCACTGACCAGCTGATGTGCCTCAGCTTATGACATAATGTTTAAAGGTATCGAGTTTGTGTTAACCAAGACTACTACACTGACATATTTGATGTCATGTATTGACAAGCCTACTTATTATTTTAATTTGAATGTTGTGTTTTAAGCATCAAGGGATAAGTTTGGATCGTATGTGTCTCTTCTTCACCTTTGTGATCTTGCATTCTTCACCACAGGGGACATTGATTTTACCTTTTCAACAGTAAAAGCCACTGAGCATGCTGCCTTGCTCAAGGACACACTGACAGAGTACTCTAGGGCAAGGGGATGATTTAACTTTGTGATATTGTTGGAGAAATACATTGATCAAACCATCAAGCCTTTACGTGGACAAAGTGGTAGTTTTATAAACTGCTCTGAACAGTATCCTCCACATGAGGTCAGGCTGGATCCATCTACTCGCCATTATTTCCTTCTTCAGTGCAGAACCGAGTGAACTGTTAACTCTTGGGATGTACAACAGAACATTTATTCATCATTTGATATTCAGTTCCTGAATGTGTTGTTGCTGTAGATTACCCTAAGTACATTTTTTTGGGGTCAGCAATGTAGAGCAAAATCAGCAAATTTGTAAAATTGTCTCTGAACATATAATAATAAAAATATTCATTACGTTTCAGAAAAGTGGTGTGGCCCTCAGCTGAAGATTTCTTAATAATTAATATAACATATCTCAGTTATTTCTTATGAGAAGCCCGGGTGAAGAAAATCCATCTATAACCTAACCAGGGAAATTGATTCCCTTGTCATTCTGTGTGGTCTGAAATTGCCCAGAGCTATTATGAGAGAGACTGATTTTCTCTGTGCAGCGGACTGGAACATTTTCTCCTTGTCGAGCCTTTTGTGAGATGTGAACAGATTCATAAGCGAGAGCGCTCACACACTAAGAGGGTGTGTTGTCATGTGCTTTCAGCCAAACATCCCAAACATGTTGAGCTCTATGGAGCATGTTGTCTCAGATAAAATGGAACCATGTTGTTAATGATAATGGGTGAAATTCATATTCTATCAATATTTCATACTGTGGGAATATACCTTATATATGTAATTTTATACACACAACCATATAGTATATATATAAAATGTGGAATTAATATTGTGTTAATATTTAGTATTAGTTAAAATGTTTATAATTGACTGTATATATAAATTATATATATGTATTCATTAAAAATATAATATATAAAGCTGTTTAGCTGTATTGTATTCAACACAGAAGGTGTTTCTGTTATTTCAATGATACAAAGTGGGTAGACAAAATAACCGAAACAGCTGGACACTGTGTCAGGTATCTATAGACTATCAACGTAAAACAAACAGCCTATACCATTTAAATTGAATTAAAGGAAGTAAAATCCTTTTTAAGGACACATATTGTGAAGGCAACAATACTGACAGCTTTGCTACTGATGAGGAAAGAAATATGGTAGCATGAAAGTAAATACTTTTTTCTATTATTCAAAGGTGCATGTGTATATTTTCTATTACTATGCTGTATGTTACTGTTGATGTCTCTATTCATTAAATTGCAATTGTAATACTTATCAATTACTTCATTATTCTTTTGTTTTATTTATATAGCTGTACATGCCAGTTCCCTTATGTCGTATGTTGACAGAGGTGGTAATTTTTTCTAATGTACACCTGCACTCATTGTGGATAATACAATTAAATGATAAAGAAATTCTGTTTCTCATAGTTGAATCAAAACAAACATTAATATATAAAACATAATTTTACAGACATGCATATACAAACACAGCAACCAGCATAATAATGATAATGGAAACTAGTGAGACCTACTTGTTCTGGTTGTTTTTACAATACTACAGGAGAGAGAAAGGTAAATTAGTAACTAAGCTATCAATGTAGATGCTATCTTGTTTGGGATTTTATGCATCACATCAAATAATCCCACTGTGCTAGCAAACTGTGTTATTAAATCATCATGACTATAAATCCTGACACTCCATCAAGAGACAAATGTAGCAGATTCATACCTACGGACGATTCCACCCATTATACTGTTTATTCTGCTTGTCCTTTTGAGGGTCGTGGGGGGAGTTGCAGCCAATCCCCACTGACATTGGGAGAGAGTCGGATACACTCTTGACATAGAGACACACAACCATTCACACTCACATGGAAAATTTAACCTCCAATTAACCTAACTATGATGGCAGCGCTAACCACTTTCCAACATGCAACCCTATCGATTATTCTAAGTATCTAATTCAGCTGATGTGCTTGTCATTGGATTTTGTAGAAACGGGAGCGCCCCCACACAGACACGTGGTGTGAGCTAAACTTTAAGGGAGAATGCTGACACCGTTGTATTCAACTGACCGGGTAAATATGCATGTAATTCAAACCTTATCATGTTTATTCCAAAGTCAGACTTTGATCATAAACACAATGTCTTTAGACACCGTGGAGTCCTTCAATTACACCCAAAGGCCATTGCATTTCATTGGTTAACACATAACAGCCGTGATGTTCATTTCCTTCAGTTTCATGTCCCCTTCGTTCTCCTTCAAAGAAAGTGGGTTAATGGGCTGTGTGGGGAGTGGGATTCCATATACTCCATATTCCAATATACATTCGATCCCATCATGGAAAATCACTTACAGACCTTGTGACCCAGCAGACGTAGTAGTGCACAGAGGCCTCATGTAGGTGTTCGGTGCAGCACTGGTAAAAGATGATCTTCTCCGCTGTGTCTTTTTCAAGCTGTGCTGTCTCTGGGACATAGCACAACCTTGCATTCAGTATCATTGCAACCTTAAAGAGAGGTACAATGGCACTCAGTCCTCTGACGCAACCCATAAAGTTATTACAGGGTACATGATTGCAGAAAATTGTGGATCCAGCAGACACAGAAAACTCGACTGTTGTTGTGAACACACCGGTTGTCGTGAAAGCGCCATTGACGTTGACGAGCCCATGTGCAAATCGTACCAAATTCGACACTGCACTTAACAATAGACATGCCAAGTGATAAGCTCATAAGATGAACGATTTTTGAGATTGGTGTTCCACATACAGACAGACTGCGGTGTCTCGAAGTAGATGTTAATTGCGTATAGATCAAAGTTGTGATGAAAAAAAGCCTCTGTTTATGCAGCAGGGAGCTCACCCAGTTTTTATAGCATCAAAAACCTAATAAACCCATCCCATCCACTAACACGGAGAGGGCAGGGTTTATGAGCTTTACTGAAGCCAACCCGTCATTTGGGGGTCCGACATGTTGTCCATCTTTAAATACAGTCTATTGTATTAGTGACCCAGAGTTTCCTCCGGAACTCCAACAAACAATGTAGAGGGACATGAACAGCAGTTATTACACAAGGATTAGGTTTCTGCTACATCAGAGGCGTTTCAGTTTTACTAGAGAAATGGGGCCTTTCAGGGGCCTTCTAGGTACTAAATGAGAAGGTCTAGAACATGGTAAGGATGTCATTACAGTTATGAAACAATAGTCAGTTTTTCAAAATAAAAGACAAATAGTCAAATAGTCAGAGGTTTTGTTGTTTCCACCAGCACCTGTAGTGGGTCAGTCTGTCTGTGTCAGTCCAATATGGAGAAATAAAATAATGAAATTATCAAAATGATAAATACCCATTTACCGACCACTGCTAAGACACGTTCGACTCGGTCCACAGCCTGAAGGCACACTGCCCCACCCCTACTGACTGCTACTATTGGATGTATCACATCACACCAAACTTGGTACTGCACTTCCCTGGGCAATTTTCAACACACATGGCAAGTGTAAAGGTGATAAGATGAATGGTTCCTGAGATATGTGTTCCACATAAAAAGCCCGACAGACAGACGTTTGTGGAATAAGGACTTTAAATGACGTATACAACATTTTGAGCATCATGATAATGGTGGGTGACAAAAGCCTAACATCAAGACAGAACAGGGTCCCAGGTGTATTCACTGTACATATTGTGTGTGCTTCATTAGGGCACACAGCCGGCTGTGGGGCAGACTTGTTAAGTGATGGACCTCTACCCAGGGGTCTTTCCTTTCGTCGGGAAGCCAGTTTAAAGTTGATCAGTCTTGTCAGTCATGTTACAGCACGCCAAAGCTTGTCAAATCCAAACGTTCAAAGTGGGCTTAGACAGTGTATGTGCAGCACTGTGACAGCTCTTATGAAGGATCAAGTGGATTAGGCCCGAGGTTTTGAAAAGAGTGCAAAGAGGTTTCTTACAGCAATATGAAAATGCTAATCTTGTAGGTTGTGTTTTGGTAAACAGGAGCATTATCACCACTTTTGCCAAGCATCATGTGGACGATGGATAGAGCATGCTGTCATACAGTGAAGCTCACATTTCTAAACACTACTGCACTACTGCCCGTTCTAAAAATATTGGTTATAAATGAGCTGTTTGCTTGGCCTGTGGCTCTGGAGTCTACTTCAGAATTACTCCTCGTCATTAGTGACCTCTGCTCAAACAGTTTCTACAATACACTGTCACTTTTGCGTGATGGATGTTGTGGGCAGAGCTTTTTATCTACAGTCTATGGTGCAGAGTTTGTGTTCATCCTACCTGGTGTTTCTGCAATGAAGATGTTACAGTCAATGTATTTCATAAAAAGAAAACAGAATTTGCTTTATTCTTTGTTCACATATGTGGCTCATCAAATAATCCAAATGATCTGCTTGGGATTTTGAGTAGAAAATTACAAGGTCTCGTTTTTACTACCTGCACTCTCCCCTACACGTTCCTCACTACATGGTGTTTGCCACTTTGTGATTCGATTATTAAGAAAGTAAAAAAAAAAACTAAATGATAACACATTTTCTAAAGTAGTAAATAATGTGATATTCTATAAGTTAAACTTGTTCTAATGATGCCTTTGGTTTTATCCATGTGAAGGAAATTGGTGTGGCCCTGCTGTACTTGCTAAAAGCTTGAAATAACTCAGTGACCATGTTGCGCCTCCTCCTCTATGGCCTTGGTGCTTCTACGTTTTGTGTTAAGTAAGGCTGAAGCTACTCATGTTATCTCACTCCATCAATAGCAAATACATTAACAATATCTAGTCGCTGCAAGCACACTATTAATTTACCACGACCCGTCCCTACAGGGGCAGAATGATTGTTGGAGGCAACGAGGTGTATCCGCTTACCCCTCCCTGGGACACGGTGTCGCTGCTGGGGGATCAATGTCCATTGAGTACGGAGGAAGAGGGGGCAGGCAGGCAGCCAAGCAACCGGCTGGAGGAAGCCCTCAACCTCAGCTCGAGTGACGCTGTCACCTAAGAGGTCCCAGCAGGCCTTGCAGAGACAGAGAGGGATGTGCCGCCTGATGCTGGAGCCATGTCCTTTCACAGAGAAACATGGGCCATCGTTCCTCAAAGGTTGAAGAGGACAGAGGTAATGGATATTGCGAGCTCCGGTTCGTGACAGGAAAAACCCAGACCGCCACTGACACTTAGTTGTCAGTCAGACATTAGGATATTTATCATTTGAATAAGTTCTGTATCTTTCGATTAGAGAAAGACTAAGTCACATATGAGAGATGAGATTACACCATTCAAATTGATAAACAAGTAAAACAAACCTTTGCTGACTTAAGTACTTTTTAATACCCATTTTCTGGTACAGCTTTAGAGACTGGACTTAAGAAATTGGTGGTGTTGTGTATTTTTAAACATTTGAATGGATATTTCACCCTTTTCTCTTGTGAGATTTACTGCAGAAAATAGTTTTGTAATGTGAACTATTGCGTAGCTACATGAAGAACGTGCATTTTTCCACATGTGGAGAAAAATATCATGCATCTTTACCCATTTGCTAGTAGCAGCTAGTAGGAGCAATATGTCACTTTTAACATGCAGTAGATGTGGATTGTTTATAATTTATATGAGGGTAGCATTATTTTTCTGAATAGCACCACACCTGTAAGTTAAATGTAAGAGTATGTAAGAATTATTCAGAGTTTTCTTATGGGTGTTGGAAAGGTTACACTATTAACATTCCTCCAGACCAGTGACCGGTTGCTTAAGGGTTATTGATGTCAGTACTGTCAGTCATAATTTTTGAAAAGAGGGAGAAACTGGATTACTGATGTAACTGGCTCCTCTCACACAAGTCCCCTTTGACCTCTCCGATTTGAAAAAAAAGACCAATGCAACTCTTCCACGCTGCTGCTGCTGCTGCTGCATAAATAAGAGAGTGTATGCTGGAGCTGATAGCCCCCGCAGAAAAGCTACTGCATCAGCAACCTCCACAACCTCATGACTGCTGCCCTCAGCCAGGGGTAAACAATAAAGCAATAGGAAACAGAAAATGTAACTGTATGGTTTGTGGTGGGATTTAGGTTGGAATTAACTTTGAGGAAGTGTGAAAATACGGGAAGGAGAATGATACAGTAAATCCCTGCAAGAAGATACAAGGATTTACAGCGACCGTTCATTGGCAGCAAACATCAGCGGGGGGAAGATCGTCTTTCAGGCGGCTGCACGGCCTGCAAGAGCGTTGAAACAAAGCTTCCCAGCAAATAGGTTTGACATTGAAATATCAGACAAGCAGAAAATTGAGTCTTTGATCAGTTCCATCATGAGGGATCACTTGGTCATGTCAGAATCATGGCTCAGAGGATGTGTCACTCATGCAAGAGCACGTCATGAATCAAAAGGAGGGATACTTTTGCTGTGTGGATAGGAGCAGTCCAACTCAAATGTGATTTTACAGTAATAAATTCCGATTTTTTTTCCCCATCTTTTCTAATTTAGCTGTTTCGCACAAACAACTCGTCTCGCACTTTCTCCTTGAGAAGTTTCCTGTGTGCGATGTTCTCAGCCGCCAGCCCGGAGAGGCTCTCACAAGGCCTTGCGTCATGTGCCTCATGTCTTCTCTGTTGCTCTGGAGGGGAGTGAAATGCCGCGTGTGAAATGATATTTGAAGTGATTAAAGCCGAGTGATTCAGAGGAGCTGACAGTTCTAATGGGGAGCACAAACCGCCTGTCCAGCCCTGATAGCCTTGCAGGCCTCCTGACAGCCGCCGCAGGCCGTGGGACACGGTGACTGGAGGGGTTATGTTCTTGTCTCGGACTGTTTTAGCGGACGTAACTAATATTACAAATGTAACTTATATTACAAAAATGTCTATATATATTTTTTTAGGAATAAAAAGGTGTAGAATCGCGTCGTGCTGTTCTCTCTCTCCTCCTGTCTTTCTGACATTTTTCTTCCTGTCAATACGTACAATGCATGATGGTATATATTGCTTGATTCGTTACCATCGGTTGTACACTACTTTTGCACTGTGGGATACAATGAGTTCCCTATATAGGGTATAACAAAATGTCACTAAACAATTGAACAGCACTACAAAATGGCGAATCCATTATATAGTGAGTGATTTTCTGAGACAAGCGAGGTCCCACAAAAGTGGACAGGACTTGACTACATGTTCCTCATTAACAAGGTTATATGTGCAAAGATTTTGTGGATTTATAACAATGAAATAAATCTAAATGCAAATCGGATTCTGTGACACATTGCGACAATATAAACACTGTGTGAACAGATTTCCTAATAATAAAAAGAGAATTCTATTTCTTAATGACTGTCGCTGCATATCCACAGATTTCATGTAGAATCTACCTGAGATGTGGTGACAGCTCAACTGATCATGTGAGGATACATTTCAATGGTTTCCAGTGGGATTTCCAGGCGCTGACGGTCTTGCAGGTGTAAAAGGAGTGTGATTCCTCTCTCCGTTCACCGACAGAACGTCGAATCCAAACTGTCCAACAATCTTTCACTACCCAGGGGCCCCAGCACTTGTTTTGAGCATTCCCCACTTTAAAAGATAATTATCATTCGTCAGAATCTCCACCATTGTTAGCTGCCACTCACCGCTGCTCCCTGTGTAATAAGCTGCTCTCAGCCTCGTGCTGACAAGGATGTTTCTCAGCACCAGCAGACCGACCGCTGCACAATCACACATTGACTGTTTGCTGGTTGGTAGAGAGCCAATTACCCTTCGTTTCCCCCAGCGGCACCTCTGTCTTTTCTTTTTCTGTCATTTACAAGGGCTAATGGAGGTTTGCTCTGACAGGAACTTTTGTCTGGGCACATTTTTCTCCTCCAGTTTCTTAACTGGTTTGGGTAAATTCAATTCCTTAATTCCTAGATTATTATTCCTAACCTCTCCAGCTCTGTAGGGAGTCCATGCTACATTTATAATCTACTTTTTTATGTGATATTTCTTCAAATACATTTTTTAAACATATTTCAGATAATGAATGACTCTGCCGTGCCATCTGTAATTGCTCCTGGACATAAAACATGTTCATTCCTTGAGAAACACCACAGAAACTTGCGCACTGTGTGATATTCCCTCCCGAGAACAGTGCTCAGGGATATTATATTTTTAATCGTGATTCTATAAATTGTTCCTCTTTCTTTTCACTAGGACTGAAAAAACTGTTTGATCTCACGTTCCGACCCCCCCCCCCCAGCATGTTTGACATGTTAATTCCTCAAGGAAGAAAGACAAAACTTTTCTCTGGCTCAGTATTTGTTATACACAAACACACACTTAACACTTTTTTGTAGGTGTTCATTTTCAGCTATTATCATGACCTGATTAACAGCGTTATTGCTTCTTCATCTCACATTCACTTTCTCACTTAACTCGTTTAGTACGTCAGGATGTGGAAACAGTGAAGACACCAACAGCTTGACTGCTGCTTTTACAATGAGTTGATAATTAAATTGTGGCTGAGAATAACTCCGGAATAAACTCTAATGTTAAAGAAAGCCAGTGACAGATCTCTTTCAAGGGGTATAAATGGCATGACTTCAAACATCAAATAATTCACAAACAATACAAAATAAATAAATTATTCTCTTCAGCAAGACTAAAATCTATATTAATTATATGAACTTTAAATAAAAAATAAATACTACACCTGTGAGATGGTTGAGCCTGATCGGAAAAAAGCAGATGCTCCTAAATGCCTGAAACAATAATAAAAATACATTTAATAAATGCACGATTTTGATATTTTCATTCAAACACTTGTTAATAGCAAGTATATAACAGGCAATCAAAATAAAAAGAGCATTAAAGTAACATGGGTATTCAGAAATAATATACACCCTGATTGAAACATGTGTATACACTCAAATGTAACTGTTACGAAACAAACAGAAGAGCGGGAAGAGAAGGGCTGTATTTAAATTTTGATTTAAATTCTAGTGCAGATCACAATGTTTTCATGGAATACCACATTTTAATAAATATGTATGAAATAATATCAGTGATAATAGGACTGTAATTTCCATCACTTGCAATGTAACAAAAGAACAATATATATTGATATAATGCTTTAACATTGTGTAAACACATGATATGTGGTATATAAAAAGGTATAACACATAAATAGTCCGCCTCAGATTTTCAGGTACTTAAATAAATAAGGTGACATTTATGAAAATGTTAATCTTAATATAATGTTTTGCCATCTCCTGGCCCTGGTCATACACCTGGTGTCATATGTTGGAACAAGTGGATACAGAACATATTGGTCATGTTGTGGTGAGAAAAGGTGTTTGTGTTGCTGTTCAGAGCACTGCTCATTGATTTCCTTTCACTTTTTACTTTTGGCAGCTTTACTGTTCTGCTTCACTCTCTAATTGTAAATTAAAAATGTTTTTATTGTTATTGGCTGTTCTTCAGTGTAACTTGAGACACTTTACAAATAAAGCTATTTATGTACAAGACGGAAGCTTTTTCATCTTTACTTTACAAGAACAATTTTCTGTAACTGACTCCTTGTTCCAGATAGAAATCAAGTGAGTGAGCAGCTTAGGGTTTAATGGATATTGACATTCGAGGCGATCAAACCCGTGATCTTCCTGTAATCTCCCTGCTACAGGATGAACTAGTCTGCCCCTTCCACTTAACGAAACCTTCCTAGTGAATACATTGATCCATATCCGATCCCCTGTGAGTATTGTCCAGCTTGTACAAAGTGCCTTGTCTCATACATTCTACATTTTCCTGCAAATTTACAACAAATCTTTGTTTCTCAATCTCCATCTCAGTATTCAAAGTCATTGTGTTTGTACATCTCAGCCCCTCAGAATGGAAACTATGCCTTTTCCTTGCTTCCCATGGGGGTGATGCAGTGCAGGTACAGTAGTAAGTGAAGTGGAGGATTTTGCAAAAAGCACTTTTCTTCATCCCCACAGATCACTTGTCTGGCCTTGGCGTGTAAATCCTCCTTTCATCCCTTTTCCTCTCACTGCTTTCGGTCTTTGATCCGGCATCACAGACCCTAATGGCTCAAACACTCCTACAACCAGGAACACAACTAGTTCCTCTTTTACCATCTTTCTGTCCACCTCATGTTCTTTCGGACAAAACTTTCTTCCATCCGAAACACCTGATGTTGGATTTCAATGTCAAATGCCACAATATGATGATGTTTCACCAACAGTGGAAAATTAATTTCTCATCTGGCAATCTTGTTTATTTTCTTTCCACTTTCTAAGGGACAGTTGAGTCCAGTATAATTTAAATTATCTGATGCTCTTGGACAGTTCATCTCTGATTAAAGATGTGTCATAGCTGGCTTGATCATTTTAAACCGATTATGAGCGCATGAATGTTGGATTATACGGGTGTAAAAAATCTAATTTTCATCTGCATGTCTGTTGCTTCTTTAGAACCCAGAGATAATTTGTCAACATATAAAACTGCCATGACACCCATGTACTGTTTGTCTTACAGCTTTGGGAAGTAAGTACCATGCATGGTAACGCTGTTACATGCAAATTTAAGCACAAGCCGGGGCTGTTTGAGTGGGAAGGCGAGGTAATTTTCAGTGAGAGCATTACAAAATCTGAATGTGAAATCAATAAGTCCTGCTCTCTAACTGAAAGACCACGTTCTTGAATAAAGAGAGAAAAAACATGTTTCTTTTATATTTTGAGGTCAAACCGATTTCCCTAAAAAACCTTATTCTCACAGAAAATCACCATGCAGTAGGTGTGTTATGGGGGGTCTCGTAATGAGATCGCATCTGTCCATTATGATCATTTGCTAATTGAAGCAAGCAGTGAAAAGCTTTTCGGATTCTGTCTACCTGAGCACCGCGGGAGGGTGAAACCATGCAAAGCAACATTTCGGGAATATTGGCGAATATTGGCGAACAGCTTGCGGCTGTGTAGTGGCTGCTGATGCTATCGTGGTATCATTGTTCTCGTGCTTAATTGCTGTGGCTAATGACAGGAAATGAAATCACCCACTGAAGACCAACACGCGTCCCACAGAATAATTGCTGCTGTTGACCTTGTGCCTCTCTCGCTCTTGTATATGCAAATGCTCGGTGATAACTCTCAGCACACACTTAGTCACTACATATCATGCACTGCTTTTGACTGCTCTATTGAGCTTGTGCACTACGCAAACTGGGCAGCTGAGTTCACGTGTATGTGGCCCCTGTTGGAAACAAGAAGGATGTGTGTGATAAAACTACGGTGACATGACGAGATGCTGTTTGTTACACTGGTGATCGTTATCAGTTCTGTCATGATCGCGCAGTTTAGAAGAGTAACAACACAACACTTGCTCTGGCATTGTGAAACCTAATGGAACATGCCAGTGCACTAATATTTCTGGATTCCCTCGCAGTTGCTCGGTTATTGATTGTGCTTCATAAGCCTTGTCATCATTTTCATTGTTACAAATCTGTGCGTATAGACCAGTTTTTCACTGCAATTTC
This sequence comes from Verasper variegatus, assembly GCA_026259375.1. NCBI lineage: Eukaryota > Metazoa > Chordata > Actinopteri > Pleuronectiformes > Pleuronectidae > Verasper > Verasper variegatus. The sequence goes on from CM048038.1 coordinate 15,993,119, forward strand.
ACTCCAACTCTCTGCTTTAGAACACACACTGCAGATGTGAACAGCATCCAAGTACACTCATGAAGCCTGTACCAAATTATAGACACATACGTCATAGAGCATGGACTTACATGTGAAAATAGCAAAGAGAAAGAAAAAAGAAAGAAAGAAAGAAAGAAAGAAAGAAAGACATTTCTAAAACATTTGACCACATTTGATTTACAAATAGAAAAATGAAATGAAAAATAAAATCACTCTAGACAAAGGCAAAGTCCTGCACTTAACCCTGTTAATAAGTAGATGCAGGTGTAGGAGCCATTATGTGCTAACCCTAAGCCTAGTGTGTGTGACTGGAGCAGGAAGAGAAGACTTTGACCTCACATCCTCAAGGTTAGTTTCTCTTGGGAATCCTTATAAGACTTCTGAGCGTTGTGAAACTTTTGTTTATAATAAATAACCTACTGTTATATTTTGTTAATATTTTTCTTTGGACATTTTTTTGGAAGTGCCGAGTCAGACATCATTTTTGCTTCGCCCCCATAGTGGTTATACAACATGAAGAATACCCACTACAGCTGGTATTATCTACAGACAGACACAGACCAGCTGTTTCTGCTGGTCCAGTCTTTACACTAAGCTAAGCTAACCGGCTTCTGGGTTTAGCTTAATACTAACCACAGTCCATGGACTTTAGATTTAAATGGACATAGAATCTGGGCCCAGAAAGTGAAGCCGATGCGGAAATGCCTGACATTTGTAGTGTGTCACATAACCAGCAGGGCGACTTCACTTCTACAAGGAGTCCAATGGGTGCAGTTAACAGATGTAGGTGGGCATGCTGGGTCCTCAAGCTTTCAGTCAGGTTCCATCCCCAGATCCTCTAAACTCGAGAGCTCAAACCAGCAGTTCACAAACCAATGAGGGACTTGGTGAAGAGACAGCACATGTATTTAACACAATGTGGAACTATTCCTTTAAAGTAAAACAGTGATACAAATCAGAGTAGAGTAATCCTTTACTCCAAACCTTGTTTATCTCCTAAAAAAGTCAGATAGTGACCGCGGCCATCACCAGAGAGAAGCTGCTGAAACCCCAGCTTTATTAGGGAGGGTTGAAACTGTGTGCGTGTGTGTGTGTGTGTGTGTGTGTGTGTGTGTGTGTGCGTGTGTCCATATGTGTGCGTGTGTGTGTGTGTGTGGATTGACCTTGGTAGCCCTGCTTGGTGCCATTGATTTGTTTACCTGTGCGCTACTGACAGTTTCTCATTAGGTTTCTTTTGCACAACACTTCCAGGAGAGGAGACCAGAGTCTGCACTTCACAGCCGACGATGCGTGATCAATGTACCTGATAGATTGGTGCTGACAATATAATTACGTTGAATGGCTGTTTAATGAATGCAAGCGCTCCATTTAGTAGCCACAATGAGGTGGCTTTTGTGACTGAGGCAGCATTGTGGGGTTGCATGAGGAGGAAAACAATACTGTAAAAGAAGGACTTTGTTCAAAATCCTTTGGAAGACGTAGGAGACTGTGGAAGATACTATGTTTTGTCCCATGAATTTTTTGCGAAGCTTAAATCCAAATAGAACTCAGCACTATTGAGGCATTTTTTGTGTTAATCTTTCAAATAGTGTGCATGCAGTCTGAAGAACTTTAGTAAACAGAGGAGAAATAAAGAAAAACACAATGACATTAAAAAACGATTTTCTCAGTATTTGTTGGCCTCTTCTCAGTTTCTCATGACCTATTAAAACTATTTCCCCTCAAACGCCTCCAAATTTGGATTTAAATGTAAGACCTTTGGATCTTTGTAATGATGCTTTCACCTATAGAGCTGCACGCTGCTGCTGATAAATTAAACTAACTGCACCATTTATAGCAGAGTTTTGATGCAGTTAGCGCGCTAACTCTCACAACACTTTGCTACCACTCCTCGTTTCGGTTCAATAGAAAAAGCCTAAAAACACTTTCTCAGGAGAACCTCTCATATCTGCTTAATGGTTTGATGCGGTCACAAGGAGGCAGTGTTGTCACTCTCCTCACAGCCCTCCTCCCACCACCTCCCAGTGTGTGGATGGAAAGGAATCCACTTATTTAAGGTGTTAAAAGCACTTTTGATTTGTTACTGTAAGCCAGTGCATCTCACCGGGCCCAAACAGAGTGCAAATATGGCAAAAGTGCCCTCGCCTGGGAATGCCGTGCAGCTGTCCGTGACACAAAGTGACACAGCAATCAGCTTGCGGACAAATCAAGGTCTAATCACTCCTCAGGTGACAAGACCCCCCACTCCATGACATCCTCCCCCCTGAAACAGGATTTTATGAAGATTGAAAGCTGACGAGACAAGTGCTTCTGTTTAAATCTGGTGGGATTTACATCATGTTTCTGAGAGGGAGATGGCAGTGCCGATTAGATCCCTGCATCTTGTTAAGAGAGGGAGAAAACACTGACTCTGAATGGAAAAGGTGAAGACATAACAGTATGGGTGTGTATATCCAAGCATATATGACACCCTGGGGTGTTGCACCACAGGCTGTCTAGTTCTAGGTGCAGTCAATATCATATTTAATGGGCAGGGACAGGCTGGGGGGCAATGGGGGGGGGGGGGGCAGTCATTCTCTAATGATCAAAATAACACTCTGTCAATGTAATAGCCCGCTGTTCTTCATTCTTTACACCCAACTGACTGAACATTTCTCATAGCTTTGTTTACACCCGTGCTGCTGCCCCTGTGGTCGCCTGTGACTCCCTGTGAAATGTCGCCCCATCAAGCGTGATTATTTTCATTGCAATTGATGTATTGCAATCACTTAGCGAATTCCCCCTTTCCAAAACAGGCGTCTTGAGGAAGACGTATGGGCCAGCAACTTTTGATTCGAACATCAGCGACAATGTGAGGTTTTGTTTATAAAGACGTGCAGGGAGCAACAGATGGCAAGCATATCTATAAATAAGTCGCTCTCCTGAACAGGAGATTAGTGCATTTGAGCTGGTTTTTAATGGTCTCTGGGAGAGATTAAACAGTAAGCTGATTCATAATGCATTTCTCTTTGGGGTGAATCACTCATAAACAAGAATCTGGAAAGACTCGGGAGGAAAAAGTCTCCTACATGCTTAATACACACACACACATATAAATATATATATATATATATATATATATATATATATACCCATCCACAGTTCATGGAGGATAAAATGTTGATAAATATACATAAACCTTTCTTGGTTTTAGTTTAAGTTATTGAAATAGAAAGGCAAGAAAAAAAATCTAAATTATATAACCAGCGCTGATCAGCCTACAGATAACCGCCCACCTGAAGCTACCTCAGCATCCTCCACAAATATTGACAGAATTCTTATCTCTTTCCCTTATTTTCTAACAAATATGAAGCTGTATACAAACCCTTTTTTTTTTTACCCCTGACCTTTAAGCACCTTCCATTCCTTACAAAGACATTTTTGTATTCATTGTAAGTAAGTAAGTAAAGCTGTATTTGTATCGCACCTTTTAAAACACAAAATAAAAAGTGCTTCTTTCTCACACACACTCATAGAATTAAAAATATAAATGGAAAAATAAATAAAGTAAGGATACATTACGGTATAATTCCCAACGCTGTGAGAGACAGAGCAGAGTTAAATGAAGCGGAACATTAGACAGGGATGGAGGTCTATAAAAAGGCTCGCCTATAAAGATGGAATTATTGTATGTTTCCAGGAAACGCAAGTCTCAGGATGTCTGATAAAGTGGATCTGTGGGTGTATCTGTAGATATCTGCCGTCTGGACAAACTCTGAATCTGTCCCTTAATCTCACTAGTTTCACTCTCTGTTCTACAAAACCGGAGACTCTTGTGTGCCTCAAGTTGTGATTGGGGCTTTAATACGCCTGTGTGTTTCATAAAAAACAACAACAGGCTTTTCTTATGTAATTAATTCATAAACATGCCCAGGAGAAAAGCATGTGAGGTCTGTGAGAAGGTAAATGGATTTCCTGAGAACTATTGACAGCTTGTCCTAACAAGTAAAAGCTGAGGAGTCATGCAGTCCCAATCAATTGCCCTAATGAGTAAAAAGGACAATTATGAAGCTTCCTGAGCAGTAACTATACTGACCTAAAATATAAAGGGTCAACTGTACTTCTAATAAAATACATCATCTGGCTCTGTTGTCTTTACTGCATGGCTTCATGGTCTGCACCAAGATAGGGTCTCTCAGCTGATGAATGACTATGCCAATTTCATATATACGTTATGTATAATTGCTGGATGTGTCGGCAGCTCTCATAGGTCAGTTGTATGCCTGCACCTTGTGTTTCTATATCTAATCTAATTACATGTGAGAAAACACTGGGAAATATGTGTGGGGCAGCTTTTGCCCTGAAACAGTCTGTGCAGTGAGTCACTCTGTCTGTGCAGATAATATACCAGCATTTTTCATTACCTATAAAATGTTCATGGTGATATCTTGATGATGTTGTTCTTGTAAACCCCCTTCTTGTAAAATGCATCATCTATCTGCTTTTTAATTAATATGTATTCAGGTATACCATATTGATTGGTTTAGTTTTAATTGGTCATTAAAAGTACTATTCCTATATGGGAGTATACTGTTTGTCTTCTGGATCAAATCTATGTGATATAATTAGTCACTGAGTGAGTTTCATCTCAGATCTGTTATTGTTTATTGAGCAGGTTTGGAGGTTTTGGTGATGGTTACTTCATGCAAACAGAATTTCATTCAAAACAGTCCAAACTGCACTGCTGGTCATCTTTAAATGTACAGGGCATAATAAGATGAATGATTCCAACATTACATACAAGCAGTGATGGAGGAAGTACTCAATTATTCTACTTGAGTTAAAGTACCACAGTAACTTTCAGGTTGACTTAAAGTAAGTACTTCCATTAAAATATAATTAAGTTTTAAAGTAAAAGTACTTGCGAGTGTCAAATAAAATAATGATGCAGATACTGACATCATATTAATTAATGGAGACTGGATGGTCGCATCTCATTGTTCAATTATGTGACTTTTAAAACTAAAAAAACATTGTGAACATGTAGCTCAATGCATTTTTTAAATGTAGCAGAGTAGAAAGTACAGATATTTGCTGATATATACTGTGGTGTAAATTAAATTAAAGAATCGACTTAAGTACACAGTAAAATATGTTCTGAAGTACAGCAACGAAGTAAATATACGTAGTTACATAATAATAATAATAAAAATATAAATAATAATGTGGTTGCGGGTTCAGCACCGCGGACAGCTCCGCTTCGGCCGCGGTGTCCCCGCCCCCTTTGCGCCGACCCGCCAATGGCAGGCCGAGGCTCCGCGCGGAGCTCCGGAGAGAAGAGCGGCGGCTTCACAGAGACTTTGTGCCCAGAGAGGAGAGGCAGCCCCGGACAGGCTGTGATGCGCAGAGCGGCTCTGTTCACTCATCCACACGCTGACGAGATAAAAGCTCCGGCTCACATTTAACACGCTCACCGTGCGTGTGCGCGCGTGTATGCTCCTGTGCGTGTGTTTTCCGTGAGGACTGAGAGATGCTCCCGCAGCGCGAATGACAGCATCTCCCGCCTTGTTGGGTTTTCACGCCGCTTCCCTGAAACCTTCGGCGGTGTCCTAACTTGGAGCTGCGTGGACGCTGATTCTAAGTTTTTGTTGTTGTTTTTTTTCTTTGTATTGTTCTTTACTTGAGCAACACCCGAGTCGCTGAGTTGGAGCCCGAGGTCCAGGACGACATGGAGAGCGAGAAGTACTTGCCGGAGCTTATGGCAGAGAAGGACACGATGGATCCGTCTTTTCTTCACTCCCTGCGGCTACTGGATCAAGGTAAATGCCCGGTGGTGTGTGGAAGGTGTTGGTGGGGTGTGCGCACCACAGCAGGTTGAACGCCTTGCATGGTGTCGGTGCTGCGGGCTGCATGACTCCAGCAGCCCGCCCACCTTTAAGTTAAAAATAAGAGGTTTGTGGCTCTACTTTGCACGGTCCATTTTCTTTTTTTATCATAGCAGTTTTGCCAGGTTGTAGCCCAATGTACCAGCAGCTTGTAAAGGCCAGGGTTTGACTGAAGACGGCACCTGCTCCATTAGTTAAACCACAGGATAGAAACTTTCATGTGAACTAGACAAGCAGGGGACGAACAGGGATAGAACAAATGAAATAATAGCCTTTGTGTTTGCACTTGTTTACAAATATCATACTTTTTGCAATATATTATATATATTGTTGCTAAACACTAACAAATAGAAAATGGTGATGCAGGTGAATGATGGTGAATATGTGTAGACCCCCCCTCACACTCACACTTCAGATGGCATCTCATGAAACACCTATGAATGGAGGCACTGTATGGACACAATAGACAGATAGACAGACTGTTCAAATAGTACCATAAAAGGAGGACAGTGAAAAACTGTTATTAGTACAATAATATAATACTATACATGATATCAAATACATGTTTGCATTTAACAGACATCACAGAAGTTAATAAATCAAATAGGCAATTCTTGTATAAACTTAAGTGAGGCAAACTAAATCCAAACCCAATGGACATCCCAGCTTTCAGGCAGCAGACATCTCTATCCAGTGCAGACATGTGTGTGTATGGCTGTGGTTGAAGTAGTGGAATAATCTCACTCATATTACTCATATTCAAATGTACTACATGTGTTTCCCCCCTTTGAAGAAGTGGACATGACTGAAATGGAATCTTGAACGGATGGAGCAGCGGCAGACGCTTTAATTAATCCGTTGGACAGCCTTCTGCTTTGAAGCTGTCAGAATATTTTTTTATTCCTGCAAACACTTCTTCAGACGCGGCGTGGAGCTCGTCGTGTGGGGGAGTGCACTGTTACAGCATCCGAGGCGCACGCTTCGAGCGCCACTCGTGGGCTTTTGTCTCGACTCTGAGTGGGACGGGTGTTGTTGGCTTTAAAGGTAACAGACAGGCAGCATGAGTTGACTATAAACAGTCCTGCTGCACTGTAACTCATTTCTGTGAAGCTCCAGATGCTGCAGCAGCCTGGTTTCCACACACACAGCCATGTCACTTCTGAAGCTGCTGCTGCCTGGGACCTCGAGGGCTCCTTAAAAGGGTTCCAGAGGGCCACCAGCAAGGGAGACTTGATTTCATTTTAATGTTGTTTACTTGCTGGAGTTTACAAGTGACAAGTAGAATTACTTTTCTGACTATACTGAAATCTTTTGAACTCCCTGTTTAAGGCTTTAAGGGTTTATTTCATTATTTATTGTTCTGCTGATCATTTTCTCAAGGAATCAATTAACTATGGAGTGCATAAAATGTCAGAAAATAGAGAAAAATGTCCCTTACAATTTCCTCAAGTTTCCATCATTAAATGTTTTGTTTGAGACATAATAACAGAGAGAAGCAGCAAATCATTGCACTTGGCATTTTCCAATCATGACTTTAAGGACTCGTTGTTTATCAAAATAATTTCTGTTTAATTTTCCCTCGACTGACTAAACGATTAATTGACTAACCACTTTGGCTCCAAGTCCATCACATCATGCAAATCTTCCCCTCTGATATAATCAGATTGAGTCTCGTTAAATTGGGTTTTTTCGTGGTCAAATTAATTGCAGAGTGAAACTGCTGAGAGTTCCCGACATGAAAGAGTTGGTGCGTTCCTGCTCTGTCCTCGGATCGCCCACTGATAAAATAATTGTAATGAACTAGTGTTAAAATTGCGGCTCATTCATCTCAGTAGTGTAGTGAATGAATTATGTAGGTCCCTTGATTCCAGCTTTCGCCCTTGTGACCTTTAAATATCCAGATGTATTAAGTGAAGCAGCTCCATACTTCTACAGTCCACTGTATGTTGGTGTTATTAATGTTTTGGCCTGGACAATATCAGTTATTGATTAGGCTCTTGTCCGAAAGAACAGGTTTTGGTTAATGCATCTTTCAGCGAGCTGATTCATGTACAGTAAGATAAATGTATTCTACTCTGGGAGGCAGATAAAGCTGCTTCACTCAGCATCTTTTTAGTCATCAGCTGGATTCGTTTTTCAAATCTGGGTTAGTCTTTTATTTTTCTTCTAAGAACAAATACTCCGCTCTCTGATAGAGACGACAGTAACACTGAATACTTACCTACAACCTCTTGTCCCCTAGTCCTTATTCCACAATGCATGTCCTCAGTTGAGTTATGACAGAAATTTGGCATTTCCCCTAAAAATGGAATAAAAGTGATAAGAGCCAGAACAAACCAGGAAAGAGTTTTAGAGTGATTTCCCCTGCTGTTTTTTTAACATTCAAATAGTTTTACAGTACCCCAAAGTTCCTGCTTCACTTCCACTGAAGTTAGTTTGTGATATTTCTGGTGGGGGCAAAGATTGCTGTTGGACACCATCGCAAGCGGCGGAATTAATCCGTGACATTTCATGAAGTAAGCGGAACTCTGCGGTGCACAAAATTTGGCCGAAACAGTCTGCCACGACTCCAAAAACTGTAAATACTGTTATCTCTCTCTCGCACAACAGATGGAACACGATGCAGCTTAATAGAGCACTTCTTCTGCCATCTTGCTGATGAGTTCTGGACTTGATTATGCAATTGGCAGGGGGCTGCGGGGAGCAGAGCTAGAGTAACTAAGAATTGCCGCGCTCAAAACGGCAAATAGGAGATTACTACCCGGGTCTAGAGAGACTTCCATTCAGGAGAAATTAGAGGGGAGGGCATTGTGTTCGAAGCTCGGGGACGGAGACGGACTGCTTTGATAACTACAGGCCGTTCTCACAGCTCCTCTCCCACAAGGACCATATCTCTGCCCCTGTGACAAGCTTCATACAGTTCAGCAGCCGACACTTGGAACTCGAGAAATTTCTTAAGCCAAAATAGGAGACAAGCAGGACCAGCAGCCTACATGGAATGAAAAACACTCAGCAGCATACTGATGAGTGGCTTCAAGGAAGGGAAAAACCTCGGGTGACATGAAGTGCATCTGTTATTTACATTAAGTCAACACAGCCCCTCAGTGCACGGGGGCACAAGTGCTGCAAGTAACACATAATTCTTTAATTTATTCATGTGTGATTTTCTCGATTATGAACATTTCTTTCTAACCATGGAAACAGCAAGTTGTAGTTCAAATGTGAGAATAAAGCAAATATCCCGTCTGACCCGTTCTGCCCTCAGAAAACGAGTCTGTTGTTGTTGTTGTTGTTGTTGTCGTTCTCTTTGCTAACGCTAAATGAAGAGAAATCAAGCAAGCTTTGTGGAGCATCATGTGTGGAACACATGATGGATAAAAGTGAGGCTGTTTGCTGACTTTGTGAAATCTAATCGGCTTACTAACGTTAACTCGTCCTACTCCAGTGGGTTTTTCTGGTCAACATTCATGAGGACTGACATGTGGTGGAAATACCCAGAAAAGAAGTTGAACCTAAAAATTCATCGATTTTGTCAAGAACATGTTCAGGAAATAATGCAAAATAGTAAAAAGAAAGAAATCTTCAGATCCTAAACAGAAAATATGGTCTCCATAACTGTATATATATATATATATATATACACACACGTAATGATAAACGTGATACAGCATTTTTACCACATGTTAACATTAAATTAAATAATTCAAAGTGTATAAAGACATTAATATATAAAATATACAAAACAAACTGGCTGATTGAATGGAATTGTTTAGGCTCTGGACTGAAGTGAAAGACTGTACAATAAATAGCAAGAGAAATTAAATTTCATTAAATCTGTCATCCCTCTGTTTCACTCCCTCATCTTGCAGACAGAATGTATGTAAATACTGATATTATGATTATTAGATGTTTTTGGAATAAGTTAAATAGAATTTAAATTGCTTCAAAGTGTGATGAACTGCTTGGCTCTCCAGGAAAGATTGCTGTAAACAATACCGAGTTAAAAGTGTCTCTGTGCACTGTGATGAATTCTGTTTGTTGAGTTTGTGGATGCAGAGCAGCGTGGAGCCCACTCTGGCCCAGTTTGGACGTTGTAACCTCAGCGCTGCACATAAGCTCCATATCTACTGCTTTTTAATTGGACATTCCACAGCAGGAGTCCAGTGCGCTGTTTGAATTACATTAACAGCCTCAGACTGCTTACCCACAGAAAAGAAAGAAAAAACAACTAAAAGATGCACAAAAAACAACGCCAATATCTGCACAGACTGAGCAGGTCTGGGAAAGTATCCTTATTTCAGACATGATGCCCTGTTGCTAATTCATACAGCTCCATCCCATAAGCAAAGCAGATGGGTATTTTTAGCCGAGCTCGAGTTTTGCCCCAAGTGATAGCAGTTCCTGGGTTAGAATGCCCAGAAGTGAACAAAAATAAGCTCTGGCAAAGGATCAAAGGCAGAGATATCGTTTTGTTGGGGAAACATCGCTTGAGAGTGATAATGATCGGTGGATCTGCGGCTGGCTGACACACCGAGCCACACAGTGAGTGGAGGCCCCGGCCACGGCGCTGCACTCGGCCCGAGAGCCGAGCGGTGATTCTGCCCTCAGATGCAAGTGACTTGCAAGTGAACTGTAAAGAGGGCAGACGGCGGGGAGCTCCAGAGAAGCCCGCTTTGCATTCAGACGAGCAGTGGATGGCTGCTGTGCGGAGCCGCGGCTACGAGGTGTTTGCAGAGCCGTGTCTTTGCCGTGCCGCAGCTCCCACCGGAGTCCAGGGGTGAAACGAGAGCCAGAGCGAACACAGGCAGACTCGGGCTATAAAACCTAACAGCGAGTCGCTTGGAGATGCGACGAGTCACAAGGCTGCATTGATTTCACTGCTAATGAGGAAGGCACGTTCTCACTCCATATGGTGGCAATAATGAGCCGGAGATGCTGCCATGTAGAGTATATGTCACTCAGATTCAGCACTTCCTCGGCTTTAATACAGGTAAATGTGAAACCTGGAATATTTACATGAGTAACTTGCTTTCCTCTGCATGTAGACAAACACACACTGTAGTTATCAGTGGGAATTTATCCAATATATGGTGACATATTATGATGTAATGGAAGAAAGACATATGCAGTCATTTTATATTTAGCAGATTTGTAACTGATAACTGGAAAGATGCCCGAAAGAAACTTAAACAATAATAAATGGAAAGCTTGACACGTACAGATCAATATTTTCACGTGAGCAATTCAAATGATTTGTAAAGTAAAAAAATGCTTGAAGTAAAAAACAAAACCCTCAATTTTGGCCTTTTAACACCTTTCAGTTCAATGTTTTGGTTCCATGGCTCACGTTTCCTATTTCACTCTCAAGGCTGCCATAAACAACTTCTTTACCAGCAGCAGAGAGCAGTTTTCAGTGACACAATATTGAGAAATGCTAATTGTACCCAACAGAATACAAGCAAAGTGGCTAGAGAATCTTAATTGGCTTTCGACCATGACACCATACACTGTATAAAGATGGAGGACAAATGTGAAGTGAAGCCAAACCATCTTGATAGCCCCCTGGTGGCAGGCTACATTGTAGATCATAAATCTTTCCTCCTCCATGTTAGCAGATGGGACATAGACCGAACTAAAATGTCAAAGTATACTTCAAATACATTGTTCTAAAGACGGCTTCTGGGATGAAATGAAATGATTGAGAGTTGATTCTGACCTGTGATTGGCTGAGCTCGTGTATTGGCGGGACTTTGATACCACGGCTCCCAGCTGTGCAGACTCTGGCTCCAAATTACATGAAAAGCACAATATGGTGGCGCCCTCATCAGAGATATTTTGGCTGAGGAAGGGAGGACGTGTCGTCAACCTTTATGTCTACCCATGAAAGATGTTCGAGTCTGCCCTTTAAAAGAGCTACTGGCAAAAATACTTGGAGTACGATTTGGAATATTAATGACTTTTTTTCTGGACTTGTTTTCACCTCTTCACCATGTTTAAAAGTCAGAGCAGGAACCAGTGCTTATTTACTCCATTTAATCCTCTCCAGCTGTTGGTTCCTTGGTCCTTTCATGCATCTCTGTCATCATCCGCGCAATCCCATCCACACATTGGTGATGCTCTCCACCTGGCACAAAGCTTGTTGTAGGCTCAGCTTGTTGATTTAATGTTGAGACTGTCAAACTTCCATGTAGAACACGCTGCTCCGGTACAACTGCTGTGTTCACATTTCAAGTGCCACAAAGATGTGCATTTCCCCCTTCCACCTGTGTGCATCCATCGCTGCACACTTGCCTTGAGCTGTCTGTGCGGTAACAACTATCCAAGAGGAGACTCACCAATTAAAGCGGCCAGCCAGGGCAGCTTAAATAATGCAAACTGCACTTGTTTGGGCAGCAGTACGCTGAAAGCTGATTCCACAGTTCTAGTGAGGGGATCGTTTATAGAGATATGTGTTTCTAGGTCTGAGTCTGATGCTGCTGGGTATTGTTTAAAATTTTCTGATACAACAATAAAAAAATGTTTTTGATACCTTACACTTGGGTTTTTCCACAAAACTTATTTTTTCATGAACACATTAGGGCCTAAGGCAAATTAAAGAAAAGCTTTCTAAAACCTGAGCATTGTTTCAAAACTGAAAACCTGAGGGTTTTCTGAAAAGTCATCGTTGACTAAAACCTTTATTCTCAGCCTCTGAAGCAGATAGAAACATGAAATGAAAACAATTTGTGAACTTAACTTGTGACTCTTATTGTAAATCATTGCCTTTGCCTCAGGAACTCGACGTGACTCGAAGCAAACAGCACATTTGTTCAAATTCATTTTTGTATATGTTTTGTTTTACGTGTTTTAAAAATGTATATTTGTGTAAATGCAATGATTTACAGGGAAAGTCAAAGGTTTAATCTCTGACAAGGTATTAATTCCATGTTTCTTTCTACTTCAAAGACAGAAATAAAGGTTTAGTGATCCTATAACGATGTTGTACCGGATCAATTCTTATTCTTTCTGGCTTATGACGATACTGCCTCTTACTCTCTGAAATCATCCTCCTAAAACAAATCTCTCATCCTGAACTTTACTTAGCGGCTCATCAGAATTGGGTCTGGACTCACAATGCAGCAGGAGATTCTTCACTGTGTTTAAATCAACACAAAAATCTCCCTAGCATTTCAACTGGGGGATGAGGCAGCAGGCAGAGGCAAAACGTAATGAATTAATTCTGCTGCCATTATCACCAAAAATGCTTCTGACATCTTCCTCTGTGTCTTCTATGTCTATGGCCCTGCTTTTACATCCTGAGATATTTGTATTCTTTTTGTTTTGCTTCCTATGTTAGAAACGTCTCAAACACGCCCATTCGCTCGCGGTGAATCCTCCGGAGGATCTCTTCCAGTGTTCTCACATGGTCTCATTCGGACATTCTCCGGAGTTTATTTTACTAGGAGGCTGGCCGAAGGAACTGAGGAGAAAGTCTGTAGCCTCTCACTCATACATTTGCGTTCTCACATACAAGCCCCTGTGAAGAATGTCCTGAGATTATCCGGAGTTCAGTGCATGGCTGAAAGCAATGTTGCTCCCCTCAGGTCATCATCCATTGTCTGAAACCATTTGTGGGCATATGCACTGGAAACAAACCAAGTAAATACATCCTCCACCATGCATTTTCCTCCCCTGTGTGTATTTCAGTCAATAACAGCGCATTGACCTTGCTATCAACCCTTTAACGAGAAGCACGTAAAGCCGGTTGCCAATGGATACTGGATACACACATATTTGTTGCATCCAATCTATGTAGGTTAACAAAGAAAGACAAATATTGAATGTGTTATAAACCCAAGCAGCCACACAAGAAGATTGTAATTAGGACAAACATTAACGTAAACAAGACCACAAACTGACACAGATGTTCTCTACTTGACATTCTTTGATACTTGGTGCTAAAACCTTAGTGTTCACCCTGTCCAGGCAGAGCAGGTCTTTACTAGAATATGAGAAGAGCCCATAGCATCACCACAACGTCCTCACCTCTGCTTTGGCTTTTCCTGCTTCACTTATGGATCCATTAATCATAATTTTATTGGATGATAATGTGAAGCGAAAGACAGGACACGGACCGACTAGGATTACACTGGATTAGTTTGAGAAGCAGAAGAAAAAAACTGCCAGACTGTGTCAATCTGTTTACTGTGCCTGAGGCTGAGAGACAATGGGAGTTGGGGATAGAAAAGAGGGGAGTGGATTGGCAGGGCTGCGGAGAAAGTAAGAGTCTCTTTCCCCGGGGAAAGGTTATTTGTAAGGGGATTGTACCAAAGTCAGTTACGAAAGGGAAAATGGAATCTGAGGGAAGGAGGGGCGGGGGGGGGGCACAAAAAATGGAGGAGTGTAATGGAAAGGGAGTTGAAATCGAAAAGAAAAAAAAAAGTTGATGGGAGTGCTGTCGTAGATGTGTTAGTGATAAATAAAAAAAGTTCAGATGTCTTAGAGGAAAATACAGAAACTGCCCGCGACTGTTAAGTAAAACACATTTTTCCAGTGTGTGTGTGTAACTGCACTTAAAGGTGAAGATCTGGAGGGAGGGGCGCATCTCATCCGTGACTAAATCACTGTCATTACTGCTGTGAGCAAAGTGTGATTTCCCACTCCCTGGAAGGATAGCGGTGTAGATTCATTGCCGACTCCGTGGAAGCCTCCCAGACACATCCTGGGCTCCACACTCACGTACAGTAGCAAACATTTAAACTGAAATTGTTGTATTTACTCAGTTTCTGATTTCCTTCACTAAACTGCACCAGGCAGTTGACTTTCGACTTTGGAGCTTGTTTCTTACTCGAAGGGGTCCTTCCTGTGCCCCTGCCTTGATCTCCCTTTGACAGCCGCCGCTTCCCTTCCCCTCTTCTTTATTTATGTCGTTTTGTGTGGCTGGCACCTCTATAGAGAGGATTGCACTGGATTAGCTTCTCCGCCTTCCCTACTGATCCGATCCATTTTGTGTAATCCAACTCAATTTAATTATGTTTATCGTTCCACCTCGCTGGTGCCGAGGAGCGGCGGCAGCACACCTCTACCAAGATAAGCCCGGGGACCTTGTGCCTTTTTGCTGGCAGAGCGTCTGCCTGAGTCCTGTTGCTTTATAAACAGATGGTGTAAGTCACCTACACTCTCAGTAAATACTGCGCTAGGTACAATATTATGATTTCTGAGCTCATCTCAAACATCACTGTGACGTGGGGGGAAAAAATACCCAAGGTTGAAGATCACAACCTCGGTTATTTTTGATGTTATGGGAATTTGTGCAGTTAAGCAGGCCACACATCCCTCAGCCCCTCTGAGAATGAATGTGCCCACTCTGTATACAGCCCTCTTTATTACTTCTGCGAGTCTAGTCTTGGCATTAGATATCAAAAGCTCACAATCAAAGCCTAAAAATAGTTCTTTTAAGCGCAGTACGCACAGTTCAGAGGCTCACAGACTGCCCAGAAAATGGGAATCTCTCTTTTGTCTGAATGCAGTAATTACTCCGCAGAACTGTGTTAAAATTTTCTTTTCGAGATTAAGTGTATTCATGCTCTTCGGGTGTTGTCAGAATCTCTACATTGTTGAGAAAGGCCTTGTTGGTGTAGTCGACTGCACCGAGCTGCTGATGTCGCAGCCCAACAGGACGCGAGGGTGAAAAGGAAAGAATAGACCCTGCTCTGTTTTCTGTCTTGAGTGCTTCTCCGTCACACAAACTCTGATCTCATGCCCTGAGCTCTGCTTTCAGGAAAAAGCCTGTTTCATATTATTTTATTTCATTTTTTCCATATTTGCAAGGGTTTTTTTTTTTGTTCTTTAAATAAAACAATATTGTTATAGCACAGCACAGACAAGGGAGGTTTGCAGTTTCTTGAAAAATATGCCTATTGCAAATCCCCCCAAAAAATGACCAGATTACATCATTCTGTCAACAGGAAGTAGTCTGACCCTTTCTCTTTTCGCAGATTTTATTTTGTCGTAGAAGTCTTTTTTACTTGTTGCCTTTACTGTAGGTAGGTACATACACTTTACTGTGATTTTGTTTTTACAGATGTGTCTAGAAACCTCAGTTTAAAAAGGTCTGTGTATCTGAGGTCCCACGTTTCAGCCTAGACAGGGAGACATGGTCAGAACTGAGGGGAGGATGAAAGCAGCCAAATACAGAGCGATCCTTTAAGTGGAGCTGCTTCTGATCTGGAGAGAGACCTGACAATGACAGGAAGCAGGAGATAAACTGACCCAAATCCAAGCTTGTACAGACAAGAAGAGTCCAAGCTGTAACCGCTGCCAAAGGCTCGACTGCTTCTAGTTTACCGAATTAAGCCTTTGAATATTTTTGCAAATGCAAGAACTCAATTTTAGATTTATAACAAATGGTTAAAAAAGTATAAATCCTTGTCTTTATGTTTTTGAGTGTAGATGGATGGGCAAAAATGGCATTTTTACCCATTTACAATTAAAGTGCAAAAATCAGAAGCTCCTGCATAAAGTTACTTTTGCCCATGTACTGAACCTCTGGAGGGGCTGTATGTGAGAGTGCAAATGTCCGAGTCAGTTGCTAAGGACATTCCCTGGAGTTTCTCCGGCCAGCCCCCTTGTAAGAACTCTGATGTGTGAGTAGGTTC